>OZ002735.1:38959860-39641012 GCA_963924305.1 Polygonum maritimum
CACATACGGATAATATATTTAAATGCATATTTATTACATTTTATAGTTGGCTGCTTGATGGTGCAAATTTAATTTCCACTTTCTCCCAACATAAACAATAACACAAGTGCCATTCAATTAATTAAATCATGGTGCAAGTACAGATGATGATATATACTATTGTCATATATTACATATATGGTACACAAGGAATAGAGTAGTTTTATTAAGTGAAAGTTTAATACTCCTCCGTTTCACAATAAGTGTCGTTTTAGCGCTTAAAATTTGTTTCATAATATGTGTCGTTTTAGGTTTTCAAAGTGATTTATTAGGGGTGAATAATGATAATTTTTATTGGAATGTGTATTTGTTGACTAGAGTTGTTCATTCATTGGCCAAAAAAATTTAATGAGTGGTAAGATTAAGAAAAAGTTGTAAGTTTTAGAGTGAATAATTGCTTTTCTTAAAAACTGTGTTAAGACCTAAAACGACACTTATTATGAAACGGATGGAGTATATATTAATTGTGTGGTAAGAAACACATGCCACTGTGTTCTGTATATTTATGATCAAACTGTACAAATGCAAGTTTTTTAGGCAGATCTTGCTTTGATCACATCCCAAATAAGTATTTCCCGTATTGTTAATTGACATTTGTTGCCCGTATTGTTAATTGACACAAGAAATAGTGTGAATTGATTATTTGCTAGCCTAGGGCGAGCAAAATTTTGTTCGGCTACGTTTGTAAATAATAATAATCCTGTTATTAAAAAAAAAAGACATTTGTTGCCTTGTATGATCGATCAGCTTCCCATTAGAATTGAAGGTGGTGCTAGTCCGATCCTAGGGTGTTTGGGTTCATTTTGTTAGGCTCCCTAACCCTAGAAATCGATCAAGAGAAGATTAAAGATCGATTCGAAGGGAAAATGGTGATGAAACGAAAGTATATCGACCAGAGAGTTTGATAAATTTAGAAATTTGTTGGATATTGATAAATAGCTCATAGAGCTAGTTCGGTTACACAATGCAAATTAAGGGAAATTCTGACAAATTAACCAACTTACATACTAGGTACAACAAGAAGAAAGAAGATCCCGATTCGGATAATAACGGGACCTTCTCTCTTCCTTGTTATTACAAATTATAGCACAAAAAAAACACAAACAAACATATAACACTTAAAGTACAATATTTAGTAGTGTTTTTTATATATAGCGCGCTCAACAAGCTCGATCAAGAGACCACCTCCATGAACTCCTCGTCAAATTCAAGCTCAAACATCGCTTCCGGTGACAAAATTATTCAAGATCAATGCTTCCTCCTCCTTCACGACCCGGAAATGAACTTAATTTCCCATCGAATTTATTCGCATACCGCTTAGAAGAGCTAACGGTTTCCCCATCCCGAATTCGTTTCCATACACATCATACCTAGCCGAGCAACCTATGAGCACACTTTGAGTTTCACAATGGGATCCATTTTGAACAATGATAGGGGATTCCATCCAACTCTTCACTCCGTTTCGCACCTTTTCATCTGTGTGCTCCTCCACAGCCTGGTGCAATTTTACGCTGCAAACCCTAGATCTTGGCTCAGCAACTCTCCGACCTTACACTCTCCTTGAACTGCTTGTGTCGCGTTTCCGAGAGATTATCGGACAATGGCGGGCGCAATCTTCCCCTGGTGCCGAGTGCTAATTTGTACGTTGTACGCGAATCATTAGGAGAACGTCGCGCTCTTGTAATGCACCTCCACACAAGCGCAGACAAAGCTTGGAAAGATGATATTTTTTTACTGTGGCCTCCATTAATTATTTTCTTCATTGGCTTTTACTTTGAGCTTTGAGATTGAATCAGCTGAGAAGTGGAAGATCCTCTCTCTCAAATCTGGTGCTTGGAGTCTTTCTATGAAGGATTCATGTGGGACTATTATAAATGGGAGCTTGATCATGGGCCCATATCCATCAAGAAACCACCTTTGGTGAATTGGGGGCCTTGAAATCATGATTTCAGACTTTTGTTTTTCATTCTGCATGAAAATCTCAGACAAAGTGTTGAAAAAATTCCAATAAGAGGTTCCATCACCACAGACATGATTCATGGAGATTCCAACGAAAACACCATCAACAAGCTCGGTCACCTGCAAGGAAATTAAAGACTCAAAATTAATGATCTTAATAATAAGGCGAATTTATTAAATATGATAATTGAACACATTTTTTTCATATAAAGAAAGAGATTAGAGTTGTCACAAGTACTCTTCAACAAAAAAAAAGTTGTCACAAGTATTCCACAAGACCTCATGGTACACCCATGAGTGATCAACCAGTGAGCTGATGCACCAACACTATGATGATTGAACACATTAATTTCAATGATTCAATTTTCCGCTAAATTTCATTTTTATATATTTAGTTTTATGGTGGATTAAAGCAAACCCTAGCCCAACTCGGTGTCTCTGGTCACCTGAATAGACAACAAGGGTTTGCCGTTTTCATGAGCAGCTCGGTTGGCCGCCCTATCATCGTCGAAGAACGAATGGACAATACGTGGCACGTCTTGAGGCGAGAGGATTTCGGATATGTTCATGTCAAGAGTAGCATGGATGAATCTGGCTCCTGGACCCTTGTTGCAGTTGATGAAGACGAAGGTCGTGTGTTGTTCTTCGTCGATTTCGGTCTCCAATTGGCCTGCAAGTGGGTAAAAATGAACTAGGGCGAGGGATAAAGAAAGCTTGAGGTTTATGAGGATGGTATTCATGGAGTCTGGCTTATTAGAGTACAAGAGGCCTGTTTGAATGCAATGGCCTGATACCAAAAAAAGGTCTCCTGGTGCTAAGTAAACTGGCTTTTTTGCATCTTCTACTTCATGCTTTGGTTTGATGAAGCATTCTGAAATTTGTTTTACATTGGGTGTGTTGGCCATTTGGGACTTCTCGAAGGAAGAATATTGCAATGTGGGAAAAAGCTTAATTAATTGGTACGTATTATGTGAAATGGAATACTAATTTATAGACCCATTATATTTATCTTGGAGATATATTTCTCTAATTGATTATATGAATTTGAGAGATATACTAAAAAATTAGACATCTTGTCCAAGAGTTTACCGTGATGATTATTCAGACGATTTTATCATTTTTTATGGTTGAATGTTTATATCTATAATTTTGTTGGTTTTTTTTTTATATTCTCACAATATGTTGTCATGCCTAAATAATTAGAATGACACTTTTATCATATTTTATGTATTATTGAAATTATAAATAATTTAATATAAAAAATTATATCCTTAATTTATAATTTTCTAGTTATAATATATAGTGACATTGATTGTCGTAAAACTAACTTTGTAAAGAAATTGCAAAAAGAATCTTTTAATTTCTTTATGATATGATACGTAGTTTTAATATAAAAAAAATCAAAATCTAAATCGAAATCACAATTATGAAATTGATTTCCATAAAATAAAAAGTACCATGGAGGTAAATACAAATAAAATATATATTCAATAAAATAAGCAAATAATAAATAATATATATGTCGTACAAGATAATAATAATAGTATGAATGATTATAAAATAAGCAAATAAAATATATTTTACTAGGCGACATCGTTTTATAAAATATGTATTCAATAAAATTATAAATAAAATATATCTTATGTACTTGTCAATAATAATAGCACATTACATTCAATAATAACAATTATCATTTAATAATAGCAGTTCAATTAGAGGTGAATTCAATAAAATCAAATAAAATATATATAATTTAAAGTAATAATATATAATAACACTAACATATTACATTCAATAATAACAAATTTTATTAAATAATAACACTTTAATAAAAAATAAGTTTATTAAGATAATACATAGTATTTAATAATAAATATATATAGCATAAACTAATATTAGCATTAGCATATTAGATTTAACATAATACACCTTAATTAAAAGGACACTCGAATTGAATGAGAAGTATGAGTATATATAGTATGCTAACACTGATAAATTAAATGATAATATTTGCATTCAAGTGCGATAAAATAATACATTCCAATTGAAATAATTATATAACACAATGCATATAATATATAGTATAGTAATAATGACCACAACTATAACAATAATATTTAATATGCATTATGCTAATAATGACAAAAAGATAATAATGTCAGGCTTAATAAACAGGATCCAAAAAGTTGTCAGTCAACCCATATCACACTAGTCGGTAGCTTTGGCTAACTTCTCACCCGCACAATAATAACAATAATAAAGTCAGGCTTCGAAATCTCAATATAAAATTTATACGGAGTATGTAATTAACTATATATATATAATACTCCATCCGTTTCATGATAAGTGTCGTTTTAGCTCTTAACACAGTTTTTAAGAAAAGCAATCATTCACTTTAAAAGTTACAACTTTTTCTTAATCTTACCACTCGATCATTACATTTTTGTGGCCAATGAATGAACAACTTTAGTCAACAAATACACATTCCAATAAAAATTATCATTATTCACCCCTAATAAATCACTTTAAAAACCTAAAACGACACATATTATGAAACAAATTTGAAGTGTTAAAACGACACTTATTGTGAAACGGAGGGAGTATATATCAAGGAGAATGATGCACAATCTATTACTATTGTTTAGTATATAGTTTGAATGCAAGTATTTTCCGTACTCGTATTCATGTTGATAAGTGTCTTTTATTTTATATTTTGAAGGGCTTATAATATAATTATATATGATAGATCATAGAAATTAGAAGTGACCAGTTTTTTGTTTTTGTTTTTTTGACGACATTTCATTTTGTTGTGCTTAACTTATCTACTCTCAAGGTCTCTCAGGCATTTTATGTGCATGTTTAGTTTCTCTCTTACCTTTTTGTGATTGTTATTTCTTTTTATTGGTTGGTGTACTTATTAATTTTGTTAAAACTTTTAATTTGATACATCTTATTCTTTTACTAAATGATTGTTTAAGTTGATATTACAATATGCCAGCAAAAACCCAGCTTTGATTTGGAAATTTACACCAAGTCGTTTGTGTATTTCTTATCGATTTGTCCGACTATCGAGTTTTATCTCGATCTCTCGACGTGTTTGGTATTGCGAAATGCTTTGTCATGAATAAAAAGGGCGGTGCATGTTGCATTATTAAACTTCCAAAATTGCTAAAAAGAAGTAGAGGGTCCAAAATTAACAGAAAAGAATTTCAAAAGAGACGCCAATTTGATGGCCTTTTTGTTCAATTATGAATAGGTAAATTTTTAGGGTTTGTTTGTCGATTGGTCGATGAACTTTAGATTTGCTACATTACTAAGATCGATAGAGAGAAGAGAAATGAAGAAAGAGAAGGGGGTTTTATTTGATGTGGGTTTTTTATAGTGGCTAGTTAGTGTTTTATTTTTACGATGTAAATTTGGTGGAAAAGGCTTTTCCACCCCTTCCCTCCAATATTAATCTACGAGTTTAATTATATATGCTCATGATAGATGATATTAATTACGTACACCGAGTCCCGTCATATCAAATTGGTGTTGTTGCATTATCAAACGTCCTAAAATTACTAAAAAACGAATGCACATGCATACGTAATTCAAAGCTAGCATCTAGGGTTACATCTAAACTACGTGAAGTTGTTGATTTTTAATACAAATTCCGGTAGGATGTAAATATGTAACTAACCATTTTTATAACAAGATTAGGATCAATACTTAAACACAAAAGTTTAAGCTAACACATACGGATAATATATTTAAATGCATATTTATTACATTTTATAGTTGGCTGCTTGATGGTGCAAATTTAATTTCCACTTTCTCCCAACATAAACAATAACACAAGTGCCATTCAATTAATTAAATCATGGTGCAAGTACAGATGATGATATATACTATTGTCATATATTACATATATGGTCCACAAGGAATAGAGTAGTTTTCTTAAGTGAAAGTTTAATATATATTAATTGTGTGGTAAGAAACACGTGCCACTGTGTTCTATATATTTATGATCAAAGTGTACAAATGCAAGTTTTTTAGGCAGATCTTGCTTTGATCACATCCCAAATAAGTATTTCCCGTATTGTTAATTGACATTTGTTGCCCGTATTGTTAATTGACACAAGAAATAGTGTGAATTGACATTTGCTAGCACAGGGCTAGCAAAATTTTGTTCGGTTATGTTCGTAAATAATAATAATCCTTTTATTAAAAAAAAAAAGACATTTGTTGCCTTGTATGATCGATCAGCTTCCCATTAGAAGGTGGTGCTAGTCCGATCCTAGGGTGGTTTTGGGTTCATTTTGTTAGGCTCCCTAACCCTAGAAATCGATCAAGAGAAGATTAAAGATCGATTCGAAGGGAAAATGGTGATGAACGAAAGTATATCGACCAGAGAGTTTGATAAATTTAGAAATTTGTTGGATATTGATAAATAGCTCATAGAGCTAGTTCGGTTACACAATGCAAATTAAGGGAAATTCTGACAAATTAACCAACTTACATACTAGGTACAACAAGAAGAAAGAAGATCCCGATTCGGATAATAACGGGACCTTCTCTCTTCCTTGTTATTACAAATTATAGCACAAAAAACACACAAACAAACATATAACACTTAAAGTACCATATTTAGTAGTGTTTTTTTATATATAGCGCGCTCAACACATCGCTTCCGGTGACAAAATTATCTCAAGATCAATGCTTCCTCCTCCTTCACGACCCGGAAATGAACTTAATTTCCCATCGAACTTATTCGCATACCCACTTAGAACAACTAATGGTTTCCCCATGCCGAATTCGTTTCCATACACATCAAACCTCGGCGAGCTCCCCATAAGCACACTTTGGGGATCACAATGGGATCCATTTTGAACAATGAAAGGGGATTCCAACCAACTCTTCGCTCCGTTTCGCACCTTTTCATCGGTGTGTTCCTCCACAGCCTGGTGCAGTTTCAACGCCGCAAACCCTAGATTTTGGCTCAGCAACTCTCCGACGTTACACTCACCTTGAACTGCTTGTATCGCGTTTCCGAACAAACAATTGGGCAATGGTGGGCTTAATCTTCCCCTGTAACTGACTGCTAATTTGCACGTCGTACGCGAATCATTAGGAGAACGTCGCGCTCTTGTAATGCACCTCCACACAAGCGCAGACAAAGCTTGGAAAGATGATATTTTTTTACTGTGGCCTCCATTAATGTTTTCTTCATTGGCTTTTGCTTTGAGCTTTGAGATTGAATCAGCTGAGAAATGGAAGATTCTCTCTCTCAGATCTGGTGCATGGAGTCTTTCTATGAAGGATTCATGTGGGACTATTATAAATGGGAGCTTGATCATGGGCCCATATCCATCAAGAAACCACCTTTGGTGAATGGGGGGCCTTGAGATCATGATCTCAGACTTTTCTTCATTTCCCATGAATATCTCAGACAAAGTGTTGAAAAAATTCCAATAAGCGGTTCCATCACCACAGACATGATTCATGGAGATTCCAACGAAAACACCATCAACAAGCTCAGTCACCTGCAAGGAAATCAAAGACTCAAAATAAAAGATCTCAATAATAAGGTGAATTTATTCCATATTATGATAATTGAACACATTTTTTTATAGGGAAAGAGATTAGGGTTGCCATGCCTAGATTATCCACAAAAGATGAAAATTGGTTAATAACAAGCTCTCGAACTCGAGACCTCATAGTACACCCGTACATTAATTTCAATGATTCAATTTTCCGCTAATTTTAAGTTTTATATATTTTGTTTTACGGTGGATTAGAACAAACCCTAGCCCAACTCCGTGTCTTTGGTCACCTGAATAGACAACAAGGGTTTGCCGTGTTCATGATCAGCTCGGTTGACTGCCCTATCATCGTCGAAGAACAAATGGACGACACGTGGCACATCCCGAGGCGAGAGGATTTCGGATATGTTCACGTCAAGAGTAGCATGGATGAATTTGGCTCCTGGACCCTTGTTGCAGTTGATGAAGACGAAGCTAGTGTGTCGTTCTTCGTCGATCTCGGTCTCCAATTGGCCTGCAAGTGGGTAAAAATGAACGAGGGCGAGGGATAAAGAGTGCTTGAGGTTTATGAGAAGGGTATCCATGGAGTCTGGCTTATTAGAGTATAAGAGGCCTCTTTGAATGCAATTGGCCTGATACCGAAAAAAGGTCTCCTGGTGCTAAGTAAACTGGCTTTTTTGCATCTTCTACTTCATGCTTTGGTTTGATGAAGCATTCTGAAATGTGTTTTACATTGGGTGTGTTGGCCATTTGGGACTTCTCGAAGGAAGAATATTGCAATGTGGGCAAAAGCTTAATTAATTGGTACGTATTATGTGAAATGGCCGGAAGACTAATTTATAGACCCATTATATTTATCTTGGAGATATATTCTTCTAATTGATTAAATGAATTTGAGAGATACACTTAAAAACTAGACATCTTGTTCTAGTGTTTCCCGAGACGATTGTTCGGGCGATTCTATCTTTTTTTATGGTTGAATGTTTATATATATCTATTATTTCGTTGGTTATTTATATTCTAACAATAAATTGTCCTGTTTAAATAATTAGAATGACACTATTATCATATTTTGTGTATTATTGAAATTATAAATGATTTCATATAAAAAAAATTGTATCCTTAATTTATAGGTTTCTAGTTATAATAATGACATTGATTGTCATAAAACTAACTTAATAAGGAAATTGCAAAAAGATCAATCTTTTAATTTCTTTATGATTTGATATGTAATTTTTAATAAAAGAATCTAAATCTAAATCACAATTATCAAATTGATTGCCATAAAATAAAAATTACAATGGAGATAAATACAATGTAATTAAATAATATATATCTCACAAGCTAATAATAATAGTATGAAAGATTATAAAATAAGCAAATAAAATATATTTTACTAGGCGACGTCATTTTATAAAATATGTATTCAATAATATTATAAATAAAATATATCTTATGTACTTGTCAATAATAATAGCATATTACATTCAATAATAACAATTATCATTTAATAATAACAGTTTGATCAAAGGTGAATTCAATAAAATAAAATAAAATAAAATATATATAATTTAAAGTAATACTCCATCCGTTTCAAAATACATGACCATATGCTTACTTTTTCTTGTTTCATAGTACTTGTCCATTTCACATTTTTCCCCATCTCTTTCCATTTATACCCCTAATAATTATCTTATCAAAATCATTACACTTTTTCATATTTCTTTAAACAAATAATTAACTCTACATTTGATAGGGGTAATATAGGAATACCATTTTTTCTTAATATATATGCAATGTCCAAATGATCATGTATTTTGAAACGGATGGAGTAATATATAATAACACTAACATATTACATTCAATAATAACAACTTTTATTAAATAATAACACTTGAATAAAAAATAAGTTTAATAAGATAATACATAGTATTGAATAATAACTATACATAACATAAACTAATATTAACATTAGCATATGAGATTGAACATAATACACCTTAATTGAAAGGAAAATCGAATTGAATGAGAAGTATTGGTATATAGTATGCTAACTGATAAATTGAATGATAATATTTGCATTTGACCAATTGCGATAAAATAATACATTCCAATTGAAATAATAATATAACATAATGCATATAATATATAGTATAGTAATAATGATGACAACAATAACAATAATATTTAATATATATTATGCTAATAATGACAAAAAGATATTAGATAATAGAATGAATATAAGAGAAATAATTAAATACGTGCATTTAATGACAAAAATGTAAACTTACAAGTAGGTAAGATGTGTACAGTGTATTGTACTCCATCTAGACGTGCCAAAAACGGGTTGGTTCGGGTGGGTTGAGGAGCGATCTTTTCGGGTTCAAGTTGAGTGCGGATTCGGGTCAATTGGGTCACATGTCAGTCGGGTGGGGTCTTGACAGGTTATTGTGCGGGTTCGGGTCGACCTAACTGGTGAGGAATTTGAACTTATAATGGTTATTAAATAATATTATGATTAAATAATAATTTTTAGTTTTTATAATAAAATATATTATAATATGTAAAAGAAAATATATTGATTCTACATATATAAAGCATCAGGTCGATCGGTCAGGTTCGGGTTTCAACCCAATCGGTTTGGGGTTAATCAGGTTTGTTTTTTTTCCTTTAGTCGCTACTAATCGGGTCGGATTTCAATCCTAGAATTTCCAGTCGGTTCGGTTCGGGTCAGGTTTTGACAACTCTAACTCCATTCATTCGAAAATATTTGCGTTTTAGCATAATGCTCTTGTTAAATAATACTTGTCATTTAACATACACTTTTTTCGATATCATCCCCATTATTTAAAAGAATTACATAAATCATAACTATATACTAAAGCGGAGGTTAGAGATAATATTTAGCCCGACACGTGTCACCTCCTCATTGGACCGCATCATCAATCTTTATTAAAACAATTCAATTTGTTTAATTGGTTGAAATTTCATTGTAGACCCACATTAGATCTCTTCTTATCTACTGATTTCCATTTAATTATTTTCTTTAAAAAAATACGTATGCTAAAGCAATTATCAAGAGATTTTTTTCCACGTATGCTACAACAATTATCAAGAGTTTTTTTTTTCCTTTATGGTGCATTGTAATTCATGAATTGCTTGACCTTAAGCAATTAAGATTGTAAATAACGTATGTTATAGAATAATCATATCATCATAACTATATACTAAAGTGGAGGGTAAAAATAATATTTAGCACGACTTGTGTCAATTCCTTATTGGACCGCATTTCCCATGTTTATTAAAACAAGTTAATTTGTTTAATTGGCTGGAATTTCATTGTAGACCCCACATTAAATTGTACACATAATAAATATATCCAAATCTTTAAAAAACCTATCCAAAATTTACACATGATGAAAATTCACTCTTTATAATTTTCAATAGATACATTTTTATTTAGTTATATTTTTAATCTTGAATCTATCTAATATGTTATGTATCTGATCATTTTCTTATACAATAATTGTAAAACTTTGGTATTTAAGTATGTCAATAAATAATGCTACGAATTATGATCGGAAAATCCAAAATTATATAAAATTTGATTTCTCTTTATTTTTCGATCAAAGTTTGAATTGCATATAGGACTATTCAATCCTTATACAAAAATTATAATCCTACAAATCTTTATATTAAAATAATATATTATAGCAGAATTACTATATCATTAAAATAAATCCCATAAGAAACATACTATTCTTTTGAATAACTTTATATAAAATTTAAATTGAGATTTTAGTTAAATCAAATTCGTGTTTTTAAGGCACGAGATTTATACTAGTATATACTAAAAGAGAAAAGATCTTCACAAGACTGGGGTTATTTTAGGAAAATCATATGACTCCTTACTTTTAAATTTTAGAGCGATTTTTCTATTGTGTGCCCCACACAATAAGCTGCTAATATTGAAAATATTGGTAAATCTTAAATTTTTTGTTTTTTAATCTTTTTTGTGACGGATTCTCTCTTTTCTTTTCAGGGTTTTAGTTTCTGTTTTAGTTTCTTATAATGACAATCATTTCCGAATGAAGGTAGTATTTTTTTTCATTGACTTTCATTAATGATGTTTTTATATATGATTCACCAAAATCTTTATTTACCCGTTTCTCTTGGTGAGAGTTTTCTAATCAATATAAACTAGTTTAATCTCCGTATCATGTACGGATAATGTGATTATAAACCCAATTTAATACAAATATGTTTCATGAACTTATTCGATAGGAAATAATATAGGTATATTGTTAAACAAAAATTAATCTTATACATATAGATATAGATATGACTTCAAAGTTTATTAAATTGTTTTACCTTCATTGGTTGTTTGAAAAGATAAGAAATTTAAATTTAGTAGGTAGATGATTAGAAATATAGATATATTCTAATTATTTGTTTTAGAAAAATCCGAAAAAATAATCCCAGAATTGTATTTTTTGAATTTAATCTTCACTGGTTCTTTAATAAATACTATTATTTAATAAAGATTAAGATAAATTCGGAAATTTCAATTCTGAGATTATTTTTCGGATTTTTTATTATTTTGAAATAAAATTTGGATTTTTTAAAAATAAATTATTAGACTATAGCTATATTTCCTATTTTTTACGATAATATCATGGTTTAGTAAATAATAATAATTATTAGAAGATTACAACTAATTCTTGGTAAAGGATAATTCATAATTTTCAAGATAATTCATAATTTTTCGGTAATTTTTAAGCATTTTTTTATGGGATAAGACTATATGAGATTCTAACTACCTTATTTGTATAAAGGAGGGCTCAACTGATTTTTTTATTATAAAAATGACACGTGACGCAAATTTTTGTGAAGACATTGACTCCGCTTTATACTATAGTAGTATAGATATATATTATAAAAATTTACCTTTTTTAAAGCATCATGTTGATTTTGACCCCACCATATATTGAAGAGATCACTTTAAACTATAGATTTACTTTTATTGTATTTTTAATTTTATCTTGATTTTGGATTAACAAAATATTATAACGATTTTGGATAAAAAAAGACAATGTTAATATCTAATTTCTAATAATATTATTATGCATTCTTTTATCAATTGAATGATACGTTAAAAAATGTATCGATCGTGTCCCGTACGGGGTACAAGATTCGTGCACTAAACAAGTATTAGTATTATCTCACTTTTTTGGTCAAATGTTGCTTTTGACCCTACCATACATTTGATTAAAGAGATCAATTTTTAAAATCAGTTTTTAAATATATTTTCTTATTAATTGTCTATTATTTTACCTTTTTAGTTTCCGTAATATCTTTTCCGTTTTTAATTCTATCTTTTATCTTTTCTAATATTAATATTTTCTCACTTTTTTTTTGGTAAATAATATTAACAATATGTATTTTTCTTCTTCTTGTTATCACTTTGTATTGATGTTAATTTTTGAAAAAAAGAAATATTTACTAACAAGTACGATCAAACAATTTCTGAAACCATATTTGTTTTATCTATTTTATCGCATGTCTTTGAGGTTTATGAAGTATGATTTTGATCTTTTTAAATATAAAGATCAAAGATTATACACAAACTAAAACTTGCTTCGATGAGATTGTTTAATCGTAATGTCTAACAATTTTTGTCATAGTGAATTAGTAGTTTTAGTATTTAGTTATGACATTGGAAAAAATATCAAATAATGAAATAGTATTAGGATTACGAGAAACAAATTTCATATTCATCATACTACTATGTATATTCATCTAACAAGCATACATATTTCAGGGCATGTATATTCAAACTAAGTAGCTAGTAGCTATATTTAAACATTTTGCAATTGTACATGTTATTGGTATATTCAAAACTTAGATTACTTATGTTCAACCTAATCGTAGCTATATTAAAACATTATATACTGTACAATATATATTGTATATTCAACACTTATGCATTTATATTCAATATTCAATACCAAACATTCAATCATTGATTACTAATGTTTAAACTAATAGGTAGCTCTATTGAAACATTTTACATTTCAGCTATATTTTTTGTATATTTAAAAAAACCTGTACATTCATATTTACTACTCAATAACAAACATCTAAATACATATAACAACAATTTTTTTGAATCTGAATACACTTACTTTTGAATATATTTACACACATTAAACTGAATATATGTGCTCGGATAATGAATATGATATCCGTGTCTCATTTCTCTCTAACATCCATTTCTCTTGAGCCTATCCCGTAATAAAATATGTACTTGTGTGCATATGGATGATTATGGAAAAACGTCAGAATAATATTTATGGATCAATTTTTATCATTCAAATTTATATTATGTTTCTTTCATATTCGATGTTATTTATAACATATTTAAAAATAAGGGAAATTCCGGATGGTACCCCTGAGTTTTGTGCTTTTCCGGATGGTGCCCACAAAAAAAAGTTATTCCGCGATATACCCCTGAGGTTTTGGAAAAGTTCGCACCGTGCCCAAAATTCAAAAAATTAACATTTTTCCATTCTTTTCCGCCAGCCCATGATTAAAGAAAAAAAATTAAAATTTAAAAGGGAAAAAAAAAAGGGAAACGGCGAACGTACACGAGAAGGAGGCGACTGTGGGTTGGGGTTCCCGTCTCCAACAAACACAAGAAGGAGGCGAAGGAGGGGCTCCGGTGAGCAATTGTGAGAAATAATCAATTAATGGCAACTTTAACTGAGGGCTTGTTTGGTACCATACCTCCGGTATAAGGAATGGGGTTAGGAATCACTTAACCCGATTCCTAGTGTTTGTTAGATTACCAGGTTTGGGAATGAACGATTCCTGGGAATGGGCTATTCCAGAATTCTTCATCAGTTTCATTCCTGTCCAAAGAGGTGGGTTTGAACCATTCCTAAATCTCATGCTTCATCTCCATTGTTGTTCTACAGAAGAGGAGTGGTTTCAAGGTCCAACCATGGCAGTTCAATGAGATCTACACATCCTGCAATCACTTATTTCACCACCTTTCCTTACCCACTGGAGAGGAAACACAGTTTTCTCCGAAATTAGAATTGGATTTTGAGGTTCTGGGTTCTTTTTCGGTTGATTTCTTTGTGTTGTTTATTTTTTCCTGAGAATTGAAAATGAAGTTGTGCTTATTATGATGGTGGTGGAAGGAAGACAGAGGAGGTGATTGGGTGGCTGGGGTGAGACAAACGTAAAACCCTAACCTTAAAATCTCATTTCTAGAATTTTACCAAACAATGAAATTAGGTATGGCTCATTCCTGTTTTTCAATCTCATTCCCATTCCAATCCCATTCCTCATTCCAACCCGATTCCTGGTATGGTACCAAACGAGCCCTGATTGGGGGGATAAGGGTAAACTATGATGATTCTACTGAACCATTTCTTGATTTTCTTCTACTACTAGAAGTATCGAAATCAACTGAAACAATGACCAAAGATTGTCCTCCTCCAATGCTAAACTGAAACAAAGAACACCGCCTATATATTTCTCCTCCTCCTCATAACACCTCCGCTCAGATCAATTCTCTGCCTACAATCACCGAAATCAAATCTATCAGGTGATGTATCTTTCTCATTTTTTTTCTAATTGCCCACATTCGAAACTGTTTATAATCGAAATTATGCAATGATCTTGATGAATCTGACTGTATTGCCGTCAAATTGGATTTGCAAACTGCTACCTGTTGTAATTGCACTGAAACTTTGCTACTTTCTGAATCTGTTTTGTGAAATCATCATCCATTTGAGCTTTATGAAGCTTGTTGTTGTTGTTGAAGATTTTAATTATGTTCATGTTTTTGGCACAATTTGGGACAGATTCGAATGCTATTGCTACTCGATTGTGGTCAATGATAACGGGATTGATCGGAATTGATGATTATGGCTTGAACTTGTGCTGAATTTTGTGGGTCCTTAATTGAATTAGGAACCCTTGATCACACATTTCAACTGAACTGTAAGCCGTCGTCATCTTCCACCGTTTTACCTGACCACCAAGTCGTCCAGCCGTCGGGCACCAGCCGCACAGACCTCCGAGTCGATGGTGGTCGCCGCCGCGCAACTCACAGTTGCTCGCCGGAGCCCTTCGTCGCCTCCTTCTCGTGTTTGTGGGAGACGGGAACCCCAGACCCACAGACGTCGACTTGGTCCCAGCCCAAGTCGTTCGACGCCGGAAGCCCCGCTGCCCAAGTCGCCGCTCCACCTCTCCTTCGCCGCTCCAACACTCCTTCGCTCCTTCACTCGATGGTGTGAGACTCTTCGCTCCCGTCTTCGAAGTCAACCCCAAACCCACATATCTTCTTTTTCTTTTGTTTTGTTTTCTTTTTCTTTAAATTTTCTTTTTTTATTTTTTTTTAACATAGGCTGACGGAAAAGATTGAAAAAAGGTTAGTTTTTTGAATTTTGGGCACGGTGCGGAAATTTCCAAAACCTCAGGGGTATATCGCGGAATAACTTTTTTTTATGGGCACCATCCGGAAAAGCACAAAACTCAGGGGTATCATCCGGAATTTCCCTAAAAATAATTTTAACATTTAAGAAATAGTTACATCACATGTCATGACTGGATTAACTTAGTTTTTTTATAAATTATCTAGGTCGTCGGTGTCATATATTTTATCGATTTAATGAAGGTCTATAATTATGGCAGTGACCTACTAACTCCCGTCTGGGTCGTCCATGGATATGGGCGATAATTATGAAATACTCTAGTGATAGCTAGGTAAGAATTCAAAGAAGTTGTAATTATAATTTATGTTATGTTGAGTGCTTAAGAATGGGCATCAAGTCAATTATGTTGGTCAGAAATATACTACGTCCCTTGATTTTGTAAAAAAGAATTACTACGTGCCTTGATTAAGAAAATGTTCTCTTAGAATTTATCCGAAAAAGAAATAGAACAATTTTATTTCAATATCCTCAATCTTATTAGAATTCTTTAATTTATTTTTCTGAGATAATTAGACTAAACGTCATTAATTATACATGTATTTACGCGTGTCACCGTAAAACTTGTATTTTGCATCCACGGCGAGAAACTCCTTTCTTAAATTTCTACTCTTTTCGTTCACGGTGTTGTGTTCCACGACGATTACGCTCTGATCTCACCTAATCTCTCTCGTGAATTTCCGACCGTCAGCGGCCCAACCTCTCTCCTTCCTCCTCAACGATTATTGTATGTTATCTAACCTAATTATAGGATCTATTTGATTGTAGTATGTGATCTCAATGACTGTCTTACATTATAAATTGTGGTCGAAGACTTGAATTGAGATGCTTTGAATTGTAGTTTTTGATCTCAATCATTGTCCAATATTATACAATTTTCAAGAATTATTGGAGAAGTGTCATTCATTTGGCATGTTTGATTACAATGACATCAATTGTCTCTTGATGTAAGATAGTAATTAGTGATGAATTCTTTTCTTCATTTCTATATTGGCATATTGCTACTCTGTACTTGCAATGGAGTATTTTAAAAAGAAGTATTCAAATTTTGGTTTTTAAGTAACTTGCTCCCATATAAGATTTTCTTATCTTACCTTAAGCGTATAAATTAGCTACCAAATATGGTCATGAGAAGATTGTTTTAGGTGTTGAGTTGTTGTTGATTTGTTGCTTTAGGTGATGAAAACTTTATTCAGTGATGACAATAGCTTTAGTGATTACAAAACAAATATATCTCGATAAGTGTGGGATGACATGGAAGAAAGCTTGAGACTATACATTAACCATGTGAGAAAGCTTGAGACTATATATCCAACAACATTTGAATTTTGTTATGGCATCCACCAATTGGATTCTAGACGTTAATTTCTACTTGATTTTAATCTATGAGTTGAACATCGTTTTTATTATTATCTTCAAAGTAAAGAACTAATGCTATGATGTATTCCAAATCAACCATGCCCTAGAAAATGGCAAATAGCTTCATGTACCAGCATCATATTCTGCTTGTACGTTGATGTCTAATACGTCGTGATTGTGATCGAACTCGATGGACAAGATCCCTTATCATATCGCATTTGAGATGACATTGTTCTGAATCACAAATTCACAATCTATATAGTACGTGCTTATCTCATCCTCAAGCATCAGTTCTGATGAGGTCGGAACATAGGACTACTCTCTAGCGCATCAACTTATCGATTGATTGTTCCGATAATAGGTGGTGCAAGTCCTTGTGGTTTAGGGTTCATGGTTAATTTGTGCGTTACATTTAGCTTGATACCATGGCAAATATCCAATTGATTGAATTAAGTTTTTGGACATAATGTATATGTTAATATGTATATATTCACATAATATACCTTTAGAAGCTTAACTGCGACATTTGGTCTCAAATGTCAATAAGCCAACTCCTAGATGATGACATACACGCGTGTAATTATCGAGTCATGAGTTCGAATCCCTCTCCTCGCCAAAATGCATGGTTTAAGTGTATGGTTAAAACTTGGTGGGGGAGCTAGCCTAGGAATGTCATTATATTTTGAGTTAGGTGGATATACGTAACACGTTTTATTTTAGCTAACCAGAACTTCATTGATGAACCTAACCTAACCTTCAAACAAGCTCCGCATTGCAACCTTAACTATATATAGTATTTCATTATCTACCGATCCTTATAGTTCCAAACCATCACCCACTAAACTCCTTAAAAATACAACTAGTACAGGCATCATATCACGTACGAGTACTATAAACATAAACCGACTTAATATAAAATTCAATTTTTTCTCGAACCCAATTCTAACTTGAGAATATACGACCCAAACATGACGAGCCTGAACTTATTAACCCAATTATAATTCAATATTTTTTGTGCAGATTTAGGTTACTTTTTAATAACTTTACAATAAAATAATTTTAAAAAATAACGTTATTAACATGTTAGCCAGCCTAACCCCACACAAGAAGCTTCCGTAGCTTAGTCCGAATTAAATAATAACTAGTTTAACCCCCGTACCATGTACGGGTAATGCGATTATAAACCCAATTTAATTAGATATGTAACGTCAATGATCACGTTAAAAATATAGGATCATATATATGTATCTTCGTATTATGATTAGTGTTTTTTTACCAATAGTAAATCAACTCATAATATAAATAAGTTAGATTTATTCAAAAATTACTTTACGATAAAAACCACATTTTATTAAATAATAATATTTAGCTGAAGATTACAACTAATTCTTGGTAAGGGATAATTAATAAATTTTGAGATAATTCATAATTTTCGGCAATTTTTACGGGATAAGATTATATAAGATTCTAACTACCTAATTTATATAGAGGGCCCAAGTGATTATTTTTATCAAATCATATATATTTATCTTTCTATTTTGATTAGTGTTTTTTTATATACGCAGAGGGCCCGGTTGATTATTTTATTAAAGATATAACACATGGCGCAATTTTTTGTGAAAACTTTATCTCGCTTTATACTATATACACTATAGATATCTGATTGACCTAAAAAACATACCCAATCCCAACCTTGGATGGCCGAACTCGGACTCGGCTAATCAAACCCGATAAACATGTCTATCTATCAATTTTTAGGATATTTGTTAAAATAATTTATAAAGTTGATCACAAGATTTTATTCATATTTAATAATGTATTTTCTTACATTTTATCTTTACATAAATAAAATACAATCATTCCAACTAACATTATTTTGTAATATTAGCTTACAAAATTATATTTATTAAAATAATTTTTAATATTGGTTTGTTAAAGTTTCATTCATATTTAACAATATATCTTTTAATATTTTATCTATAAATAAATAAAATACACTAACTCCAATGATAGTCCATTATTTTATCTAGTAATATCAGTAATGAATAATGATAGATGCGTTGTTAATTTATATTTGGTTATGATTAATTAACGGCCAAAATAGGTATGTGGCCTATAGGGATATTCTAATGGGGTGGATGGGCCGTAGGAAAAAAAAGTGGTAATTAGGTAATTTTTCGGATTTACTCTTGGCCAAAAAAAAAAATTTACACGCGTGTCATCGCATATCCTGTCACCATCCATCATGTCACCGCCTCCAATTTTCGTCCGTATCTTGTCACCGCCCATCCTATCACAGTTTCATCTTGTCACCAACCCAAATTATCGTCTGTTATCAACCCTGTCATCGCTTATTTTTTCGTCCTATTGTCATCGCTTAAATTGAGGTTAAATCTTGTCATTCTTCATGTATTATCACCTATTTTAATATCACCGAATTTGTCATAAGTCTTGTCATCGGTTAAGTTTTCGTCCTACTCCCGAATTTGTCATAAGCCTTGTCATTCTACATGTATTATCCTGTCACTGCATATCCAAAAAATGATCTTGTCATACGACTTGTCACCACGTATACCAATTTATCACCATATACAAACACTGTGTCACCATGCACAAAAACTTGTCACCATGTACAAAAAACTTATTATCAAAACTTATTATTGAGCCTATGCGGGACTTAACACATATTATCATGCATTAAGCACGTTGCCCTACCATTTGAGCTAATAGGCTATAATTAAAATTAATATATGAACAGATTAACCACAATCCGTAAACAAAAAACCCGTCACCACCAAAACCCATAAATAAAAAACCTATCACCACATACCAAAACCCATAAACACAACACTTGTAACCGTCAAAACCCATAAAGACAAAAATTGTCACCGATAAAACCCATAAACAAAAAAAAGTTGTCATCGACAAAACCCATTAACAAAAAACCTGTCATCGATGAAACCCATACACAAAACTCGAAATAAGTCATCCCAAAGCATCAATCAACCATCTAATTCACATCACAAATTTGAAAAAGAGATAAAAACTCTAACAAAATCGTTTCAAAACATTTGGATCTAGAAATTTCAGATCTAGATCTAGAATTTTTTGTTCTAGATCTAGATCTAGATTTTGTAGATCTTTAAATGCAAAAAAGCTTAAAATCAAGATCTCATTATCAATTTCAAACTCGAAAACCATAAAACCCTAGAACCAAAATCACAAAAAAAAAAGACGAAGAGATCTAGAGAATGACTAACCTCTAAATTTGGAGAGAAATTAGAGTCGACAGAATTCCAAAACAGAAGGAGAGATGCCGACTGAGCTTGCGAGAGATCTTCAATGGCAGTTTTCGGCTTCGTGAGGGAGAGAGGATGAGACGTGAGGGGAGAGAGAGAGAGAGAGAGAGAGAGAGAGAGAGAGAGAGAGAGAGAGAGAGAGAGAGAGAGAGAGAGAGAGAGAGAGAGAGTGGCCTGTAGCACCCCGTCTTTCTGACAAGGTGTTACTCGGTAGTAGACCTCACGAGGCGCTACCAAGCTGGTTCGACAACAGAACATTCGGATCTTGCAACGCGGGCACGGCAAGAAATCATTGAAAAACATCCAACTTGTATAAAAAAAAAATAAAACTTTTACAAAATAATTCATGATCCAACTCAACACGACTAACGACTACAAACTTACCCAAACCCCAAGCTCCTCAACTAATAACTTACGACATGAAATCATACAAGATAATTCAAACAATATCATAAATTAAAATAGCAACAACCCTTCCAAAAAACCCAAACCATTCTATGACACGCATCGCCGCTTCGCACCACCAATCCGCCAAGTCCATACACGGATTCCTGAATACCTGCAGTCTGAAAGATAGTTCCCCGAGGGGTTAGCTACTATCATAATCCAAGTCAGAAAACATACGATACTAGAAGAACGTTTCAAAACGAGTTTCTAAGGTCAGCACACATGTCCGCAATCACACGCATAGCTCTAGTCCAATCCTAAGTCCAATTAGTCATACACAATCAAATTCACTAGCAGAATCACAATAATAAATCCTCTTACACAAACATTCACGGATCCACACATTCACACACACGCACGCACACACATACACACACACAATCCTAGGCGGGGTGTTAACGGCCTCCACCCACAGCACCCGCATCTAAGGCATCCTCCAACCATTCCATTTTCCACACACTTCCAACCCCTGGTCGATCCCCTACTAGAGCACTCGCCAAAACATTTTTATAATTTTTGAAGGGGCTCTCCTTGCCATACGACCATGCCTCTAGAAGTCCCCTTCTCCTCGAAAATCCGAGAACAAGGCCGTACCGGTAGATGCCAACACACAAAAAACACGTGAAAAACATTTCATACGGAAAATCCTTTTGAAAACCAGTTGCACACATAAACACATACGATCACACACACATATATATATATATATAAACAAATTTTTTTTTTAAATAATATTTTAGGGACTAATTCCCAAAAACCAATCCTACCAGCACAGCATGCAATCCAACAAGAATAGAATAGAACCACCTAGCCGAGCAAGTCGCAGAACGACTTACCTTGAAAACGACGAGTCCGAAATACTTTCTAAGAGAAGCAACAAAAATCATTCCAAACACCTGAATATTTTAATAACGAATTTAAGGTTCAACAATCGACAGAATTAACTCGGAAATAAAATTAGAATCCTGAACCGAACCCGAAACCGACCCTAGGAACCTAATCCGACTCAACCCAAACGACCTAGACACGATTTACAAACTAATTAGCCAATCCCACTATTTTCCTTAATTAAAACCGAGTCTAAACAAAAAGAAGACTATCCTTAATTAAATCTATACTTCCTTTTCTTTCGATGGCCCCTCACAAATCACCTCTGCCAACTCAATCATTCCTACTTTACCAAAACCAAGATCTGGGACTTTGAAACCCACCGACTAAAACCCGACGGCAACAACCCACCTTCTCCATCTCGACTTCGCCGGCAACCCCTCAACCCGACAGCCCTCTGGCCACTCTCGCCCGACCACACCGCCTAACACTCGACGCCCGCTACTTCCCTCTCCCTGAAGCCCCGGCCAACGACACCTGAGTCCGACTCCGACCTCGCTCCCGGTCTCCAGCCCCAACACCGACGACCTCGTACCCGCCACTACCGCCCTCGCCCGGACTCTAACTCCCCTGTCCTATCCCAACGCGACCCCGACAGCCCGACTCCGACCCACCAAGACCCACTCCGACCCCTCACCCGATGCCGACACGACCGGAGGCCGCCCACCGCAAACCGTCCCCGAAACCCAGACCCGAAGAAAAACGAAAATAGAAAAATAAATACTGATTAAGAAGAAAGGAAAGGCTAGGAGTCCTACCCACGATCTCGGGAATTGCGCTATGAGTCACGCGGATGAAGAAGGCTGTTATGCCTAAAGAGGATTACTATCTTAGGTTAAATAGAAAACGGGAAATTCTAAGTTAAAGAAAATCTTATCTTAACAAAAAGATAAAAGATTTACTGGATTCTCATTATCACCATTATACCGGACTAGAATTTTGATTTATGATAATATTTTTATCAAAACCCGAAATAATTTACAAACCGAGAAACGGAAAACGGAATGGATCCCGGATATTACATTCTTCCCCCCTTAAGAAAAGTTTCGTCCCGAAACTTATTCCGAAAATTATTCGAAAGACGAAAGAGAATTAGCAAAAATTTGAAAACGGAAACGACCCGAAACCCGATGTCTCACATGGCCCATGAAAAAGAGAAAGTGGGAAAGGAACTATTTATAAACCGACTACTTCCCACATTAATTTTTAACTCAGCCTAATTAGTAACCCAAATTAGCCAAACCGGCCTCCCTACCCTCTTCCCTCTTAGTTAACTAAAGTTTTTAATGATATATCAAGTTTCTTATAGTGCTTTAGCTCCTTAAATAGTATGCTTAACATGTCCCCAGAGGTATAAGTTTGAAAAATTAAATTATCTATTACTATATACTAAAGCGGAAGCAAATTCCGCCACCATATTGCGCCACATCACCCCTTTTATTAAAATAATATATTTTATTTAAATTTTTTTGTCATCTATTAAATTGGAAAATTTATCTTTCTACTCCCTACTTGAAAATTTTATCTTTTGTTATCTACAGTTAAACCTCTATAAATTAATAGGTTCGGGATCGGTATATTTTATTATTTTATAGAGATATTAATTCATCGATAAATTAATATTTATTAAATTATAGATATTTTAGTGATAGAAAATTTTCCAATTAAACAATATCAAGTATTGTTATTGAACCAAAAATAATATCAACTACAAAAATCACAAAAGCATAGCCAAAATATTAACATATTGACAAAAAATAAAACGTGGACAATTTCCGACCAAATTTTGGATGATTGGTATTACTGTACGTTCTTCATATATTAATTATTAATTTATCATTTTATTGGGACCTTATATTTGTATAGTGATTTTTTGAAAATTTATTATTTTATTATTTTGTCGAAAATCATCAAATTTTACACTAGCCCAAGTCGGGACCAGAGAAAAATATTAATTTACCGTGTTTATTAATTTATCGAGTATTCATTTATGGAGGTTCTATTGTATTAGATTGGAAAAATTATGTAAATTTTTTATTACGTACAAGAAATATACAATTAGCATGTACAGTTTTCATCTTTTCCAAAATATAATTCTTTTGTTATCTATTAAATTGGAAAATTTATCTTTCTACTCCCTACTTGAAAATTTTATCTTTTTTATCAATTAAATGGGAAAAGTTTATTTAAAATTTGTATTACGTACAAAAACTATACAATTAGCATGTAAATTTTTTTTTTATCTTTTTATTTATTAAAATGGAAAAATTATGTAAATTTTGTATTACGTACAAAAAATATACAATTAGCATGCACAATATTTATCTTTCCCAAAATATAATTCTTTTGTCATCTATTAAATTGGAAAATTTATCTTTCTACTCCCTACTTGAAAATTTTATCTTTTGTTATCTATTAGATTGGAAAATGTTGTATTACGTACAAAAAATATACAATTAGCATGTACAATGTTTTATGATTTCCAAAAGCATGTACATACATGGTACAAAATATATACGGTTTTAGCTAAGATATATATATCTTAATTATATCTTTATTAAATATTCTCCTAATCCTTACCCATCTAGAACTTCTTTCCTTTAAATACACCTCTCATTCACTCATTCTTCTACAATTAATCTACATTTCTCTATACCATTAGTTCCCAATTTTTTTTAGATAACTTTGTAATGAAATTTAGTATTTTTATATACAATTTTTAAAAAAATACACTTTTAGCTAAGATATATATATTAAAATAATATGTACCAATTAATTATTATTTTTTAGTAAGTATGATACTATATTAATCCATGTGTGTATTTTAAATTATTGATTGATTTATATAATTTAGTTTATAAAATTTAATTTAGATTTCAAAATATATTTATCAAATTTTTATAAAAAATAATAATTCATCTCATCTTATTGCATTCTTCCTTGATATATTTGTTTATATATGCATAAAAAATTAATACATAAATACAATATTTTTATATCAATATTTGATGATATACGAGAATTATGTTATTGTATAATGTAAAATTAAGATACACTCTTTTTAAAAGAAATTAGACATATGATAATAATTGTAATTATCATATACAAGATAATAAAAAATAAAAAACACCCCCGTACAAGGTGCGGGTCCTTTACTAGTCATATACTATAAGTCAAAATATTTGGTTATTTATCATCTCATCGAATTACATAGCTATATTCCTTTGATGATACACACCGATTTGGAAAATGAATTGTAAAGACTGAACCGGAAGATACAACGTTATTTAGTTAAACCGGATGAAACCCGGATCTTGTTTCTTCCTTGTTATTATGACAAGGAGTACAAAACACACACGAGCTCATATATGCATGAAAATGGCAGAATACATCAACAAACCCCCGTACTTACAATTTTTTTCCCATTGGATCCCTGTACAAAACATTGTTCAAATAGACCCTTGTACTACACCCGATTTTGCCTATTGAACATTTTTGCTTACGTGGACGTGGACAAGGGCCTGATTTACAAAAGCTACTAAAGTGGGTTATGCCAAGTTTATTAGCTGACATGGAAAAATTAAAAAATTAAAAAAATTAAAAGAGACAGATTTAGTGTTGCAAAATTAGGGATAGCAATCTGTAGAATTTTGGAAATAGCAAATACCAAATTGGGGATAGCAATCCGTAGAATTTTGGGGACATCAATCTGTAGAATTTTGGAAATACTGGCAAATACCTTGACTTGGATTATACTCGAACAAGAAAATCGGATTCCCGGCAGCGGCGGCGAGATCTCCCATCAACGAAGCCCCGGGCGACAGAGACCATGAGACGGCGGACACTTGGCTAGAGCATAGGTCGAAGGTTTGCCGGAAAATCGGGCTGGTTGAGGCCTCTTGATGAGAAGATAAAGAGGAGATTTGAGAGATGGCGATGAGAGAAGAAGCTCCATACGCTATTCATGAGTAACCGGCGAAGTCCGGGAACCAGTCAATGGTGGATCCGTATTCGGAAGGATTCGGGGCCGCTGGAACGGTTTCCGATTTGAGGAGACGGAGAGGGAGGTGTTCATCGGCGATCGGAGTTTGGGGCGGGGATTGTGAGGAGCCGGCCATGGCCGCTTGAGGTTGCATCTGGCCACGTGGCCGTCAAGAACCACCGGAGCGAGCCCACCAAGACCACAGCCAGGAGCCACCAGGGCAGGAGCAGACGGCGACGGACCCCTTTCCCAGATCTGTGGCCTCTACTTCGCCAACCAACCCCGACTTGACGACGACGGACCACCAGACCAAACCCACGCTCGCCGATCCTTCCCGACCACGACCCAGCCCCGACGACCCGCTCTACCACAGTGCCACTCTCGCCGCTCGACTTCGCCGCCCAGACCCAAACCAGTTCGCGGCCCGGCTCCGCCTCTACCACTCTCGCCGCTCGACTTCGTCGCCCCGACCCAAACTTGTCCGCGGTCCGACCCAAACCTGTTCTCATTCTTCCCAAATCTGGGATTGGGGGTGAGAGGTATGTTAATGATTACTCCCTCCGTCCCATAATGTTTGTCCATCTTTCCATTTCGGTTGTCCCAATAAGTTTGTCCATCTTCTACAACTTTCCATTTATATCACACTTTTTTTACCATATTATCCTTATTCAACCTCATATACTACCCTCATTACCCAACTTTTCCATCACCTTTATCACTTTTTCCTATAAAATTACAAAATTACCCTCATTGAATCTTATGTATTACCCCCAATTATCCACATTCCCCATCAACTTTATCACTTTTTTAACTTTTTATACCCTAATTATTCAACTTTTCAACTTTGTGTTAATTACCGTGCCGATTGTACTTTACGGACAAACAATTTGGGACGGAGGGAGTATAATTTTTTCTTGTGAAATTAAAAGTGTAATATGTGACAACTGATGTGGATATTACTTGGCAATTTTTATGACACGTGTTCGCGAGTGTGTCACACTTAATGGGGAGAATTTAATGAGGGGTTCAATAGGTCAACGCGCGGGCAGTACAAGGGTCTATTTGAATAATTTTTTGTACAGGAGTTCAAGGGAAAAAAAGTTGTAAGTACAGGGGTCTGTTAATGTATTCTGCCGCATGAAAATGCATGCATGCCAATGCCATAGCTTAGAAACGTCCTCTGATCACGTACAACTCAACAACAGGCTAGCTCCGATCAAAAACAACTTCCATGAACTCCTCATCGGATTCAAGAGCCAGCATCGAATCCGGCAACAAGACGATCTCAAGATCAACGCTTCCTCCTCCATCACGACCCGGGAAAATACTCAATTTCCCGTCGAACTTATTGGTGTATCCACTCCGAACAGCCAACGCTTTCCCCATCCCAAACTCATTGCCATACACATCAAACCTCGCCGAGCACCCAGTAAGAAGGCTCTGGTGATCACAATGGGATGCATTTCGAACGACGAAAGGCGATTCAATCCAACCCTTTTGTCCCGTTTCGCACTTTTTCATCGTCGTATTCTTCCACAGCTTGGTGCAGTTTTGACGCCGCAAACCCTAGATTTTGGCTCAACAACTCTCCCACTTTGCTCTCTCCTTGAACTGCTTGTACTGCATTTCCGAAGAAGTTGTTGGACAAGGGTGGGTTCAACCTTCCCCTTGTATTGATGGCTAACTTGCATCTTGTTTGCGAATCATCAGGAGAATGCCTCGCTCTTGTGATGCTTCTCCATACGAGGCCACATAGAGCTTGAAAGGAGGAGATCTTCTTGTGGGTCGTAGTAGTACTTTCTTCATTGGCTCTTGCTTTGAGCTTTGAGATTGAATCTGCTCGGAAATGGAAGATTCTCTCTCTTAGATTCGGGGCTTGGAGTCTTTCGATGAAAAAGGATTCATATGGGATTATGAATGGGAGCTTGATTATGGAACCGGTGCCATCGAGAAACCATCTTTTGTGAATTGGTGGCCTTGAGATCACAATGTTGTTGGACTTTTCTCCTCCATGAATTGCCATGAAAACTTTAGACAAAGTGTTGAAGAAATTCCAGTAAGAAGCTCCATCACCACAGACATGGTTCATGGAGATCCCTATGAACACACTGTCAACAAGCTCGGTCACCTGCAGGGACGGACCCAGAAATAAAAATATTCTTAATATGGCGAATCTACTTTATATCTACAATAAAGAAGTTAGTTTTAGACAAACCAATTTTTTTCTTATATATATATATATATGTTAGGGTAGAGTAGGGTAGAGCATCGGTTCAAAACTGAACAGAACCAACAAAAACCGAGCCGAACCAAAAACTGATCTATGGAAATTTTGGAACCGAAATGGTTTTATTCGGTTCGGTTTCGGTTGAAATCGGTTCGGTTTTGGATAAACCCAAAAAACCGGATAGATTAATCGGTCAATATAAAAGTGAACCGAATAACACGAAACCGAAAAAACCGAAAAACAGATTTGAAGTCGAGGGTGTGAGCGAGCGCCGAGGGAGGAACACGGTTGTCGGCGGGGGCTGGCTCACCATCGGGATTGGCCGGCGAGTTGGGGTTTCAGATTTGAAGTCAGGGTTGGGGATCGGTCAGAATGGGGGTCGGGAAAGGGTAAGCAAGAGAGGGCAGTCAAGCGGGCGAGAGAGAGGAAGTCGAGGGGCCGGAGTTGGGTGATCGTCGTCGTCGTGAGTTGGATTGTGTCCGGCGAGGCGAACGAGAGGCAGTTGGGAGAGGCAGCCTGCAACTCCAAGGAAAGCAGAGAAGTCGGGCAAGGGGTTGAAAAGAGAAAGCAGGGAGAGGAAAGAAGGAGGTGTGCGGATGGGCTGACGACGAGGAGCAGAGACGAGTAGAGGAAGTCGGGGCTGGACTCAGAATAACTGCAGAAGTTAGGGCAGCCGCCAGCGACGAGGAGTCAAGGGGAGTCGAGGTGAGGCCGACGATGAGGGTCCTTCGGGAGTGAGAACTGAGAAGCAGCGCTGTCTCAAGTCTCAATCTCAAACTAAATGTTCAACCTTACCATGCGGTCTCAACCTAGGGTTTTTTGGTTTTAGACACAAACTTCAAAAAGGAATTTTTTAAAAAAATTTTGGTTTAACCGAACCGAACCGAAAAAACTGAACCAAAAACCGAAACCGAAATTGCCGAATTACATGAACCGATAATCGAACCGTTATTCTCGGTTTCGATTCGGTTCGGTTCGGTCGGTTCAGTTAAAAATATCGGTTTTGTTGGTTCAATGCTCAGCTCTAGGGTAGAGCAAACCCTAGCCCATCCTTAAATCCATCTTTGATCACCTGGACGGACAACAAGGGTCTACCATGCTCATCGCAATGGTTAGCCACCCTGTCATCATCAAAGAATGAATGGACGACACGCGGAACGTCTTGGGGCGAAAGAACTTCAGAGATTTTCATGTCTAGAGTACCATGGATGAATCTAGCTCCTGGACCCTTGTTGGAGTTGATGAAGATGAAGCTAGTGTGTCGTTCTTCATCGATCTCGGTCTCCAATTGGCCTGCGAGCGGGTAAAAATGAAAGAGGGCGAGGGATAGGGAGAGCTTGAGGTTATTGAGAAGGGCGTCCATGGAGTCCGGCTTGTTAGAGAACAAGAGTCCTGTTTGAATGCAATGGCCTGATACCAAAAAAAGGTCTCCTGATGCTAAGTAAACTGGTTGTTTTGCATCTTCTACTTCATGTTTTGGTTTGATGAAGCATTCTGAGATGTGTTTTACATTGGGTGTGTTGGCCATTTGGGATCTTTGGATTTGGTCTCTCTTGAAGGAATGCAATGAGGGGAAATGCTTATTTGTATAAAATGTTATAGAGAGGTTTTATTGATTTGTGATTAGTGAAAGAATAGAGGGATACTTATACATGAGAAAGAGTAAATCGCTTAGTTATGAGTTTAGTCATTAAATAAGCTTTCTTAATCATTTCAATTGAGTACCTAACATTATAAACATTTCAATTCAGTCCCTGATTAACTTTAATTTCCCTAACTGTTTAGTAGCTACTAGTACTTGATCCACATGTACCATTTTAACCATCCATAATTACTTTTAAGAGAAATAAGAATTTATATTATTAATGTGGTGACTTGAAAAGGCACAACTTTAATGTATAGTATATACTAGTGGAAGTGCCCGTGCGATGCACGGGCTTTGTATGTAGCAGTATGATTATTTCTTTTGAAAGAAATTAAAGATATTGATCGTGTATATAATAAAAATATGCTGATGTTTTAATGACCGAATTGTTTACAAAATTTTCATCCATGATATATGCGTAGTAGAAGTTAGATCAAGGAGTTTCATCATGTTATGATATTACAGTGGAACCTCCATAAATTAATACGCGATAAATTAATAAACACAGGGAAATTAATATTCTTCTCCGGTCTTGACTTGAGCCAGTGAAATTTGATAACTTTCGATAAGATAATAAATTATCAAAAAACCACTCTAGAAATATAAGGTCCCAATAAAAATATAAATTAAAATAATGTGAAAATTTACATAAATATGTTTAAGAGAACTTTCAAAACTTAGTAAAATATGATCCTATTGGTTTCCATACGATTAATCATTAATCTTTAGGAGTGATATCCTGAAACGTATTATTTATAGCATACTATGGATGTTTAATCATTAATCTTGAGGAGTGATATCCTGAAACGTATTATAGCATTAATTAACTGTTTTTTGTTTATAGCATTAATTCGAGATGATATAAATCAACTGTTTATATGCTAATTCTTGGTTCAACTGTTTATATGTTAACCATCTATTATACAGAGATATACCCACCACTAAATTCCATGAACAAAAATCCTCCAATCACATAAACAGAGGCCAAATTTAAGAAAATGAAACCAACACAACCACACTCCACAAATTGGATAGCAGTTTAATAATCTGTATGGGAAAGATTTCACAAAACTGGGCCGCAAGTCCCATACAAAAATTCCAGACAGTGAAAAAAAGCATATAAGAGAATATCAAAAGTTTTGAGCCCTTGTCTAACTTAATTGCTCATCAGACAGAATATCAAAAGTTTTGAACTCAGCATTTTCTTGTTTGAGGATTTCAACCTCTTTCCTACTGAATTCATACTTTGGCTCCCTCGGGCTTCCTTTCATGAAGAGCACCACTAGATGAGAAACATTTTTGTGCATGGTAGAAACCAACTTAAAAATTCTAAAATAATAAGCTTTGTAACAAATATCACAACAGTCTAAGAAACCTACTTAACAATTCTCCTTTTTTCTGCATCTTCTAGAGCTTCTTCCACAGTATAATGCAAAAGTTGTTGTATCTGTTGTTTCTCCTGCAAACTATGGGGAAAAAATGGCATGTCAATGCTTTACAAAGGTATATGAGATATTAATATTTACCTGAACAAAAAAAGTGAGCCATGTAAAAGAGAACAGGGATATCCATTAGGAATCTGCTGCCTACGTACCTGTCAGGACACCGCCACAGCCACCGTAGCCTCCACCTCAACATCAACTTGGTGTTAGCATAACCAATCATCAACAATTCCAGCGGGCTATTTCCTCAAACATCAAAACAGAACAGGCTGGAAGTAAGAAAATAGTACATTAAACCCTAAGACTCAAACTTCTACTCAATTGACATTGTTTGCATAATCAATTTCATTGAGAGCATAGCCTCTATCCAATTGCTAAAAAAACGCAACAACCCTAATCCGGATGAATAAGAGATCAAGAGTGGCTTACACCGCAAAAGTGGAGCAAAAATCATCACGAATCGGATCTCGAGGGATCAAAAATATACAACACGATCATCTACCCACAACTTTCACATGCATACCCACAATTGTGATTTTGTAAATTCACATAGAATGGTAGGTGGGAAAATGAGAAAACTTCTTACAGATTCCCTATATTGGATTTTAAGAACTACATAACATAAAATGCCAGTTTTACACCAATTGGGTTTTCCTCTATGGTTACATCATATTTGAAAGAGCTTATCCATTTGTTTTTAATGAAATTGCAAGGAGTTCTAGTTTTTCTAGATGTCATTTAATTGGTAACCAACATTACAAAAGCTCAATGAAATGCCAAGTCCAGAAAAACACAACTGAACATTGCAGCTGCAAGCAATTAGTTAAAACTTTCAAGCAGATTTTATACACAACTAATGCAATTTGATTGCACAATTTTAGGCAGATTTTATACATAACTAATGCAATTAAATTCGGAAAATACTTCATCTTATAGCATACAGTCATACAAAAGGTGAAAGGAAGCAATAGCATGTTCACTAATGCAATTAAATTCGAAAAATATTTCATCTTATAACATGAAGTATTCGAAAAACACAACTGAACATTCCAGCTAAAAGATGCATCAACTTCTTGAATTTAATGCTTCCTTTCACCTTTTGTATGGCTGTATGCTATTATATGAGATAGGTTTGGCAGAGCCAATGTCCTTGGTGAATGAGTAGATGATGAAAACCAATAAGCCAAAAATCTCCAACCTCAACTATTTGTGACAGACAAATTCAACATAACTTTATGATATAAACTTAGTAAATATAGATACTTGCTACAAAACCATTACTTCCGAGGAAAGAACATATGTCATGGTTACTTGAGCAAGAGCACAAACGAAATACACCTTAGTGCTTGCAAGAAATCAACTAACCTTATGATTGTATGAATCTGCTATATAGACTTGACCATTTGTCCATAGCAAACACCCAGTGGATGCTGAAGAAGTACTTCAGGACCTGTTCCATCATGATTTCCATACTACAACCAAGAAAAAAACGAAGAGAAAAGCCAATAACCTTTTTATTAGGCAAGTGATTTACTTATAATATGTTTGAATACAAAAATATTCAAGATGCATAAATATAAGACCAAATCATCAGTTTCACACTAAAAATCTCTAAAAACGCCAGATCGAAGCCCCAAATCACGAAACACAGCATAAATAAAAGTCAAATAAAACACGATTGACGATCCTGGAGCATGAACATGATCCCTAATCTCACCAAAGTCGGGGATCAAAGGAAACTTGGACGGTAGCGTCTTGTTGAGGCTGCTTCTGCAATTGAGCTATAAGCACAAATGCATCAACAATTGTACAGATTTCACGTCAGCATATATGACTCAAGCTGTCAGATGCAGATAATCTGAACACCAAACTCCAGGTTTCATTACCTTATCTTTGCTGCTACTAGGCATATATGACTCAAGCTGGGACTCCACAAGTTGTTGCTTCCTCCTCCTTCTCAGGATCAACGTCTTCCTTCTTCCTTTTCCTTCCTTTCCCTTCGACTCCGGCCTTCTTGACGCCCCTACATATGCATAATAGCAGGCAATTTCACATGAAAATCAATTTCAAAATTCTTAAACACCAAACTCCAGAGCCATTATCTCAACTGAAACCCTAGAAACAGATAATCTGAACTTAAACTGAACAATTTCCACAAATTTCACGCAAATCGCTTTCTATCAACCAAAGATCTTCAGCAATTAGTTCGGATCGCAAATTACCTCTTCAAAATCGGAGCACGGCGGTGTTTCTTTCTCGTCGGAAGCCCTTGTTGGCGGTGGCGGGGGGCAGATGAAGATCCACGGCGGTGTTTCTTTCTCGTCGGAAGCCCTTGTTGGCGGCGGCGGGGGGCAGATGAAGATCCGTCGCCATTCTCTGCTACGAAGCCCTCGGTCGGAGGCGTCTCGTGGGGATCGGAAGGAGGGGGAGGCGGCGATTGAAACTCGGTGAGTGCACCGCCATTGAAATCGAATGCCGATTAGTGTTGAGAAGAAGATTTTGCGCCTTTCAAGGGGAAGTCCGCAATCTGTCCTCTATGGATGAAGGGTTGTTTTGTAGGTGAGGGAGATGGAGCGGTGTTTGTGTGAACCGAAAGGACTCAGCAGCATTAAACAGGATGGGGATAGATGATAATTTCTCAGAAATTAAAGGGGCAGGGCGTACGAAAACTATAGGAAAGTGATAAAATGATGAGCATTCATTGCAGATTCCGACTGTAGTTTATAGTATTATAGATTATTTTGATAGATTATGGATATAGGGATTAGATAAAGATATATGAAATTTTTAAAGTGTAAAATTAGCATGGATATAAAATTATCAAAATATATGGTGTGGAATTTTGGAATGCTATTTAATTAGGACCGGGCACGGATCACTTGGTGGGCTGGGGTAGGCTCCAGCCCACTCTAAAAAATTAGAAAAAAATTAAAATAGGGTAATTAAATAATAATAAAATAAAATATAAGGTAAATTTAGTAGTAAACTAGTTAAATTATAGTAATTTAGTAGTAAACTAGTTAAAATAAGCTTTCTTGTTATGGCCATTGGAATGTGTTTTTGTTCTTTGTTTTTTTGGTCGAAATGTGTTTTTGTTCTTTTTGCTCTTATAGTCTTATGTGATATATATCCCTTGGGAGTTGGGGGCCTTAAAACTGAATTAAGTAAAGAAGGAAAATTAATCATAGTGTTGAGATGAGATTAACAGTAAGTATGAAATGATTAATTACCCACTAACCATAAACTATTGGAGAATTTGGACAAAATCAGAAATGTCCACATGATTGATTAATTTTAGTATTGCTCCATAATCGAATTCTACATGTGAATTAAAATGATCCACCTAATTCACCTATTGCCCATGGATCACTTCACTCTTAATTATCACTTCACTCTTACTACCTAGTACCTATAGAAGGTAATAATTCTTGTGTCGAAATTCAATGCAAAATAGAGAAGTGCCGGCTCAAAGGGTAGGCGAGAGGGGGGTCACCACGGGCCGCCGAAAACTAGCTAGAGGTCCCGTTTGTCACGAGCTCTCGAAAATTAAAGCTTCTCGTTTGGAAAAAAGTTTATATTAATAAAATTATATCCATTAAAACTAAATAAGATCATTTAACTATCTAGTTTATAAAAAATATTTGGTATATATCATTAATTCTATCAAGCAATTCTATTACATTTTTGTAAATTTTAGATATTCTCACTCTATGTTTAGAAGAAGACGAATCATATATTAGACTTGGTGTTCATATATATTTTATGTTAAATATACACCTTTTACATATGTATGGTTTTAATAATTATGCTAAAATATATCATATTTAGTCTATATTATTTTTTAACGTAAGAGATTTCTATATACATAAATTTTCATGAATATAACTAGTTTATTTAGCTTTTAAAAAATACACTTATGAATATAATGAGACAAGTCCCTAATTTAGAGATGTGAATGTCCTTAATATTTAAAAAGGTTTGATTATAATGCAGCAAGTTAGTAACCTTTTTGTGAAGCGTTTTTATTATATTACAACAAAGTTTAAAATTTTAAAATTTATATTTATATTAAGGGGCCCCTAATTTTGATTTGGCCTAAAGCCCAAAAATATGTGAGAAGGACCCGAACATATATTATAAAGGTAAGTGGTTAAGCTCATACGAGTCTCTTGATTCATCTTACACATGAGCGAACACGCATATTCATAACGTGACAAGCATGTTCAAAACATAACTCATACAAATGAAAATAAAGAGGGTGTTTTTTAATGGTTGAGTGATTGATTAATTCACACATCTCATCAAAACGATTAGGTTTTAAAATAGTGTCCAGAGATTTTCAATTCAACTTCCACGAATAGTAGTGCAAATCTTAGCTACCCAGCCTCGTTTGAAAACACTAACAACGTCCCAAAATGCATGGGGCAGAAAATTAGCTTGAAAAGGCAAAAAGTAATGCAAGAGATAAGTCAAAAACTTGTAAATGTAATTCACCTAGCATTTAAGTAAATCCTTCGCCTTTTTTTTGGTTGAAGGAGAGGCGGCACTCTCCGAGCCCTCAAGAAACGTAGTAAATCCTTCACCTTTGTAAAAGGCCTAATTGTTTCCATAACTAGTGATGATGGCCGTACGGGGCAAATTATTCATTTAAAGATATTACTCAAACATAAATAGTTTGTGTAAATATAAAGACAAACACCTAATAATTAAATAAATTCTTTAGAAATTAAAATTGATTTATAAAGAGATTAAATACTACTAATGTCAAAATATAAGTGAAAACGTATGTATATCGTATAATGTCATTTTTGTGTCTATAATTTATCGATTTTGGGTTATGCCATTTTTAAGAGAAAAGATCTATGCCGTATCTGATGTAGACTAACATTCACATGTCTTCCCCGGTTTTGTAATTTTTAAATATATTTATAAAAAATAGTTGTTTTTTATTATATTTTTTATTAGACTTTTTCATTTTATGTTCATAACTAAGAAATTTTATATTGTTTTTACAAAATAGGAAGAGTTATTAAGCAAAAATGAGTCTTATTTATATTGGTCAATAGAAACCGATCATCTTGCTCTAGGTGATAAGTAGCCTAAGTTTCAAATCCTCAATTATGTATATGCTCCATTTATCGTGTAATATTAGTAAAATAAATTTTATATTTTTTAATCATACAACTTAACAATTGTTATAAATAGCAAGTGTTATTAAGCGAAAGAAAATGTATGTTGGTCCATAGAGTTTTGACAATAAAGTAGTGTAAAAGTAGAATACTCTTCCCACAATAGATGATTGAGATTTTTTTAATAAAGATTTTTAAATGCAAAATAAAGTTCAAATAAATGGTGTAGCAAGATTCGAACAATGGACAATTGATTACATCTACCAACTTAATACCAATCCTGCTAGAGTAATTTTGAAATTAGTCGACATTTAAGCATATATATAAATGGGTGGGACAACACAATTGATTTAGGCAATAAATGGGAGCAAAAGTCATTCTTATATTCTATATAAGATGTATCATTGGTTTACAAAAATTCATATTAATATGTTTGTGATGATATATAACATAGAACTTGTCATATATCTAATTTTATCCAACAATACTTGAATTTTGTCATGAGTCATGACATGCACCAATTAATCGGATTGTAGATGTTAATCAATGCCCTAGAAAATGACTACTAGCTTCATGTACTTACCAGCATCATAGTTTGCTTGTACGTTGATGTCTAGTACGTCGTGATTGTTATCGAACTCGATCGATAAGTTCCCTTATCGCATTTGAGATGGCATTGTTCTGAATCACAATGTATATAGTACATGCATATATATATCTCATCAGGTATTAGTTCTGATGACTGATGAGACAAGTTTTGTGGTTTAGGGTTCATGGTTTGTGCGTTACATTTAGCTTGATATCATGGCAAATATCAAATTGATTAAAGCTTTTAGACATAATGTATATGTATATATTTAAATAATATACCTTAGAAGCTTAACCGTGACATGTGGTCTCAAATGGCACATATCTTCGTCCTTTTGATTTACTTCTATTGACTTAAAAGTTGATTGGGGAGGTTAGAATGTCGTTATATTTTGAGTTAGGTGGATATACGTAGCACGATATATTTTAACTAACCAGAACTTAATTGAGGAACCTAACCTAACCTTCAAACATGCTCCACATTGCAGCCTTAACTATATATATGGTGTTTAATTAATTATCTACCGATCCTTATATGATCATACGCACCCACTAAAGTTCTTATAGTTAACTAAGTGACATGGCTTTCTGTTTCAAATGATAAGATTTAGCAAATAAATTTGATGAAATTGGGCTACTAGCCCAATGGGGAAAAATATTGAAACATATAATCTACAAGGAAAAATAATTAGCTCCCCTAGTGTTTTTTCTAATTTTACCCTTTTCTTTTTAAAAAAAATTACATGATGACGTCATCATATGCCATTGCTGATGTCAGCATCCCTTACCACTATCGGCGTTGACTAGTCATTGACCGGTGTTGACCGTCTTATCATCAGTGATGACAAGTTGAGGTGGAAACTTGTCATCAGATGATAAGTTACTTGTCATCAAATGATAAGGTACTTGTCATCAGATGATAAGTTGATGACAAGTACCTTATCATCTGATGACAAGTTGAGGTAAAATCCATCATTCACGTAAAAAACTTGTCATCAGTGATGACCAGTTGAGATAAAACTCATCATTCACGCACTCAACTTGTCATCTGATGACAAGTTGAGGTAAAGCCCATCATTCACGTATACAACTTGTCATCAGATTTTATTAGTGTGCTTATGTGGGATTTGAATCCACATTATTGTGCATTAAGCACATCGCTCTACCATTTGAGCTAATAGGCCATAATTATAAGTAATATTTAGGGTGATGACAAACTTAAAATAAACTTGTCATCCAAAATCATAAAATCGTCCCAAAACCCTAAAATCATCTCAAACCCCAAAAAAATCAACTTGTCATCCAAAAAACCCCAAAACCAAAAAACCCAATCCTCACAAATAAATTCATTTCACTGGCTAATAAAAACCAAAAATCCTCAAAAAAAAAAAAACTTTGAGCTAATAGGCTTGTTCACTGGCTCGTAGGAGGATGCCCAATCCGGCGGGGCCATCTGCCACCCATTTCCGCCACCATCCTCAAAAAAAAATCCAAACACCACCACGTACGGCCCTGTCCACCACCATCGCCGGATCTGCATCGTCGCGTTCGTCTCCACGCACTAGATCTGCATCGTCGCCACCCATCTCGTTCGGCCGCCACGCACCAGATCTGCATCGTCACCACCAGATCTGCATCGTCGCCACTAGATCTGCATCGTCACCACCATTGCCACCCATCTCGTTCGTCTCCATGCACCAAATCTGCATCGTCGCGTTCGCTTGCTCCTTCCGCCACCCTCGCGAATCGACGGCGACTGCGAACCCTAGATCTGCGAAGGTGCTTCGCTGGTTGTCCCGAACCGCAGATCTGCAAAGGCGCTGCTCAAATCAACACGTGATTCGCCGCTGCGTCGCCCACTATCTGGAACCCTAGATCTGGGCGAGGGTTTGGCCGCCGCCTGTCCTGGCTCGTGTCAGCCACCGCCGCCAGAGCTCTGAAACCCTAGATCTGGCTCTTTTTTTAGGATGTTTAGGGTTTAAGGGCAGCGGCCATCCGACGTGTGAGGGCGCCGACAACGGGGCGATGACAGAGGAATGGGAGAGAACGCCGGAACGGAGGAGGAGGCCGAGGTGGGAGAGCTGGTCAGAGGAGAGGGAGGCGGCTACGTTCCAGATCTAAAGTTTTTCCCAGATCTGGAAAAGGAGAGGAAGAAGATTGGGAGGGAGAGAAAAAAATAGGGGAGGAGAGAGAAAAATCTAAAGAGAAGGGGTTTTTATAACGTGTGATTAGACTATTTACTACAAAAATTTTAAACAGAGTCTATTTACTTCCTTATCACCTCAAAATTCCCCTTCCCACCCCAATCCCTCAATAATAAATAAATGTATATGAGTTGGGAGTAGTAAATCGATATTTGATTTGTAAACCCTATTTTTTCTCAGATTATTACTCCTAATTTGTAGGTAAATTATTTAACTAAAACCCAAAACCTTAAATAAAAAAACCATCTCATCGAATAACCTCAAATTATATAACGGCCTTAAACATATATAGACACCTGAACTTGTCACGATTAATCACTTAGACACCTCACCTTTGAAACGGACCTATTGAGCACCTATACTTGACAAACCCTACCTATTAAACACTTGTTGTCTGACGTGGCACTGTGCGTGTAATAGACGCGCCTGAGGGCGAGTGATGATGCTGACATGGCACTGACGTGGAAATTTTAAAAAAATGTATTATTAAAAATAAATATTTTTAATAATAAAATAATTTTTTTCTATTTGATTTTTTGTTTTTATTCTATTTTTTCTTAAGCAAACCCCATGCGACCCGACACGGAAATATATGGGTTTTAACCCGAAAATTCAAACCCGACCCGGTTGACCCGAATCTGAACGGGTTGAATTTTACTATTATAATAAAATATTATTTTAATAATTGTAAAAAATTTGATACTCTTGACCTGTGAGCCATTACGACCCGAACCCGACTCAACTCGAACCCGAAATAACCCGACCTGAACCTTTTGATATTTTTATTTATTTTTCTATTTTGATTTTTTTTCTTTTTTTCTTAAGCAAACACGACCTGACAACGCCCCAGTTGACCCGAGTCTGAATAGGTTGAAATCCAAAACCTGGTGGTTTCACTTGATTTGTTAGAAATTATAGTATATTTTATTATTAAATAATAAATTTATTAATAAAATAATAATATTATATTATTAAATAATAAACTTAGTAATAAAATAATAATGTTTTAATATTGAATAATGAATAAAATAATAATATTTATTATTAAATAATAAAATAAATAATAAATAGTAATATTTATTATTTAATAATAAATAAAATAATAACATTTTATTAGTAAATAATCAAATAAAAGTATTTTATTATTAAATTTATTATTTAAATAAAATATTATTTTGGAATTTATTTAAATAAAAGTTATTATTAAAATATTATTTAAATAAAATATTATTTTATTATTAATAATATGACGTGGCGCCATGTGTAAATGATGTGGCACCATGTGTAAGTGACTCGGCGCGCGTGTGGTGCACAGCACCAAAGTGTCTGACAACAGGTGTTTAATAGGTAGGGTTTGTCAAGTATAGGTGCCCCATAGGTCCGTTTCAAAGATGAGGTGTCTAAGTGACTAATCGTGCCAAGTTCAGGTGTCTATATATTTTTAAGGCCATTATTTAACCAAAAGAAACCATGAAAATATCTCTTAACCTTTTGGACATGAAAATATCTACGACATGATGGAATCAATATCATATACTGTACTTATTTATCATCTCATCGAATTACATAGCTATAATCATTTGATGATACACACCGATTTAGAAAAATGAATTGTAAAGACTGAACCGGAAGATACAACTTTATTTAGTTAAACCGGATGAAACCCGGATCATGTTTCTTCCTTGTTATTATGGCACCAAGTACAAAACACAAACGAGCTCATATACGCATGAGAATGCATGCATGCCAATGCCATAGTTTAGAAACGTCCTCTGATCACGTATAACTCTGCACAACAGGCTAGCTCCGATCAGAAACAACTTCCATGAACTCCTCATCAGATTCAAGAGCCAGCATCGAATCCGGCAACAAGACGATCTCAAGATCAACGCTTCCTCCTCCATCGCGACCCGGGAAAAAACTCAGTTTCCCGTCGAACTTATTGGCGTATCCAGTCCGAACAGCCAACGCTTTCCCCATCCCAAACTCATTGCCATACACATCAAACCTCGCGGAGCACGCGGTAAGAACGCTCTGGTGATCACAATGGGATGCATTTCGAACGACGAAAGGCGATTCCATCCAACCCTTTGCCCCGTTTCGCACTTTCTCATCGTCATATTCTTCCACAGCTTGGTGCAGTTTCGACGCCGCAAACCCTAGATTTTGACTCAACAACTCTCCCACTTTACTCTCCCCTTGAACTGCTTGTACCGCGTTTCCGAAGAAGTTGCTGGACAAGGGTGGGTTCAATCTTCCCCTTGTACTGATGGTTAATTTGCATCTTGTCTGCGAATCATCAGGAGAACGCCTCGCTCTCGTGATGCTTGTCCATACGAGCCCACATAGAGCTTGGAAGGAGGAGATCTTCTTGTGGGATGTAGCACTTTCTTCATTGGCTCTTGCCTTGAGCTTTGAGATTGAATCAGCTCGGAAATGGAAGATTCTCTCCCTTAGATTCGGTGCTTGGAGTCTTTCGATGAAGAAGGATTCTTGTGAGATTATGAATGGGAGCTTGATCATGGGCCCAGTGCCATCAAGAAACCATCTTTTGTGAATAGGTGGACTTGAGATCATAATGTTGTTGGACTTTTCTCCTCCATTGATTGCCATGAAAATTTCAGACAAAGTGTTGAAGAAATTCCAGTAAGAAGCCCCATCACCACAGACATGGTTCATGGAGATTCCTATGAACACACCGTCAACAAGCTCAGTCACCTGCAGGGACGGACCCAGAAACAAAAATATTCTTAATATGACGAATTTACTTTATATCTACAATAAAGAAGTTAGTTTTAGACAAACTAATTTTTTTTTGTATATATATATGCATATATTATATGTTAGGGTAGAGCTGAGCGAACCCTAGCCCATCCTTAAATCCGTGTCTGATCACCTGGACGGACAACAAGGGTCTACCATGCTCATCACAATGGTTAGCCACCCTGTCATCATCGAAGAACGAATGGACAACACGCGGAACATCTTGGGGCGAGAGAACTTCAGAGATTCTCATGTCTACAGTAGCATGGATGAATCTAGCTCCTCGACCCTTGTTGCAGTTGATGAAGACGAAGCTAGTGTGTCGTTCTTCGTCGATTTCGGTCTCCAATTGGCCTGCGAGTGGGTAAAAATGAACGAGGGCGAGGGATAAGGAGAGCTTGAGGTTACTGAGAAGGGCGTCCATGGAGTCCGGCTTGTTAGAGAACAAGAGGCCTGTTTGAATGCAATGGCCTGATACCAAAAAAAGGTCTCCTGGTGCTAAGTAAACTGGTTGTTTTGCATCTTCTACTTCATGTTTTGGTTTGATGAAGCATTCTGAGATGTGTTTTACTATGGGTGTGTTGGCCATTTGGGATCTTTGGATTTGGTCTCTCTTGAAGGAATGCAATGAGGGGAAAAGCTTATTTGCATGTATAAAATGTTATAGAGAGGTTTTATTGATTTGTGAATTAGTGAAAGAATAGAGGATACTTATACAAGAGAAAGTAAATCGGTTCGTTATGAGTTTAGTCATTAGTTTTTTTTATCCAAGTTTAGTCATTAGTTAAGCTTTCTTAGTCATTCAATTGAGTCCCGCACCCTAACATTATAAAATTTCAATTCAGTCCCTGATTACCTTTAATTTCCCTAACTGTTTAGTAGCTACCAGTACTTGTTTTTGGGTAACCATTTTAACCATCCATATGTACCATTTTAAGCATACATCTGTACTTATAAAAGAAATAAGAATTTATATTATTAATGTGGTGACTCGAAAAGACACAACTTTAATTAATACATAGTATATATTATTTTGATAGATTATGGATATAGGGATTAGATAAAGATATATGAACTTTTTAAATTGTAAACTTAGCATAGATATAAGATTTTATCAAAATATATAAGATATAATGGTGTGGAAATTTGGAATGCTATTTAATTAGGACCACCATTTTGCATCATATTAGTAAGAGTTGATGTCCCCCAATAGATCAATCTTTTTGAACACTAAGAATCAACAGGAGACAGAAGCACAATTTGCATTATCTTATGATCGATATTAATGGCAGGTAACATAAGCTATGATTACTAAAATATAAGCTTTCTTGTTATGGCCATTGGAATGTGTTTTTGTTTTCTTTTTGCTCTTATACGCTGTTCTAACAGTCTCTTCTAGGTTCCGTCTAGGTCTCATCTAGGCGCTAGCCAGTTCCCGTCCGCTTAGTCTTTCAACCCGCATAGGCAGTACAAAGGTCTCCGTCTAGGCCGCCTAGCTAGGCACCCGTATACACCGCCTAGGCGTTAGGAGGTCCTTTTTCGCCTAGAGACCGCCTAGCGTTTTTTAAAACACCTTTGTTATGTGATATCTCATGGGAGTTGGGAGCCATAAAACTGGATTAAGTAAAGAAGGAAAATTAATCATAGTGTTGATTTGAGATTAAGAGTAAGTAGGAAATGATTACCCACTATCATAAACTATTGGAGAATTTGGACAAAATAAGAAATGTTCCATAATCGAATTTTAGTATTGCTCCATAATCGAATTCAACATCATGCGATTCATGCTAGGAATTAAAAAAATTATGAGATATTGTCCAAGTCAAAGGAATCGTCGTGAAAACGTAGGTTTATTAGTGCCATTTTTATATATATATATATAGGGATTAATTAGTGACATTTGATAGTACATTCATTCAACCAGGGCTTAAAATATAGTAGGAATAGGAACATTAATCACTTCATCTAGTTTATTTATAATATAAAGGATATCCTCTCTATTTAGGTCTGTTAAAATATACTATAATCCAAAGTTTTGTACACATTAGTATTCTTAATTCTTAATATGCTCCACCACCTAATTCACCTATTGCCCATGGATCACTTCACCCTTAATTATTCGACCCACAAACACGGGTTATTTAGGTGATTTGTTCACCTGCAAAACTGATGTACTTTTACTACCTATAGAAGGTAATTAATTCTTGTGTTGAAATTCAATGCAAAATAAAAAATATATTATAAAGGTAAGTGGTTAAGCTCATACGAGTCTTTTGATTCATCTTACACATGAGCGAACACGCATATATATTCATAACATGACATGCACGTTGAAAACATAACTCGTACAAATGAAAATAAAGAGGGTGTTTTTTAATGGTTGAGTGATTGATTAGTTATTCGATAAATTTTCACACATCTAATCAAAATGATTAGGTTTTAAAATAATATCCAGAAATTTTCAATTCAACATGCACGAATAGTAGTGCAAATCTTAGCTACCCAGCCTCGTTTGAAAACTTTAGCAACGTCCCAAAACGCATGGGGCAAATCATTAGCTTGAAATGGCAATTAAAAAGCAATGCAAGAGATAAGTCAAAAACTTGTAAATGTTAATCACCTAGCATTTAAGTAAATCCTTCACCTTTGTAAAAGGCCTACTTATTTCTATAACTACTGATGATGGCCACACGAGGAAAATTATTTGCTTATAAAGAAAATTCTTTAGAAATTTACTTTATAAGCATAAATATATCACTCAAATGTAAATATTCATTTAAATATAACACTTAAATATAAATAGTTTGTATATAAAGACAAACACCTTATAGAGTAAATTCTTTAGAAATTAAAACTGATTTATAAAGAGATTAAATACTACTAATGTCAAAATATAAGAGAAAAAATATATGTTATAATTTCATTTTTATGTCGATAATTTATCGATTCTGGGTTATACTATTTTTAAGAGTAAAGAGCTATGTCATATTTGTTTTAGTCTAACATTCACGTGTCTTTCCCGGTTTTGTAATTTTTGAATATATTTATATATTATGATAGAATTACTTGAACAACTCACATTTTAGGATAGAACTAATATTTTAATATAATATGTATAAGATTAAGATTGTGTGTTATGATAAAACTATAATTGATAAGATAATTTTTTAAATAAGGGGAGTGATGTGGCGGGCAATATGATGACGGAATTTGCTTCCACTTTAGTATGTGGTAATAGATAGATATATTATAGTAGATATGGACCCTAAAGTAGATAGCATCGATCATTATATCTATGTCTATTGTCTACCAACTCCAATCCACATGAAATGTAGGAAGAAGGAAACAAAGTAAATGGAAGAAGCCAAGACATGATTTTGTAAAATTAATTTTTGACGGATCCAGGCTGAACAATGGGAACTCGTCAGGAGGATCGATAATTAGAGATATTAATGGATGCCCAATAAGTGGCCGGGACAGTGAACAAATATGGGAATGTGTCAGCTCTTGTGTCAAAAGTCTCGGCGTTGCGTGATGGAATCGATGAAGCAAAAAATATTAAGAGTATGGAAATTAGAAATTGAAGGAGACAATCTAAAGGTGATCAAAACCGTGCAAGGACATAAAAGTTGTCCCTGGAAAATTAAGAGAATTATTGCGAATATTATTGTATCTCTTCAAGAATTTGAGACAGTCAAACTTTCTCATGTGGATAGGCAATGTAATACTGTGGCCGATAAAATCGCGAATCTGAGCCACAATTTCCCATGAGAAGTAATTTGGAACCACCATGATCTTTTAGCTCTCATCCAAAAGGATGTTCTAGGAAACTTTACATAAGTAGGGCTCCTAATTCTCACTGAGTCAAAAAAAAACAAAAATTCAAAAATCATGGTTGAAGCTCTGTTGCGTTTTATTAATTCCTTAACTACCATGATTTAATTGACAAAAGTATCGTGATGAGAAAGACAACCCTTAGTATACATGGTGGTTAACCAACTATTTTGGCCATCAAAATATAAAACTAGGTGTATCCAAAATGACTCACGCTTCACATTTTAAAATTATTTTTAGTATAAATAAGATATTAATAAGTGAAAACATATAATGAAAATTTTACCATATGAAAATGTTATTTTGATTTCATCTTATTTTTTATCTAATACTATAATTTATTAGTATAAGATATAATTACTATGAATTGTTATTTAATCAAAAAATATTAATATATAATATCAAAATTTAGAAATATAAAATGAGTCCAACATGATTCTAATGACTTTATATATTGAAATAAATAGTATATTAATCAACAGTTATTTTAATATGAAAGATATAAGCTAAGTTATTATGGAAATGATAACATATAAGTTAAGTAAAAGATAGTACATGTAAAATTATTTATTATTGAATATAGGAATAATAATTTGATTATAAAAAAAGGGCTTCTATTTTTTAATTATTTTAAATTCTAATTTTTAAATTACTTCTTACTAAAAGAGATTAAAAAGATAGCTAATATATCAAAAAGGATAGAATATCTTATCAAAATTCATAATAAAGCATGTAATTAGATTAATCGAAATAACATGAAATTTTTTTATTGTTTAATAATGAGAGATACTAAAGATAAGTTATTAATTAGGAACATGATAATATCTAATTTCAGTAAAATTTAATAAATATAAATTGATCTAGTATCAAAGATAAAAATAATAACTTATTGAGAAAAAAGGGCTTTCATTTTAGAGAAAATTTGGTATGGAGCCTATTAGGGGAGATTTGTGGATGGGATAGGCAGGAACAAAAATAAAGGAGCTATCTAGTCGGTTTTCCGAAAATACCCCTGGTCAAAAAAAAAAATTACACGCGTGCCACCTGAAATCCTGTCATCAGAAATCCTGTCATCGAAAATCCTGTCATCCAAAAACCCTGTCACCGGAAGATTGAAAACAACTTAAAACAACTTGTCTCTATGCATAAAAACTGCTCATCGCTTAGAAAAACTTGTAATTGCGTAGAAAAACTTGTCATCCCTTATGAAAAACTTGTCATTGCGTAGAAAAACTTGTCATTGCGTAGACTACTTGTCATCCCTTACGAAAAACTTGTCATTGCGTAGAAAAACTTATCATCGCGTATAAAAAAACTTGTCATAGCGTACAAAAAACTTACCATAACGTACAAAAAACTTGTCATAGCGTACAAAAACTCATCGTCGCGTACAAAAACTCGTCATCACTCAACCTATCGTCACGTACAAAAAACTTATCATCACGTACAAAACTTGTCATTACCCTAACTTGTCATCACGTATGCAACTTGTCATCAGAATTTATTAGTATGCCTATGTGGGATTTGAACCCACATTATTATGCGTTAAGCACGTTGCTCTACAATTTGAGCTAATAGGCCATATATAGACAAATTTAACAATGCAAAATAAATTCAACTTACCAACTTGTCATCACCAGAACTCTTAAAACCAACTGATCATCACCTAAACCCGTAAACAAATAAGAACTTGTCATCGATAAAAACCCATAAACACAAAAACCTGTCATCGACGGAACACATAAACAAAAAAACCTGTCATCGTTAAAACACTCGTAGTCTGATAGGAACTTAACAAGATCGTAGTTGTCACACATGGAGTCCCTACGGTATTCTTGTTCCTCCTATACTTTTAATTATACTATCTAACACACGCAAACACATGACAGTTTATGGTCTACAAGAAGTGGTATTGGACATGTCTAGATAGCTAAAACCATTATGGACACTTATGAAATTTGAGCAGACGATCAAGAAACCAACATGCAGCAAGTCAACAACAACATACTTAGCCAATTCAAGAAACATACAAACCCTAGCCAATCAACTCAAACATAAACCCAAATTCCCACGATCCGTTCACATCAAATCGAAAATCGCAACTCAAAGACAACCAATTTGGCACGAATTAAACTCAATTAAACAAAAATAAAAAACAATTACAACAAATCAAGCTATGAGCACAAACCAGATTGCTATTGCACCGAATCCCCTCCACGTGCTCTATTCATGGTCCACGGCTTCGCGGCTTCGGCAACGACACCGGCTGGACCTTCCAATCGACCACCATCTTCCTCGCGCAACAAGGCTTCGCCTGCTTCGCCCTCGACCTCCCCGGCCACGACCGCTCCGCCGGCCTCCAAGCCTTCGTCCCAAACATCGACGCCGTCGTCGACAACTGCATCGCCTACTTCGACGCCGTCGGAAGCAGCTCGCCGGAGTATCGTAGCGTTCCCCGGTTCCTCTTCGGGGAGTCGATGGGAGGCGCCATCTGCCTGCTCATCCACCTCAAGGCGAAGCAGCGGAATCGGAAGGCCTATGATTTCGCCGCCTCCTCGATCGTCAATCTCCGGCGAGCACCGCTCCTGAGCTCCGATTCTCCGGCGTCTCAAAGCTCGTTTCGTCTTCCTTGTAGTCGGCCTCGTCCTAACGGAGTAGATCTAGGGTTTTTTTTCCAGATCTGAAGTTGAGATGGAGAAGTAGATCTAGGGTTTCAGATCTGAAAATTGAGAGACGGGAGAGAGGAAAAAAAAAGGGAAGAGAGAGAAAATGAAGGTGAATTAGAGCTTATATAGGGATCATTTACTCACCTATTTTTAAAAGACGACTAGTTATTCTCAAAATGTAGGAAGAGGGGCTCCACCACCCCCTTCCCTCTTCATTTTAAAACTCTTTTTTAAATTCGAGTTTCTTATATTATTTCTTAAATAAATAGATTGAAATATTAAATGAAAACATAAGTTAATTAATATGTATCTTTTATAGAAGGAAATTTTAAAGATAGATAATATTCTTTCAAAAATAGATATTAGATAATTAAGGAAATTTTAAAGATAAATAGTATGTCTTTAAAGATAGATATTAGATGGGTAAAAAAAAGATACAATTAAAGATTAGAGAATTAAGAAAAATAAAGCATATAAAATTATTAATAAAGTGGGGCCAAAATCAATGTGATGGCTCGAAATCGGCCGGCTTTTATAGTATACTAGTACAATTCCCGTACCATGTACGGGTAATGTAAATATAAATCCGAATTAACCGATTTGAGATTGAAGTTTGACATGCACCCGCTTTTAACTCGAGAATTTACCATCCGAACTCGATAGACCAGGTTCTGAACCTATTGATCTATATATGTACTTTTATTAATACAATTTAAATTCCAAAATAATTATATTCAAATTTTCATATTTATATTATTATTTAGTAGTATACTATTGACACATGTGAAAGTTTTTTTTCACTATTCTTAATATTTAATAATGATAAAAACATATATTAATTAATAAGGGAATAAAGTTACTTGAATTTTGTAAATTCATATAAGGATATAATGTTAAAAAAATCAAGTTAGGAAAAAATCTTAAGTTGTCAAAAATTGGGTAAGACATCAAGTAGATATAAGGAAGTTAGATAAATATATCAAGTAGATAAATGGGTTATTTATAGAAAATATAATGTAAACAAAAAAATCATTATTTTATTCAGGCTTGATGACGTGGCGCAAATTTTTACATAGACTTGGGTTTTGCTTTATACTGTATTATAGTAGATATATTGATTATATCACTTTCTTATTATATTATTAAATAAATTTAAACAAAAAAAGAATTAATAGATTCGTACATGTGTCACCTTCTCATGAAAAGATCAAAACTTATTTTGGTCATCATTGTGACCAAATTGATGGCCAAAATTTAGTCTTTTCTATTATTTTAATATAAAATATACGGAGTATTATTTTATACCATGATCATGGTCTAAAAATAATTGTGCTCTTAACTTGTCAGTGTCATAGATCTAACTTTATCAAACAATATTTGAATTTCGTCATGAGTCATGACTTGCACCAATCGGATTGTAGACGTAAATCAATGCCCTAGAAAATGACTACTAGCTTCATGTACTTAACACCATCATAGTCTGCTTGTACGTTGATGTCTAGTACGTCGTGATTGTGATCGAACTCGATCGACAAGTTCCCTTATCGCATTTGAGTTGGCGTTGTTCTGAATCACAATGTATATCAGTATATATATAGTGCGTGCATATATATCTCACCCTCAGGCCTCAGGTATTAATTAGTTCTGATCCATGAGACAAGTCCTTGTGGTTTAGGGTTCATGGTTTCTCCATTACATTTAGCTTGATATATATCATGGCAAATATCAAATTGATTAAAGTTTTTAAACATAATGTATATGTATATATATTCAAATAACATACCCTTAGAAGCTTGACCTCTACATGTAGTCTCAAATGGCACATATATATCTTCGTCCTTTTTGATTTACTTGTATCGACTTAAAAGTTGATTGGGAGGTTAGGAATGTCATTCTACTTTGAGTTAGGTGGATACACGTGACACGTTATATTTTAACTAACCATTTCTTCATTGATGAACCTAACCTAACCTTCAAACAAGCTCCACATTGCAGCCTTAACAATATGCATTTAGGTACGTCACTCAAGAATTGATTTTCTTCTATATTTTGCATTGTCAAATTCTTACGTACATATAATACATCATTCAAGAATTAATCATACTTATGGTTCAATTTGAAGTTAAAGTTTAAGGTATGTTTCATACGTATGTTTGATTTACTATGTTATTATTTTAATGGATCTAAAGTCTACGTACAATTAATTTTGGATTATAATATAATTAGATACTAGCATAACTAACTTTAATTTCCTAACATTTATAATATTCGTACAATTAATGCTATCAAAGAATTTATTTAACTAAAAAATTTAATTTCCTTTCATATAACTAAAATTAATTTAATTAATTTTGGAATTCATAAAATTTTATAATTTATATCAAAAAATTATTCTCACCCCACCTTATATTTTTTATATATTGTTTTTACCAGTTTTTGATAATTTCCTAATATTTTCTATACCAAAGGTCTTTTAAATTTAGAATATCATGATTTTTGAAATATATTATATTTTAATATATTCACGCATATAGAGGCAAAAAAAATATTCAATAAATATTATGATTAAAACAACTACATGTTAATTTGGTTATATCAAGTTGGCGATTTGCATACTAAAATATAAGTAAATATAATTTGCAAATTAATGTAAGTTATTGACTATAAAATATAAGTACGCGATTTTCATAACAATATATTCTTAATCGGTTATAGATCAATTAAAGACTTCTAACATTCAATAAAATTAAATTATGTCAAATTATTTTATTATACATTTCACGCTAATATTCTATTTTAAAATATATTCAAAAAAATACAAATCACGAGTCGTACATGGCAATGGGATACAACTAGTTTATATATATCAAAAACGAAAATTTCATGATCCGATATGATGGGATCAATATCATAATTATTTATCATCTCATCGAATTACATAGCTATATTCATTTGATGATACACACCGATTTGAAAAATGAATTGTAAGGACAGAACCAGAAGATACAACTTTATTTAGTTGAACCAGATGAAACCCAGATCTTGTTTCTTCCTTGTTATTATGAGAGCAAGTACAAAACACACACGAGCTCATATATGCATGAAAATGCATGCATGCACCAAGCTAGCTCCGTACGCCTCAACAACACGCTAGCTCCGATCAGAAACAACTTCCATGAACTCCTCATCGGATTCCAGAGCCAGCATCGAATCCGGCAACAAGACGATCTCAAGATCAACGCTTCCTCCTACATCGCGACCAGGAAAAAAACTCAATTTCCCATCGAACTTATTGGCGTATCCACTCCGAACAGCCAACGCTTTCCCCATCCCAAACTCATTGCCATACACATCAAACCTGGCCGAGCACGCGGTAAGAACGCTCTGGTGATCACAATGGGACGCATTTCGAACGACGAAAGGCGATACCATCCAAGCCTTCATCCCGTTTCGCACTTTCTCATCGACGTATTCTTCCACGGCTTTGTGCAGTTTCGACGCCGCAAACCCTAAATTTTGGCTCAACAACTCTCCCACTTTACTCTCTCCCTGAACTGCTTGTACCGCGTTTCCGAAGAAGTTGTTGGACAAGGGTGGGTTCAATCTTCCCCTTGTACTAATGGTTAACTTGCATTTTGTTTGCGAATCATTAGGAGAACGCCTCGCTCTCGTGATGCTCCTCCATACAAGCCCACATAGAGCTTGAAATGAGGAGATCTTATTGTGGGTTTTAGTAGTACTTTCTTCATTGGCTCTTGCCTTGAGCTTTGAGATTGAATCCGCTCGGAAATGGAAGATTCTCTCCCTTAGATTCGGCGCTTGGAGTCTTTCGATGAAGAAGGATTCCTGTGGGATTATGAATGGGAGCTTGACTATGGGACCGGTGCCCTCAAGAAACCATCTTTTGTGAATAGGTGGCCTTGAGATCACAATGTTGTTGGACTTTTCTCCTCCATGAATTGCCATGAAAATTTCGGACAAAGTGTTGAAGAAATTCCAGTAAGAAGCTCCATCACCACAGACATGGTTCATGGAGATTCCTATGAAAACACCGTCAATAAGCTCATTCACCTGCAGGGACGGACCCAGGAATTAAAATATTCTTAATATAGAAAATATGCAACATATCTACAATAAAGAAGTTAATTAGTTTCAAGCAAACTAAAATTTTTGCTTTTATGTGTGTATATATGTATATATATATGTTATGGTAGAGTGAACCCTAGCCCATCCTTAAATCCGTCTCTGATCACCTGGAGGGACAACAAGGGTCTATCATGCTCATCACAATGGTTAGCCGCCCTGTCATCACCGAAGAATGAATGGACGACACGTGGAACGTCTTGGGGCGAGAGAACTTCAGAGATTCTCATGTCTAGAGTAGCATGGATGAATCTAGCTCCTGGACCCTTGTTGGAGTTGATGAAGATGAAGCTAGTGTGTCGTTCTTCGTCGATTTCGGTCTCCAACTGGCCTGCGAGTGGGTAAAAATGAACGAGGGCGAGGGATAAGGAGAGCTTGAGGTTATTGAGAAGCGCGTCCATGGAGTCCGGCTTGTTAGAGAACAAGAGGCCTGTTTGAATGCAATGGCCTGATACCAAAAAAAGGTCTCCTGGTGCTAAGTAAATTGGATTTTTTGCGCCTTCTACTTCATGTTTTGGTCTGATGAAGCATTCTGAAATGTGTCTCAGAATGGGTGTGTTTGTGTTGGCCATTTGGGATCTTTGGATTTGGTCTCTCTTGAAGGAATGCAAGGAGGGAGAAAGCTTGTTGGTATGAAATGTTATAGAGAGGTTTTATTGATTTGTGAATTAGTGAAAGAATAGAGGGATACTTATGAGAGAGAGAGAGAGAGAGAGAGAGAGAGAGAGAGAGAGAGTGAGAGAGAGAGAGAGAGAGAGAGAGAGAGAGAGTAAATCGCATAGTTATGAGTTTAGTCATTAGTTAAGCTTTCTTAGTCATTTCAATTGAGTCCCTAAAATTATAGGGTTTGTTTGGCTGCACTTTGATTATGCCCCATAATAGCTTATTTTTGTGTTGGAACTTGTGTCTATGAGGGGAGGAAAAAAACTCTAGAACTAGTGGTAGTAAATTCTGATCCGATCCGAATTAACCGACCGAATTATCCGATTTGAGAATCGATTGAGATCCGGGAAAAAAATTATAAAATGAAATCCGAAACCGATTCAATCCAACCGAATCTGACTCGAAGGTATGAACAACCCGATTAAGAATGACCCGAAACCCGATTACATCCGAAAAAGCTCATCTGGTGTCAAACCAAAACCCGAATAAACCGAACCGAATATAACCGATCTGAGTTACATCCGAAACCCGATACAATCCGAACCCAATTATACCCGATATCCGAAAGAACCGAAACCCGATCATATCCGGCATTTATATATGATACCCGAAACAATCCGAACATTATATAAAATAAATATAAACTATGAATTCTTTTTTGATTCATTAAATGATTTTTACATCATGATTTATGTTTAATGTGGATGTGTGGTACAACAATTAATAAGGATCAAAAGAGATAGATACACATAAATAACATATGACACTTTAAGAATGTATATGATTTGAAGAATTTATAAGAGCTAGATATACTAATATTATTATATTGATATATGCTTACTGATGTTGTATGCTTGAAATATGGAAAAAAAATGCATTATGTAAAATATAGTTAAATCAAAATTAGATTGATCCGCTATTTGAACGACCAAAACCTAATTTTATTAAGACCCAATTCAATCAAAATTTGATTTAATAAAAACCGATTCAACTGAAACAGATTCACCCGAAACCGATTCAACCGAAAACCGATTCAACCGAAATCCGATTCATTCGAAATTTGAAAAAGGCGAGTCAACCCGAAACCGATTCAACCGAAACCCGAATTAAATTAACCGATTTCAACTCGATAATTCGATTTATCCGACAATTTGAATATCCGACCCAATCCAACCCGACCCGAATGTACCCGATTATCCGTTCATATCCAAATGACCCGAAACCGAATTATCCGACCGATTATCCGAATTGCCACCCCTATCTAGAGCCAAAATAAAAGCTTATTTTGTATTATTTTCAATAAGTTGAGTTCAACGAACAGAGCTATAAACATTTCAATTCAGTCCCTAATTAACTCATCCCCAACTGTTTAGTACTAGGTACTAGTAGTTGTCTTAAATTGGGTAACGAACAGAGCTATAAACATTTCAATTCAGTCCCTAATTAACTCATCCCCAACTGTTTAGTACTACGTAGTAGCTACTAGTAGTTGTCTTAAATTGGGTAACTATTTTAACCATCCATATGTACTTTTATGTGTCATGCATTATGAGTTGGCATACTAATAGTAGGTGCTAGACTACTAGGTGCGACTTGCAAGGGCTCGACTGGTCACAGTGTGAGGGCTCGATCAATAGAGTGTCGGAGGAGGGGTCGACCTGGTGGTGCAAGTTGGCACGATTAATGGCTGCTCTTTGGTGATACCCGCCCGTTCTTGGAAATGAGTTGATCGTAAGAGATTGAGATGTCACCGTACGTTGTTCCCTAGAGTCCGGATTAGTATAAAGAAATTAAGATTTGGACTAATTTGTTTACGTGTCAAATGGACTAGGCTAATCCGAGCTTCCTTGCATCGGTGGTGTGGACTAACACCACTTATACATAAGGAGGTTCAAACACTCTTGACTTAAGCTTTTAAGTTAAAAAGTGGATATCGGCCTTATATATATATATGGGAACTAGGGTTGAACACGGTTTGGTCGGAGCCGGAAAATTGGACTGAATCGACCAAAACTGAAGTTGATGGTGTTCGTTCGATCCTCAGTTCAATAAATTTCAGGATTCGATTTCAGTTTTGATTTTGGGAAAAATTGAATCTGATCTTTTTCTGTTCATGAAACTCAATAATTTATGATTCGGTTTCCAAGCAATGCCAACTTTAATGCGAACTGGCATCCTATCTTTATTCTCTACTCTCCGGCTATTCTCTACTCTCCGGGATTAAACACAAGAAACGAGTTCTATTGTATTAATGTACTTAGGTTTTGAAGAACTTCAAATTTGTGTTTGTACAGTTTTACAGTTCTACGTTACATCTTTTCTTACCTTTACTTTATTAGTTAAGTACTATGTTGGTTAGGTTTGGCCCCATATATTAATTGTGAAGATCATGCATGTCCACAAATGATATTATTTGGGTACGGTGTACATCTAGAATGGTTAAAACTTAACTAAATCTGATTTAAAATTTAAGTAAAGGCTCGAAATAAATCAAACCCGATGTAAAAATGAGTGAGTTAAAATTAAATTTATGGTTGATTCAATTTATCATATTTAAAGTAGGTATAATTTTATTTTTAAAATTATAATATTATTATTTTTAAAATACATAAAAACAGTATTATTGGACCACTAATTAATAATCCAATGATAGTTGGGTCTGGAAAAGCATTCTTTCCGTCAGGGATGATCTCCTTAACGTGCTTCCACAGGCCCAAATTGAGGGAGGGATGATCTCGCCTAAAGCTACCTATAGTACTATTAATGTCTACACTATGTTGCGAGGCTCCTTTGCTGATCTCTCTTGGGCGAACGGCATCTGGGGTCGCCCTCATTCTCCCCGCTGCAGTTTCATTACCTGGCTTGCAGCCCTCGATCGTCTGCCTACTCTCCACAAGTTGCTCTCCTGGGGACTCATTCAAAGTGACCGATGTAAGCTCTGTAATCAGGACCCTGAAACTGATCATCATCTCTGGTTCGGGTGCCCGTTTATCTCCTCAGCATTGGATGTGGTGCTTGGCTGGGCAGGTGTTTCAACTAGGTTTGATAGTCTTCAGGGGTGTCTCCGCTGGCTCGACACCGGTGCTCGAAGGTCTTCTTTTTTGTACAAGATGAGGTGTGCTACTATCTCTTCATTCGTCTACTATGCTTGGAACACTAGGAACCTGTTCATTTTTGAGAATCACAGTAGCACTCCCGAAGCCTTGGCCCATCGTGTTGTTGCTGCTGTCAAAGAATTATTGTCAGCTAACTGGAGTGAAAAAAATCCCAGCTCTTGGAGGTCTGTCATTGGAACATCTTAGCTGTGCAGTACCCTTTTGTTTTCTCTCTTTTGATCTCTAGCCTCTTGTTTTTAGTCTCTCTGATAGGCTGCTCCTTTGGGGCTTTTTGGGCTGCTCTCTATGTGAGCGTTTTTATGTTAATTAGTAGTCAGCTTTTTGGCTTGAGGCTTAACTTTGAGTTGTAAATCCTTTCCTCTTCTTTTCAACACGTAACCAATTTTCAAAAAAAAAATTAATAATCTAATGACTCTTATTCGTTCACCGAAGTTTTACTTGACCTCTTCCCTCGATCGTGCACCCCACCCAGACCTTTCATCGACCACATTGTGTCCTACCTCGTGTTCCCATGATCTTCGACTTGTACAGAGTACGTGTTAGAGTTAACATTTGCATGATCCTCAAATCCAATTACAGAGCTGAAATTGCTAGCTCCATACCGTTTGAATACAACCACTAACAACAAACGAGCTTGAAACCGCTCTTTCCTTATTCAAAGTTCAACCAACAAACAACAACAAACGAGCTAGCTTGAAAAGGCTCAACAACCACTAGAGACAGCCTCCATGAACTCCTCATCGGATTCGACAGCCGACATCGTCTCCGGCCACAAACACACCTCAAGATCAACACTTCCTCCGCCTTCCCTACCCGGAAAGGCACTCACTTTCCCATCAAACTTGTTGGCATAGCCACTCAGAACGGCCAACGCCCTCCCCATCCCAAACTCATTCCCATACATCTCAAACCTAGGCGAGCTCCCCATATGCACACACATGGGATCATAAAAGGCCCCAATTTGAATAACAAAAGGCGATTCCATCCAACCCTTAACCCCATTTCTCACCTTCTCATCAGTGTGCTCTTCAACGGCCTGGTTCAGTTTCAAGGCTGCAAACCCTAGGTTCTGGGTCAGCAACTCTCGGACTTTACACTCGCCTTGAACTACTTGTACCGAGTTTCCGAAAGTGTTGCTTGGTATTGGTGGATTCACTCTTCCCCTGTTGTTGATTGCAAGTCTGCATCTTGTTTGTAGCTCACCGTGAAAAGAACGAGCTCTTGTTACTCCCCTCCAGACAAGAGCGGATAAGGCTTGGAAAGATGAGATCTTTTTGTCGTTGGGTCCAGTTTCTTCGTTGGCTTTTGCTTTGAGCTTTGAGATCGATTCGGCTGAGAAATGGAAGATCCTTTCTCTGAGGCTTGGCGCGTCGAATCTTGATATGTACTCATCTGGGTTTGTGTATGGGAGCTTGATCATGGGCCCTGTGTTTTCAAGAAACCATCTTTTGTGGATTGGTGGTGGCCTTGAGATCACAATGTTGTTGGAGTTTTCTCCGCCATGAATTGCCATGGAGATTTCAGACAGGGTGTTGAAGAAGTTCCAGTAAGAAGTCCCATCACCACAGGCATGGTTCATGGAGATGCCTATGAAAACACCGTCAATAAGCTCGGTCACCTGGATTGACAACAAGGGTCTGACGTGGCCGTCGTGGTTGACCGCCCTGTCGTGGTCGAAGAACGATTGGACCACACGTGGCACGTCTTTGGGCGAGAGGATTTCGGAGACTTCCATGTCTAGGGTGGCATGGATGAATCTGGCTCCTGGGCCTTTGTTGGAGTTGATGAAGATTAAGCTAGTGTGTTGTTCTTCGTCGATTTCGGTTTCGAATTGGCCGGCTAGCGGGTAATAACGGACAAGGGTGAGGGAAAAGGAGTTCTTGAGGTTTTCAAGAAGGGTTGTCATGGAATTTGGCTTAGAGAATAAGAGGCCTTTTTGGATGTAATGGGCTGATAGCATTAGAAGGTCTCCTGGTGCCAAGTAAACTGGCTCTTTTGCATCTTCTACTTCATGTTTTGGTTTGATGAAGCATTCTGAGATGTGTTTTACAATGGGTGTGTTGGCCATTTGGGATCTTTGGCTTTGATTCTTTGAGTTCTTTCTCTGTGCATGGGAAATGGTATGGTGAATGAGGTTATATATATGGATGGGTTTTGGTGCACAACGAGTCAAAACGAGAGGAAAATTCATAAAGGACTTATCTTTGGGCAACTTTTGTTTTGATTGCTATTTTGTTTTATATTTGTAAGACTATTGTTTATGTTGCTATTACTAATTTATATTTTTTTAGTGCACTTGGCCTTGAGATGTGAGATTTAACAATATTCGATGACATAACATGCTGAAATTTATATGACAAGCTCGAGAATAGAGGCATTATGTTGAAATTTCTAATGCCTTTTTTGTTTGGTTGTTCTTGGTGATAAAGGGACTTATTAACTATTCCTTTGTTTTGCTCAAATTTTTGAATTGAGAAAATGGCATGCATGTTATGATGAAAGAAGAAAGTGGTGAGCAATTTCCTTCTCAAATCAAATAGAACATAAATATAAACGACATTTTGAACCGAGCACTCGCACACATATAGAACAAACCTTGTGTGATGTAAACACATAACATAAACATGAGCATGAGAAAACTTTTCGACCAAAAAAACATGAGCATGAAAAATGCAATTATGATTATTGTACTACCTTGATTCATCAAACTCCAAAAACAACCTCCATGAACTCCATGTCCGATTCAAGTGCACACATAGTATCTGGTGCAAGGCATATCTCAAGATCAATACTACCTCCTCCTTCACAACCAGGATTAGAAGTCACTTTCCCATCAAACTTATTTGCATATCCACTTAAAACGGCCAACGGTTTTCCCATCCCAAACTCATTCCCATACATATCAAACCTCGGCGAGCTCCCCATATGATACGCCACAAGATCAACCAAGGACGAGACCGGCTCGTGAAAGACGAGCGTCCATGAGATTTAGAGATCAATATTAGCTTATTTAAGTATTTGTTTTATTTTATTTTTCGGATTGTTTATTTGATGTAATTTTGAACTAGAGTTTTACTCTCTTCTCGGGTTTTCTTGCGGGTTCTTTTCCCCGAGTCGTAATTTTCTTGAACCCGTAGGACATAGCTTATAATCCCCTTTGTAAGCTAATTAGAGGTTAATGAAAATTTATCTCTTTGCCCTAAACTCTCTCTTTTCTCCCTAACCCTAAACTCCCTCGAGCTCCGGCTCGCCTATCCCTGTGTTCGTCTGGTGCCTTGCTCGGCAAGGTGCGTTACGCTACCATCTCGGTAACGTAACAATTGGTGCTTTCACTCCTTGGACTCGTCATCATGAGTTCCGAAGTGGGTGGTTCTAACGACCCCATCACTGCCGCCCTGGAACGTCTTCAAGCGTCTCAGGACAACTTCAACGCACATTTGGAACGCCTATCGGCGACTCAAGACCGGCTGGCGGCTACCACCGAGTTGTTGCGTGATGGCCTCGAGTCTTCGCTGCGCCACCAGGGCGAACTCGCGCGCCAACACGAACAGCAGCGGCTTCGCGTGGATCAGTTGTAAGCGGCTGCCCAGGCTCAACCCACAGTCGCGACGGGTGCCAATGCGGTTCCTTTGGCCGCAAACGCGCAGCCGTTTGTTCCCCAACAGCACGCCGCCAACGCCGCGCTGCCCCCGCTCAATCCGATTCCAGCACCGGCGGGCCACCCTCCACAGTTGCAACCGCCGCAGGGCCTACCGGCTGGTGATCTCCCAGGCGGCGCGCTTCACCCTATTCAAGACGTGGGTCCGCTCGTTCCTGTGCAGGCCGGGCCCCACAACGTTGACATCCGGGCGCCACCGGGTCACGAAACCATACCGCGGATCCGGATCGACGCTCCCCGCTTCAATGGATCCGATCCGCAAGGTTGGGTCTTTAAGGTCCAAGGCTATTATGATTATCATCACACAACGGCCTGTGATCGCCTGCGCCTTGTAAGCCTCCTCATTGACCACCCGGCCTCCGAGTGGTACCAGTATTACCGCCAGAACAACCTGGGCGGCACATGGCAACAGTTTCTCGTAGATGTCCGTTAGCGGTTCGAACCGCAGTACTATCAAGACTATGCGGCAGCGTTGTCCAAGTTGCAACAGAAGACAACGGTTTTGGCATACCAAACCGAGTTCGAGTCCCTACTCAATCGAGTCCGCGGCGTGCCTGAACCGCTCTTGATCTCCCTGTACAAGTCCGGCCTTAAACAGCCCGTCCAACGGGAGCTGAACCTTCGCGCACCGACCTCTCTTGCGCAAGCGTTCGCCTTGGCCCGGGAACTCGCGGCAACGCATGAAGATTTGGTGGGTACTCAGCACACAAAGCGGTGGACACCCGCACCGTTCCGGGCAGGCGCAGGCACACCAGCAGCGACGGCACAACCGCATCCCAATGCCCCTGCCCCTCCAGCCGCGATGCCCACACCAGCCAACACATCCAACTTACCTTTCCGGCGCTTGACTCGGGCGGAACGATCCTCGAAAGGGTTGTGCTGGAATTGTGACGAGCCGTTCAGCGCGACCCATCGTTGCAAAAACCGGATGTTCACCTTGTTGGGTCCTGACGACGACGACGAAGAGGATCCCCCACCGGAGGTCGAGGACGCACAGCTCGCCATCACGGCTGTCGTCTCTAGCGCAATGTCCATGGACGGCGTCGCCAACCCGAAGTCCTTGAAGCTGCAGGGCTTCATCCACGATCGCCCCCTACAGGTCTTGATCGATAGCGGAAGCACCCACAATTTTGTGCACCCAAAGTAACCGAAGACTGGTGCCTACAGCTCACGAAAATTCCTGCTTTTCGTGTGTATGTAGGCAATGGTGAGTCTCTCGTTTGTGATCATAAGTGTTTAGATATTCCATTGATTTTGCAAGGACAGGAATTTGTTGTGGATTTATTTGTCTTGCAGATACATGGACCACACTTGGTCCTGGGCATCCAATGGCTCCAAACTCTAGGCAAAGTCACACACGACTACGCCAACATGACGATGGATTTTATCCTTCATGGCAAGAAGATGTCCCTTAGCGGTGATCGTCAGGAACCGCGTTTGATCTCGTTGCATACCCTTCAGGCTTTGTACGCGTCTGACGCGGTAGCTCAGTGCTATGAGCTCGTACAGGTCGCGCCCGACCAAGAACATCCGACGGCGCCCACTACCGTCAGCTTCCTGGATGACATACCGGTGGAGTTGGCAGCTGTCCTCCATGCTCATGAGGTCGTCTTTCGGCTCCCAGCTGGCCTTCCGCCTAAACGTTTGTGGGATCACCGCATTCATTTACACCGGGACACTAAACCGGTGAACGTTCGGCCATACCGCTATCCGTACTTTCAAAAGTCCGAGATTGAGCGACAAGTGAAAGACATGCTGTCCCAAGGCATTATTCAGCACAGCACGAGTCCTTTCTCGTCCCCCGCCCTTCTCGTCAAGAAAAAGGACGGGTCTTTCAGGTTTTGTGTTGATTACAGAGCTCTTAATTCTGTTACAATGACTGATAAGTTTCCGATTCCGACTACAGATGAGTTATTTGATGAGCTAGGTCGGGCGGTTATCTTCACCAAACTCGACTTGCGTTCGGGATATCATCAAATCCGGATGCATGCCGACGATATATACAAAACCGCATTTCGGACTCACAACGGTCACTATGAGTTCCTGGTGATGCCTTTCGGCCTCACGAATGCCCCATCCACTTTTCAGACTGCCATGAATAGCGTCTTTGCTGAGTTTTTACGCGAATTCGTCATCGTTTTCTTCGATGACATATTGATATATAGCTCCTCTCTAGACCTGCATATTCAGCACCTGGATACGGCTCTGCAGATTTTGGAGGCAAATCATTTTTTTGTCAAGAGCTCAAAGTGCACTTTTGGTGCCACAAAGGTGGAGTATCTCGGCCACATTGTGTCGGCAGGCCGTCTGCTGGCCGACCCAGACAAATTGTCAGCCATGGCCGAATGGCCTACACCCCACACCGTGCGTCAGCTGCGCGGGTTTCTTGGTCTCACGGGCTATTACCGGCGATTCATCCGTAACTATGCTACCTTGGCGGCTCCCCTCACAGCCTTACTCCAGAAAGATAAGTTTGCTTGGACCCTTGTAGCGGATGATGCTTTTCAGTTACTTAAGAAAACCATGCTCTCACCTCCTATTTTGCAATTGCCTAATTTCAGCAGGGATTTTGTGATCGAGACTGATGCGTCCGATCAGGGCATAGGCGCCGTTTTGCTTCAAGACGAACATCCCATCTCGTTTTTTAGCAAAACACTGGGCGTACGGCGTCGGGGTTCTTCAGCGTACCATCATGAGCTCTTCGCTATTGTTTCCGCCGTCCAGAAGTGACGTCAATATTTGTTAGGCCGGGATTTTGTTATCCGGACGGACCAGAAAAGCTTGAAGGAACTTTTGCATCAAGTCATTCAAACTCCGGATCAACAATTTTTCATACGAAAGTTGATGGGCTACAAGTTCAGGATTGAGTACAAGACCGGAACGAGTAACCGGGTGGCGGATGCTCTTTCCAGACGCATGATAGATGAGGAACCCGAGCTTCGCCAATTCTTAGCCTTTTCGAGCCCTATACCGGATCTACTCAGGCGGATACGAGTTGAAAACGAGACGTTGCCAGATTTATTGGAGCTTCACGCCGCTGCTCGCCGGGATGCCCTACCGGCTCCTTTCAGGGTCCATGATGGCTCTCTTTACTATGGCCACAGGCTGGTGTTGAGCCGTGACTCTACTCTGAAATCCGAGATTCTTACCGAGTTCCATTCCTCACCCAGTGCAGGACATCCGGGCATTGATAGAACATTCCGCCGAGTTGTAGAAGTATTCTATTGGCCGAAGATGCGCAGAGACGTCAAAGCTTTTGTAGACTCTTGCATTGATTGTCAGGCTACGAAGTATAGTACCAAGAAGCCCGCCGGATTGCTACAACCTTTGCCCGTTCCGGAACAAGTTTGGGATGAGGTCTCCATGGACTTTATTACGGGGCTGCCCGTCTCTCGGGGGTACACGACCATCTTAGTGGTCATTGATCGCTTGTTGAGATCGTTGTCAGACATCACGGCGTCCCTGCTCAGATCTTGTCGGATAGGGACGCGATCTTCACCAGCGCTTTCTGGCATGAGGTACATCGTTTGAGCGGGATGACTCTTCGGCATAGCACCGCATATCACCCGCAGACAGACGGCCAGACCGAGGTACGTAACCGCGGTCTTGAACAATACTTGCGAGCTTTTACGCATGCTAGACCGCGGAAGTGGACCGAGTATTTACCATGGGCGGAACTTGCGCTCAATTGTACGTACCATGAGGGGTTACGCATGACACCGTTTCAAGCCCTCTATGGTCGCCTCCCACCTCTGTTGATCCGCTGCACAGCTCCGGTCCGATCCACTTCAGCGGCGGCATCCGCCATTCAGGACCGAAATCAGGTATTAGAGATGTTGCGTCGAAATCTGCAGAAAATGCAACAAAGAATGGCCGCGCAAGCGAATGCTCATCGGCGGGATGTTGAATACGCTGTGGGTGATTTAGTATTGTTGAAATTACAGCCGTATCGCCAACACTCCGTCGCCCGGCCCCTTTCCTACAAACTCAGTCGGCGTTTTTACGGGCCCTTCGCCATCACCGAAAGGATCGGCTCTGTCGCGTTTCGCCTCGCACTCCCGGACAATGCAAAGATCCATAACGCCTTTCACGTCTCTATGCTTCGTCCGTTTGTGCCTGCAGGTACCACAGTCGTTCATCCGTCGTTTCCGTCCGAATTCGTCAACGACCAACCTTTAGCGCAGCCTGTGCACGCGATTGCGGAGCGAACGGTCATGGTCAGCGGCGTTCCGACATTAGAATGGCAGGTTGTGTGGGACGATGGGTCAGACGAGGACGCCACATGGGAACCGGCTCAGAAGATGCAGGAGTTATACCCCGATTTGCAGCTTGAGGACAAGCCGAATCTCACCGGGGGGGTAATTGATACGCCACAAGATCAACCAAGGACGAGACCGGCTCGTGAAAGACGAGCGCCCATGAGATTTAGAGATCAATATTAGCTTATGTAAGTATTTGTTTTATTTTATTTTTCGGATTGTTTGTTTGATGTAATTTTGAACTAGAGTTTTACTCTCTTCTCGGGTTTTCTTGCGGGTTCTTTTCCCCGAGTCGTAATTTTCTTGAACCCGTAGGGCATAACTTATAATCCCCTTTGTAAGCTAATTAGAGGTTAATGAAAATTTATCTCTTTGCCCTAAACTCTCTCTTTTCTCCCTAACCCTAAACTCCCTCGAGCTCCGGCTCGCCTATCCCTGTGTTCGTCTGGTGCCTTGCTCGGCAAGGTGCGTTACACTACCATCTCGGTAACGTAACACCATATGAACACTTTGAGGATCAAAGAAAGATCCGATCCGATAAACAAGAGGAGTTTCCATCCAAGCTTTCACTCGGTTACGCACCTTTTCATCGGTGTGTTCTACCACAACTTGGTGTAACTTCATCGCCGCGAACCCTAGATCTTGGCTCAGCAATTCCCCAGCTTTAGTTTCTCTGTGAATGGTTTGTATTATGTTCCCAAAGTTGTTCTTCGATAAAGGCGGGTATAACCTTCCTCGGACGTTCATGGATAAGAAGCATGTTGTTTGTAAATCGTCGGGAAGACGCCTTGCCCTAGTGATGCACCTCCATATGAGCGCGGATAAGGATTGGAAGGAGGAGATCTTCTTGTGAGCTTCACCACATTCTTTGTTCGCCTTCGCCTTGAGTTTTGAGATTGAATCGGACGAGAAATGGAAGATTCTCTCTCTCAACTTTGGTGCTTGAAATCTTTCTATGAAATCACCCGGGTTTGTGAATGGGATCTTGATCACGGGTCCAGTGGAATCAAGAAACCATCTTTGGTGAATTGGCTTTGAGAGCACAACGTTGGAACTTTCTCCCTTTGACATGGATATATAAGACAACGTATTGAACAAGTTCCAATAAGAGGTTCCATCACCGCAAGCATGATTCATAGAGATTCCTATGAAAACCCCGTCGACATGCCCATCGTGGTTGATTGCCTTGTCGTGGTCGAAGAACGATTGGACAAGCTGTGGGACATCTTTCGGGGAGAGAATCTCGGAGATGGTCATGTCTAGGGTAGCATGGATGAACCGCGCTCCTGGGCCTTTGTTGCAGTCGATGAAGACCAACGTGGTGTTCTGGTCTTCATCAATCTGCGACTCAAGACGCCCTGCTAAAGGATAAAAGTGAACTAGAGTGCGCAACTGATAAAGAGTGCTTGAGATTGTCGAGAAGGTCGTTCATGGATGATGGTTTGGTGTATAAAAGGCCCTTTTGAATGTAGTGAGCTGAGAGCATGGCTAGATCAAATGGAGCAAGGTAGATTGGTTGTTTGGCTTCCTCAACATCGGATTTTGGCTTGATGAAGCACTCTGAGATGTGTTTCACAATGGGAGTGTTGGCCATTTTGGATAGTTTTGTGCTTGGGTAGGGAAAATAATGCAATGGACCAAGATTATTACTGTGTTGTATTTGGATAGTTTTGTGCTTGTGGTTGCTAGGCCAGTTAAATAGGCTCAAACGTACTCCACCGACTAGATAATTTACTACTAGAACGCTCAACGTTCACGTGCAAATTTGTTCTAACCACAAATTGCTACTGGGTTACTATATATTAAATACTTTCCGAACCCACACGTACGATTGCTAGAGCATTCGAAGATCCCACACTATTAATTCCTTTCAGTACCTGTCAATAGTTCACGTGGTCGATTCCTCACGTACAACTGCTAGAGCATTCGAGGAGTTATATTGATGGTACGTTACGGATAAGCGATACACTTTACAAGCACCACGAACTAGCTAGATAATATATCTTATATCGACCGACGACCATTTCGTTCAATAAACGAATGAGAAACTAAAGCCAAAATTAAGGGCTATACTCATGTCTAGTTTCTTTGTTTTCTTAAGTAAACAAAAACCGTTTTTTTTTTTTTGTTGTTATTACTGAGTCACTACTCATTTTGATTAGACCTGGTCCGGGTTAAACGGAACCATGGAACCCGGTCAAAACCGTCCGAAACCTGAAACGTACGGAACCGGAACCGGATCGGCAGTTCCGGTTCCTCTTGTCCCAGAACCGGGGAACCGGCGGTTTCATCCGGTTCCAAACCGTCCCAAACTGCCGATTTTTCCTTTTTTCAACAAAAAAAACCATACGTAAATTATACCAAACATATAAAAAAAATACAAATCAAACACAAAATGTTTATATATGTCAAAAGAAATTAAATATACCCAAATTTAACAACATTGACTTTTTAAATGTAAAATAAAATTAATTTCTTAAATTTTTTATTTTTAGCCGGTTCCGAAACCGGGTGGGGCCGTCATCGGAACCGGAAAACCGGCCAAGGATCGGTTCCACGAAATTTTGAGTGTGGCTTTGAGGTGTAAAATTTAAGCATAATTTAGTTTTGAGTGTTTAGATGAAGTGGCTACCAAACATCTTTTAAATGATTCTCCCAAATCTTTATTGTAACTTTTATAAAATGATTAGTCGTGATTGGTGGTGAAGGACTTTGTAACTTTTATTAATTATTCATTTATTTGGTTAGGTTGGGTCAAATATCCAATTCAGAAAATGGCTAGTGGTGAACATTATTATTACTCTATTTGGATTACAATCTCCCAAGAGGCTAGTGGTGAACATTATTATTACTCTATTGTGAGCATCCGTTTGGATTACAATGAATGTAAGACTTGAAATTAGACATTCAACAATCTCCCAAGACAGCTTCCATGAACTCCTCATCACATTCAAGCTTGCACATTGAATTTGGTGGCAAACACATCTCAAGATCAATACTACCTCCTCCATCACAACCGGGGTAAGAAGTCACTTTCCCATCGAACTTATTTGCATACCCACTTAGAACAGCCAACGGTTTCCCCATGCCAAACTCATTTCCATACATATCAAACCTTGGCGAGCTCCCGATCATCACGCTCTGTGGGTCAAAGTACGGCCCGAGCTGATAAACGAATGGCGAATCCATCCAACTCTCGATTAACCCTCGCACCTTCTCATCACTATGACTGATAACCGCTTTGTGCAACAAAAATGCCGTGTACCCTAAGTTTTGGCTAAGCAACTCCCCAACTTTGGTGCTTCCTTGGACCGTTTGGATCGAGTTACCGAAGTAGTTGTTGGGTAAAGGCGGGTTAATTCTTCCCCTATTGTTACAAGCCAACTTGCATCTCGTTTCAAGGTCGTTAGGAAACCCACGCGCGCGCGTGATGCACCTCCATACGAGCGCGGACAAGGCTTGGAAGGAGGAGATTTTGCCACGGGCTTGGCTACACTCGGAGTTCGCCTTCGCCTTGATTCTTGCGATTGATTCGGGCGAGAAGTGGAAGATTCTCTCTCGTAGCTCGGGAGCTTCGAATCTGGTTATGAACTCGTCGAGGCACGTGAAGGGGATCTTGAGTATTGGCCCGGTGTTGTTAATGAACCATCTCTTGTGGATTGGTGGCCTTGAGATGGTGATAACGTTTGACATGTCTCCGTTCGCCATGAAAATCTCGGACCAGGAGTTGAAGAAGTGCCAATACGAGGTTCCATCGACACAGGCGTGGTTAATAGAGCAGCCTATGAAAACGCCATCGAGAAGCTCGGTCACTTGAATGGACAACAAGGGCCTAACGTGCCCATCATGGTTGACCGCCCTGTCGTGGTCGAAGAATGATTGGACGATATATGGCACATCTTTTGGGGAGAGAATCTCGGAGACGGTCATGTCTAGGGTAGCGTGGATGAATCGGGCTCCTGGGCCTTTGTTGCAATCGATGAAGACCAACGTGGTGTGTTGGTCTTCATCAATCTGTGACTCAAGACGACCTGCTAACGGATAAAAGTGAACTAGGGCGACTGATAAAGAGTGTTTGAGGTTGTCGAGAAGATTGTCCATGGATGAGGGTTTGGTGTATAAGAGGCCCTTTTGAATGTAGTGAACTGAGAGCATGGCTAGATCCAATGGGGCTAAGTAAATTGGTTGTTTGGCTTCTTTAACATCGGATTTTGGCTTGATGAAGCACTCTGAGATGTGTTTTACAATGGGAGTGTTGGCCATTTTTGGGGTGTTTGGCACTTTGGTTGGAGTAACAAAATGCAATGATGGATGATAAGATTATATATTGATTGGCGAAAGTGGAAATTAGAGAGATTTTTTTATTTGGATTTCTCGAACTATAAAGTCTTCTTTAGTGAGCAAAGTGTTATAATATGACTTGCTTTATTGACCAAAAAAAAAAAAAATATGACTTGCTTTAACACCACGTCCAAGTCGAACGCAAATGACTAAATGAGAAAGGCTAAATACCCCTTATTAGTCCTTGTACTCTAGGTGTTGAAAGCTTTAATCAAGAGCAAATAATGGAATTCACGAGGGCCTAAAACAAATATGTCAGTTAATGTCAGATTTTGTTTCGTAGCTCTGCACTAACCCAGAAACTACTCGAGCTAGACGTGGCGTAAGCCATGATGAAACAGCCAACTCTTAAACTATGAATTCAACGTCCAATTTTGTCAAAAGAAGTGGGCACAATTTAAAATGTACTCCCTCCATTATTTGCTCAGAAATGATAAATTTTACGCTAATTAGAGAAAGGTATAAAATCGTATCGAGGGATATAAAAATATGAGAAGATGGATGAAAAATGAGATTAAATAAGAGTGATTTTGAAATTTACTGAAGGTAAAAAAAAATATAGAAGAGATCAAATAGATGAAAAAATGGACAATATAAGATTGGATGGGGTAAAAGTAGAAGAGTGTTATTGATATAAAATAAAAGTGGACAAATTTATTATGACAACCGAAAATGAGTGTGGACAAACGTTAAGGGGTTATCTTATATAAAATGAAATGTATGAATTTATTACAACTTTCCCGAGTTGGCAGTTGGTACATGCAACACCACGACTCATGGTCATGATGCGGTTGACCCTTTTTAAATTGCTAGTGGTGGCTAGACAACCGAAACTCTTTTTAAATTATATAGAACACATATAAACGACATTTTGATCCGAGCACTCGGACACAAATAAAGAACAAACCTTGTGTGACGCTTGAACACATAACATAAACATAAGCATGAAAATTGCAATTATCATTGTATTACGTTGATTCATCAAGCTCCAAAAACAACCTACATGAACTCCATGTCCGATTCAAGTGCACACATAGTATCTGGTGCAAGGCATATCTCAAGATCAATACTACCTCCCCCTTCACAACCAGGATAAGAAGTTACTTTTCCATCAAACTTATTTGCATATCCACTTAAAACGGCCAACGGTTTTCCCATCCCAAACTCATTCCCATACATATCAAACCTCGGCGAGCTCCCCATATGAACACTCTGAGGATCAAAGAAAGATCCGATCCGATCCGATAAACAAAAGGAGATTCCATCCAAGTTTTCACTCGATCACGCACCTTTCTTCAGTATGTTCTACCACAACTTGGGTAGATTGTGCTTGGGTTGGAGCAAATAATATATGTAATGGATTAAGATTATTATTTTATTATATTTGGGGAAAGAGGAAGTTTACATCAATTGTGCTTGCTAAGACAGTTAAATCAATATTTCATATACTTGACAGGACTAATTTAATTTTCTCCGCACGGTAACCATGACCTTTTGCAAATTTCGCTTGGTATACAAACTTTTTCAGAATTTCGCGTGGTAATCTTGAAGTTTTGCATATTCTGCGCAGTAGCCTCGAGATATTATAAATTATTACAAGTATTCAATATATAGCCACATTATTTTGCTTAGTTCAATAAATGACCCAAATTTTATAAAATGTCTTATAAGTTATATAAAGTTTATTTTTTTCATGAAACTACATATTCACAATTTGTATGGTAAAATAATACCCTTTTAAATTATGAAAATCACATGTAATTTTAAAATAGTTTCCACCATTTTTATTTTTCTAAAAAATAAACTTGTAGTTTTTATAAAAAATAATTATATTTTAAGAGAGTTTTTTTGATGCATTAATTAAAATTTTGGCTTTTTAAATGAACATAACAAGGATTTATAAAAATAATAATGTATTTGTCATGAAATATGTGTAAACCACTAAATTTTATAAAGTTTTATTACATAAACATATAAGATTAGGTGTTTTATCCAAGTTATAAAAATCACATAATAAAAAGTATGTGTATTAACTATACGTTTGCTATTACTATTTTTTAATAAAATAGATTAGATAGTTTTAAAAAACTAAAAATATAGGTCGTTTATTTTTCGAGCAAAAAAACATTATTCATTTAATTGGTTAGGTTGGGTCAAATATCCAATTAAGAATTTCGACCAAAAAAACATATCCAGTTAAGAAAATGGCTTATGGCATGGTCAAATAGGCTAGTGGTAAGCATTATTATTACCCTAACTAGTTGTACCCGTCGTGCTATGCACGACTCGTGTTTTGTAATTTTTTAAATATTATATAAGTATAATAAAAGTATGAAAATGTATAATAAAAAATTGAACATAATTTAATTTTATCGAACTTTAAAAGTCATTAATTGTTCTATAATCGATTAGGAGTATATTGTTATGAAAATCACGTACTTATATTTTATAGTAAATAACTTACACAATATTATTTTGCAAATTATATTTCTTGATACCAGGAACCGTCAACGCGGTACGGCTACCCTACCAAAAACAAAATACTTCCAAGTATAAACCCAAGGTGACGTCGAGCTCTAGGCCTTGCTTCTATCGCGATCAGCGTGCGCCCCTATCCCAAAACGGACTCCCTGCAGGACAGAAACCCTCAAAGAGCAACCACGTCTGCATCGCGCTTCAAGCGTTGTGACCGCGTGGGGAGGAGCCCGTCCCATCCACGCAAGTGGGTGAGCGGCAGCGTCCCATCAGGCGAGCGGTGGGCGGCAACGTCCCATCCCGGCCTCTGATTGGCCAGCTCCGCGGCCACTGCTCCAAAGGCCAACCAAAGAGTGACACGTACCTGGGTGGCGCTCGTCCCACATCGACATCTCGATCAATCTCGACCCAGACTTCGGCTATAAATAGCGAGCTCTGTGCACCAGAACAAGGGGGGAAAACATCGCGAACCACATACATCAGATCTCGAGCTAAGATCATCGTTGTAGCCCGATACACCTAAAACGCGATAGAGATCATCTGTTTACTATTGTAACCCCACAGTTAATACAAAAGCATCCTTAAACACTACCCTTATCGCGTTAAACACTTCAAACGACCAAATACTTTCCGTCTCTCCGTCGGTTGACTCGGTTGAGTTTAAACCTTTTAGTTCTCATCGCGTTAATATACAGTCGGCGTTTTCGGACTTCAACATTGGCGCCGTCTGTGGGGAGGTTTCTCAAACTAAGCAGGCACCGCTTCAACCGACGCTGAGTGATGGACGCTAACGGCAACAACGCTTACTACGCTGACGGCGCGGCCTTCGGGATGCAGCCGCCGCCTCCGTGGTATTACGGGTCACCACCCGTGCAACAACCGCATGTCGAGCCAGGCTGGCACCCTGGTTTCCAACAGGGTGCCCAGCCCCAGGCCCCCTTCCTGGAGTATGTGCACGCACAGTACTATCAAGGGTACGCGCACGCGCAGGAACCCTACGCGGAAGAGTTTTCCACCACCAACGGAAGCTCCACCACCAACGGAAGCTCCACCACCAACGGGAGTTCCTCCACAAGCGGGAACTCCACCGGGCAGGAGGTGGGAAAGGACGCTCCCAGCGCGGTATCACCCCCCAACGAGAGCACCGGGAGTTGTCCCTGGTGTTTTTAAATCGAGAATTTAGGTCATGGCTAGGATTGTCACCGCGTTTGTTATCACGTGTAATGTCTTTATTATGCCAATTATCATATAAATAAGACAAGACAACAACCCTACACTGTCCAACAATGCATGAACCGTTGGGGGAAACCCGAGTTGCCTTCCTCGCTTGGGGTTGTCCGCTAACGCGCGCGATGCGCTTAGGCACGCTCGAGTTGGGTTTCGCCCCTCGCAATCGCATAATGCCTTAAAACATCAAAAACTCCACAGTCGTTAGGGAAACCCGAGTTGCCTTCCTCGCTTGGGGTTGTCCGCTAACGCGCGCGATGCGCTTAGGCGCGCTCGAGTTGGGTTTCGCCCCTCGCAGTCGCATAATGCCTTAAAACATCAAAAACTCCACAGTCGTTAGGGAAACCCGAGTTGCCTTCCTCGCTTGGGGTTGTCTGCTAACGCGCGCGATGCGCTTAGGCGCGCTCGAGTTGGGTTTCGCCCCTCGCAGTCGCATAATGCCTTAAAACATCAAAAACTCCACAGTCGTTAGGGAAACCCGAGTTGCCTTCCTCGCTTGGGGTTGTCCGCTAACGCGCGCGATGCGCTTAGGCGCGCTCGAGTTGGGTTTCGCCCCTCGCAGTCGCATAATGCCTTAAAACATCAAAAACTCCACAGTCGTTAGGGAAACCCGAGTTGCCTTCCTCGCTTGGGGTTGTCCGCTAACGCGCGCGATGCGCTTAGGCGCGCTCGAGTTGGGTTTCGCCCCTCGCAGTCGCATAATGCCTTAAAACATCAAAAACTCCACAGTCGTTAGGGAAACCCGAGTTGCCTTCCTCGCTTAGGGCTGTCCGCTAACGCGCGCGATGCGCTTAGGCGCGCTCGAGTTGGGTTTCGCCCCTCGCAGTCGCATAATGCCTTAAAACATCAAAAACTCCACAGTCGTTAGGGAAACCCGAGTTGCCTTCCTCGCTTGGGGTTGTCCGCTAACGCGCGCGATGCGCTTAGGCGCGCTCGAGTTGGGTTTCGCCCCTCGCAGTCGCATAATGCCTTAAAACATCAAAAACTCCACAGTCGTTAGGGAAACCCGAGTTGCCTTCCTCGCTTGGGGCTGTCCGCTAATACGTAATATGGTAAGTTACGCAAACTTAGTGTCGAGCGCGGTCCTAGCACCTAGCTCGGCATGGGGTTGGATATGGTAAGTTACGCAAACTTAGTGTCGAGCGCGGTCCTAGCACCTAGCTCGGCATGGGGTTGGATATGGTAAGTTACGCAAACTTAGTGTCGAGCGCGGTCCTAGCACCTAGCTCAGCATGGGGTTGGATATGATAAGTTTTCGCGAAATTCTTTAAATAGAAAGAAGCGCAGGTCATAATCAGAAAGCCGCGTGGCGGCAAAAGCAGTTAAGACGCATTGACCGCGTCAAACAGTATTACAGCCGCACCGCGGCAATAAACAGTGTTAAGGCCCCAAGGGCCAAGTAAAACATCAAAAAGAAAAAAAAAGAGAAAAGAAGAGTTAAAACTTCATGTTCAGCAGTATTCAAGCATCAGGAACGTGGGCCGCGGTCTCGGAGGGAGGAGGGTCATCAGGGGTCTTCTCTTTTTCTGGATCGGTGGCGGCGGGGAGTTCCGGGTTGTCAAGACCCGCGTCATCTGCTTCCACTCCCGGTGGGGGTTTTGCCACCCCATCCTCCCAGACGACTCCCATTTGGCGATGGAGGTCGGGGGCAAAGTACCTCACCTTGTACTTTTCGCAGTACTGGAGGGCGGCCGTAACTGCGCTAAGAGCCTGGACAGTTCGCGCGTCGTCAACGCGTCGTTCCATGTACTCCGGCGAATTGAGGAAGTCGGGTATCGCGCTCTCCAGCTGCTTGCTGGTCTTTTCCAGCTGTGAGCTCAGCTCCTCGTTCCGCGCTTTGTAACCCCCGACTTCCTTCTTCAAAGCCGCGGCCTGGGACCTGGCGGACTTGAGCGCCGCGGCATCTTTTTCCGCCTGCGAACGCAGCTCCTGGAGTGCCGCCTCCGCCTCCTCTTTGGCTTTAACCGCCGCCTCCGCCCACTCCTCCTCCTCCACCAAGCGATCAGGGAGGTAGTTCACCCACGCGTTGACCTACAAATCAAAATTCACGTTTCAGAGTTATCATAGTTTCTATGACGAATCAGCACGAAAAGAAGAGGGGACCGCGTACCATATGGCCATATTTCTGACACTCCCCTTTGACCTCCTGCGCGTTGAGGGTCCGGAACCATTCCCTCTCCTCCTCGTACCCGTACTGGCCGTCCTTGAATGTACCCCAGGCAGGCCCGGGGCAAGCAAAGCCGGCCACCTCGGCTCGCCGCGACCAATGACGGCGACTCCCCGCGCCCGTCGTTATCTGGGCAGGGCCCTTCGAGGCCTCAGGGTATCGGTCCCCGGTCGTGATGACGTCCCGCTTGGCCCGTTTCACCAACACCCCCTCCTCGCGGGCCGTGTCCTCCGCGCTCTTACGTTTCAGAGCGTCGGCCTGCGCTCGCTTACCTTTGGCGTCGACCGACGCGCCAGCCCCTTGTTTATCGCGCCCCGCCTTCGCGGTAACGCCTTTACTACCTCCGGTTTTGGCAGTGGGAGGGGCCCCGGAGCTGACGGGTGCGGGCTTCCCGGAGGTCAAGGCCGCGAAAACGTCCATATCTGCGAAACACAAGTGGTTAGACTATGTACAAGAATACCAAGATAAGTGCATAAAAGTAAAACGAAACCCCAGGCAAAGGTACCCTCGCGCGAGCAAGCCGGGGACGCAGTGGCCGAGGAGGATACTTCGACCTCCCGAGGCGGCTCAAATCTCAAGCTGAGCCCCGCGCGCTCAAGGCGCTCTTGGGTCAGCCACGCCTGCTGCTCCCTTTTGTATGGTGCGGCAAAGGCTTTCTTCGCCGCGGCCGCCTCCTTCGACCCGCTGCGTTGGCGTTTCTTGTGACGAAACAGGCCGGGGACCATCGGGCAAACCATGTTTCCCCCCTGATAATCGCGCACGATGAACCATTTCTCCTTCCACCGCGGTCCAACGTTCGAAGGAGTGATCAGCAAATTACAGTGTGTAAGGCTGAAGTTCACGATGCCCCGCTTGTCCGCCTTAATCGTGAGTATTTGAGCCATGTGCCGCGCAGAGGGAATCTTACCCAGCTCCAGGCACCGGATGTGATAAGCCGCAATATAGCTCCAGCAGTTAGGCGCCATCGATGCCGGGGCCTGATTGAGCATTGTCAAGAAATCAGAGACGTAGCGGGGAAAAGGAAGTCGGAAGCCCGCGATAAGGCTGGCCGCGTAAACCACCGAACCCGCCTCGTAGACAGCATAGCTGTTACCCCCACCCTGAGGCAGTAGGAGTTCGACCCCAGAAGGCCAGGGATACCCTGTCGCGATCACGTCCATCTCGTCGAGGGTGAGGATAGTTTTCTTTCCCTTCGCGAGCATCGCATTATCCTCATATTCTAAGAGGTGCACCGGCCTCGTCTGCCTAAAGCGGGGAACTTCGGCTCTAACCCTAGTAACGTACCGCGAGATAAAGCTTCTCTCAACCCCGGATGTCGAGGCCTCGGCCTCATCACGAGGATCGAAGGGCACGCAGCGTGCCATTGATCGCGAGGAGGATTCACTCTTACTACGGGCGCCAGACGCCGTGGTGGGATTACTCTCGCTCAAACCAGAGGGCTCGCGAAAGTTGTTCTGAGAATCACTCAAGGACATCTCTCGGTACTCAAAGGAGGGATCAGGAGGGTAGAAGTCGTCCCAGTTCGTTATTCTAGCACCGCGATCCACGCCTGAAGGGCAGGAGTCGCTGGAAAGCCCCAAATCCAGGGCACGGAGGCAAAGAGGCTCCTGGAGGAAATAAAAGAGAAATAATGTGCATAGGAAGAGACAATCATGATAAAAAAAGGGTAACGCGATGAAAGCACAAACAGTAATTCCCAACAGTAAGCGTAAAAGATAAAAAGAACAAAGACCCAAAGCCAGACCAGCGCAGTACCCCAGCCGCGATGAGTGCATAGAAGAGATGATATGCATGGGGAGAAACAAATCATGGAGAAGCATATGGCGCAATAAATACATAATGGAAGCCCCGTGAGAAAAGGCCTAGGGGCGAGCGAGATGTGTGTCAGGAGAACATTCCGCCATTCTCGACACACGTCTCCAGGAATAGGCCTGGGCAACGGGACGTTGATGGGACGGAACGTCGCGCTAGGCGCGTCCTCTTCGCCTCCCACGACGCTTCGCCTCCCATGGCGTTTCGCCTCCCCGAAAGGTTTTCCGGCCACTTCGCCACCCAAAAACACGAAAGCACGGCGACGGCAAAATCCGAGCCGGGTCTGGGGCGGAAGCATCCGTCGCTGTCCGCCACCCAGAAATCGCGGACAACCCTAGGCCCACCCCCCACTAGGCGTTCTCTCGGGAAAAGCTACCCCGAGCGCCACCGGTACCCAGCGGCGGTGCCACCGCTGAGGCTAGGGCATCCCCCAAAAAACCCCAAAAGCCCAGAACAACCAAAAAAAGAGGGGAAAGAAAGAGAGCGTACCTTGTGGTCACGGAGAGGCGCAAGCGAACGTTGACGGAGGCGCTGGCGGGCAGTTCCGGCAAAGCAAGGACAGGCGAGGGCGAGGGCGGAAATGGCGTTTTGAGAGGTTGAAAATGGCGAAGTGAGGAAGACGAAAGGGCGGAAACCGCCTTTTTATTTTTTGTATTGTAACCAGGCCGTGAGGAGTTGGGCTTCGTTGGCGGGCGGCCCACGAAGCACTACGGCCCAAAAAGCTTCCTTCGCCACGTTCCTCGTCCCGTCACGCTCATTTGCTCGCCCGTCTCCAAAACTATAACGCGTTCCACGCAGCACGTTTCCGGTTCGAGGTACTTCTTTTGGACCCGTCCTCAAACTGGCATCGAGGCCCGGTCCATGGGGTTTTGTTGATACCAGGAACCGTCAACGCGGTACGGCTACCCTACCAAAAACAAAATACTTCCAAGTATAAACCCAAGGTGACGTCGAGCTCTAGGCCTTGCTTCTATCGCGATCAGCGTGCGCCCCTATCCCAAAACGGACTCCCTGCAGGACAGAAACCCTCAAAGAGCAACCACGTCTGCATCGCGCTTCGAGCGTTGTGACCGCGTGGGGAGGAGCCCGTCCCATCCACGCAAGTGGGTGGGCGGCAGCGTCCCATCAGGCGAGCGGTGGGCGGCAACGTCCCATCCCGGCCTCTGATTGGCCAGCTCCGCGGCCACCGCTCCAAAGGCCAACCAAAGAGCGACACGTACCTGGGTGGCGCTCGTCCCACATCGACATCTCGATCAATCTCGACCCAGACTTCGGCTATAAATAGCGAGCTCTGTGCACCAGAACAAGGGGGGAAAACCTCGCGAACCACATACATCAGATCTCGAGCTAAGATCATCGTTGTAGCCCGATACACCTAAAACGCGATAGAGATCATCTGTTTACTATTGTAACCCCACAGTTAATACAAAAGCATCCTTAAACACTACCCTTATCGCGTTAAACACTTCAAACGACCAAATACTTTCCGTCTCTCCGTCGGTTGACTCGGTTGAGTTCAAACCTTTTAGTTCTCATCGCGTTAATATACAGTCGGCGTTTCCGGACTTCAACAATATTTAATTATATTTATAGTATGCAAATCTCCAATTTAATATAACCAAATTAATCATGTAGTTGCTTTAATCATAATATTTAATAAATAATTTTTTGCCTCTATATGCATGAATATACCAAAGAATATCTTATTAAATATAATATATTTTAAAAATCATGATATTCTGAATCTTTATAAACAATTGGTATAGACAATATTAGGAAATTAATAGAAACTGTTAAAAACAGTTTCTTAAAAATATGAGGTGGGGTGAGAATAATTTCTTTTATTTAAATTTTAAAATTTTATGAGTCCAAAATTAGTGAAATAAATGTTAGTTGTATAAAAGAAAATCATATAACATTTATTATACGACTATTATAAACGTTAGGAAATTAATGTTAGCTATGCTAGGAAATTAAGGTAAATTTTGCCATACGACATAAAAGTTAATCAAATACACCATGCATATATGTAGCAAAAACAGGTTAAAAAATATGATTGATTAATCAATATTATCTATTAAAATAGACGATTAATGAATCGGAATAAAACAGGTTAAATTGTCGTGCTTAATATTTAATATTAGTTACGTTAGTTATGCTATAGATTGATTTTACTTATCACGCTTTTTTGTACTATTCTTATACCGAAAAGATAGATATTAGGTGAAAAAGGATAGAAAAAGAAGAACATAGATGATAGACAATTAATAAGTATAAGAAAAACTTTAAATTTGTTTTTCTATATTAACTTTATTAACATGAGGTGGGGCCAGAATTAACGTGGAGGCTCGAAATTCTCCGGCTTTAATATATAGTATAGATTGGATTATTGTAAGCATCCATTTGGATTATAATGAATGTAAGACTTGAAATTAGACAATGCATTCTCTATCACCATTTTTTTCCCGTAGAAAGTTTCGTTCTTTCTATCTTTCAAACAAATTCAACAATCTCCCAAGACAGCCTCCATGAACTCCTCATCACATTCAAGCTTACACATTGAATTTGGAGGCAAACACATCTCAAGATCAATGCTACCTCCTCCATCACAACCGGGGTAAGAAGTCACTTTCCCGTCGAACTTATTTGCATACCCACTTAAAACAGCCAACGGTTTCCCCATCCCAAACTCATTCCCATACATATCAAACCTTGGCGAGCTCCCGATCATCACGCTCTGTGGGTCAAAGTACGGCCCGAGCTGATAAACGAATGGCGAATCCATCCAACTCTCGATTAACCCGCGCACCTTCTCATCAGTATGATTGATGACCACTTTGTGCAACAAAAATGCCGTGTGCCCTAAGTTTTGGCTAAGCAACTCCCCAACTTTGGTGCTTCCTTGGACCGTTTGGATCGAGTTACCGAAGTAGTTGTTGGGTAAAGGGGGGTTAAATCTTCCCCTATTGTTACAAGCCAACTTGCATCTCGTTTCTAGGTCGTTAGGAAACCCACGCACGCGCGTGATGCACCTCCATACGAGCGCGGACAAGGCTTGGAAGGAGGAGATTTTGCCGCGGGCTTGGCTACACTCGGAGTTCGCCTTCGCCTTGATTCTTGCGATTGATTCGGGCGAGAAGTGGAAGATTCTCTCTCGTAGCTCGGGAGCTTCGAATCTGGTTATGAACTCGTCGAGGCACGTGAAGGGGATCTTGAGTATTGGCCCGGCGTTGTTAATGAACCATCTCTTGTGGATTGGTGGCCTTGATATGTTGACAACGTCTCCATTCGCCATGAAAATCTCCGACCAAGAGTTGAAGAAGTGCCAATACGAGGTTCCATCGACACAGACGTGGTTAATAGAGCAGCCTATGAAAACGCCATCGAGAAGCTCGGTCACTTGAATGGACAACAAGGGCCTAACGTGCCCATCATGGTTGACCGCCCTGTCGTGGTCGAAGAATGATTGGACGATATATGGCACATCTTTTGGGGAGAGAATCTCGGAGACGGTCATGTCTAGGGTAGCGTGGATGAATCGGGCTCCTGGGCCTTTGTTGCAATCGATGAAGACCAACGTGGTGTGTTGGTCTTCATCAATCTGTGACTCAAGACGACCTGCTAACGGATAAAAGTGAACTAGGGCGACTGATAAAGAGTGCTTGAGGTTGTCGAGAAGATTGTCCATGGATGAGGGTTTAGTGTATAAGAGGCCCTTTTGAATGTAGTGAACTGAGAGCATGGCTAGATCGAGTGGGGCTAAGTAAATTGGTTGTTTGGCTTCTTTAACATCGGATTTTGGCTTGATGAAGCACTCTGAGGTGTGTTTTACAACGGGAGTGTTGGCCATTTTGGGGGGAGCTTGGTGCTTGGTTTGGAGTAACAAAATGCAATGGATGATAAGGTTATATATTGATTGGGCGAAATAAGAAGTCTCGACAAAAAGGGATACCTTAGATTTGATTTTTCGAACGTTGAAGTGTTCTTTAGTGAGCAAAGTGCTATATGGCGGGCTTTGACACCACCTACCAATATATTGTTGCTTCATTTTACATAATGTTATATATAGAGCTTCTCCAATAATCTATCTACAAAATAAAGGACCAATATTTTTTATTTTTTAATTTATTTAAGAATTCATCCAAATATCTCTTATATTTCGTCATCCCAAATATCTCAAAAATCTCAATTTGACCAAAAAGGATCAACTAACCGGATCAACTAACCATCAAGTCGTGCGCAAATTAAAAAGGCTTAAGAAAAAAAAAAAACAAATAATGAAATTCAAATGGGCTATAATAAATGTCAGTCAATGTCGGATACTAGTACAATTTAGTAAGCTCTGCACTAACCCGGAAACTGGTCGAGCTAGACGTGGCGTAAGCCATGATGAAAGAGCAAGTCTTTATCTAAACTACGAAATCTACGTCAAATTTTGTCAAAAGAAGCGAGTACAAATCAAAATGATGTATATAGAACGAAATATAGGAATAATTAACTACAACTTTCCGGAGTTGGTAAGTTCAACACCACGACTCATGGGTGTGCTGCCCCTTTTTTAAATTGTTGGAGGGTGGACTTCTCAAACTCTCAATTACTATGTAGTGATTATAATTTCTAATTACATTGCTTCATGCATGAACAACGGCTCTTCATGCATCTCTTGTTCTAGACACAAAACTAGAAGACGAGCTCTAGACATCAAAGTCGATGGGTTAAGAAGCAAAATAAAATGGGGGAAGAGTGCATATAGTCCACACGCTCAGTCAACTACACTAAAACAAGGTAACACACAACTTAGAATCATAAGTTGGGAACATAGCAAGTCTAAAAACAAATCCCAAACAAGCACAACACCCAAAACACCAAACGACGACAATCTTTAAGAGACCTGACCAGCAAAAAACATCGTCCACCATAACAGAAAACACACCAAATACCTAAGAAAACAAGCCTGAAAAGCATAGAAGTGTTTGCCATAGACAGAGAAGTACCATCACAGTGAGTCTAGAATCTTCAAGAAACAAGGTTATCATTGAGGGCCAGAGAAGCAAGCTGGTCAGTGTTGGCTTGTTGCTGTGCAACATTCCTCAGAACTTCCATGGCTTCTGCCACCTTCGACTTGAGGGCGTCTGGCGACTCCAACAGATGCAGCACCTCGGTTTGGTCCATCTCCAACAGCATCCCGGTAACCTTAGCCGCATTTTCATGCTCAATTGCATCTACCAATGGGTATAAGCTCTCACCCAGCATCTACACAGAGAAACATTGTATAACAATCCAGTAAATAATCTTGAATGTTACTACATCATACCAACTTCACAGATACAAACCAAAATATAAAATTGCTATTTAGAATTATTGTCATCCTATCTTCATTTCCTAGTTAGGTTTTTCTTTAATTAAAACTTTATCTCAAGTCTTCTACGTCTTGTTTTCCTTGGTAAGTATAGGAGGGTTAAAAGACATACCGTCCTTTGTTGCTCGGGTGCAGCATTTGCAAGAGCTGTAGCTAAAGCAGTGAGGGACAAAGGCTGTGAGATGGCACCAGCATCACGGATTGGCATACTTCCCATGTCATACGATGGATGCATGCCACCAGCAACACCACCATGCATAGGAGGCACCTCAGGCATGTTACGTCCAGGTGGGTAACGGTAAACACGTCCCCTGGGAAGCATCTAAAGACAGGAGAGATAGGATTGTTTCAATAACATTTCACTGACATTCAAAGATTTCTTTGACAGAATTAGTAGAGTAAAGACAAACCTGTTGATGCATCATGGGAACAGGAGGCTGGTTCTGTTGTGCAGGACCGGCCCCACGTCTTCCCCCAGGACGCTGACCTTGCTGGCCTGGCTGGGCCATTGGCACAAAAAAGTTGGGCATTGGTCCAGCTCCAGGCCTCATTCCAGGAACAAGCTGCTGCTGATATCCAAATCCAGCCTGCAGTGCCAAGTGGGGATCATACTCGGGTTAAGTTGAGGTTATACTTTGTCAGAAGACAAAAAAGAGTTAACTGGAATCAGAGATAGTATATTTTTTAGCTGAAAGGTTTCTCACATGAGGTGGCATCATTGGAGGAGCTTGCCCGTAGAACATTTGCTGCCCCATACCTGGTGCACCAGGTGGGAACATAGGCATCCGTGGAGTAACTGAAGGTGCCATTGGCACTGGCCTCATCTGAGAAAACTGTGCCTGTCACAATATTAAGAACACTGATTCAGCATGTTGTTATAAACAATGAGAGGAGAAAAACCAAAAATACTTGTAATATCTAGCCGAGGAAAGCCACACTATCATCTGAGATTCTAGTTGCAGACAAACCTCACATGCAGAATGTGAGCATAAACATAATCTCAGCAGTATAACCAAATATCAAAACAACGCAAATCACAGACCACAAAAATCAAATTACAAGTGGGAGTGGGACAAGAAAAAGGTAAAGAGCACTGTACCTAGAAGGTATATTATCCTAGAGTACACTAGAGAATTCAGCAATGCAAATAAGAGTATAGATAGTTCATTGTTATGTACTGATTTTTTAAAATTCAAACTGAATAATACAGATAACTTCAAAACCTCTAATTACAGTTAAGTATATACAAGCAAAACATTTGTATCCAATTACCTGCAACCTAGCTCTTCTCTCCTCCTTGCGCTGTGCAAGTGCAACATATAAAGGCTTGCTAGAAATCATTTTTCCATTCATCTCAGCAAGCTGAAGAAAAAGCAAGCACATAATTAGGACTAATTGTGACATCACAAAATTGAGAAGCTGAAGCACAATCATAATAAAACTTAACGCAGGCAAGCTTACAGCACGAGAAGCTTCTTCTGGAGTCGAGAATGCTACAAAGCCTGATCCCCTGCTAATTCCGGTTGGATCACGCATAACCTAGATTATAGAAGAAAAAAAAAAGGTCATCCATTGAACTCTAGAGCTATTGAGCAATATATCAAAGCTCACAGCAGAATTCCGATCAAAAGACAGACCTTGCAAGAAGTGATTCTACCATACTCAGAAAACAACTCCTTCAGCTTCTCATCATACACACTGTCATCTAGATTTTTGATGTAGAGATTAGCACCCTGAAACTTGTCTGCTGCTTCCTTCATGCTCTGCTCAAATTTTCCTTTCAACTCTTGCTCTCTTTCGGACTTCTTCTGTGCTCTTCCAACATACCACTCTTTGTCATCAAATTTGTGTCCATTTAGAGACTCAACAGCATTGGCAGCATCATCAGCATTTTCAAAGTTAACAAACCCAAAGCATTTGGATTTTCCGTCTCCATCTCTCATCACCGCAACACTGGTAATGCTGCCGTATTCTCCAAAAACTTTCTTCAAGTCTTCTTCTGTTGTATTCTCAGACAGATTCTTGACATATACATTGTTAAACTTTGTCTTGCTTGATGTAGTATCCCTCTCTTGCTTACGAAGGAATTGCCCCACAAATACTTGTTTATCATTTATCAACATACCATTGAGTTTATCAATAGCAGTCTGAGCAGACTCCTCAGTCTCAAATTGAACAAAACCATAACCCTTTGACTGTCCACTAGCATCAGTAGCAATCTTGCATGACAGTATGTTACCAAAGGAAGAAAACGTATCATGCAATGCCTTGTGGTCAATGGCCTTGTCCAAATTCTGTTTAAAATCCCACAAGATGTGGAAAGAGTAACATCAGGATTTGAATGCATAAAGTACCTCAAATTAGAAATAAATAACATATTAGGCCTTAGCATGAGCAAATTATCAAACCCACTTATCAAATATCAGTCAGTAGTGAAACAAAACACAAATTCAAACCAACAAAAGAAGATCTTCAGATGAAACTCCATACCTTAATAAATATATTCCCGGATCCACTTTTGCGGACGCTAGGGTCCCTCTGTGAATACATTATCCTAATGGCCTTTCGATTGAGAGGAGTGAAGTTCAAAACTTCAATTGCCCTTGCAGCTGCAATTACATAAACAACATCCAGCAGTTACTATCAATGAAATGGGATGAGAAACTTTTTACAAAAACTTAAGCATGCCATTCCAGTTCATAAACACACGTCCACATGATATTAGGAGCACCATGTATTAACCTTTTCCATTCAACTCACCTCATAAAACATCAATTTGTCAAACGTGTGACACGAGCAATTTATTGAAACTTATATGATAGCAGTTTCTGGTGAGTCACAATTCTATTTGATCAAGACATTTCTTCAAATTAAAATTACACAAAATCTGAGCAGTATACATTTATCCACATTGTTATGCATTGTTATGCATCTAAGATCAAGACAGCACTCTTCAGTAAATAAAGAATCATGCAGACAGCAAAATTTCACATTTGACCTTCCCCTTCATTAATTTCAGATCAATCAGGCAGATACGGCAAACATTTCAGACATAACAACAATCTATAATAAATTCTACACTGATATGCATCCAATAATCACCAAATTGACATCACATTCAGACAAGAGACATCAAACTACACAAAACTCACTTGCAAGAACAGCTTGCAAGAACACCACAAATAGGCAAATAATGTTCAAGAAACCTCACCATCCTGAGGATTGCCGTAGTTGACATAGCCATATCCAAGCGATCGGCGAGTGGTCAAGTCCCTGCAAACCCTAACAGACACAACCTGGCCAATCTGGCTAAACAGATCGTACAACTGCGAGTCATTCACACTAAAGTCCAAATCGCCAACGTAAAGTGACGTCGTCGTGAAGGGGCTAGCGCCCTGAGCATTCGCCGGCGCCGGCGTAGTAGCGTTAGCGCCGGTGGCCGGAGCCTGAGGCTGAGCCTGAACCTGAGCCATTTCAATCCTACCTCTTTTTTTTTGGAGTTTTCGGTTCCCTCTTGTGATCGATGATCGGCGACTAAACCCTAACCCTAGGAAAACGAAGAACGGTGATAGAGATAGTAGTAGGAGTAGGAGTAGGGATTTTGATTTTTGAATTTTTTGGAGATTTTTTGAGGGATTAAGAGGATAGATCCGTCGAAAGGGGAACCAGACGACGGCGAAGAAAGAGAAAGGGGGAAGGAAATTTTCGGGTTTTTTGGGGAGGGCAGGAGGGAAAAACTGCACCGCAACCCGGGTGAGTGGTAACCGTTTCTCATATATAGGGACGCCGGAAAACCCTAGATGCTTACGTGTGCAGTGTTTCTGCCGTCCGATTTATCGCCCGGCGCCAAATGACGTGGGATTGACCGCAGAAAATGCAGGGTACGAGGGGATACGTCATACGACGACGTTTAGCGGGTTTCATTTTCTTTTTTTTTTCTTCCGGTAATCCGATCTGCTTACGGTTTATTTCGTGCAAGGTATATATTGTTAGTAAGATTCATTTTTTGGAAAACATAAAAGATGTTCATATTATTTTCAACCTGTTAACCGAGTTAAAGGTCGGATTTCGAGTGATATTCTTTGTAATAACGGTTCAATAGGTTGATCCGTGACATGTTAATCTGGTTAACGGTTCAGCTTGGATCGACGCGTTGGACAACCCTAACGTAAATGATTATAATAGGGTTTGTGATAAATCATGTAAGAAATGTAGCGATGGCAAGATGGAGGAAACATGGTCGAGAAGGTAGGTGGTCGTTTTTGAAATAATAAGGATTCCACCGGTAGTTTCAATGTAATTTTGTCAAAGTCAAGGGATGTATGGACTATAAATTTGTATACAAATGAACGAATCACCTTTTTATTAAAAATAAATAATATGTATATGATAGCTTAGGGCGCATTTTTGTCATACGAAAGTATAGTAGCAACAAGGAGAACACAAACATACACGTACAAGCTAAGCTAAAGGTTTTGATTGGCTCAGGAGATCAAAATCACAAGTCTACACGAGCACTGAAGAAAAACAAAAGTACAAAATCGAATAAATTATGTAAAAATAAATCAATGCTTATGCAAGAGATCATCATGGAAACAAGCAACGTTTTTGTGACCGTTTTGCATGTTCAACATTGGGGAGTAAGAGATCATTTTGGATATGGGTGATGGATAATGAGGCAGGATCCCCGGTGCGAAGTAAATAAAGGCTCAAGGGTTCTTATAGAAATAATGCTAGAACTTGAAAGAGACCAACCTAACCCGGATCCCCGGTGCGAAGTAAATAAAGGCTCAAGAGTTCTTATAGAAATAATGCTAGAACTTGAAAGAGACCAACCCGACCCGTTTGAAAACAAAACGAAATGATGTGAAACAAGTGATTGATCCTACAAAAAAATGGCAATCTAATCCACATCCGACGGTAACAAGCCTAGTTCGACACAAGTAGGGTTATGAACAACAGTACTTCAAGCATCACTGACTGGATAAACGAGATTGGCAGGCATGCTTAAACTTCCTAGATCATTGATGACAGTCAATACTTGCATCATAATTTTGTGTCTAAACCATGTCTTTAATTCAAAATTCACCCAGACAAAAAACAAGAATGAGTTCTAGGCATCAAAGTCGAGGAATTAAGAGACAATAAAAGGGCGGGAATGAAGCATACGGTCCACAAGCTGAGTCAAGTCTTAACAATCAATCCAAAAAAGCACACCATAACAAGGACAATCTTTAAGTGTCATGACCATCAAAAACGCCGTCCACAGTAGCACAAAAAACACCAATACCTAGAAAACAAGCCTGAGAAGCATAGAAGTGTTTGTCATAAACAGAGCAGTACCATCACAGTCACAGTCTAGAATCTTCAAGAAACAAGGTTATCATTGAGAGCCAGGGAAGCAAGCTGGTCAGTGTTGGCTTGTTGCTGTGCAACATTCCTCAGAACTTCCATGGCTTCTGCCACCTTCGACTTTAGGGCGTCTGGCGACTCCAACAGATGCAGCACCTCGGTTTGGTCCATCTCCAACAGCATGCCGGTCACCTTAGCTGCATTTTCATGCTCGATTGCATCTACCAACGGGTACAAGCTCTCACCCAGCATCTAAACAGAGAAACATTGTTTACCAACATTAGGCTAAAATCACAGGTCCTAGAATTATTGTCTTCCTATCTTTAATTTCCGAGTTAGTTTTTCTTTAATCTAAACACTATCTCATGTTCTAGCTTTTAGCCACTTCCTACGCCTTGTTTCCCATGGTGTTAATGTACTGGTAGGTTACAAGATTTTTTCGCAAAAGATCTCAAGTAAAAACATACCGTCCTTTGTTGCTCGGGTGCAGCATTTGCAAGAGCTGTAGCTAAAGCAGTGAGGGACAGAGGCTGTGAGATGGCACCAGCATCACGGATTGGCATACTTCCCATGTCATAAGATGGATGCATGCCGCCAGCAACACCACCGTACATAGGAGGCCCATCTTGCATGTTACGTCCAGGTGGAAAACGGTAAACACGTCCCCTAGGAAGCATCTAAGACAGGGTAGATAGGGTTGTTTCAATTACATTTCAAAGACAATTAAAGATTTCTTTGTCAGAACAATCAGAGTTGAGGAAAACCTGTTGATGCATCATAGGAACAGGAGGCTGGTTCTGTTGTGCAGGACCAGCCCCACGTCTTCCCCCAGGACGCTGCCCTTGCTGACCTGGCTGGGCCATTGGCACAAAATAGTTAGGCATTGGTCCAGCTCCAGGCCTCATTCCAGGAACGAGCTGCTGCTGATAGCCAAATCCAGCCTGAAGCATAAAGTGTGGATCATACTCGGGTTAAGTTAAGGTTATATTTTGTTAGAAGACACACAAGATTTAACTGGGATCGAAGGCAGTACATTTTCAAGCTAAAAGAGGTTTCTCACCTGAGGTGGCATCATAGGAGGAGCTTGCCCGTAAAACATTTGCTGTCCCATACCCGGAGCACCAGGTGGGAACATAGGCATCCGCGGAGTAACTGAAGGCGCCATTGCCACTGGCCTCATCTGGGAAAACTGTGCCTGTCCCAATATTAAGACCACTGATTCAGTATGTTGTTATAAACAATGAGAAAAAGAAAACGACAATATTTGTGATATCTAGAAGAGGAAAGCCAAAGTATCATCTGAAATTCTAGGTGCAGACATACTTTACATTAAGAATGTGCACAAACATACACACCGCCAAAAAAACAAGGGAAATTCCTTTTGGTGCCCTTGTAGTTTTGACAATTCCTTTTGGTGTCCTAGGAAAAAAGTTATTTCTTTTGGTACCCCTATGGTTTATACATTTTCTTTTCATAACCAAAACTCTAACTAAACCCAATTTTCATCCAAAGAAATTAATTTTCATTTAAAATTTAAATAAAAACGAATTTGCTATGAAAGAATTTGAAATTTTAAAATTTAAATAAAAATATTTTCCATCAAAAAACTAACTTGTGAACTTTAAGTATTTAAAACTAATGAGTTTTTGGATTTGTAATTTATTAATATCACATATACACGTTATCAAAAATATATTGAGAATGGTCCAAAAATATATTGAGTTATGGGATTTGTGAATTTGGTTAGTAGTATTTTTTATGATTTATTAAATTGAGAATGCTCCAAGTTAATCCCATAAAAATTAAGGTTGTTGAAATATAATCTAAAAATAATTGTATATTATATAGTCTACAAATTGTAGCATTTTGCAAGCAAAAGTAAATTCGTTTTTATTTAAATTTAAATGACAAATATTTTTTTGGATGAAAAATAGGTTTAAATTGAGTTTTGGCTATGAAAAGGAAAATGTATAAACCATAAGGGTACCAAAAGGAATAACTTTTTTTCTAGGACACCACAAGGAATTGTCAAAACCACAAGGTTACCAAAAGGAATTTCCCAAAAAACAAATTACAAGTGGGAGTGGGACAAGAAAAAGGTAAAGAGAAATGTAACTAGAGAGTTTATTTATTCCAGACTACACTAGAGAATGCAATAACGAAAATACAAATATAGATAGCTCGATGTTATGTCGTGAATTTTTAAACAGCAAACTGAATAATACAGAGAGCTTCAAAACCTCTAGTCACAGTTAAACATATAGGACCAAACTTTTGTATTCAATTACCTGCAACCTAGCTCTTCTCTCCTCCTTGCGCTGTGCAAGTGCAACATATAAAGGCCTGCTAGAAATCATTTTTCCATTCATCTCAGCAAGCTGATGAAAGAACAAGCACATAATCAATACTAGATGTGACATCACAAAGTTGAGGAGCTGCAGCACAGTCATAAAAAAATTTACAGCAGCTAAACTTACAGCATGGGAAGCTTCTTCTGGAGTCGAGAATGCTACAAAGCCTGATCCCTTGCTGATTCCGGTTGGATCACGCATAACCTAGATTATAGAAGAGGAAAAAAGTCATACACTATAAGAATTATTGAGCAATACAGTCAAAGCTCTCAACAGAAATTAGATAAAAATACAGACCTTGCAAGAAGTGATTCTACCATACTCTGTAAACAACTCCTTCAGCTTCTCATCATCAACGTTGTCATCTAGATTTTTGATGTAGAGGTTAGCACCCTGAAATTTGTCGGCTGCCTCCTTCATGCTCTGCTCAAACTTTCCTTTCAATTCTTGCTCTCTTTCGGACTTCTTCTGTGCTCTTCCAACATACCACTCTTTGTCATCAAATTTGTGTCCATTTAAAGACTCAACAGCATTGGCAGCATCATCAGCATTTTCAAAGTTAACAAACCCAAAGCATTTGGATTTTCCGTCTGCATCTCTCATCACCACAACACTGGTAATACTGCCGTATTCTCCAAACACTTTCTTCAAGTCGTCTTCTGTGGTATTCTCGGACAGATTCTTCAGATATACATTGTTGAACTTAGTCTTACTTGATGTAGTATCCCTCTCTTGCTTACGAAGGAATTGCCCCACAAATACTTGTTTGTCATTTATCAGCATACCATTGAGTTTATCAATAGCAGTCTGAGCAGACTCCTCAGTCTCGAATTGAACAAATCCATAACCCTTTGACTGTCCACTTGTATCAGTAGCAATCTTGCATGACAGTATGTTACCAAAGGAAGAAAACGTATCATGCAATGCCTTGTGGTCGATGGCCTTGTCCAAATTCTGTTTAAAACCCCACAAGCAGTACAAAAAATGAGCAAATTCTCAAACCCACTTATCAAAAATCAGTCAGTAATGGAAGAAAAAACACATCCAAACCAATAAATGAACATCTTCAGATGAATTCCATACCTTAATAAATATATTCCCGGATCCACTTTTGCGGACACTAGGGTCCCTCTGTGAATACATTATCCTAATCGCCTTTCGATTGAGAGGAGTGAAATTCAAAACTTCAATTGCCCTTGAAGCTGCCATTACATAAACAACATCCAGCAGTCACACACTATCCATGAAATGGGACCAGAAACTTTCTACAAAACCATAATCATGCCATTCTAGTGCATAAACACACTTCCATAGGATATTAAGAGCCACCATATAATAAACTTTTCCCTTCACCTCATCTCCTAATAATTTGTCAAACGCATGCGACATGAGCAGATTATTGAAATCTATATGATAGCAATTTCTGTTCAGTCACACTACTAGTTCATCCAGATATTTCTTGAAATTAAAGTTGCACACAATATGAGCACTACACACTAATCTAACATTGTCTGCATCTAAGTTCAAGACATACGAATCATGCAGACAACAGAATTGTGACCTCGCTGAATCTTGCATCAGTAAACATAACCGTAAACCTAAAATTCTACACTGATATGCATCTAATCACCAAATTAGCATTCATGCAGACAAACTAGACAAAATCCGCTTGCTAAGAATTCACTTTCTAACTTCTCAATTCAGAGTTTCAGATCAAGAAGACGAACATCACATTTAGGCCAATAATGTTCAAGAAAAACTCACCATCCTGAGGATTGCCGTAGTTGACATAGCCATATCCGAGCGATCGGCGAGTGGTCAAGTCCCTACAAACCCTAACAGACACAACCTGGCCAATCTGGCTAAACAGATCGTACAACTGAGAGTCATTCACACTAAAATCCAAATCGCCAACGTAAAGAGACGTCGTCATGAAGGGGCTAGCGCCCTGAGCATTCGCCGGCGCCGGCGAAGTAGCGTTAGCGCCGGTGGCCGGAGCCTGGGGCTGAACCTGAACCTGAGCCATTTCAATCCTACCTCTTTTTTTTGGAGTTTTCGGTTCCCTCTTGAAATCGACGATCTGCGACTAAACCCTAACCCTAGGAAATCGAAGAACGATAGAGATAGTAGTGGTAGTAGCAGTAGAACTAGGGATTTTGGTTTTTGAGTTTTTTCAGATTTTTTGAGATTTTTTTTGAGGAATTAAGAGGATAGATCCGCCGAAAGGGGGAGCCAGACGACGGCGAAGACGGAGAAAGGGGGAAGAAAATTTTCGGGTTTTTTGGGGAGGGCAGGAGGGAAAAACTGCACCGCAACCCGGCTCAGTGGTAACCGCTTGTTATATATAGTGGCGCCGGGAAACCCTAGTTGCTTACGTGGACGCTGTCTCTGCCGTCCGATTCAGTCTCCTGGCGCCAAATGACGTGGGATTGTCCACGTCGACTACCCCCTACAAAGGAATACGTCATACGACGACGTTTAAACAAAGAATGCTTTGCTTAAAAAAAAACGGTGGTCAACTGGTTATGGTTTTTACCCTGGGCCATTTGGGGTTTCAAAAACTCCGGCCCAAGTGTATGGCTGCATTTTTGAGCCCACAGATGAGTGCTTCTTCATGTCTAGAGACATGAGGTATGGTGGTACCGAAAAAAAAAAAAAAAAGGTATGGTAGTAAACACCATAAAATCGAGGGATCGAGACGAAACTCGTTGACAAACCGTCTATCTTATCGGATTATCCGGTTTTCATATACGTAGTTCAATTTAAGTAAACTTAACCTTGATATAAATCTTTGTCGTGCCCCCGATCCCCTATATAGTGATTCAGAAGCATGACAAGTATTAAGTCCGGTCGACGAATGAATGAGGGATGTTCACATCATATACGCGTATAAGCTTGGTGTACTATATTTATTAAAACCGTATATGCGTATAAGCCCAACATATAAGTTCATCAATGGGTAACGAAAAAAGATAGATTGCCCATGTTCATGAATAAATCACTAGCAAAACTTTAGTCCCCTCATGTTCATTAATAAAAGTAAAGAACTGATGATTATGAACATGGTTTTTTTATAAAGAAAAGAAAACGGTGGACGTCTTGTACACAAATAGTCACTTATTTGACAAGCATTATTAAAGTCTATGCATAATGCATGCATGGTTCTTCAATTTTTTGGACTTTTTTCAGTTGCATAATTCTCCAATAGAGGAGGCCCCACTTAACGTTGTCAAACATGCCCGACAAATCTCCCTCTGTTTATATTGACACTTGTGACATCAATCTTCATCTCCAAATTGTACATTAGTCAATGAAATTATATTACAAATAGGTTTAAAGCATACGTTAAGATTTCGTATAAAGTTGGAGATTTTTAAATCGTAGTAAAATGAGCGAAAACTTGTGCACTTATTTTAGCGCAACCATCACATATAGCTTTAGTAACAAAGTATATTGCATTTCATCATGTAAGACTTCTTAGCTAATTAAAGAGAAGAGAATCGAGGAAGAAAAGCTCGTGGTAGTCTTGGTTTTGGATTTCTTTGTTTTGTAGCTATAGTTTATGTTCATCGGGAAAGGGTTTTTGTGTTACTCAAACAAGGTTTATATGAGTTCATTTCCATGGGTTTTCAGTGCGATTTAACTCACAAGATGTTAAGGAAGTACAAACAATGGTTTGATGGCAGAAAATGGTAGAACGTCAGGAACAATAGACATAAAAGTGTTTTGAGTCAACATCGAAAATGAAGTAATGTTATAGAATTCTAATTGGAATAACTCAAATACTATTTGTGTATAATTAGGAGACTAATTGTACTAATTTGAGGGCAAAAACACAATAATAAGCCAAAAAGACATGAATCTAGAATATCCTGACCAAACGAACTCAAAGCCCCGAAAAACGTACACCACTCACTAAAAGCGGGAAAATAATCTTGGGTCATCACTCCGAATTTCCCAAAATTTAATTTTGACAATCATAAAAGTGACATTAGGTGTTCCATCTTAGCCTTTAATGTCCTTTGGCACTTTCTATGGTTGTTACTTCAATTGCTCATAGTCAAACAAGACCAACTACAAAAGCCAAAAGCACTTCAGGTGCATTTGAGAGTCAGAGAGATAGCATTATCACAACTCAGAGCCAGGAGCTAGTACATTTCTCATCACCAACAAAGGGCTACAACTTTAATCAAATGAACATGCAAACACCTTCTCATTCTTCTTTCCCCATCAACCACCAATTAACCTCAGAAAGAAAATAATACATGGGCAAAAGAAGAAGAAAGAAAAGCTACCCACCTTGCCAATGATCCACATTGAACAATTAACCATAGTTAATGAAAAGTTAAACATGCCCCCTAGCTCTATCAGAGTAAATACCAATGAGAAATAGTTTTTGACTAATTAATCACACACCCTTCATCTGGTTTCCGGGTGCAATGGGAAGAGCTCAAGAGTAATCTTCTTAACTCCATCCTCCTCTTCTCCCTCGGTTCGATGGTTCAAGTAACTAGCCAACATGTTAGTATTAGGAGTACAGATATTCTCTTCCATGAAACTCTCGAATGTCCAACTTCTGCACTTCCTCTTGAGCGGAGTGATTTGTTCCTCTCTCTTTGATTCTTCCTGCATTGTATAACATTCGCATTATCCAAACGATTACATATATGCCATATATATAATTAACATAGGACTGCCTAAGCATCTGTTCAAAACCGAAATCCGACCTTAAAACTCTATGGAAAAAACAGGTTTGGACCGATTTTTACCTAGCTGTGAGGTAACTTAATGTCATTTCATATAATGTACGTGTAATGTACCTTAGTAGAATCAAAGCTCAATGTGATGGAGCTTGAATTAAAGACATCATGGGTGGAAGCAAACGACGTCGTCGTGGTCTTAGGAGAGTGAGTAAGGCTACGCTTCTGCTTTTGCCTTTCCCGGGCCTTGTGATTTTGGAACCAGTAAAAGACGTTTTTTCCCTCGATTTTACCGAACTTGCTAAGTTGCGCCGTGATCTGCTCGATCTGTTGCGCATTTGGAGTGCGCATACCTCTACAATACAACGCCTCCAATATTCCAATTTGCTCTTGTGTTGGGTTCCAACGTGTTCCCCCAGGATGCGTCGTTTCCACCTTCATTTACACCAAAACGACGCGTCTTACTCACCATGATAAACTATTATGATATGTTAGGAGATTGATTGTGAATAATGGTAAATATACACGTGCTTTATTACATAGATACACCTAAATTTATAACAATGTCTTCATATATGAACACTAGTACTTATGTTTGGTTTGAATATTGAAAAGTCGGTCATATTCAATGTTCTAAAAAATAATAGACGAACGTAGAGGTTTATTTAGCCTAGTGGGCTAAAAGGTTACGTTAGACAGTTTGGGATCTGCGCTTCCAACATCTAGACGAAACTTGAACGATGCCTACATAAATGTATAATGTGTTACCTGAAGGGGGTCCTTTTTTAGATCGGAGGAGGGTACGGGGGCGAGCTTCCTAGGGCCACAGTCGGGCCTGATGAAGCTCTTGAGGTCGAAGGCGGCGGTTGTGGTGGTTGTAGTGGTGGTGGATGTGACGACGTCGTTTCCACTAGGGAGCTTGGGGGCAAGAGGGCGAAGGCGCTTGCAACTAAGAGAGAGGGATGTGGTCTCATCCCAAAGTCCACGTGTGAATTGTTGGTGGTGCAACTTCATGTTGATGAGTTATGTAACTAAGTAGTGATCACTTGATCATATAATGTGGAGGATATATGTATGAATGTGGTGGTGGAGTATATATATTATTTGAAGAAGTGAAATGCATGCTTGGGATGATTGAAAAGGAGGGTAAGAAAGGAAAAAAGAAAGTGAAAGGAAGTGGGAAATGATGAGGTGTTGCTCGGAAGGAGCAAGACCAAATGATGAGGTGAGGTTGACTTATCATTCCATACTAGTGAAAAGGGAAAAAAAATCAAGATATAAGTTAGCTTAGCTAGCTAGTTGATTTAGTTTTCAAAGGTGGTGAGATGAATAGAGTTTGCCGACGATTTTTATCCTAATGATGTGTGGTCTAGGGATCGAGGAATGACATGCAAATCTTTGAAATCGGTGGAGTTACGTTAGTTAGGTTAAAGATGAAGAGTTAGTTTTACCCTTACTTGATGAAGTTACCTAACGTTTCTACCCCAAAAAAAATGAAGTTACCTAAAGTGAGTGAAGAGGGCATGATATAAATTCTCAGGAAAATATAAGCTATAACATGTTATTTATTTCGTGTTAATTCGTAGAGTTTTTAACTAAGGTTCCATTCGACTGGGCAGGTAGTGGAGAGCGGAAGAAGGAAAATGCTAGCAGAATCTAGTCTCCTTGAAAGTACAAGGGTGCTATCGATCTTTTGAAAGATTTTGCCCTCACAAACGGCCGGAATACGCTATCCACTCCGCTATTTCCAAACAAATTCTAATACCCAACTATGATTGATACCGTGGATTTTGCATAGTATTTTTTTTTGGTAGAATTTTGGATAGTATTTTTTAATTCATATAAATATTTTAAAAACAATTAAAGCAATTCACATTTGAATAATTTGTATGACATCTTTGTTTAAAAATTCAAACAAAATTACTAGATGATGCCAATTAACTAGTAATAAATATGATTGCTTATCGTGCATTTTGTCATATGAAAAGCATAGTACTAAGAACACGTACGTAGAACACAAACGTAAACGTACAAGTTAAACTAAGAGCTTTTACTGACTTAGGATATCAAATTCATAAAGGTACACGTACTACTACTACTTACACCACAACATAAATCATCGAAAAAAAATCTAAAAGATTACAACAAAATAAATCAATGCAAGAAGACCAACTTAAAGTTGTTCTCAATGAAGGCTTCTTTAGCTAGTGTACGTGTGTGTCGATGAATGTAAATGAGTGTGATAGTGGTGGTGGTGCATGGTGTTGTTGCAGAGTCTAATCACACATTTTTTTTCCTTCATTTTGTTTGCTTTGCTTTTCTTTTCTTGCTTTCATGATTATAAGGTTTTCATGCTTTTCGGTGGCCTTCTAGTCTCTCTTTTTTAGCCTCTTGATGAGTCTCGGCTTTTTTATCTTCACTTTCAAAATTCCTCCTCTTCATCAGCCTAAAGTCATTGAAGAGCTAGCTAGCTGTGATCGAGTTTAATTCCACTAGCTTAGTTAGCTTTTTTATGGGGACAAACTAATTAATAGGAAAAATCTTTGAAAGAATATTTGGAAATCTAGACTTGTGTACACTCATTGTGTACATAAAATTCATCCTTAATTTCACCTCTTGAATCCCCAAGTTTGACAAAAATGGGCTACGGCCTTGATTGATTACGCATGCTGATCTTTAGCTTTTAGAGATTCCATTTTTGTTATAATGGCGAGTTTTCAAAAGGATTAGTTAGTTTAATTATTACTAGTATACTACATGTCCTTAATCCATACTTAATCAGATGATTTGCTTTGAATATTCATTCCCTATTTAGGTAAGTAACTAATTATTAGTAGAAAATCATATGACAATTAATTCATATGCAGATAACCAATCGATCAAGAGTGGTATAAAAATCATATTTATCAGTTAAGTCTTTAAGATAGTATCAGAAATTTCTGATTCAACTTTCATTAATAGTACCAAAAAAAAGATAACCCGTCTTTATAAAAAAACCATATAACATCTTTTAATCAATTAGATGCACTTATACAACTTTTTCATGCATTTTTTTATTTTAAATCATTTTATCAGATAACTCTCTATATATATATTTATGCCAATCTATACTATATATTAAAGCCGGAGAATTTCGAGCCTCCACGTTAATTCTGGCCCCACCTCATATTAAATTCATTATAAATCAATTATCCATTCTCATATGTATCTATCTATTTACCATACATTGATATATCATAATAATATCTATATCCATATATAATCTTTCAAAATAATATCCTATATTTATTAAACTATCCAAATTAACAGGCAACAACTCGATTTGGTAGAATTTTTGTCTCGTGATTCTCAATTTCTCAAAATCTATATTGGAGTCACGATTATATTAGGGTTTGGCTCTTCTAATTAAGAAACATAATTATTTATATATATAGACTTTTAATCATGAAAATTAATTAACTTATTCGCATAACGTACTATATGTAACGTGTAAATTTATTATTGTTACATGATTTAAAAAGTTCTAGGAAAAATTATACAAACAATCATTTGAAATCAATAATTAAAATATAAGTAAATATAATTTGCATAACAATGTACGTATTTTATTGACCATAAAATATAAGTATGTGATTTGTACAATAACATATTCTCAATCAATCATTTAACGTTTAAAAACTTCTAATATTCGATGACACCAAATTATGTTAGACCTTTTATTATACATTTTCACATTAAGATTGTATTTATTATATATCCAAAAGTAAATTTAAAAATACAATCATGCACGACGGGTACCGCTAGTTAATTATTATATTATAAGAAATTTTACAAAAGGGCAAAGAAAGTTGAAAACTTGAATGCCGTCGTTGAAATGAAGGAAAAAGATGTAAGAAAAAACTAACACCAAGAAGAAGAAGAAGAAAATTGAAAAGCGTATCTTTTACAAAATGTCATCGTCGTCCTGTTTGGTACAGTCTGTGTAGCTCCATTTTCCCAAATAGTTCACAAATTTTATTCCACGATCTACATATTTAAACCTTTCTCCTTTTCTCCTTTGATTTTGATCTATCGTCCTCTAAATTAATCATAAATTTTTAAGATTATAACTAACCTTATATAAAGCTTTGACTTTAGTTAGCACTCCACTAACATGAACGTATATATCTTAGTGAAATAATGTATACTATATTACTACTCCAATTTTCCATGTAATATAGTTACATTAGTGATTGGATTGGATATGTTTAATTAGTGGGGAGGATTGTGCTTATTAAAAAAATCTTCAAATGTTAAACGAGTGCATGTATTAGTAAGCGCACGATATTTATTTATTTATGATATTTTCTAGTCTATATGTTTGAAATAATCTCAATATAAGGCAACCATGAATAGGATTGAGCGGGGTTCGATCAAAAACTGAAAATTACACCGAATTAAACTTGATTGAAACCATCTTTGTTATATGTTTTTTTGGATTGAATTTTATGAACGAGATGTAAATTTGCTAGTGTCTCCTATTCGAATACACGTAAATGGCGTTGTTAAAGAGATACCTCACTTATGATATATAATATTCAATTCAGAAGTTTGCAATTCTAGTTTTACGACAATATAATATTATGTAAAAATGATTAGTGTTTCCGATTCGAATCTCATAGTGTAAATGTTAGATAAATTGGTCAACCAATTATAAATTTTGAGGTGCGATTTTTTTTCATGGATATCAAGTTTCATGCTCGTCAATTAATTGGCATCCACCGATATATTAATGTACACTTATTTGTTAATTAAAGTCAAGTGGAACCTAACCTTTTACACATTGCCATGTGTAATTGTTGATGTACAGTCGATTGATTATAATTTTCTTGCTTTTTTTTTGGAAGTTATTGAATATAATTATAACATACGTCGCATCAATGTTTATGTGTCCTTATATTTTTATCAAACAAATACCTACCTTTGGAAAAATGAGCTAAATAATGTGATTTCATATTCGACAATTTGGAGTGTCGTAAGAAAACAATAAGTGCAAGTATATATAGAGCATAGTTCAACCCACAAGTCCACAACAAATCCCATCAGTCACATATCAAGACCTAATTTATTCTCTAGTTTTTCCATGATTTATGAAACTTGGATTCAAAGACACACATAAGAGTGAGTGATTGGAAGAATCGGTGAAGCTATATACTTCTAAAAAATAATCCGGAATGATGATTTAGAGTGATCATATTCTAGTTAGGAAGTTTAGTATTTTCCTTGTAATAGTCAAAAAAAAAAAATGATAGATAATTTAATTTATTTCGTCTTCTTCTTAATGCCTAAACTTCATTTGTTTACTTAGAATTATTAGCATTTTTTGTTTCTTTTAAGATGCGATTAGGTGTAATGAATCTATAAAATTTTTAAACAAATATCCGTAATCAGGGATAAGTTAAGACCCTTTATATGGAAAGATTTTGTTGAACTTCGACGATTCTCGTTGTAGTTCAGGTGCTCACATAGTCACATTATTAAGGTTATATGGTCCAACATATAATAATTACAGCAAAATCCAACTAATGACTAGAATGACCTATAACTTGACCAAAACCTTTTGAATTGTGTCAAGTGATTTCTGATTTACAACTTAGTTGCACATGCAACTCCATAACATAATACACTAATCCGGCCACTTGCTTTCAGATAAAGAAATACCATAATGACTATATTCATCTAAACTTTAATACCTTATAATAGCTTTCACTTTCATGGCTTCAATAACTAATTAATGCCCAATGTCTTACATTAGAACATGACCAACACTTGACCAAGTTTTTATCATCATGTGTGAGAGAAAATATTACATATATCAAATTGGAGGAAAGTGGGTGAATGCAAATCATAGCGATGCCCAAAATCCAATTTTGGTATTTGAAGTACATAATACCATGTGTATAAATGTCTTCTAAATTTAACCCATCTATATGAATAGAAAAAATTTAGAGGGTCATACTTCTAATTTAAAGACGAGTCTTGCAAAAACTAATTTAAACGTAGAATGACACTAACTCGTTCAAACAGGTGAATCTAATACAAGACCGAAACATCTAGGATTCATAGCTAGATTTGTTCATACATGCCAGTCGTATACAAGACCGAAAATCCAAGGATTCACAACTAAAAGGCCGAATAAAGCATAGAATGACATTAATCTGTTCAAATAGACGAGCCTAATACAAGACCAAAAAACCTATGATTCATAACTTAAAAGCCAAGTCAAGTGCAAGAATGACACTAACTTAACCTTCCAACAAGCAAGTCGTCTGAATGACGATAAAACCCATAACTCACAACTAATATAATAGGCCGAATCGGTCGATGAATGTCTGAAATCTAGTCAAATGTTTAAGTTTTTAACACCGATACTCAAAGATTTTCGGTTCACTCGATCATCGTATGTTCAATAACGAACCTCACCTGAAAAATAGGCCCAATCAATCGCGCACGACCTAACTCTTGGTTATGATCACCCATCCATATCATAGTATGTAGTGTAACTACCAAAGATATGTAACAACTAACTTATGTTACAACTAACTTATGTTACAACCTATAGATCTCAACTTATGAACATTGCATGGTAAAAGGATACGTGGGTGCCCACGCAAGAAACGGTGGAAATACACATGCTATCATTACAGGGTGTGGATGACAAAATAAATGTTATCATTTCTCACGTGTCGATGGACCACCACACTCAAATTTCTAATCATCTAAACAATGCCCTGGTTTACGTATACAAACGTACGTTAATATATAAGTGTTAGCTCCAACTAGTTTGTACCAATCATTACTTACTACATTGATCGATACATTCTTCGTCTAAACAATGGTTTTACATAAATTCATTAAGATAAAATAAACGAACGTGCATGTGTCAAAGATGATTATTAATCAAATAATAATTCAACAAAGTAAATTATTTTATTTCGAAGTGTTTATCCAATTGCGTTACGTTATATATGTATCATAAAGTTTGCTATATCTACATAGATTTTTACGTTGGTTTAATTTGGACCTCTAAGGTTATTAGCCAGAATTGGTACTAACTTATTGGATGAAGGGTAGGTAAATTCAAAAAAAAGGAGGTGTTCTACTCATAAACTTTAACTAATAAAAATGCTTAAATGCTACTCCCTCCGTTTCACAATAAGTGTCGCTTTAGCTATTAACACAGTTTTTAAGAAAAGCAATCATTCACTTTAAAACTTACAACTTTTTCTTAATCTTACCACTCATTACATTTTTTTGGCCAATGCATGAACAACTGTAGTCAACAAATACACATTCCAATAAAAATTATCATCATTCAAGCCTATTAAATCACTTTGAAAACCTAAAACGACACATATTATGAAACAAATTTTAAGTGCTAAAACGACACTTATTATGAAACGGAGGGAGTAATATATGCTCTAAGAAATGATTACGATTTGGAAAGCTTTTGTAGTTTGTGGAAATCGAAGGAAAGTGAATGGTGGAATGTTACTGCTAATATTGCCTTCCAAAGTATAACAAATTAATTGTATAATATTTTGTGGGTCACTGAATCCAAAATTTGTCATCAAATGATGAGTTTCTCGTGATCAAAAATTTATACAGTACTATATATTATTAACAAGCCTAGAGAACATTGAATTCGTGAATTAAACATTTTTTCGTTATTTTATTTTCTTAGATTGATTTAACTTTTTGTAACATAGTATTTTTTTGTACGAGTAAAAATGTCTAAAAAATCTTAATTAATTCTATAAGCAAAAAATTTCAATTATGACTGTGCTATTTGATTGATTAAACCTTATTTTAAGGCATAATCACCAGCTTACACGGTAAAAGGAATGCACATGCATGGTTGAAGGGTCTAGTGAATATGGATGACAGTCCAAACACAATCAAAAGTCGAGTGGCACTGAAAAACCATTCCCCACAAACATATTTGTGTATAGTGCTTGTTTTTTCATCCTGTTACCTTTTCCTTGCCTTTACATTTTTGTTTCTTCGTACTTTAACCCGTTAATTTGAAATTTTCACCTCTAAAAGTACTCTTTTTCCCCAAAAATTTCTCCTCTTTTCGTATAATTTCGCATTTGCTGGCCTTGATGATGCCTAAACAGAAATACTTGACTTATTGTATAATCGATACATTTGACGCTGTAGCTTAAGTTTTTAGGGAAGGCGAGAGTTGTCAAAACATAGCCGAATTCGGTAAAATCGACAATTTAAATTCGAATCGAACCGAACCGAACCGGAATCGCCAAAAAGTTGGCGGTTCCAAACTAGGCAAGAGGCCATGCGCGTAATCTTATGGGCCAATCCGGTGGAGCTAGGCCCGTTCGTTATCATTCCAATGCCAAGAGCGGAAGGGTGAGAGGCCCGGCTCTATGAGCCGGCATCACGAACTCGCGGGTCAAGCCTGATGGAGCCCGACCCGTTCCCGAGTCTTAAAGGTGCTGCTCTGTAAAGCCAGCAACCGCCAACACGGCAATTTAACTATGTTAAGTTGGCCGTGAACAATGTGGTGCCCGTAATCGGGCACGGGTCCAAACTCTTGACCTGGATTCGACACAGTCCAACCATCCATCCAAATCGCCCCCTCTTTGGGCCCAGAGGTTCCGCCACTTTAATGCCCTTGCTCAAGTTACAAGCTGGCGCTACTCAGCTCGGCGACCCATTGCGCTCGCATGGACTTTATGTAATGGTGCAAACTTATCTCTAAGTGTCGATGTGGGAATGAATCCCTTTCTTGTAGTAGAAGAATAAAAGTTTCGACCGATCGAGTATGAAGCTAGTTTTCTTATGTTGAATCCCTTGACTTAATTAACCTCTAAGAACAATGATTAATTTGAATATAAGCCACGTATAATGCGAAGATCCTGCTCGGCAAGATCCTCTTAACTTGACACCAATGATCATCATTCATCCATCATCTATGGCACAAAACAAGAAGTAAAACTACACAGTATTTTTTTTTGTATGTGTATGGTCAATTGGCTTTCGGGTTTTGAGTATGTTTTATAAATAGTTATATAGCCAAAAAAAATACATAATTTCTGATGAACAATCCAAATATACCTAAAATCTAGTGTAAAAAATACATAATTTCAAAATTGCTAACGATTTTTCGCCAAATTCCATCCAAAAACCGGGTCGAAATAGGTAAAAAATTTGCCAAAAAGTTTGGCGGTTCGAGCCAGACTAGGGGGGGTGTGCCAAAAAAAAATAATAATAATAGACGACATGGCTGGCAGTCCATTATGGGTGGGTAAGGGTTGTATACTGGTATAATGGCTTTTGTATACATCGATGTGGGAATTTTACGGCAATTTTTTTCATAAAAACGATGTAATGGGCGGGCCGAAGCTTTTATTATTGATGTAAGCCCAACGGGCCTGGCCCATATCCCCCACTTTACTGCTTTTGTTTTAGCAAATCCACTTTACTGCCACTACTACATCATGCTCGAGATAGAAGTTAATTATGTTATTTGAACAAATTTAATTAAAATATGGAAAAATGACTTAAAATAATCCGAAGTATCACCTTTCAACCAAAAATAATCCCAAATTTGAAAATCATTAATAACGATACAAACTATCATGAAATTAACCAAAAACGATTCGAAAGTCTTTTTCATCGAGTTTTCCGGTGGAATCGATGCTTCGGGGATTGGAAATTTGACATAACAACTTAACATTTTACACGTGGTTGAAATATTTTTGATCGTCATATCATCTATTCCATCGAAAAACTTATCGAAAAATGATTTCAGATCATTTTTGGTTAATATTGTAATAGTTCGTATTGTTAGTGATGTTCAAACTTAGGATTATTTTTGGTTGAAAGTTGATACTTGAGATTATTTTGAGTCATCTTTAAGATGTTATAATAATATCCATGATATTTGAACTCAAATTTCCCAAAATCTCTTAACAAAGCGTAAAACTTCATCCCCTTTTTCAATTATGCCATTTCACCACCTAAAACACTGTTGACTTTGAATCAATAATCAATTCATCAGGTCTTGATCTTATCATTGATAGTATTAGTATTTGATATACGTACTAATCAACGTTAATGGTGAGTATTATTAGTAATAATGGTAGGCCCTTAGAGAATAAATCCAATTAAATTAAGTAAACAAAAGAAATAAAGTAGAGAGCACTCGGCGCCGCCCACTCTTGGATGTTGTTGTCATAACCTCACTCTTAATCCATCTGACAAACCTCCTCCACCACTCCATCAACTAGCGGTTCCTAATTAACCCACCAACTCTTAACCTTATCTTTTCAATTATAATCAACTAATCTCATCTTATCATACGAAAGAGTAACCATCCCATGATTGCGTATTATTGTTTGTTTGTTTGTGTTACCCGGAAACTCCAATCGCGTGTGAGGAATCAGAAACTGGAAACTCGTATGATCACATATCATCGTCTATGTTACATGGAGACTCGAATCACACAACGTTTTTTGGTTTTCATTTTGTGTTTTAGGTATTAGAAATCATAAACTCGCATGATTAGATGTCGTCATCATCGTCTATGTTATCCGGAAACTCGAACCACACAGCGTTTTTGGTTGTCATGTTAGAAACTAGAAATCGGAAACTCGAAAATTTGTTTCCGAGTGAAAAATTAAGCTATCCCAAAACTCGAATAGCACAAAGTTTATCGGTATATATCAAAACTCGAAAACCAAAAATCCGAAACTCAAAAATCCGTTTTCTAGTTAAAAAACAAGATACCCAACCCAAAATTCTAATTGCATAACCGCTTATTCCATTCCATATCACAAAGCTCAAAAACTTGTTTCCCTAATATAAGGCCGTGAGATCTATACATATATTAGTGCTTGTTTTCGTATTCGTTTCCGTTTTCGTGTAACATAGATTATCGATCACCATAATACCCGAGGAGACAAAGGGATTAACCTAACCGACTTGGTGATGAGAGATTCGGTAAACACTAACGTACTTTTCAACCCCGGAAAACGTATTCTTTCATCATTTAGTACAACTACAAACTAAGTAACCTAACTTTTAACTAAAAATCAACTAAAAGACCAGATTAAAGCAACTTCACTCTAGCACTGGCCGATCAGTCTTCTTGACATGCAACCCGGTTGACCGATTCAATCATCATCCGAATCCTCCGGATCCGGATACTCGTTAAGATCCGGGGTTCGGGATTGTGCTGGCTGGTGATGGAGAGCGGTCTCGACGGCGTCCACCCTGGCGCCGACCTCGGTGGCCTTCTTCCGGATGACGTCAGCCGACACCTCGCTGACGTCATCGTCCACGTGGGCCAAGTGCTCGGGGAAGTTGAGGCGCGCCGTGGGCCCACGGAGGTAGAACACGGCGGTGTCGTAGGCCCTGGCGGCCGCCACCGGGGACGAGTACGAGCCGAGCCAGATTCTTGACCGTTTGTTGGGCTCTCGGATCTCGGCCACCCACTTTCCCCACTTCCTCATCCTTATTCCTCGGTAGGGCTTCTCCGGTTGGGGTTGGGCTTGTCTCGGTTTCGGCCTCTTCTCCGGCGCTGTGGCGGCGCTTAGTTGACAACACTCACCTTCCATGTATATATAAGAGCTCCTAGCTCTTTCTTTCTTTTTTTTCCTTGTTTTTTTGTTAAAGGTTGGTCAAGGAAAAATGAAAAACATTATGGGGATCATGGAGATGGAGGGGTTCGTTTATATATGCCCTGGGAAATACTGTTTTATTATAGTGGTGTGTGGAATGGTTAGTAAGAGAAGAGGTGGGGTCAAAGAAAGGAAATAGGGAAGAAGGGGGGATTAGAAGGGAAATAAGAGATTTTAACATTGTCACCTTTATTTTAGGGCTTCCTTTAAAACCACCATAATGAAATTATTTGTTAAGAGATCACCCATTTTCCCTTGTGAAAGGGTTTAGTAGGGTTGAGTATCGGTTCAAAATTCGAAAAGTGTGATGAAGTGATGATGGGTCCATACTCAATTTGATCTCATTTATAATTTCGTCTGGTTTTGTACAAAAAAGTTAATACTTTTTAAGAAATGGTATAAATTACGTCAAATGAATATATAAGATTGATTTTTTTTTCACATTTTCTTCAAAAAGCCATGTTTTTTTATATCACACTTGCATAAAATAAAATGAACTTAATCAAGTACTACATTATTGAAATAGTCCGAGTCGAGATTGTTTATAAAAACCAATTTTCGGAATATCATAGACTGATTACATGAACTAGTATCCCTTCAGATCGATTCGAAAAAACTGTTGTCAAACGATTTTTATCCCGCCCTATTAGATGAGGGGCAGGGGTAATACTCAACAAAACAAAAACAGATAGGGCAACTTTGTAAAGAAAACTGAAATAATGGCGGTTTTGTGGAATTTGAATAAGATTATGTGGGCGGTAGCTAGCTTGTGTGTCCTACATGGCTTGTGATAGGGTGATGACGTGTCTAACAAAGCGGATGCCACGTAGATTCTTACCTTATAAAATAATTCCAAATATGGCCGACACTCTTCTTCGTACCCATCTTATCTCCCTGTCTTTTCCTCTTTGTATTTGTATGGCGAATGTATGTATATATAATTTGTCCCTCTCTTGCTAGGAAGGGGCATGAGTAACGTTTTTGTATGCCACGTAGCTCAGAATGTGGGGCCGGTTGGTGACGTAAGCTGGGGATTCGCCGACGTGGACTTGTTACGTTACGTTTTCTCTACGCCTCCTCCATGTCTCTCGATCGTTTTCTTCTACGTTGAGCCCACCACCATTTGCCTTGGTTTGTTAAGTGGATTTGTCTTTAATTTTGGCCGATTATTAATAATAGCTAGCAAAGCATATAAATCAATGCAATTTACATTCTTCATGGAGGTCTATGTGTGACATCTTTTTTCACGATTAATATTTCAATATATGCTCGCTCTCATTTATCCATTTGGTTAATAATTTTGAGTAATGTTCTCAAAATAGGATCACAATAACAATCTAAGAAAAAATCAATATAAAGAACTAATAGGAGTAGTTCTCCATCGAGAATGTTAATGGTAATTAAAAGTTTGGGTTGCTTTTACCCCAAAATCATCCTTACAATATGCCATATTATCCTAAATCTAGGGTTTCCTTCCAAATTTTCGTTAACTTATACGAAAATACATTTCCCCTCCTTTTTATTATAGTTTAATACTTTAATCATTATTTTAAATAATTCTTTTCCTTTAGTTACTATAAATTTATAATGGGAAATTCCGGATAGTACCCCTGAGTTTTGGGCTTTTCCGGATGGTGCCCACGAAATAAACTTATTCCGCCAAATACCCCCGAGGTTTCGAAAAAGTTCGGACCGTGCCCTTCTTTCAGTTTCTCTCCGTTAACTTGTTAAAATAATACTCCGGCCCCACCTACCCTCTTCTTTCCTTTCCCGTGCCTCCTTCACCTGCACAATTACGCCGGAAAAGCCTCCGACAAGAGCCTTGGTGGAGAGAGAAAGAGAGGCGCCATCGCCACCAGAGGAAGCCAACACAAGGTTCCGCAGATGCTCGTAGCCAACGATGCGAATGGGAGTGTAGAAGAGGTGGCGTATGAGGCCGAACAGGCCTTGGTGGCGGACGCGAAATGCGTTGGTGATGAATTACTAAGCATAATACTATTGTCATTTTTGTCTTCAAATTTTGTCAGGAATGATTTATTGGTGAGTTTTTTTGTTATGCAAATTCTCTTAATTGGCTAGAAATGAAGTGGGTAATTAACAGATTAGGAATTTTAGTGAATGGAAGGAGTAATGAATTAATTACGAAGATGGTGGGTTGGGGAAAAGGAGTTCTGGAAAAACATAAATCAAACCTTGATGTCTCTATGCGAGTGGAATTTGCCAAGAGTGTGCAAAAATTAATCTCAAATCTTCTAACTGGACAGGGAGAACAAGATTTATAGCAAACTATTTCACTAGCAAGGAAATGCGTTCACCTACCCTCTTCTACACCGCAAATTAGGGCCCGGTGAGGGAGAACAAGATTTAAACTTTAAATTTTATACATAACTAGAATTCATGACCCTAATACTTATTTTGAAGTTTTATTAATCAATTTTAATTGAAAAATTGCATAAAATTGCATGAGTGTGAAAAATGGACCAATGTATGATAACATAAAATATAATAGATTATATTAAGTATAAAATAAATTAATATTCCATAAGAAATAAATCAATTGAAAATATAATTCACTTGCGAGAGAATCACTCACTATTTGCATCTTATTTGTGTCTTCTCTATTTAAAATTTGTTTTTCTCACTTCTTCGAAGATAAATTTTTATATTGTTAAGGTTAGTGATCTAATTTAAATTAATCACTTTTTCATGTTTATGTTTAACATCTAAATATGAAAAATCATTAAAAAAGTATGAGAGTTATCTCTTACCATTTCGGATTCGATTGCATTGCCCCCACCTTTCTAAAAAGTGTTTGGTTTGTTTTGCAATAATTTTTTCCCTTCCCATAGGAATACGATGGATGAGTATTGATCCGAATATGAAAATCATAAAATAAAATAAAAGTAAGAGTAGAAAATTTAACAATTACCGATTGTATTGATCCGACTTTTCTAAGAAGTATTTTGGTTGTCATTGAAACACTTCATAGTATTTTTCTCTTACTAACGCTTTTATTTTCTCAAATTAGAGTATTAAATTATGTAATAATTAGGGCGATAATATCGTTTGCCAAAAAACAGTAGAGGCTTTAGGATTCAAATTGGTGGATCCAACGCCAATAAAACGTAACTATTACTAACAGTTTTTCTCAATATTCTTGGGCACTTGATCTAAAAGTTACAAATTTTGTTAATCATTAAAACATTTTGTAACTTATTTTTGTGATGGAGGAGATTAAACCTAATTTAAAAAAATATAACTTTAATTCACTCCATACTAGTTAAATCGGTACAATCTTTGTTGATGTAATCCATTTATCACAAAATATATAAATGATTTGTTATAATGGTGAATAAACATTGGCAACTCTCATGCACACAAAAATTACGTAATATACGTAATAAACATTGTTGCTCCTCTCAACTGATTAACATCCAAGAGCCCCTTTGTATTGGATTGGATATTGGAGGAAAAATTAAGTAATATATAGAAAGCATATGAAAGATTAAAATAATATTATTGACTATTCGAAATATTTTTATATACATGAAAATTATAGAAGTTTGAATCTGAAAAAAAATTACATAATATTTAGGTTAAGCAGATATAATGCAAACTGTATTGGCCTATAACATTAAGATGGATAGTCAATTCCTTCATGCTATGCTATGATTAAATATTTGAACAATATGTATATGTAAGCTTTTAACATTTAATTTGTTTGTTTAGTTTATGTACGTGTTTAGTTATGACATTTCATTATAGAGTTCAACTAACAATTAATATGTACGTGAACATATGTACATTACCTGGACCAATATGTATAAGTAATTAAGCTTTTAACATTTAATTTTTTTGTTTAGATTAAAATACACGTTAAGAAAATATGCAAACAACACAAAAAATGTTGCTAGAGAGATTTCAACCCCAAACCTCTGGGTAATTAAAGAAGGGTTTACCATTATGCTATTGTGATTCTTTTGATTATGATTGCATAGTGTTTATTATATAGGGAAGATTGTAATGTAGAGTAAATAGAGCATTTAATGGGGACACCAACCTATATATATATATTATATATATATATGACGGGGCTTAATAAAAAATTAGAAAATATGTGACATGGAGCAATGGTAGACCAACACATGGCGAAATCCTAGGTGACGAAATATGAGGATGACACGTGGAAAAATCCTACGTGGTGCAATGTGGTGACTCTAAATCTTATGACTTATATATATATATATAGGTTGGTGTTTATTATATAGGGAAGATTGCAATGTGGTGACTCTTTCGGGTTATTTCGGGTGAAATGCTATTGACAGAATACATATAGTAGATGTTAAAATAATAATATTAATTCATTATCATATCTATTTAAGTCGTTATATAATAACATATCAATTTACATTTATAAGAATGTTATCTATAGAATACTTTTTAAACACTCATGATTTTATCTATACCCTTATTAAGTTATATTATGTATATAACTATTATTTTTCTTAAAATTAAAACAATCTATGTTTAGAACATATTTCATTTTTAAAATATATACCTTTATATAATGTAACAATTTACCCAAAAAAATTAACTAACTATATTTGATTTAATGCACGACAATTTGACTTTAAAATAATAAATTATACTTACATATTTTACATCATCCTTTCATACTTACCGCGTTTACCAGCAATAAAGCTCCATTTCATCGCGTTCACTACTCTCTGTGTTTTCGAGCATCAACACTCAATAGTTGATTTTATATGTATTAATTTTAATGGGTTGATGTGTATAATAAAATTATGGTTAATAGTTAAAATTTTAATAGGTGAAATATTAATAAATGATTTTGCATGAAATTTCCATAGGTATATCAATAGAACTGTATAAAAACATGAAGTTTCCAAAGCACAACCATGATCTCTCATAGAAACACAAATTCTATACAAAAAAAAAAAATTGATTGTATCCTCTAAATCAACTATATTCTAGAAAGGATTATAAAGCGTCTCCCTAAATACAGAAATTCCACAAGTATTGAAATATATAGCAGATGAAAGGTCAACAACAGGATCGCGCTCTTGGTACCCAGAACCATTACAAGTGACCCACTTCTTGCCATGAACGTCACTACTTTCAAACTCTATACCCTTGATAACGCAATTTCCGCCATTGCCATTGCCATCACTAGGAGACGTCCAAGCTATCCCCACAAGTCTCGACAAGTCGTCATAGAAGTTCGGATCGATGACATAGATCACGGTCCATGACTCCTGGACCCCGTATTCCATCATCATATAAACATGAATAGACGAGCACGGGTCAGGGAAAGCAATCGCGCCAAGATGATCGTTTAACACCAGAGCCCAAGCTCCCCTCAAGCAACCGTCCATCTCCCCAACATCATCCTCATCGAACTCCCATTCCTCCGGTGCACCCATCAGCCGAAAAGCTTCATCGTGCAAATCAAACGATAAGATAGAGCACGGGTACGCGCCGTCCTCCCCTTCGTGGACAGCCATCCAATGCCAACGCCCGTTGTAAAACCTTTGTAGACATACCTCTAAATCTTCCGTAATCTCAGGATACCGTCCTCCTCTAACTAGCCCATTCGTCGCGTTCAAATCGCCAATCTTTCTCCACTCGTCGCGTATTGAGCTATAGACAAAGCTAAGAAACGAGGAAAAGAATGGACCCCAACTTAAGATGATGATCACCTTATGATCGTCTCCAATGTTTCCAAAGCCATAGTGGACTCGACATGGCTTTTGCGCGAGGGCATGTGACAATTCGTCGTCGTAGGGAATAGGACTAAACTTGTTGTTTTGAGCAGCCATATTACACAACCATATTCTCGAGGGGGGAGTGTCAACCAAACAATAGACGCCGTTGCTCAAAGGACCCATTGCGCGCACCATAGGACCGCCTTCTTCTTGCACCAGCTGCACCAAAGCTAGGTGATCGTGGGTATAATCGTGATAGTGGCGCCGTGTGTGGAAGTCCATGAAGGATCGAGACTCGATCAGGGACCGCCATGTCTTCGAGACGGATTTGAGCCTGTAAAGAGACTTAACCGGAAGCCTAACCAAAATCTCCTCTACAACTTCCACGGAAACATACCTCTTCTTCTTCTTCTTCCTCTCCCTCTCCCTTTCTATGAAGTAGACGTTTGAGACAACTAAGTTTGAGATATAGACGTTTGGGGCAAAGAAGTTTGAAATATATGCGACCATCTCAATCTCGTTGGAGTTGAATGATCGATCGGAAGAAGGAATAATTCTAATAAGTCTAGCAAGAGATTTCGATCTCTAGAAAAAAAAGATATATAGCGATCGAGAGAGTGGAGGACTAAGCTCTATGTACGTGTATTTATATAGCTATTTTTTCCGGTTAGAATCAATATCTAACTATCATGTGAGAATATGGGTAAAATCCTCTTTTGGGTGTTCCTTCTCATTATGATGATATATATACAATTACATGACTTGGGTTACAAGATAGGGCAAATATAATACAATATGCTAATTTATTCTATCTATTTCGACAAAAAAAACTATCTATTCTATCTATTACTATATCAATAGCATCATGAGTTGCCTTAATAAAGATTGCTTCCGTACGTTTATTTCCTCAACTTTAATCCAACTTTTGTTACCAAGTTCAAGACCCCTTTATTTTTCCAATTCAAAAAAAAAAAAGGTAACAAAAGATCGATTAAAGTTGAGGGAATATCTATCTATCTATCTATCTTGTATTTTAATATCTATAATTTTGTAAACATCTATATCATAATAATAATAACTATATACTAAAGCGGAGGTTATAAATATTATTTAGCACGACACGTGTCACCTTCTCATTAGACTACATCACCCATCTTTATTAAAATAATTCAAATTGTTTAATTGGTTGAAATTTCATTATAGACTCCGCATTAGATTTCTTTTTATCTACTGATTTCCATTTTAATTATTTTCTTAAAAAAAAATCTATCCAAATCAATGCATAGAATAATATTATTAGTACCGTAGATGATAATATTATGAATAGTACATATGGTATATGTTGATGATATGAGTAGTACGTATGGTATATAAATAAATTATATAGATAGATTTGATTTTTTCCCCAAAATAACTATAAAATAAAAATATTAATTATAAAGTAAAATACTTATTTATAAATATAAGTATTCAATCTTTATACGAAAAAATTGTAATATTGCAAATCTTTGTTCGATTAAAAAAATGTATTATAACATAAATGATGTATCATTAAAATAAATCCAAAAATAAACACAATATGAATAGATTATACCAAACTATTCTTTTAAATAACTTTATATATAATTTTTGCAAGTTTTTAATTAGTTAAATCAAATCGTGCCTTCAAGGCACGGGATTGATACTAGTACTATATACTAAAGCCAGTGAATTTCGAGTCTTCAAGTTAATTCTGGCCCCACTTTATTAACAATTTTATATGTTTTATTTTTCTTATTTATCTAATCTTTAATTTTATCTTTTTTCTTGCCCATCTAATATCTATCTTTGAAGATATAATATTTATCTTTATAATTTCCTTAATTATCTAATCTTTAATTTTATCCTTTTTTTTCATTCATCTAATATCTATCTTTAAAATTTCCCTCTATAAGAGATACATATTAATTAACTTTTCTTTGACTACATTATAAATAGAATATTAGTGTGAAACCATATAATAAAATTATTTATCATGGAAACTTGTGAGTCATTGTCGTGCATGGCACGACAGGTGCACTCGTACCCTGACTCACGAGTTTATTCCCACATCCGTACGGGTGTACCCGTACCCTGACGTACGGGTACACCCGTACGGGTAAAATTATTCTAAATGTGAAGTGAATATTAGTGTGTAACTTATCTTTTTTCTATTCATATTAATTAAAAAAAATTTAAAATATAAAGCGTGGCTCGTGAGTCATTGTCGTGCATGACACGACGGGTGCACCTACAGTGTCCCAATAAGTTTATTCACTTCTCACATCTTTCCCTTTTACACTTTTACCCTTATTCAATCTCATATATTACTTTTATTACTCGAAATTTTCATCAACTTTATCAAATTTTCCCATACAGTGGGTCCAAAATTAACATGGAAACTCGAAAAAGTACAACTTTAATATATAGTATTATATCATAGTAAATGTGTGCAAAAGATAATTTTTCATTCTCGTACAATCTCTAATGTGTCCAACAATTTACCATATCAAAAATTAGATGAGATATTACGAAAATTTAAAGATTAGCAACACAAGATCCAACATCTAATAAATTAATTGAGGTTAAATGTCACTCCGTGTTTTAGTTTTTAATCTTGAAATTAAAAATAGACAACAATCGAAATCCAATATTCTCAAATAAATGATTTTTCAGCAATTAAGTAAGCTGACCAATTCATGATCATATTATGACATATTTATAAGTTTTTGGGTGATATCATAGTATAAACTACTCACTCCGTCCCATATTGTTTGTCCCTTTTCCTTTATTACTTGTGAAGGAAAAAGGACAAATAATATGGAACGGAGGGAGTATACGGTAATATTGTCATCAGTGGAACAGTGGTAGGTTTCTAGTTAGCCTTTAAAATTATGGTCATTTTAGATTGGAGTTGAGTAGGCTTCAAGTTAGCCTTTAAAATTATGGTCATTTAGATCGGAGTTGAGTAGGAGTTATGGTCAATCGGGTTACGAGTCAAGTAAGGTCGAGTCATGAAAATTGGGCGGTTCGCGTCAATCCCAATAAGTCAAGAATTTTGCATTTCATGTGGTAGTTTAAATAATATTAAAATTAAATAATTTCATATAATAATTCATTATTAATTTATTATATTATATTATAATAAGACTTAGATTACAATATCTATACTATATATTAAAGCCGGAGAATTTCGAGCCTCCACGTTAATTCTGGCCCCACCACATATTCGATAAAAAATAGAGCTTTTATTTATGTTATCTAACTTTTTTAGATTTAATTGCCTATTATTTATGCTACACTCTTACAAAAGTCTCTAAAAAGTTATCTTTTTTTTTCAAAAATTTGTTCAAAAAACATAAGATAGCATTCTAAAAATAACGTACAAGATCTAAAATAAAATCTAAATATTACAAGATCTTTATCCTATAAAAAAAAAATACATCCAAAAAATTTATCAATCTATTGTATACTACGTACACATATATCTTTGGAAAAAAGAATGATATTATTCGATAATATCCATGAGCTGCAAAAAGTCATACAATCTCTTAGATATTAAAATTATTTTGTGATAAAATCGATAGTGAAGGTGGACAGTTGAAGTGAATGGAGCCCCGGGAACACTTTACACAAATGAGATGTATCAGCTTCAGGTTGATTTTCCTGCGCATTATCCCATGGAAGCTCCTCAGGTTTGAAATCATCATCATTAGGCTGAGTAACATATTCTGCTCCTCAATTTGGGAACCTTAATTTGTTGCTAATAATGGTGATCATTGCGATTTGGTACTGCTGATCCGGCGGCCAACGATGTGCAAATTGGTACTGCTCTTTCTTCTACTCTCTCGCTTTTAAATAGCTGCAATGAGTCGATTGGATCGGTGTGGTATGTGATTTTTGTTGATCTCCTCCTGCCATGCGAGCATATAAGGGCTTCGGTGATGATTGTTAACTAAATCCGTTCTATTGATTGAGGGATATCAGATGAACAAACGGATGATGCATTCTGAGTGATAGCTCTATTATAATGCAATTGAGTCTATGTTAATCCTGGTTGATTTAGGTGTCTGTTCTATGGTTTCTATCCAGTGCATGAAAAACAAGATGCCTTGTTTGAGTCATGTGTATTTGTAGGGCAAGGAATGATATATCAGTTGTTTGGTTCAATGAATTGAGGCAAACCAATGATATTCCAATCTTTTTATTTTGATTTTATAGGATTTAGTTGAATGAAGTTACTGTCCTGGAAGTAGTTCTTGGAATTGCAACTGAGTGGAATCTTAGTGCTCAGTTTCTGGCTTAAAGTTTATGCTAATTCTGATTGATTGATTTGTCTCCCTTATGGCTCCATCCTGTCAGTGAAATGTGCTTGTTGGAGGTGTTACTTTCATATGAACAATCTTCATTCGTTGCCATATCTACCACACCTCACCATGTCTTCATTTTGCTTGACATGATTTACCCAGGCAGATGGCACAATTATGAGGAAGAATTCTGGAAGGTTATCAGATGAACAACCATTGTCATTCACTAACGATAGTGGTGGCAGAAGGGGTGCGGGGCGATCACGCTCAGCAGCATTTGGCATGCAAAAGAAAGACAAAAGAGGGATATTGTATGACATAAAGGAGCAGCTTGTAATGTGCTACAACTTATTCTCTTAGATTCTGTTTTTGTTATATGATATAGTCAATTTTTTTTTCCGAATGTACAAATTAAAGCTCCATTAGTCCGGACCTTTTTCTTACCAGAGTGTCTGACTGTCTGTTATAATTATAAATGCTTGCTTGTCCAGCTGATAGTTTTTTATGTAGCATGCCATAATATTATACATTTTTAGGTACAATTAAGATCAATGAATTTATCATGGCTATAATTGATGTCTGCTCAAATATACAACTGAACTACCAGTATAACTGTACTCCAGCCCTACCACAACAAACAATTGCCTTATTATTTCTTCCTGGTGAAAACAGGAAATCTTGAAAATGCAGCTTTTCTGAATTTTGTTGTGAAGGTGTGTTTTCTTATTCGATACTGTATGAACATAATAAATTGAGCTAATTCGTTTTTTCTTGTACTCAGTGTCTATTTAGCTGAATTGCTCAATGGTTTTTCTTCCTGTCTAGGGTTTGTGTACTTTCCTTGTTTTCTGAGCTGCTTTAGGGGGATAGATGCTTATTTGATTCAATTTCATTTTGATGTTGGCGGAGCCAGTTTGAAATGGGCGTTAAGTAGTGTTGCATGTATGAGAAATCTTCACTTCAACTACTATATAGCTTTTGCTGAAGGCATTTACATTGTGTTAAAAATTAATAAAAAGCAAAAATTGTTTCATTCAATAAAGAAATCCATCATTACCCAGAATTTTTTGTGAATTCCTCCTTAGCTTTTTTCTGTCTGATGCGTCGCTCCTCAGCTTCTTGCTTCTTACGTTGGCCCAAGTACTGTGATACAAGAAAATTATAGTTTAAGAAATCCATCATTATCCAGAAAAATAGTTGAGTCAGGAAAAAATCAACAACAAAATGTTCAGTAAAATCTATCATTGATCATTTAAATGCATAGATCTAGTGAATGAAACAGAAAATCTTGAGATAGGTAACTCATAAATGCATGCTTGCGTTCCCCTAATGTTCCCCTAATGCCTGAAAATAGAAATGGACACAAGTAAAAACCTTAATATGTATAATAGTGATATCATAGATAGCAAAGTTTGACAACAGGGAAAAATAACAAGAGTACCTGATCCTAACTCTAATCAGACTGAACATTCACAGAGTCCCGAAGAGCTTTATAAGCACCTTTTGCTTCCTAGTAAAGACAAAAGCCAACATATACCTCAGCTACGAAGACAAGAATGTATAGAGAATAAAAATAACCAGAGTTCCTACCTGTTTAATAGTAAACACTAGAGAAGGCTCATCATCCTCAGAGTTCTCATCTTTTACAGTTTGATTCACATTAAAACTCCCAGGCATAGTCACTTCCTTTCCCGGCTCCTGATGCATAGAGACATTCGAAGTTACAATGTGGTATAATAACTCTTACATAAATCATGCAATTCCAGCAAAAGCCAAGTCCAATCCACATACTTCAATCATCCTAAATAATAAAGTATTAGCTTACCTCAACATCCTGAGCAGAAACTCCATCCATAGATTTTGCAGTTTCTAGGGGATGTTTTTGTAACTTGTCAACGTTCCTGTGTATCAAACATAGGGAAGTATTCGATCAACCCAAACTTTCTTTTGACCTCGCAGTTCTATCTACCTACTAAGCAACATACAATAAAATGCACAAGAAAAAAGAAGAAACAGAAATTTACTTCGTTTCTGCACTGTCACTATTCAAGGAGGCTTGTAATTGGTCCCCCCAGAAGGGGCAGGCACAGTATTTACACTTGCGATAGAAGATTGATTAAAAGCCACACCAGATGGAGCAGATGCAGGGTTCACAGCAGGAATAGTAGGAGTTGTTTGGCTGGATGCTACACCAGGAGTGGCTGGAGCATTGTCAACAACTGTTGAAAGTGAAGGGGTGGAAATTGCGGCCCCAGCGGCTGAAGTGTGAGATATTGCACCGCCATCGGCTGGTGCCAACTGACTAGCCTCCCTTTCAGCTAGTTCTCGGGCCAACTGAAACTTACAAGCCAGAATGTAAGGAAAAAAAAGGCAGAAAACTGAATGATCCTAACTTCCAAATACCTTAAGTTCTTCCGGAATTGTCCATTTTGATTGCTTTGTGACCTTGTTGTAGTAGTACCTGTAAATGTCAAAAGCCACATCAACCCATTTGTGGAATCATCTGAAAGGACTAGGAGGGGTTAAACCAACAAATAAACAAGTACTAGCTAAAAGCAAAATGTGAGACACGTACTTCTTCCCCTCGGGCGTTGTGAACTCTTTCCAAACGGTGGATGCATCATTGCATCTGCTCTCGGTGAGAATATAAACTTATTAAATAGTGAATGGTTTCCTACTTAAAGCAATATAAGCTTTATAACATTCTAAGAGAATCTACACAGCAGAAAAGAACACTCTAACTAAAGTAAACCATAGAATGACAACTACCCCCACTCTCCAAAAAAAACTAATATTCAAACAATAACAATGCTGTGGAAGTTTGACATACCAATGATAAATGCCACCACGGCCAATAATTATCAGTCATAATATATTACACCATATAGTAAGTGTACAATTTCGTGAGCATAAAATCAGAGTACTGATAACAGCAACCTGTGTTTAAAATAGAGCAGTCGCCTCACTAGACACGAAATCTACAGAACATAGGAGGAACATGCAAACAAAGGAGTAAAAAACAGCTTTGCTCAATGCACGCATACCTTACTTATTTCTATAACTGACAACAACCATTAAAAGAAAGCAAGAACTTGGAAGAGTGGACAGACCCAAATGCATGATTTACCTAACCAAAACAATGTAAATCTTATACAAAGTGCAACCACATAGCCTCTTAGCTCACCTCTACAGGAGTCATTAACTCCAAAGGTTTCTCCCAGCTAGATTGCCGAGTTTTCTTGTTGTAATAGTATCTGTTTGTGGTAAAATGAGAATTAGTCAACGCATTTAAAGGATAGTGAAGATTTGAGCACTTCAAAACCTCACCTTCTTCCATCAGCAGAAGTGTGCTCTCGCCAGTCAGATGCCAATTGTTGATTTATATCACTACTAGTAGGAACCTGAATGTGGACAAGAATATTAAAATGACATCACTAGAAACAAACTATGAAGATATTGGGTTACAATCAAGTTTCGCAGGTTGAATGGAGTCTCACGGTGGCAGCTCCAGCAGAGACTGAAGATTGTTCTGCAGGTTGTTGAGCTGGTGCGATTGCAGAAGGCTGATTGGTTGTAGATAACCAAGGTTGGCCACCAGCAGGCATAGAAGGAGCCTGAAGTGGAGCATGTTGAAACTGCAAAGTATAGCATATTGGTTACTCAGTAAAATATGAACCAAACAAAATGCATACAAAATCAATAGGGTGAAGAACATAAGCTCTATGGAATGATCAACCCAAGTTGGAAGTTTGGAATTATATCAATAAACATACCGAGTATGTTGGAGGCATGGACATTCCTGGACCACCTACAGAAGGCATCTGATTACTGTAAGGTGGAGCAGTTTGATGTGATGGTGCCCCACCAGATGAAACAGGTCTACCAGGTGGACCACCATATTGCATTGGCATGGCTTGAAATGATGGTAGTTGACCAGGCAAAATGAGCAACGTCTATAAGTATATGTCAACTTGAAATCATGTTAACTATTGATGTATTTGGGTGAAGTTATAGGGTATGTGTAACCAAAAAACATCTCAAGGGACACTAAGAATTTGCAGACGAGTCTTATTTCTATGACTCATGACTTTGTACTTCACTTCTTTCATCGTTTCTCCTCTCCATAATTACTTGTATGATGTTTTAAGGGACAAGAGATTATGACTTCTTGAGAGATAGCAACTAGCGATTATCAGAGGCCCTACCTTTTGTTGGTTATAAGTCTTGTTGATCAACATTCTGTCGTGTGGATCAAGTACTGTAATTAGGTTGGTTTACTCTTTGTTCAAATTACAAATGTAAGAACAATTAGTTAGTTAAAGTCAGTTAGGAAACTGGCGCCATTTGTATGCTAGTTTGGTAGTTAAGCAACTGCCAAAGTTAGTTAGTTAGTTAGTTATTAAAACTGTCAATAGACAGTTACAATGTAATCCTATATAAGTGACATTAAGTCACTGCATTCTGTATCCAAACGATTGTATTACATAAAAGAACTTGTTTACAATCATACACAGAAGTTACAAAACAGTTTGTGTGATTCATATTGTCAATTCACTTGAATCAAAACACGTTTACAAGTCTGTAAACTTACATTTGGTATCAGAGCGAGGAAGAAAAAGGATTCTAAATTTGTGAAATAATGACAGACGCAGAGCAATCACTAGAAAATCTCATCAACAACAATATGCAGGCCCTTACAAACTTGAACACAGCGCCTGTTGCACCAAAGAAACAAGGGGATAAAATTTTCTCTATTCAATATCCAATGTTGACAAAGACAAATTATGCAGCGTGGGCAATAAAAATGGAAGTTTTTATGACTGCTCAAGGCATATTTGATGCAGTGGATGGCACAGATCAAGTTGATAACAAAAGAGACAAAATGGCCTTGGCAGCAATCTACCAAGCCATCAGTGAAGACGTCCTATTGCAACTTGGTGCCAAAAGAACTGCTAAGGAGGCTTGGTCAATGTTGAAAAATATGCATGAGGGTGCAGACCGTATCAAGGAGGTAAGGATTCAAACTCTCCTAAGAGAATTCGAGGGTTTAAAAATGAAAGAAAATGAATCTGTTGATGAGTATACAGGAAAAATGACTGTTTTAGTAAACAAGATGAGAGGTTTGGGTAGTCAGATCCAAGAAGAACATGTGGTGAAAAAATTATTGAGATCAACCTCTTCTAGATACATACAACTCACATCAACAATCGAGGAATTCTGTGATCTTAAGATCAAGACCATGGATGAAATCATTGGAAGTTTGAAGGCTCATGAGGAGAAACTTCAAGACCTTGATGGCAACCTCCCAGAATCTGCCTTATTAACCCAGGATGAATGGAAAGCCAGGATGAAGAGAAAGGGAAAAGAAAGCCTTTCTCAAGATAAAGCAAAGGGGGAGTCTTCTTCAAAAGGAAAGGAGGGAGACGCCAAGAACAAGGGAAGTCAGAAGCCTAAGAGAAAATTTGACATAAGCAAAGTTAAATGTTACTCTTGTGGTAAGATGGGCCACTACAAAGTGAACTGTGACTCAAAAGAGAATGAAGAGAAGGCTAAATTCATGAAAAGGGATCATGATGATGATGAGCCAACTCTGTTGATGATGAGAGGATGTGTACTAGAACAGACCTTGCTAAAGAGTGCAAGAATTGAAGAGGAGGCCTACTCTAAGTGGTACTTAGATACAGGGGCAAGCAACCACATGACAGGAGATGAGGATATCTTTGCTTCACTTGACAGATCTTGTGGAGGAAGGATAAAATTTGGAGATGGTTCATATGTGAACATCTCTGGTAAAGGGTCTGTGTTATTTCTGAGCAAAGAAGGAGAACACATACCACTTACAGACGTATACTTCATACCAAAATTAAGGACAAACATCATCAGTATTGGGCAGCTAGATCAGAATGGAAGCAAATCAACCATCAAAGATGGAAGTTTGAGTTTGTATTCAGAGACAGGAAAGCTTCTGGCACGAGTGAAGAGGCAATCAAACAAACTCTACACCTTGCAATTGAAGGCTGTCAAACAGGTTTCTCTTCTGTCTAAAATGGATGATTCAAACTGGCTATGGCATGCCAGATATGCTCACCTAAACTTCAATGCTTTGAAAAAGCTGAGTCAGAAAGGAATGGTGAGAGGAATGCCAGAACTTACACAAGTGAACCAAGTATGTGATGGATGTACCATAGGGAAGCACCATAGGATGAAGTTTCCTCATGAATCCAGTTTTAGAGCAAAGAAAGCTTTGGAATTGGTGTATGCAGACCTCTGTGGTCCAATCCAGCCTGCATCTTTTGGAGATAATTCATACTTTATGCTAATAGTAGATGATTTCTCAAGGTTCATGTGGGTAAGATTCTTGAGAACCAAGGATGAGGCCCTGGATAATTTTATGAGATTCGAGGCCTGTGTTGAGGTGGAGAAAGAAGGAAAAATTAAGGCCTTTAGAACTGATAGGGGAGGGGAATTCACTTCACACAGATTCAACTTATTCTGTGAAAAAGAAGGAATCAAGAGATTTCTAACAGCCCCATACTCGCCACAGCAAAATGGAGTTGTGGAGAGGAGAAATCAGACCATAATAGAGTCAGTGAGATGTATGATGAAGACTAAGAAGATGCCTTCAAAATTCTGGGCAGAAGCAGTTCAAACAGCAGTCTATGTCTTGAATAGGTCTCCATCAAAGAGCTTAGAATGTATGACTCCTTATGAGGCCTGGAATGGAAAGCCACCAATAGTACATCACTTCAAGGTGTTTGGTTGTATAGCACACACCAAGGATGTGACACCAAACTTGAAGAAATTGGCTGACAGAAGTAGGAAGATGGTGTTTGTAGGATATGAAGAAGGCTCTAAAGCCTATAGATTATATGATCCAGAGAGAAAGAAAATTGTGATTAGCCGAGATGTAAAGTTTGAAGAAGGAGAAACACTTGAGTGGGAAGGAAGTAACACTCAGGATGTGAGGCTCCCTGCTTTGACAGTTTACACAAGGAGTAAAGGAAATGAAATCTCTACTCAGAAACAATCACAAGAAAACTCTGGTGAGCATTCTCATGAAAGGAATGAGATGAGAATGGTGAGTGATCATGGTGAGGAGAATTCTGCAGAAAATGATTCACCAAGGTTAGAACCAAGTGAATATCTGCAGGATACTTATGATGATACTCCAAAGAAATTTAGATCCATTAAAGAAATCTATGCAGAAACTGTGGAAGATGAGGAAGAGGCAGGATTGTGCTTTCTAGCAAGAGATGAACCTTGTACTTATAAGGAAGCAGCAACAGACTTGGCATGGAGAAAAGCCATGGAAGAAGAAGTTGCCTCAATCACCAAGAATGAGACTTGGAGCCTCTGTCATCTACCAAAAGGACATAAGGCTATTGGCCTTAGATGGATCTTCAAACTGAAAAAGGATCCAAGTGGAAGAATAGTGAAGCATAAGGCCAGAATTGTTGCAAAAGGGTATGTGCAAAAACAAGGAATCGACTATGAGGAGGTGTTTGCTCCTGTGGCAAGGATGGAAACAGTAAGGACCCTCTTGGCCTTTGCAGCAACTAACAACTATGAAGTGCATCACATGGATGTGAAAACAGCATTTCTCAATGGAGAATTGCTTGAGGAGGTGTATGTGAAGCAGCCTGAAGGATTTGAAAGCAAAGAACATCCAAATCAGGTACTGAAACTTGCAAAAGCACTTTATGGTTTGAAACAGGCCCCTCGGGCTTGGAATGCTAAACTGGATAGAAGTTTGAAGAAACTTGGATTTGGAAGGTGTAAGCAAGAACACGCCCTGTACACCAGATTTGAGAATGAAGAATGCATGATCCTAGGGGTGTATGTAGATGATTTGATCATCTTAGGATCAAGCATTGATGTGATTAAATCATTCAAGGCAGAAATGATGAAGACCTTTGAGATGAGTGATCTAGGATTACTCTCATACTATCTAGGCCTGGAAGTAAAGCAAACTGAGAAGGAGATCAGTTTCTGTCAGGCAGGATTGGCAAGATCTTTGGTTGAGAAGTTGGGTTTGACAGAGTGTAATCCATCCAACATTCCTATGGAGCCACGTATTAAGTTGAGCAAGCATGGTTTGGATGAGGAATTGGTTGATTCTTCTGTATTTAGAAGCATAATTGGAAGTCTGAGATACCTTGTGAATTCAAGGCCAGATATCAACTTCTCTGTTGGAGTTTTGAGTAGGTTTATGGAAGCTCCAACAACTTCTCACATGGATGCTTTGAAAAGGATTGTAAGGTACTTGAAAGGGACAGTGAAACATGGAGTTGTGTACAAGAAAAATCCATCCTACAAGGATCTGGTTGGATTCAGTGACAGTGATATGGCAGGGGATTTAGATGATAGAAAGAGCACGTCTGGCATCATCTATTTCCTTGGAAAGAATCCCATTACATGGGTCTCTAAGAAGCAGAAAGTAGTAGCCCTGTCCAGTTGTGAAGCAGAATATATGGCGGCTACAGCAGGTGCTTGTCAAGGTATTTGGCTTGGAAAGATCATGGAAGCTTTGCAGGGAAAGGAAGGAAAGGTCCCAACTTTGTTTGTGGATAACAAATCTGCAATTGCCTTGGCAAAGAACCCAGTCTTCCATGATAGAAGCAAACACATTGACACCAAGTATCATTTTATTAGAGACTGTGTGGAGAAGGAGAAAATCAATGTTGATTATGTGCACACTGATGACCAGTTGGCTGATTTGTTCACAAAGCCCCTAGCACGACAGAGGTTCATTGAACTTAAGGAGAAGATTGGCATGAAGTTGATCAATCAAACTTAAGGAGGTGAATGTTGGTTATAAGTCTTGTTGATCAACATTCTGTCGTGTGGATCAAGTACTGTAATTAGGTTGGTTTACTCTTTGTTCAAATTACAAATGTAAGAACAATTAGTTAGTTAAAGTCAGTTAGGAAACTGGCGCCATTTGTATGCTAGCTTGGTATTTAAGCAACTGCCAAAGTTAGTTAGTTAGTTAGTTATTAAAACTGTCAATAGACAGTTACAATGTAATCCTATATAAGTGACATTAAGTCACTGCATTCTGTATCCAAACGATTGTATTACATAAAAGAACTTGTTTACAATCATACACAGAAGTTACAAAACAGTTTGTGTGATTCATATTGTCAATTCACTTGAATCAAAACACGTTTACAAGTCTGTAAACTTACACCTTTAAGGGACACAAGATTCATGACTCTGTACTTCACTTTCTATGGTCTAGTTTTAGATTGTAACTAGTTATAACCCGGGCCTTGCCCGGGGTTTTTTCAAATAAAATTAAAATATATTCATTTATACAATACATAATTTATTTAAATCTGATAAATATAGTGAAATTTTCAATATTTAGAATCGGTTAACTGGTTAATTTTAGTGACATGGACCGATGTAGAGTAAATTTGAATTTGATGGTGTGAACCTAGATAACGATCCGAGATTTGTCCATTAACTAATTTAAATAAAATAGAGGAATAATTAATTTACATATGATCTATCAATACTACAACTTAATATCATATTTATAACTTTAAATTTGCACATATATACTTCTTATTTATTATTAAAATAATTAAATTAAAATAACTTTCGTTTGTCGTCAAGTTGGTCTTAAACGTCTATGTCAAACAGAAGTATAATATAATCGACTCTCTTCACCAATTGGTCAACCTAAACTTGTAAGAAACTCATAAAGACTTGGACCAACTAACCTATAAAATTAAAGACGTGAACCTAGCTATACTCGATCCCGAACCAAACTGACTGACCCGAACCCAACTGAATAGAGAATTTGCAATGATCCGAACTTAATCCAAACCTATACTCAATTCGAACTCAAAATGATCAACCCTTCAAACTGCTATCATTAATAACTTTATTTTCCATATATAGTAGCTAGCCCAAACTTATACTCCATCCAAACTCGAAATGACCAACCTTCGAACCTACCTTGCTAACAATTTCGCTCTATATAAAATAGTTAAAACTTCTACTCAATCCGAACTTAAAATATCAATATGTGTATGGAACCAACCCATAAATAGGATTATTTTCCATATATAACAGTTCAAACTTATACTCAATCTGAACTCAGATTACCAACCTATAGAACCGACCATATTAATAGGTTTATTCTTGATACATAACGGTCCAAACTTATACTTAATTCAAACTTAAAATGACCAACCTACCGAATAAGCTCCATCAATAGGTTTATTTTTTATATACAATATATCGATCTTTTACTTAATCCGAATAAAAATGACCGACACATGTAACCGACTTGATTAATAGATTTATTCTTGATAAATTGATAATTTTTTATAAAGTTTTCTATTTTTAAAACATCTACGTACATTTTCAATATTTTCGGATTATTATAATACATGTGTGTATATTTAGATTTAAGAACCTAAATCTGCAATTATCCGACCCAATTAGAGTTGTCAAAACCTGATCGACTTGACTCAAGAAAGTGACCGAGAATTTAAGGGTTAAAATCCGACTCGAAAAGTAGTAGGCAATGGAACAGTTGACCCGAATCCGATTGAGTTGAATCCCGAACGTCTCAACTCGTTTTGTTGGATGGACCCGAATTTTGTATATATGTAGAATAAATATACTTTTCTAATTATTATAATAAATTTAAATATAAAAACATTATTTTTTTATTAAATATCTTTATTTAATCATAATATTATTTTTAATATTCAATCTAAATTCAAGTTCCTGACTTGTTAGGTTGACCCGAACCTACACAATAACCTATCAGGACCCAACCCGACTTGACTTGTAACCCGATTGACCCAAACCCGCACTCAACGCAAACCCGAAATGATCAAATGCTAACCCGTTCGAACCTACCCGTTTCACAACTCTAGACTCAATGAGCTCATAAATTATGTATTTGATATAATTGTGAATATTTAGGAGTAAAATTTGTAAAATAATTTGTGCATTTCAATATTTGTATGCCTAACAATTTAATTTTAATTATATTAAGATTTAAAATTTAAATTAAATTTAAAATTTAAATATATTAAAATGACAATTTTATTATACTGTTAGTAAATATAAGATCGACAATAGATTTTTGAAGGTAAGATATTTAAAATACTTGTTGTCATTATTTTACTTTTTATATAAATGAGATGTAATGATAATTGTAGTTGAAACATTAATTATCATATTTAATATTAAATATTAACGTGGATGATTGATTTAAATATCAAACAAAAAAATATGAACAATTTAGTACTATATGATATCAAATATTAATATGTGCTCTCCTTATACATATGAAGTATGAACAAATTGTAACTACCTTTTCAAGCTACATATTTGTTAGATATATCCTTTTTCAACTTGATAAATTTTGGATTTAGAAAATCATTATTACGTGAGATATTCATATGTATATCTTATTTTAAAGATTAAGATATGCTACCATGTAAATATCTACTTATATAATTGTTAAATATTAATGGATAGAAAATTAGTATAAAAAAAATCACTTATTAAAAATATGGTGAGTGGTTTATAAAACCTAAATGACAAAACTGACCTTAACTGCTTCAGGTTTAGAAGTATACTAGCAGATGACCCGTACCTTGTACGGGGGTGTTATTTATTTATTTATTACTTTGTATATGAATTTACTTTAACAATTACAAATATTATCATACGTATACTTTGTTTTAAAACGATGCTTATATTTTTGGAGTATAAAATAACATAATTCTTATATATCATCATATATATAAATAAATGTTATTTATATAGTTACTTTTTATACATACATAAATATATATTTAAATTATTGAGGAAGAATGACATAAGATAAGAATGCATTATCACATTTTATTAACAATTGATACAAATCTTTTGGTATTTAATTAAATTATGTAAAATAAATTTTATAATAAAATTAATAAGTTCAAATAAAAACTCGGATTAACAAATTATAATATTGAAGATATAGATAATATTTAATAAGTTAAATAGAAAACCAAATTATCTCATATATATGTTATTGTTTATTGACCAAATTAAATATATAAATATTTAATGAAAATGTTAAGAATTATTATCTTAATTAGCAATATATATGGTAAATATAACATCTAATTTTTTCTATTGATATTTTTACACGATACAATAGTAAAAATGTATTTAACATATTATTTTAATAGAATGAATATTTGTCTTAAATATAGTGGTAGAATTTGCTACCATTGATGATTTTTAAAAAATACAATAATAAAAATACAAAAAATTATTTAAAGTTAATATGATATTTAATTAAATGGGTAAAATATTATGATTATGATTTATAGATTATGATGAAAACAAATTTTATTTAAGTAAAAATTTTATGATAGATCTATGTATTAATTAAATGTGTACAATGATAAGATAGAGATTTATAAATTTTGGATAGAATTATTAATTAAACAAATCAAATTCTAAGATAGAACTAATATCTTAATTAAGTATATATAGATTATGATAAAATCAAAACTTAGTAAGATAGATTTTTAAATAAGGGGGTGATGTGGCGCAATATGGTGACGGAATTTGCTTCCGCTTTAGTATATAGTAAAGTAATAGATAGATAGATAGATATTGATTGATTGATTTCACTACATTTATTTAATTTCTAAAATTGGCTTCCTTGTCTGTTTTTTTTTTACTCCCGGTTCTTTGATAATAAAAAAAACTAAGGGTGTGTTTGCACATGTAGTTGAAAACCTAGTTGAAGTGTTATTATAGTTATAATTTAAAATATTGATTACAAAGGAAAAGAGTCGAGCCTTTTAAAAAACTAATCTATATTTGTACGGAAAATGATAAAAACTAGTTTAAATTCACCATTGCCATGTTTTATCTTTTTACATTTTTATGAAAACGGAGGACAATTATGGCTTTTAAAGTAGTTTAAACTAGAAACAAGTTAAAAGGATCCTTTTGAAGCTTTATCTAAACCAGATTAAAAACAAAAAAAAAAACAAAACTAGAAACCAGTTTATAATTAGTGGATCTACTTACAAACAACCCTTAAACTCAAATATAACCTACCACTAATTTTATAACTAGTTTATAGGTGCTTGCAAACACACTTTAGCTCAATGAGAGACCCACTCCCCATTGATTCATAAATAGCATAAGGTCGAGATAGGAATGATCGTGCTTTTATTGTAACTTACTCGTATTGTGGAAGATAAAGATGATCACTCGTCTACTTTATTAATCTATTTATTACGAACTATAAAAATGATAGTTCTTGCCGAGATGTCGTATATAAAGGTTAGTACCAACTTATTTTTTCGTTACTATATATATATCTATATATATTTATTTATTTATTTATTAGAAGAAGCAATATTTGATGAGTGGTGGGCCTGGTGGCGCTGCCTTGTGACTTGTAAAGAAAACGAGTTTCAAGTCATGGCTATACAACTCTACCTCCGTACATCTGGCCTTGTGACGTAACGTAAGCTTATGTTGTGTAATCATGGTTTGTACTAGAGATCTGATGCCCGTGCGTACTTTATTCGTTAAGAGATACGGAGTATTAGATGTGGCATTGTGCAATACTGTTATCCCAACTCAAAGGTGATTACACGAGTCCATTACCAAGCAACATAACGTAAGTTTACGCCTTTTGCCCGTTACGCTTACTAGTATGGAGTGAAAAACAGGGGAACGGGAGACCATTATTCCGGTGTGACACTGAGAGTCTGAGATGTGTGATGGCCTAGTCCAATACAATCAACGACAATTCTATATGGTTGGATAGTGTGACCAATCAATGCGTTTTGTAATTGTAATTAAATTAAAGACGCTTTGTATATGTTTGGTTAATGAATGATGAATCGACTGAGGTTGCATTAAAACCAATGACTTGAATGTAACATGGCATGTAGTGCAAGCTCTGCAAGCAATTTCACGGAAGCTGAACATTAGGTATTGGAAGGTCAGCCCAGCAGCTTGCCAACGTAATGCCACAGGTTTCAACAAGATCATCAACGACGACATACTTAGCAACGTTACTTGTGATTGCTCATACAACAAGAACACCGTCTGTCATATTACAAACATGTATGATCCTTTAGCTCAGTTGCTCTGGCTATAAGTTTTCATGTTTCAGCAAATTAAATGTATCTTGTGATCTCATTTGCCATTTTGTGGGAAAATTGTTGTGGGTTTCATTTCAGCCAGCTCAAGGGTCTCAATCTCTCCGGAGTTATACCGAACGAGTTCTCGAGTGATACGGCATTTACTATACTATTTATTTTATTAATTATTGTAATTTTATTGTTGGGTATAATTACCTCTTCTCGGATTTTTTTACGGTTCTTTTCCCGGGTCGCCTTTTATTGAACCGTTAGGATTAGGTTAGCATTAGGGTTTTATGATTTAGCTATATATATTGTAATCCTGTCATTTGAAGAAATCAATCAATTAACCAGAGAAATTAGTCTTTGCCCTAATTCTCTTTGGTGCCTCCCTTTCACCGCGCTACCAACGCGGACAGCTTGAGCCTCGCGCCCACACCGGACGCGGGTTCCCCCCTTGACCAACAAGGGTTCGATACGTGATCCACACCGGGTCCGTACCATCGAGTCTCGCTAAACTCGAGGAGATGTAAGTAGCTTGACCTCTATGTCGTCGGTCGATCAGTTGCTTCCGAAAGTTTGATATAGAGGGTAAATTGTGCTTGATCACAAACTTTTTGTTGTTCTTGTTCATCAGTGACCTCACTAGGAACTACATCAACGGATCCATACCCACTAGCTTGACTAAAATTCCTCTAGTCATACTGTAAGTACAAGGGCTGATTAATTTCTTTTCGCATGGAGCGGGCCATATTTCTAAGTTATTGGGAAATTGCAGGGGCCTTGTTGGTAATCGGTTAAGTGGTTCAATTCCAAAGCAAATTGGATCTGCTTATGATCATCATTTGATTTATTTTTCAGGGTATTGGATAATAATCTTCTTGGAGGCCAGCTTCCAAAGAGCCTGGGGAATTTGAAAAGTTTGAGAAGATTGTAAGTAATGCATTTTATACTTGAGCATTTGTCTTAATTTGGTAGGCTGTTTTTCAACCCAAAAAAAAATTGATAGGTTGTTTTATCAGTTTTATGACTATAATTGTTCAAACAGGCTACTATCCGCCAACAACTTTACAGGAACCATACCAGAAACATTTGGCAATCTAAAGAATCTCACTGATTTGTAATTCTTTTGCTTTCTTCAATGATATATCAATCGTGTTCGAATCCGGGTTTCTAAGCACAAATGTGTTACTTGCTGTAGTCGGATCTATGGAAGTAGTTTATCAGGGAAGATACCGACTTTCATTGGCAACTGGACGAAAATCAACAAACTGTTAGTACCATTCTTCTCAAAACTAATGCAATTGTATTATGAGACAATATTTATACTTTGTTTACCAAGAACGTATTTCAATATCTTTCAGGCATATGCAAGGCACAAATATGAAGGGACCTATTCCCTCCACTATAAATCTGTTGACAAAGTTGTTGATAGAACCTCAAGGAGAATCTCTCTTGAAGCCAAACAATAGAACTGATTTGTTATTCAATAACTGGATTCTAGGATTGATTGATATTCTGAATCTTAGGCTTCCTAAAATAAGTTTTCCATGGCTTATCCTTTGCTGGGATCTTATCAATACACCCCCCCTGAAAACTCGACTTGTCCTCAAGTCGAAAGTCTTGAAATTGTTGTTGAAGCATATCATAATCCTCCCAGCTTGCCTCCTCTAAAGGTCGGTCCTTCCATTGAATCAGTAGTTCCAACTTTAAAACATCCCCAAACTTATTCCAACGGTGATCCACAACCTTCTCGGGCTGTAAGAGGAGCTCAAAAGAGTCGCTGAGAGGTGGGGGAATGGTTGAGACACTTGTAGCTGATCCTTTGGCAGGTCGAAGGAGAGAGACATGGAACACCGGATGCACCTTTGAAGCGGCTGGCAGTTCCAGCTCATAAGCAACCGAACCGACGCGCTTCAGTACTTTGTAGGGACCAAAAAACCTTGGGGAAAGTTTCTGATTTGCTCTTCTAGCCAGTGATCTCTGCCGATAGGGCTGTATCCTTACAAACACCAAGTCACCTTCTTCGAATTCTAGCTCCCGTCGGTGTGCATCAGCCTGTTGCTTCATACGATTCTGTGCTTTCAGCAAATTAGACCTCAGAACCTGCAACATTTCATCCCGAGCCTCTAACTGAGATTCCAACTCTGGCAACCTTGTCTCTCCTCGTACAAACGGGATGACTGGCGGAGGATCGCGCCCATACACAAGCTTGAAAGGTGTAAAACCAGCTGAAGTGTGAAACCCTGTATTAAATGAGAATTCAGCCCATGGCAAGTATTGATTCCACTTGTGAGGTTGTTCCATGGTAAAGCACCGGAGGTAAGTCTCAAGACAGCGATTCACCACTTCGGTCTGTCCATCAGTTTGCGGGTGGTAAGCTGAGCTCATCTTAAGTGTCGTCTGGCTAAGACGAAATAATTCAGTCCAAAAAGCGCTTGTGAACGTCGGGTCTCGATCAGATAACACAGATCGAGGTATGCCGTGGAGACGAACTATCTCTTTATAAAAGATATTGGCTATAGACTTAGCAGTATAAGGGTGGGACAAGCTTACAAAGTGAGCATATTTGCTAAGTCTGTCCACCACCACGAGAATCACCGACATTCCTCCAGATTTGGGCAGACCAGATATGAAATCAAGGGAAACATCCTCCCAAATTCGCTCCGGAACTGGCAAAGGCTGCAGAAGTCTAGCTGGTGCAAGAGTCTGATATTTAGCCTGTTGACAAACCACACAATCCTGCACAAACTTGCGAACATCAGACTTCAGATTTGGCCAATAAAAATCAGCTGAGACCCTCTTCAAAGTTTTCAGGAAACCACCATGGCCACCAACTGGAGAGTCATGACTTTCCGCTATTATTTTGGTGCGCCATCCATCTTGTGAGGGAATAACTAATCGGTTATGATAATACAGCTTATCATCAACTAAGTTGAAGTCTGAGTACGCAGCTGGGTCATTCTGTTTGGTGGTGATAATCTCACGAGTGAACGGGTCATCTTGCAAGGCTTGGGACCACCCACAAAACTCCTGAGAAAGGGGTATTGCCAAGGCTAACAACTGAGCATGCTGCGGTTTCCTGGACAGAGAATCAGCACCAGAATTCTCCTTTCCTGGCTTGTATTCTATGACAAAGTCATATGGCATGAGTTTCAGTAAGTGACGTTGTTGTTCATTAGTTGTGAGCCACTGATCCAATAAGTATTTCAGACTTCTGTGGTCAGTACGAACAACAAACTTTCTTCCCATTAAGTAATGCCGCCATTTTTGTAGTGCCAAAACCAGAGCAAGCAATTCACGATCATAAGTGGACTTAAAACGATTTGAAAATGAAAACCCCTTACTGAAATAAGCGATTGGATGTCCGGACTGAATAAGAATGGCACCGACACCATCCGAAGATGCATCACATTCTACTGCAAACTGCTCGTTGAAATTGGGAAGGCGCAAGACTGGAGCTGATGCTAATGCTGTTTTGAGTGCTTGAAAAGCTGTTTCTGCCACCTCTGTCCAGCTGAACGCGTCCTTCTTAGTAAGCTCAGTTAGAGGCCGAGCAATCAGGCCGTAGTTGCGGATGAATCGGCGGTAATACCCGGTTAACCCAAGGAAACCACGCACATCCCGAACCGATTTAGGGCTTGGCCAAGCTGTAACTGCAGAGATCTTTTCCTTGTCAACCGACACACCTTCTGCTGACACTATATGTCCCAAGAATCCCATCTCACCTTGACCAAAAATGCATTTTGAAGGTTTGGCATAGAAGACATGGTCTTGTAATAGCTGTAGTGTGATTTTCAGATGTTGATGATGTAGCTCCGGAGACTTGCTGTACACTAGGATGTCGTCGAAAAAAACCACTATGAACCGACGAAGAAATGGCCTAAACAGATCGTTCATGACAGCTTGGAAGGTTGATGGCGCATTGGAGAGACCAAAAGGCATGACGAGAAACTCGTAATGGCCGGAGTGGGTACGGAAAGCTGTTTTGTGAACATCCTCTGGTGCAACTCTGATTTGATGGTAACCTGACCGTAAATCAATTTTTGAGAAAATCGTCGCTCCATGTAGCTCGTCGAGCAACTCATGGGAATGGGATACTTGTCAGGGATCGTGACTTGATTCAATTTCCGATAGTCCACACACATCCTCCAAGATTGATCCTTCTTTTTGACGAGAAGGACTGGACTAGCAAACGGGCTCGTACTCGGTCGTACAAACCCACAATCCAGAAGTGTATGAATCTGCCGCTCAATCTCTGTTTTCTGATGAAAGGGGTAACGATATGGCCTGATGTTAGGAATTTTGGAGTTAGGTAAGAGGTGTATGGCATGGGTTCGACTTCGGTTAGGAGGTAAAGTAGTTGGCTCTTGGAAGACGGGCTGAAACTGCTGGACAATCGTCTGTATTTCAGCTGATGCCTTCTGGGGATTTTCATCAAGTCGAGATGATAAGAGTTGAAAACTGGCTTTTGCATTCCCTTCCACTCTTGGGAGGATTCCTTGTAGTTTATGCTTCTGACCCTTGAAATTGAAGATGAGGAACATTTCATTCCAATTGGCTTGGATGGTATTGAGCGAAGCCAACAACTTGATTCCAAGAACCACCTCAGCGCCTCCCATTTTAAATGGAAAAAAATCTTGAATGATTGGAAATTCTTGAACTCGAACCTCCAAATCAGGACACAAACCATTGCAAGAAATTACCTCCCCATTGCCAATTTGAACTCCAAAAGATGGAATCACGTGCACTGCCAAGCCCAACTCCTCCACTAATTTGTGACAGATGAAGTTGTGTGTGGAGCCACTGTCTAATAAAATCAGCACCTGTCTCCCTTTGATTGTTCCCTTAAACTTCATTGTGGTGGTATTGGAAAACCCAGAAATAGCATTGAAAGAGATCTCCACCAACCCATTGTCTTCTTCTCCAGTAGCGTTGATGGTGTCATCCGGGTTATCATCCATTTGTGCAGCCTCGTCGTCTACCTCCTCAGAACACTCTAGTGAAGTCAACGTAGCCTTACATCGGTGACCAGGAGCGAATTTGTCGCCACACCTGAAACAGAGCCCTTTGTCACGTCGCCGTTCTCGCTCATTCTCCCATGACTTGTGTGCTGCAGAAGTGTTTTCTGAGGCTGCTGCATTATTTTTCTGCGGCTGAGTATTAGGATAGCGAGAGAAAGGAGATGGTGTAGAGCGGATCTGATTTGAGAGAGTGGTAGGCTTGCTGGCTGCTTGAGGAAACTTCTGACTCCTATTTTGACTCGACTTGGCCTCAAACTCTAACGCTAAACTTACAGCCCTGAAAACAGATCTGGGTTTATTAGACGTGTGGGTGACCCGATACAAGGCCGGTGGGGTTCCAACCTAAAACCAATTGGCAATAGGAGGAGTAGCCCACCGTCTTATATACTAGGCAATTTTGTTCCCAATTTCCGATGTGGGATAAGTTTTGTATCCCAACACGCCCCCTCAAGTGCAACTGGACCGTCCCAGTTGACACTTGAAGAAACGGGCCCAGACCGCCCGCTCTGATACCATATTAGACGTGTGGGTGACCCGATATAAGGCCGGTGGGGTTCCAACCTAAAACCAATTGGCAATAGGAGGAGTAGCCCACCGTCTTATATACTAGGCAATTTTGTTCCCAATTTCCGATGTGGGATAAGTTTTGTATCCCAACAGGGTTTATGAATCCTCACCTCTGTTTTAAGCTCTTCTTTCAAGCCTGCTAGAAAAACGCCCAGTAGACAGTGTTCTGGCCAGTCATGGACTCTTGCAGCACGGCGAGCGAATTCTTGTCGATACTCCGTCACCGAACCCGTTTGCTTGATGGAGCTCAGGTACTCGTCTGGGTTCTGGAATTCTGGTGGGCCATAATGCTCTTGAAAAGCCTTGACAAGGTCCTCCCACCATAGTATCTCAGTTTCACCGGTGATCCAAGCGTAAAGCTCTAGAGCATCGCCCTCCAAATGCATGGAGGCCACTTCTACTTTCATCTCGTCGGGAATATCAAAGTAGCGGAAGTACTTTTCAGCCTTGATAATCCAACCCCGCGGATCGCCCCCCTCAAACCTTGGAAAATCAATTTTTGCTTTGGGACGATGGTTGTTGTAGTAGCCTCGGTTGTTAGCATCATCGGTATGGTAGTCATCCATATATCTAGGACGTTGGCGGTCGAACGGTTGCCCTCTCTGCATTCGGGGTCTGCCCTGGAGGGTGTTTGCTGGGCTACCGTCGGCTGAACCTCTGGTGTTGTGCAGATCGTTGGCTGACAGTTGGGCGGAGAGGGATTTGATGAGAGCCGCGAGGTCATTCATCATTTCTGGTGTAGGATTTTGACTGGTGGAGGGTGGAGGGTTGTTGTTTTCTGGATCGGTGCTTTGGGAATTGATATTCTGGTGGTTGGGAGCGGAATTGGAGCGGGTATTCACCATCGGATCGATGGCTCTGATACCAAAATGATAGAACCTCAAGGAGAATCTCTCTTGAAGCCAAACAATAGAACTGATTTGTTATTCAATAACTGGATTCTAGGATTGATTGATAGTCTGAATCTTAGGCTTCCTAAAATAAGTTTTCCATGGCTTATCCTTTGCTGGGATCTTATCAGTTGTCTGAACTGTAAGTTTGAGCATGCATCTATTGGCTCTTACTCTATCCCTTTGCTTTTGATGCAGACTGAAGTTTAAGTTGTTTGTTTGCAGGAGAATATCTGATCTTGGAGGATCTAGTGTGACGTTTCCTAATGTATCGGCTTTGAGTTCGTTAACAATACTGTGAGTTTCAAGCAACTTTCTGGAACTGAAAACACTAGTAACAATTATAATTAGCTTAGCCTCCTCATCAAGTCACACTTTGTGTACTATTTGTGTTCAGGGTATTGCGCAATTGCTTGCTCACTGGGCCAATCCCTCCATACATTGGAAATATGATTACATTGAAGATCCTGTGAGTCCTTTTTTTTTTTTTAACTATTGGTTTCTTACTAATGTACCAAAATATCATGTGGTTGCTCATTTTTTTCATGTTTCCTCTCAGGGATCTGAGCTTCAACAGCTTAACTGGGCCTATTCCCATCAATTTCTGTTTTGGGTGAAAAACAATGTTAGTTCTATCACCTTGATTTGGGGTTACGATTCGAGAGCTTTTTGAATACAGAAGACGAATGTAAGTTAATGATATCAAAAATTCGGCAAATAGGCTTTATTGATTGCTAATCAAATTCAAAATACAAGTACGAGTATCTCAGATACGATATCTCTTTTCGGTTGCTAAGAATCTATCTTATATCTAACAATTGGCGTCGTCGTGGATCGTGGGCTAGCTACTGGATCCCGAGATCTCCGGCCTCCTTCTCTCGCCCGCTACCGAAAGCTCGCTCCCGCTCCCGGATTCCTCGGAAGTCAGTTCCAACGAACCTCTATTAGGAGATGGGCTTCTGCTAACTTGATCAACGGGCCTTTCCTGCTACCATGGGCCTTATACTCTTTGGGCCTGCACTAGGAGAGAAAACGAGGCCCAACAATACCCCTGAGAAGGGTATTCGGCCGGCGGTAAATTCGAAATTTTCCTTAAGCGCGGCCGAAAGCCTTCTCACCATTAGATGGCCGACGAGTGGCGATGGGACGGTTTCCTGCGGAAACTGCCTTGGAAACCGGTGTCATCAAACCCCTTAACTGCAGCCCCTTCCCCTTATTGCTATCATTTCACTTTCTCTCTCTCAAATCTCCTCAAGATTTGTTCTTATCCCCAACGATTCTCTCTCTTTCTCTCGGAAAACTTCCTTTCTTCTCCGATGGCGAGCCCAAACGGCTTCATCTCCTCCAAATCTCTCACCGCCCAAGACCAGTACGCTTACTCCATGACGCAAGAGGAGGTGGACGCTCTGGTGGCGGAGAGCGGCTTCCCCCCAGGAACTCAAGCACTGAAACCCGACGTCGAGCTCCTTGACTGGGTGAAACAAGACTGGATATGCTTTCTGGAGTTCCCGTTCACCATCGGTCTGAAGTTCCCCTTCCCGCGTCTGGTCCAACTCTTCCTCGGCGATCTGAGGATCTCACCGTCGCAAATCATGCCCTCGGCGTGGGAGATACTGACCACCATCCACGAGATGTGCTCTGCTCTGGACGTTTCCTTCAACATGAAAGATCTTGCCCATGCCTACAAAATCCGCACACAGAGGCCGGGACGCGTCACCCTTCAAGCCCACAACGCCAAAAACCCGTTGGTGTGGAAGCCGAAGGTGGACTCTCCGGGTTGGGCGTCAAGGTTCTTCTTCGTCAACCGGAAGTCGATGGGGGCCATGGGCGAGCAACTCAAGCCGATCCTCTTCGATCGCTGGAATGTGAACCGTAAGTAATCGCTCGACTTCTTCCCGTCACTTTTCTAGGGTTTAAGATTTCAAACTATTAATTCCCTTTTCTTTTTCGAGTAGTCCCTGCGGACAGGAACTTCGCCCCTACCATCTCCGAAGCGTGTGCCGCTCTCACGAATATCCCTCTGGAAGACCGAGTTCTGAACAACTTTCCCGACAAGAACGCTTTGGCCGCTCGCCTAGCCGTCTCGGAGTCGGAATCGGAGGACGACGTTCAGGTTGTCGCAACCCCCAACCCCGCTCCTGCCCCTCCGGCGCCTGGTAGGAGATTTCGTGCCCTCCTTTTCATACTTTTCCTTTTCCTTGTCCCCTTCTTCGCCCCTTTTGACCATGACCGCTCAACTGACCTTATCGCAGTTTCGGGCCTCCGGAGGCCCAGCGCTAACCGCCTTCCCTCGGCAGAGGAGGCGGTCCGCCGTCGCACGCGGGCCTCGGCGCAGAAACTGCCGATATCCCTCCCCTCTACTACCGAAACCCCCCGAGTGACGCCGCTGAAGCGGCCCGCGGAGGTTCCATTGTCCGTTCTGGAAGCAGGAGAGGGGGCTCAGAAGGAGGCTTGGGCGGCGCTAAGGGGCCTGGTCACGTCGGGGGTCAGGAAGCGGTTTCTGATGGGGAGCCTTGACGAGGTGGTGAACGAGGGAGCTCTGTCTGCCCTTAAGGTAAAAACTCGCAACTCACCTATTTTGATCATGCCAATCGTAGCCCTTATCTCACTTCTTGCGTCCGTTCCCAGAATGCTCAGGGGATGGTAGCGATGCTGGAAAAGATCAATGAAGAGAGGGGGTTCGTGTCTCAGTGGGAGGCTCAACTGAGCGCGGCGGTGGACGAGTCCAAGGCGATAGTAGCGAAGGCGGAACAGCTCTCTGCGGAGCAAGGTCGCCGTCTGGAGGAGGCGAGGGCCCGCGTGACGGCACTCGAGGCAGAGGTCAAGGCTTTTGGTGACGAGGCGTGGGGTATCGCAGCCTATTACTCCATGAAGGCCCGTGTGGAGGTGCTGGAGAAGCTACCGGTGGAGTCTAGGGGCGTTTGGAGCCTGGAGGTGGAAACGAAGAAGCTAGCGGATAGCTTTCCAGCCGGCCAACGGCTCCCTGGCGCGCAGTTCTTCAACGAGGGAGACGGAGGATCTGACACCGAGGATGACTCTCCGGTGCCCATGAAGGACCCTCCTACCCCTACTTCCAATATGACGGCCGCTGCGCCTGCCGCTGCTGCCACCGATGCTATCACTGCTCCCGCCAATGCTACCGCCGTCCCGTCCGTCAACCCAGTGACCGTCGCTTCCATTCCTGCTGTTGGCGAATCCTCTCATGCTCCCGAGACTCCGACTGATCAGACGGCTGGTGAGTCCTTTGCTTGATTTCTTTAAGATGAATTCTCTACCGCCCTGCGTGGCGTCTGTTTATAACTTTCTCTGGCCGATGGTGGCCTTAAAACTTTAGCCCTTCGGGGCGACTTGCATGGTTTGGCCGACCCTTCGAGGTCGAGGTACTTCTAGCCCTTCGGGGCGTATTTGACTCGTTTTGCCCGGCCCATGGGGGTCGGTTTTAGTAGTAACTTTTGCCCCCTCGAGGGTTGCTTTCTTTACTTGCTATCGTTTGCTACGTTTGATTGCCGTTTAGATGATTTCTGGGCGTAATGTCTAGGGAAAACGCTCTGCAGTAGCGTTGTAAGTTTAGTGGTCGAGCGCAAGTACGGCTCGCTTAGGCTAGTAGCTAGAAACTTAGCGATACTTAGCGCACTCCTGGTTTGCTAGGGACTTAGCGTTTCGTCAGGTGATTCGAGAGTTCTCAAGCCGCCAACGGTGTTTTCAATCGATAGATCGTGCGTTGCAAAATGCTTTAGGATTGAAACATACGACGTATCGTGCGCAATTTTATCGTCAACAATAGTCAATAATGATCATGCCGTGCAAACCATGTGAATTGTATTACTTAATCAAACAATCATTCACGCGAGATGGACTAGTAAAGAAAAGCGTCATTCGAGCTCTTAAATAAAGCCGTACGGGCACCAAAAGATGTTCATCGAATGTCATGCAAAACCTCAAACCATATCACCAAGTTTATGCGTAATTTCAAACAATGTAATCAAGCATCATGCAAAATTCCAATCAATAGGGTCAAGTGTCAAGCAAAACTTCAAAGAATAGCATCAAATGTCAAGCAGAAAACACGCACAAGTCTAAAGGGGGAATCAGAAGTAATACTGCCGAAGGTGGGTGGCATTCCAGCTTCTGGGGACTTCTCGTCCGTGGGGGTCGCGGAGTTGGTACGCTCCCTGGCCGGCGATGCCCGAAATCTGGTAGGGACCCTCCCAGGATGGGGCCAACTTTCCAGCGCTTTGATCTCTGGTGTTTTGGAAGACTTTCCAAAGGACCCAGTCCCCCTCCTGGAAGGTTCTTACTCTCACGTTTCTGTTATAGCTCCTGGCGACCTGCTGCTGGTGACGCACCATCCGGCACCAAGCTTGCTCTCGAGCCTCGGTGGACATGTCAAGGTTTCGAGCGAGCTCGACGGCGTTCTGATCGCTGGTGAGTAAGCCGTACCTGGCTGTGGGGACTAAAATTTCTGTGGGGATGACCGCCTCACATCCGTAAGCCAAGGAGAAAGGGCTTCGGCCCGTGGAGGTCTTGGGAGTGGTTCGGTCTGCCTACAGGACATATGGTAGCTCGTCTGCCCACCGGCCGCCGATCTGCACTAGCCGCTTCTTGAGGTTGTTGACAAGGATCTTATTGCTCGATTCTGCTTGCCCATTGGCTTGAGGGTAGCGGGGAGTTGACATAACTAAGTCGATGTTCCACCCCTTGCAGAAGTCGCGAGTTTTCTTGCTAATGAACTGTGACCCATTGTCGCATACGATCTCAGAGGGAACCCCCTATCTGCTCAGGATATTTTTCTTGAGGAAGGCTATGACCTGTTTGTCTTTTATTTCTTTGTATGCCTCCGCCTCGATCCATTTGGAAAAGTAATCGGTAAGAGCTAGAAAGTACACCCGCTGCCCGGATGATGGTGGGAGCTTGCCAACGATATCCATACCCCATCTCATGAAGGGCCACGGGGTGAGTGTCGGGTGTAGAGGCTCGGGTGGCTGATGCGAAGTGGCCGCGTGCCGCTGGCAAGCGTCGCATCATTTGGCGAATTCGATAGCATCTTTCTTCAACGTCAGCCAATACCACCCATAGCCTAATACTTTGCTTGCTAGGCTCCTTCCACCAGTGTGGTTACCGCATTCTCCCGCGTGGATATCTTTGAGTATCTTGCTAGTTTCCGCCTGGGTTGGGCACCTTTGGAGGATCCCACTAGCAGATTTGTGGAACAAGACGCCCTCTATGACCGTGAATCTGGCCGCTTTGACTTTGAGGGCTCGTGCCTCCGCTTTGTCTGCAGGGAGGATCCCGTCTACAAGCCAGGAGAGGTAAGGTTTCATCCAAGACTCTTCGGAGTCGTGTGGGGAAGTGGGTTCCTCCTGGGATGGCTCTCGGGTTTCGCCAGTGGCAGGATCGGCGAGGGTTAAGACGGGTTTCAGTCCTTCTTCCGGTGCAACCGAGGGTATGGCAGGTTGGGTGACGTGCAGCAGAGGTATAGCTCGAAATTTCTTGTGATCAATGGAGGAAGCCAAGTTGGCTAGTGCGTCGGCCGGAGTATTCTGCTCCCGGGGTACCTGCTCGAAGGTAATGTCCTTAAACTGCCGACTCAGGGCGCGGACTACCTCGAGGTAGGCAGCCATCCTGCTATCTTTGGCTGCGTATTCCCCCGAAATTTGGTTTATCACCAACAGTGAGTCGCATTTGACGCTCAGCTTCTGGATACAGAGGTCGCGTGCTAGCACTAAGCCGAACACCAAAGCTTCGTACTCGGCCTCGTTGTTGGTGGCTTCAAACTCGCATCGGACTGCTTGAGCTATACTATCCCCCCTGGACGAGTTCAGTACGACCCCCATGCCCGCTCCCCTGACGTTCGACGATCCGTCGGTGTGTAGGGTCCATTCTGGACAGTCGTCTCTGGCGACATTGGCCACGACCTGATCCGGAGCCGGGCTTTCTAGGGTGGGACTGAAGTCGGCCACAAAATCAGCTAGTGCCTGCGACTTTATCGCTGTCCGAGGCTCGTAGGTTATGTCGAAGCCGCTCAAGTGTATCGCCCATTTGACCATTCTGCCGGTTATCTCGGGCTTGTGCATCACAGTCTTCATCGGGTAATTAGTTTGAACCGCGATGGTATGCGACTCGAAGTACGGCCTTAACTTTTGCGAGCACATCACCAGGGCTAGCACCAGTTTCTCCATCGGGGAGTAGCGGCTCTCGGCAGATAACAAGGTTTTGCTCACGAAGTATACCGGCAGCTGTTGACCTTCTTCTTCTCTGACTAGAACGCCGCTGACGGCGCTTTCCGTAACTGAAAGGTACAACTTCAAGACTTCTCCGTCTTTCGGCTTCGAGAGGAGCAAGGGATTGGCAAAGTAGGCTTTTAATTCTTGGAATGCTTCTTCATGCCTTGGCTCCCAGGCGAAACTCTTGTTCTTTCTCAAGACTTCATAAAACAGGCGGCACCTTTCTGCCGACCGTGAGATGAATCTGTTCAGGGCCGCAATCTTGCCGGTTAGCCGCTGGACGTCTTTGACACATCGGGGGGATCTTAACTTGGCGATGGCTTGTACTTGCTCAGGACTTGCCTCGATCCCCCTCTGTGTGACCATGTTGCGTAGGAACTTTCCTGACCTCACCCCGAATGTGCACTTTGCGGGGTTGAGCTTCATGCCGTACTGGTCCAGGATGGCGAAAGCTTCTGCTAGGTGGGCGATGTGGTCCGTGGCATGCTTGCTTTTGACGAGCATGTCGTCGATGTAGACTTCCATCGTTCTCCCGATCTGGTCTTGGAACATCCGGTTCACTAGCCGCTGGTAAGTGGCTCCAGCGTTTCGGAGTCCGAAAGGCATCACCTTGTAGCAATATGTTCCCTGGGTGGTGATAAAGGCCGTCTTCTCTTGGTCGCCTTCCTCCATTTTGATCTGGTTGTACCCGCTGAATGCATCCATGAAAGTGAGGAGCTCGTGACCGGCCGTGGCGTCGACCATGGAGTCGATGTGCGGTAGCGGGAAGGAGTCTTTCGGGCACGCCTTATTCAGGTCAGTGAAATCTACGCAGACTCTCCACTTCCCGTTTTTCTTGGGGACCACCACCACGTTTGCCAGCCACTCTGGGTACTTGACTTCCTTGATTTTTCCCGTTTCCAGCAGTTTCTTCACCTCATCGTCCACCACCCGGTTTCTTTCTGGCGCGAACTTACGTCTTTTTTGCCGCACCGGGGGGTGTGTGGGGTCCACATTCAACCTGTGGGTTATGACCGACGGGTCGATTCCCACCATGTCGGCGTGGGACCAGGCGAAGGATTCTGTATGTTGCCTCAGGAAGGTTAGGATTGCCGATCGTGTTTCTGGCTCCAAGTCGGATCCGAGCCGTATGGTTTGGCCAGGGTTGGCCGGGTCTAAGGCCACCTCTTCCACTTCTTCTTCGGATGTAGCTGTTTTGGCGTGGGTAGAGGGGGCCTCCTGTAATTGCTATGCGCCATTTCCGACGGTCGTCGGTTTTAAAGCCGACTTATAGCAATCTCGAGCCAGCCACTGGTCTCCCCTAATCTCTTGCACCCCCCCAAGGGGTAGGGAACTTTATAGCCTGATGATAGGTGGAGGCTACTGCTCTCATCTCGTGTATCCACGGCCTCCCCATAATGACATTATAGCATGACGGGCACTCCATGACGGCGAAGCGGACCTGGACGTTCATTCCTTTGGCGTAGGTGGGAAGTATGATATCTCCCAGTGTGTGCTTCACTTCTCCACTGAAGCCTACCAAAGGAACGGGGTTTCTGTCGAGGTCGCTCTCGGATAAGCCCATGCCTTTCAAGGCGTCCAGAGTCATCAGATTAGTAGAACTTCCGGTGTCGATGAGCACCCTCTTCATCATGACGTTGCCTACATGGAGAGATATCACGAGTCCATCGTGATGTGGTCCGAACAATCCCCCCATGTCGGCGTCGTCGAAGGTTATGGGCACGTTCATCCAGGCCTCATCGGGGCGACTAGGCCCGGCCGCTCTCTCGAAGTTGTCCTCTCGCGCGCGGCGCTTAGCCGCGGAGTTGGTGAGGCCGCAGACGTCCGAACCCCCCGAGATTATGTTGACGACGCGGTCGTGGAGAGGGGACGGAGGTTTTGCCGATCCTGGCTCGGGTACTCCTGCTAGCCCTCGTGGGATCCTGGCGTTGGGGGCCACCTCTGAGATCAGGCCGCGGGCTATCAAGAAAGCCACTTCTCTTCTTAGGATGTTGCAGTCATTAGTGAGGTGGCCTGGACCGTCGTGGAAGTGGCACCACTTCTTGGCGGTGGCTTCCGTCTTGTTGCTCTCTATCTTCCGGAGCCAACGGATTAGTTTCCCGAGTTTGCCCAGGTTTCTGACCAACTCAGCAGGGGATAATCCCAGTTGGAGCTTATCTAACGATGGCGGATCGGGCTTATCTCTACTGGCGTCTGCCGTTTCTGGCACTGCCACATTTACCGACGGTGGTGCGTGGTAAGGTTGTGCCCGGCGCTCTCGCCGATTGTCGTGCTGGGACTTCTTCTCGACGCGATCCCAGACCGTGCCCCTGGAACGGAGCCGGCGGTCTTCCTCTAGCCGGATGTGTGCTAGGGCCTTGGATTGTACGTCCTCGAAAGTGTAACACGGGAACTTTGTGAGTTCGGCATACAGATCACCGTCTGGTAGGACCCCTTGGCGGAATGCTTCTATGGCCGTCTCGGCGTCGCATAGGGGAATATTCACCTTTTCGCGATTGAATCGATCCAGAAAATCGCGGGTCGGCTCGTTGGCTTCCTGCCGGAGTCGGTAGAGATCGCTGGAGCGTTTTTCAAACTTGCGACTGCTGGCGAATTGAGCTCGAAACGAGTCTACTAAGTGAGCGAAGGAGGTGATACTTCCCCTCGGGAGGCTTACGAACCATTTCAGAGCGGGGCCAGTGAGGGTCGTGGCGAACCCTTTAGCCATCAGAGGCTCCTTCGAGTGGGACGGGATTGAGCTGGTCATCATTCGTTGCTTGTAGATCGCAACGTGGTCATCAGGGTCGGCAGTGCCGTCATAGGGAGTCATCGTCGGGATGACGAACTTCTTCGGAATGGGTTCCTGAGCGATGCGGGGTACGAACGGGGACTCGTCGTATCCGTCGTAAGACTCTTTCTCTAAAGGCTTGGGCATGCCAGGGATACGGGCGATTTGTTCGGCGAAAGCCTTCAGATGCTCCTGGACCTCCCGGCGGACGGTTACACTCAACGGGCGTCTCCTTTCGAGGTCCTCTTCCTCCTCGTCATCATCCCACGCGAACTGGGGGTGTGGGGTACGAGGAGTAGGTTCAGTCTGCGCGGGGTTAGGCGGCTGCTGGGGGGCCGAGGGCTGCCAATTCGTTGGCGTCGGGATCGGCGGTACTCCCGGCAAGGTGGCCACGGGAGTGACCCTATCGCCGTGATCGCCGCCCTGCGGGCCCCGGGAGGACCCTTCACCACCGTTGAGATTGAGGTTGATGGCTATCCCTTCGGTCTCGCGGTTCATTCGCGGGCGAGACCCGCGCGCAGCGGTAGTCTGTAGTTGGGCGCGCAGCAGGTTGTTCTCGCTGGCGATACGAGAGTTCTCCTCCAGTATCCGAGAGTTCTCGGTGGCGATGCGACCTACAGTCGCTTGGAAGCTGTCGCGCTGATCCTGCATCTCTTTCTGGAGGTCGAGGATCCTCTGGGAGAGCGTGGCCATCTCGTCCTGGCGATTGGCGGCCGGAGGGTCTTCGGGGTTCAAGGGATCCTCAGGCTCGATCTCGGGGTCGGCGTCGTTCGAGTGGTCGTCGGCTAGCGCTTCTTGGTAGGCTTGATCGGATCCTGACATGCCGGTAACTGGAAGATTGTGGCGGCAACGGCCGGAAAGTCTAAAGGCTCTACAGATCGTAGCCCCACGGTGGGCGCCAAATTGTTTTGGGTGAAAAAACAATGTTAGTTCTATCACCTTGATTTGGGGTTACAATTCGAGAGCTTTTTGAATACAGAAGACGAATGTAAGTTAATGATATCAAAAATTCGGCAAATAGGCTTTATTGATTGCTAATCAAATTCAAAATACAAGTACGAGTATCTCAGATACGATATCTCTTTTCGGTTGCTAAGAATCTATCTTATATCTAACAATTGGCGTCGTCGTGGATCGTGGGCTAGCTACTGGATCCCGAGATCTCCGGCCTCCTTCTCTCGCCCGCTACCGAAAGCTCGCTCCCGCTCCCGGATTCCTCGGAAGTCAGTTCCAACGAACCTCTATTAGGAGATGGGCTTCTGCTAACTTGATCAACGGGCCTTTCCTGCTACCATGGGCCTTATACTCTTTGGGCCTGCACTAGGAGAGAAAACGAGGCCCAACAATTTCCAGAAACTGAATCAGAACAAGCTCAAGTATATGTGAGTGGAGATTTAACTAAATGCAGGGTTAATCTTTTTTCCTGAACATCTTTTGTAATGTCTTTGATGGAATGAGTGATGAACTCGTGCAGGTTCCTAACGAACAATTCGTTAAACGGATCAGTACCCAGCTGGATACTAACCAACAAAGATTACATGTGAGCATTCTTCTTTATAATAAACTTGATTCATCATGTACGGAGTTGGATTTTACTCATTCATCCATTTCCTTGCAGAGATGTATCTTACAATGACTTCACTGGATCAGTCACAACTAGTTGCCAACAGTCAAATGTGTAAGATCTTTGTTCCTATGTTTTTATTGTCAATCTGGATAATTATTTGTAGTAATGTTTGTTTATGTTCTTCGCCTTTTCAGGAACTTAGCTTCTAGCTTCCTTCCATCAAAACGCAACTCGTAAGCTCCAATCATTTTGATCAATCTTGGCTTAGATCTGTCATTAAGTGGTTAAAAGATACTAATGTCAGCTAAAACTCTTTAACTTTCAGTGGCAGCTGGTGTTGGACAGAGGATCTACCGTGTCTTTCCAGTGCTAAATGTAAGCATTACAATGAAAATTATTTTGATTCTGCATCTGGTTATTGAACTTCTCATCTCCATTACTCTGCAGACATACTCTTTGTTCATCAACTGTGGAGGAACCCAGGTGACGGACGACAAGCACGTGTACGAAGAGGACTCGGTTACACTAGGCCCTTCTTTATTGGCTTCCGCAGAAGATTGGGCCATTAGTAGTACAGGTGCTTTCATGAGCAACGAGAAAAATGGAGTTTATATCACATCAGCAATTCCCGGCCTTAATGTGACCGGTCCAGCTTACTACCAAACGGCTCGGCTTTCTCCTATATCACTCAAGTACTATCGCATTTGCATACGGAAGGGAAGTTACAATGTGAAGCTACACTTTGCCGAGATTATGTTTTCCAATGATCGCAATTTCAGCAGCAACGGAAGACGTATCTTTGATGTAGCAATTCAGGTTAGTATCAATTCATGCACTTACTTTAAGTAAGAACAAAGTTACCAAAGGTTAGTTTATATAAATGAATGTTTTGACAGGGAAAAGAAGAACTGAAGGACTTTAACATCATGGAGGAAGCTGGTGGAGCTGGAAAGGGAATAACTAAAGAGTTCAAAGATGTTGTTGTTAATGGAAGTACTTTGGAAATACACTTGTATTGGAGAGGAAAAGGACTACTGCTGTTCCTAGTCGAGGAGTGTATGGGCCTCTCATATCTGCCATAACTGTCACTCCAAGTAAAGCTTATGTTCTATACATGAAAACCCTTCTTTGAAAATGTTGTGACTTTCACTTGTCAGTAACTCTGGTTTTGAACATCTTGCAGACTTCAGCACTGATGACAGATTGTCTACAGGAGTTATCGCGGGCATTGTAGTCGGTTCCGTTGGTGTTATAATCTTAATTCTTGTTGTTCTCAAACTGACAGGAGTCTTGGGAAGAAAAGAGCATAATGGTCAGTGGTGTGCTCCAACATTCAAGTTTTTTTGTTGAATATATAAGCACTTGATCATGTCATACATTATGTGAAAGACAGATGAGGATCATGTCATACATCATGCTGTGCAATAGCGCTCTCTTTCGTTCTAATTCTATACTTTTCAATGTACAGAATTGGAGGGTCTTGTTCTTGGCACAGGATGCTTCAGCTTGAGACAGATTAAGGCGGCGACGGATGACTTTGACTCCAAAAACAAGATAGGTGAAGGAGGTTTTGGACCTGTATATAAGTTACATGATCGAGGAGCCTTTATTTGTTTTCACCTTAGCTTTCACTTTCACCTCCTTATATAATTATGGTATGTAATTCATCTCATGATGTCAACAGGGTGTCCTACCTGATGGAAAGGAAATTGCTGTGAAACAGCTCTCTTCCAAATCAAAGCAAGGAAATCGCGAGTTTCTCAATGAGATAGGCATGATATCAGCCTTGCAACATCCAAATCTTGTCAAACTCCATGGGTGTTGCATTGAAGGGAAGGAGTTGTTGTTGATCTATGAGTACATGGTGAACAATAGCCTGGCCGGTGCTCTATTCAGTAAGTTCCTTGTAACAAGTGCACAAACACTTCTCTCTTTGTGTATCTAATGTAACTCTACTCATCAAATGCACAATTACTGGTCCCTCAGAGCGTGAGCAGAAATTTCACCTGGATTGGCCCACAAGGAAGAATATATGCTTGGGCATAGCCAGGGGATTGGCTTATCTTCATGAAGAATCAAGGCTGAAGATTGTTCACAGAGACATAAAGGCCACTAACGTTCTGCTTGACAAGGATTTGAATGCCAAGATATCAGATTTCGGCTTGGCTAAGCTTGATGAGGAAGACAACACCCATATCAGCACAAGGATAGCAGGCACAATGTGAGTTTTAATCCATGCATCCTTCTATCATTTACATGTACTTCAGTATGTTGTTGCTCATACATTTTGTTTTTTGTCTATGGATTGATCTCTTCAGAGGATATATGGCTCCCGAGTATGCAATGAGAGGCTATCTGACGTATAAAGCCGATGTTTACAGCTACGGAATAGTCATTCTTGAGATCATTAGTGGGAAAAGCAACACCAACCACAGACCCAAGGATGAATTTGTCTATCTTCTTGATTGGGTATGTTCTTGAATTGCTCTAAAAACTTATGAGTAAAAGCTTGAATCATGAAGGCTTGCATTTTTATGTTTCATGCTAAACTTTTTCCTTTACTGAACTTGAAGGCCTATGTGCTACAAGAGCAAGGAACCCTTCTAGACCTCGTGAACCCGAGCCTCGGTTCAGACTACTCAAAACAAGATGCATTCAGGCTGCTCAATTTGGCCCTGTTGTGCACTAATCCATCTCCTAGCCTGAGACCAATCATGTCAGCGGTTGTGAGTATGATCAAAGGCACGAGCCCAGTTCAAGCACAGGTTGTCAAGCTATCGGAGCTGGAGCTCACCGCTCTCAAGAACATGTCCCGTGGACTGAACACTTGCTCATACAACACAGCAATTTTTATTTTTAAAAAATAAGCTAAAAAGAGTAGTACTCTATTTTGGCCATGCTCCAGCACAAAATTGGCTTCTTCTGATTAGCACGTCCTAGACTACAATGAGTCTCTGATCAGTATTATTATCTGCAAACATTCTTGGCGAGAACCAACAAATTGAGATACAAGCTCAGCAGTTTACTAGTGGTTTTGGTACTAAGTGGCCTCTTGAACAGTTTTGCTCAGATTCATGGCATCTTTCATCAGACGGCTGACACAAGCTTTTATATCTTCTGGCAACATCAGCTGAGGGTGAATAGCTTCTAGTGCATACACAGTTAGAAGTCTCATTAGAGAAGGCAAGTTCAAGTTGGTTGAGCCACTCTTCCATATACTCTGGTTCTCAAACTTGCAAGACCCTCTTATTGTGCATTTACAGCAAACCTGGTGGTGACAGCATGTTGGGTAAGAAGAAATCATTTAATTCAAATCTCTATCGAGTAAAAGTCATATGATTACTTACAGTGTTTTCGGGTATTTGGAAATAGGTGCGCAAGCTCTTCGCTCCGAAAACAATTCTCTTGTCATTGGAAGGGCAACCAAACAGTGCTATGGTTTTCAGGTCACTTCCCGATAGCCATCTGCACACAGCGTTCTGATCTAAGAGACGAGAATGCATAATTTTACCAGCTAGTATTTGCAAAACATAGACAGTAATTATACAAAGCAGCTTTCTAAATTGGATCAATTGAGTTTTTTACACTTCATACAAAATCATACACATACTTTAAGTCTTGAAGTTCCAAGACATAGAGTCTATTAAGCTATTGCCCACAGTTTGCAGTTAAAACTGATATTCAACTTCAGTTACAGTTTACAACAGACAACAATACCATATAGCCGAAAGATGATAAGAACTATCAACTTTATGTACAACTGAGAAATAATATGGGCATCCATATGAATCAACTACAACAACGATGCAACTTTTTCAGCAGACCAATATTCATTAAAGCATATAGAATGAAGATGAATTAGTGCAAGCTAAAACAGAACTAATCACATAATGCTGTATATGGGGATGCTTACTTTGCAATCTCACTAGTACATAAATTATGTTTTATCACGGTTCCGTTTTGCCATTTATCACGGTTTTTAACCGGGATAATAGGTTCCGAGATAAAAGCTCAAATGTAACGGAACCGTGATAATATGTCTAAAAACCGGGATAAAATGTGATGAAAAGTGTCCTCTTTGAAAGTATTTATCACGGGTCATAACCGTGATAATTGGTAACCAGTTATCACGGTTCTAGAACCGTGATAATGTCTAAAAACCGGGATAAAATGTGAGGAAAAGTGTCCTCTTTGAAGGTATTCATCACGGGTCATAACCGTGATAATTGGTAATGCTATAATCCCGGTTAAAGACCGGGATAAAAGAGCTAAATAAACGGCTTAAATGAAATTACCCACGTATTATCTCGGTAAATAAACGGTTATGATCTAATAATCTTTTTGTTGAATGTGCTAAATGCGCAATCCTGATATTAAAAATAATAACCAACAGATATAGATCTCGTCCTGTATATTTCTAAAAAGGCAACCAAATTTCATGGTCATTAGTTATCACGGCCTCAGTTGATAGAGGTATCAGTTGACCAGGAGATCGCATAAGATCAATCAATAGCTCCACTGAATTCAAAATCATTGTAACATACATATTTAATAATCACTAGATTAACCCATGCATTAGTTGTAACCTCTTTGGCTCAACAGGCAAAAAGGAGGGTGTTTCTTGACTGCTCAACGTAACTTTCTTGCAGGACTCATGGTGCAAATGATAGCAGTTCTAGCATTGCCAGCTAAAGAAGACTGCAGTATAAGTGTGAGCTTAGAATCTCTGTAAGGAACATGCCCATTTCTTCCTTTGCTGCATACATTCATGGAATACATAGCTTCTGTCAGAAGAGCTTCTACTAGATAAACTCAGTAACTGCTGAGCAATTATGCTAAAGAAACAAAGCATGGAAAGACAGAAACATGCATGACACCAGAGAAAGCTAATGATGATAGCAGCCGTCTAAAGTAGATGTCAAATAAAATTAAAGAACGAGAACACTTCATAGGTCCATCTTCAACAATATTAATTTCACATTTTAGTAGGAAGCCATTTGCTCTAAAGATAAGGTGACACTAGATGGGCTAGTAACACTGAAAAGAAGAAATTACTGACATAAGTAAATTTAAATGGAGGATATAAAGAAAAAAGAGATGATACCAAATACAGAGGAAGTAAAGCGGGTAAGCAGGAAAGTATTTAAAAACACAGTACCACAGGGAAACACTCGCGCAGAATGCATTGTTTGATAAGATATTATTATTCAGTCATCAAATTTTGTTTCCAGCGTTTAATTCTAACAGTTTTAACCACATAAATAAACCAGTTTTGCTGATGACAGGGACCTATGAATCAATGATATAAGCTAAAAGAAACTGGAATGAATACCATGGTTCATGAGCAAAAGAATTGGCATTTGTATGAAAAAGAAATAAAAGCCTAACTTGTGAGTATAAACAACGGCAGGACACTTTGCAGAGGATGATTTCAAGCAAATTAGAAGATAATTAGTTGAAAAAAAAACCAAGGCTTAATCAGCTACCTTAGCTTACGGATCACAGTTCCTAGGGTTAGTAAGGTTCGATTTGAGCTGTAAAACAATCACTCGTTCACACTCGTGCAACCAAAGATATCTTGTGACATATATGGAACATTGTAGACCTTACCTTCACAGATGGATAGAAGCCCTTTCAAGTGGTTCCAGTCATGCACAATTTCCTCATTCAGTTTCTCCACAACAGTCCCCCTCTGTGAAAATAAATAAGTATTAAAAAAAATAAAAACCAAGCTTGAGCATTGTTATCCACTTGAGCAGAAAAATCACCTCAGGGTCATCAAGAAGCTTTAGTGGGGCGGGATCCAGTGAAAGGAGGTCCCTCACAGATTCATTATAGATCTCCATTGCAGAAAACTTCAATAGAAAATCTCTTTCTTTGTGCTACACGTTATTGCAATTCACTTTTCATTAGTCAACAAACACATTAAAGAAATAGCCAAAAGGAAAGGGCTAACTCACCAAATGTGTAGGTAGTAGGATACAATGATCGATCGGGACCAAAGTTGCTCTTGTATATGACAGTGTCGTCATTAATGCATTCCCAATCAACAACGTCATTCCTAGTCACCTCCTTCTCATTGAGAGGCTGCACCCTGACCGATACAACAATCTTCTCTTCTGAGCCATTCTGCGAATGCGTTACTTCATTTCCATTAGCACTCTCCATTGTCCAGCACCTTCCTCTTTCTACTCCACTGCAGCTGAAACCCAACGCAAGCCATATAATTTAAAATTATCACCACAAATTTGCTATTGTAAAGCAAGATCAATGCATGGGACACACTCTACCTTTACAAGACCACCATTGTTACAGAAAAAATCCAATAATAGATGAATGAATGTATAACAGGATTTCTGAACACTATTATTTTGTCTCACGAATGGGCTGAATACCCGATTCCCTAATGATGTATCTATTTAATAATCCCAGAGCGGCGGGAGGGTCTAGCCTAAATTTATTAGATAATAAACAATGACACAATTTTTGTATTTATCTCCAAGAGTGGAAATGGCGTGCTTCATTGTGCTGAAACGCCCGAAGGCAGTCACCGACGGGCCTATCGAAACTAGAAACAAGTACACAGCTTGACACATTCAACTGATATCGAAACTAGAAACACATCTTACCAGGTCAGAAAAGGAATTCCTACCTGTGCACCTGAAAGATGACCTTCTTGCTATTCATTGCAATATCTCTGCTTGCCTTGACAACTCTCTCCCTTTTTTCATTCTAGCATCAAAGAACAACTTCCACAATACGATCTCAAAGGCATGCCGAAGCAGAAATCACGACATAGCCAAATAGGGAATACATCTAGCATATTGCAAGCTAGACAAAGAAGACCCCGGAAATTTTACAAAGTAAGAAGAGCTTAGACTGACTGATCAGGAAAAGAGTTGAATAACATCAGTAATCAGATTACACTCCCAGAACGCTGTACTACAACTCATTAATCCTAAAATTCAGCATAATCAGCAAGCAATGTCAAATTTCGCAGCTTAGTTTCACATTGAGTCCACATGACGCCACAAAATGAGGATCACAAGTGACAACATTAACACAGAAACCACCGAAATGCATAATGAAACCAGAGTGAATAGAAATCATATGAACCACGCCACATCAAAGTAAACTATATTGAGAGGGAATTTGGAAGGTGAGGTGACGTACAAGGTTATTGAGATAATCAGCGTATTTGGAGAAGGAATCCGCTGCTGCTGTTCCTATTAGAGAAGAAGGCGTCCTTTCTGTGCAGGATCTCGCGAGCCACCTCGGGAGAAGACGCCACAACTGTCTTCAGGAACCCTAGGTTGATGGGCTTTTACATATTTGGGCCTATTGGCTTCCTTGCTCTGCTAGTAATGGGCCGCCCGTGAGAGAGCTTCGATTGGGCCTAACATCAGTAAAGAAACAAATCAACACTATAAAAACCGAGGATCAGCAACAAACAGAGCAAGAATTAAGCTTACAACATCAAGAAACAAACAAGTTTACAGCAAGAAAGAAAGCGCGATGAGAGTACAATTCACCGGCGGCGATCCCAGGCCGCCCGCACCAGATCGGAATGCCCCACGCCGCCCCCCCCGGCCGCCCGCATCAGAGACACTGCTTCCTTGGCCCCCCGCACCAGATCGGAATGCCCCACGCCGCCCCCCGCCCGCATCAGAGCCGCTGCTTCCTTGGCCGCTTATGCTGGACTCTTCGTCGGCGCCCGTCAGCGACTCCATTCGCACGATTCCCACCATTCTTGAGCCGGTAAGGCCATTTCCCACGGCAGCGTCAATCTCCCATCCCGTCATAGTCGGTGCCTGGCCTCCCGATGGCTGGCGGGTAGCATCAAGACTCCAAAGGGCGACAACGGCTCCCACGATTCCCAGTTCGCAAACACTGCCGTCGGCCGGTTCGCAGAGCACCGCGCCTTCTTTAAATCTGCTCTCCATGGCGGAAAGGCGACTTCCCACGGCGGCAACCACCATTCATTCGCCGGAAAGGCGACTTCCCACGGCCTCTCCCGTCATAGCCGGTGGCTGGCCTCCCGATGGCTCGCCGGTAGCATCAAGACTCCATAGGGCGACAACGGCTCCCACGATTCCTAGTTCGCAAACACTGCCGTCGGCCGGGACCGCCGCCACCACCTCAACTCCCGGCCGCCGGTCACTCGGCCGTCGTTCCACTTCGCAGAGGAGGAGGGCATCCTGCTCGGCGTCACAGCCATCGGCTTCGGCCGGGGCCGTCGCAGCCACCTCAACCCTTGGCCGCCGGTCACCGACGACGGCCACCGATCCCGCCACCCCAACCCCCGGCCGCCGGTCACCGACGACGGCTACCGATCCCCCTCGCCGGCCGCCGAATCCACCGGCCGCCGATTCCGGTCGATCCCGCTCCCCTGAAACGCCGCACTCTGTTTCCTCTATATCCCCCTCGCCGCCGCACTCCGATTCCCCTAGATCCCCCTCGCCGGATTCTGATGTGCCTGTCGGACCACTTGGATCCGGATTCGCCTGGAACTCCTTTGGTGTGGTGAAGATATCTGGGGACGTTTATGTCAACGGACCCCAGAAGAGGACCCGGCGTGAGACATAGGACTTTACAAGGGAGGGCAGAAAGGCTCTAATTTTGCCCTTATTTCTCAACTTGCAGGGAGGGCCTTTCTACAAGCAAAGCAGTTATTAGTCATTGATATTGACGGCTCTTACTTACATTGTACTGTTGGTTCATACATACCCATACATATTACATACTCCTAGGACATAGCTAGGCAGGTTCCTAGGACCTAAAGCTTGGCTTTTTACTTGCATTACCTCATGCTATAATCATTACTGTGTAGTCTATGTGAGTGTGAGAATCCTCACGGATTGTTTTGCAGTTTTTACTTGGAGAAATGAATGAATAGAGTTTGGTGATATTGTATTGAATGCAGTTGTGTTTCTCTTTTTTGGTTTTGGAAAGATAGATATAAATGTAGTTGAAGATGCCATGCTGCCATAGTTTTCTGCAGTAAGAAGGAAAATGAATAATTTCAGCAGAAAACTGTGAATTTCCTATCTGGTGCTGTAAATCAAAACTGAGGTACAAATTTTTTCTTATCTAGTATATAAAGGTAGACTTCTGAGACTTCTGAATGTACATAAATCTGAAATGAATGTTGCTCTACGAAATCAATGAATGTATGGTTCCTATGCATCTATGGCTTCCACTTCTAAGCAAAAGGGTTAAAGCGAATATCAAGGAAAATAAGATTACATAAACAAACAACAACATAGGAGGACAGGGTTTTTGCTCCGGCCATAGTGTACATGTCCTAATACTGCTGGGAAAATTAGAAATCAAAATTTTCAAGCAAGTGTTGTACCACGTCAACTCCTGCAGAATGCATCCAGTAGATTTGAACCTGGCCGGTATGAATAAGAGAGTAACGAAATCAGAGTTGTTCATAGCTAGTAGTGATCAGGAAGCTAATGTCATTAAGAACAAGAAGCTGGCATTCTTGCCTGGATTGTGCTATGTGCAAGAAATCTTTTGACTCCATTAAACTTGACATCCACTCGCTCCCAGCTCAGTTTTGTTAGCCCATTCAGCATAATTTTCATCATCTCTGTAGATCAACAAAACAAAATTGCACAAGCTAACTATACTGCCGAAAACAGTGCAGAAACAACTTTAAGAGAAACAGAAGCAGATCATTAGCAAAGAACCTTCTGCACTAAGTTTTTTCCAGCCATCAACTACGGATTCCTGAGAGTAGACCTTTTGCTGATCATTGGCCTTTGGGGGCTCCCGGTTTACTACATGTTTGAATCTCTCATGTCTTGCAAGCTGGTTGCGCTGAATGCATAGAATGATAAAATGTGAGAGAACTAAGAGTTTAAATAACACTAGCTCCATTTAGTTAAGGTTGCTGCTTTCATAAATTGACTTCTTCGGTGGGAATTCTCTCTATTTATTATTGGCTGGAAACGAAATGGGTAGTTAATAATGTAGAAGTTGTATAAAAAAGTTTGTAAGGTTTTAAAATTACTTACATAGTTGTACCAAAGCCTTAAATGACAATCCCTATTCTCTAATTAGGAAAGGACAACAACAATCTCTAGTTAACTGAGGGAATGTCACTCAAGGATCACTATCTGAAGGTGCAATGTACATGTGGCAGTTCACTTGGATACCGTATTGATGATGTACACCAGCCAACTATCTCTGTGAAAATGGAGTTAAGCTAAGCCTTTCTCTTGACAATGGCAGTGCAATCAAACGAATTTACAGTAGTACATAATCGGGCTCAATTAAGAAAACTGCACAAGAATACGGTCAAAGCGCACATTTGCATAGGCAATTCGGCGCTTGAAAGCCTGCGAGGCTGATCCGCACAGAGTAGATAGACATATAGTTTGTCAGATCTATTAATCATTACTATTTGAGGTGATACATTTTAGGAAAGGATGGCATCTTTACATGAAAGGAAGATGTTCAAAGTCATTGGACATCTGCAGTAAAAGAGGCGGCTTCCCGTTGTCACTGTCAGTTAAAAACAAATGCTTTCCTGTTCTACCGAGCAACCAGGACGAACGACGTGCTAGTTTTTCCAATTTTCCAACACCACAGAACAGCGGAACCTTGAAAGTAAGGCGGAGCATACTATTGTTAACCCAACAATCAGAACATATGTATTTGTTTGTTGAATCATGAATGGACACCTCATCTCATCTAGGATCTAGTTACCTGATTGTGTCCCATTGAACCGAGGTGTGGTGTTGCAAATGTTACGTAATTTACGGGCTCTAGACCAGCAATCTTGCCCTTATACTTGTCCCGAGTTGATGCTTCTGTAGAACCTACTTGTCCATTTTCAGGCGGGAAGAAATTCAGAAAATTGGTTTCATAAAGCAGAGCAATGGCATATCTGACAACGAGGCCACCAAGTGAATGAGCTATGAAGGAGATCTTGTCAACGCTGGGATTGCGTTGAATGACTGAGATCACCTGAAAGAAGAGTTGCATTTAACTCTAATAAATATCCTGAGCAACAGTTGCTTCAGAACTTGCACATTGCAAATTCAGGTGCAGTGTGGCTATATGTTGCAAAGGAATGTGGGAGATTGAAATTCTTATAAATAAACGAGTACGTCGTGCACCAGGCGTCTTCCCATGACATCCACACCATCAAAGGTGAGTGTTGAATGATTACTTTTACTACCTGTAGGGTAGAGCTCCGATTGCAGGTTACTACTGTACTTACTAGTATTGATTAGAAAGCGAGAAGATATGTTTGTTCATTTAAGTCACAAGGATGAATGGATCATGGATGGATGGCATATGTAAGTGTCAAGTGTAGTAAGAATAATGCACCCTTGGCTGCTACTAGGCTAAAGTACCATCAAAGATGCAAGATGAGGAGGCAGAGAGTAGGGAATCTTACAATGAACGACCACTTGTTGGGGATGTGTCTTGACAAACTGCTTGGCTGCATATCTCCAGTTCTTTGAGCTGAGCAAAAAGCCCTATTTTTAGATGGAATGTACTAGTATCATAATCATTTTCATTGCTGTGTGTATTAATCAAGTTCAAGTGGGGGTTTGAGAATGTATATTAGACGCTTTCTTGCGACGACAACCTATGAATCTTGCGAGAGTCATCCTTGAGCACATGGGGAAGTGCACAAATAGCAAACATTCTCTTCCCTACCCAGCTCTTGCGAAGAAGATCATGGCACAGCAGGGTCTGTATGAGCTAAAGGAGGAAAGGACATTTGGTACCCATTGGGACGTCAAGCAGATCACAGGGCCTCCAGTCGGCAAAATATGTTATGATGAAGAGCTTCCCTCGGTGAAGAAACAAAGGGTCAGGGAGAAAAGGGAAGTTGAGTTGAAGGCTGTTGCCGAGGCTACTACTACTGACGATGCTGAAAATAATCAAGTAGTAGGGACGCCAGCTGAGCAGACTGCAGGGACGGATGAAGAGCCAGAGAACGTTCAATTCCTCACATGGATGAAGGGTACTCGAACAAGGAACTGTTGGGGATGATGATCGACAACCAATGCATGGTCATCGATCTTATCCAACAGATGCATAAACCCTCATCGCAACAACGAGCTGATGGAACGCTCCAATGATCTTGCTGCTCAAACACTTAAGGCTCTTGGCAAGAGTCCTAAGTGATCACGCCTTCCCTTCCTATCCTGAAAAACAATGTTTCTTTTGTGTTGTTGTCTTGAACAATTTGTCTTTTGAACCATGGTTGTGAATGTCTGTAACAACCGTACTTTGGTTCTTTTGCACTCTATCTTTTATGAATGGCGTTCACTGCTTTTGCTTATCATTTTGTCTAGGTGTTCCTCCCTCTAGTTATGACTTTATGTTACCATGAATTATCACTTATTCTCCTTTTCGATAATGCCAAAAGGGGCAAGTATAGTTTGACAGAGATGCGTTCGTTTTTAAAGTTATCATAGAAAGCATGTGTTTATAGGGAATTTCGACCAAGTCCAAAGGACGCTAGTACAAGAATAAGTTAGGACACACTTGAAAAATGTTTGAATGCTAATCTTCGTCAAAGGACGCTAGAGTGTGCGCATTATTTAAGAGTTTGTCATCATCAAAAAGGGGGCAATTTTTGGGACGATGTTAAGGACGCCAGTCTCTAATATTTAACCAATAATGAAAGTCCATAGTTTTGATAATGACAAACTCAATGGTATTTAATGTTTGTCTACGTGCTTATCTCAGGTAAGTCTCAGGGACGCCCATGAGTAAAAAAGGACAACAAATGAACTAGAGTCCCTAAGCAATAGGGACGCACTCCATCAGAATATCCAAAGCTGAACAAGAATGGAGTACCTACAAGATTAGGACGGCGTCCTCATCGAGAAGGGACGCGCGCCTAAAATTGTGCAGAAGTTCAAATTCAAACCAAAGCCGCCCCATCATGATTACATCATAATCGGCCGTAGTCCTCAAAAGGAAGCTTCCTATGTCTGGCCATGTGCGAGTACTTCCAAAGAAGTCGTTTTCCAGAAGATGGTCCCCTGACCACGCGGAGGCTTCCCAAGTGGTGACAGAGTTGACTTCCTCAAGATGCAAATCCCACCGTTGAAAGAAGACGACAGATCTTGCAGTGATCTCTGAGGACGCTACAGGACAAAAGTCACTACCATTATAAATACTCCTGAAGGGTTATGCATAGCGGAGTGGACTTAGAAGATTTCTCCCGAGCTCACTCCCGAAGCATTCAAGCTCAGGAACGAAGATCTAGAAGATCAAATGAGCTTGAATCGAGAGAAGAAGAAGTCTAACCACATCAAATCCCAAAACAAATCACAAAAGTTAGAAAGATAGTTTGTCTCTCACGAAGTATTGTGAGAGACATGAGTGTTTAGCTATCTTATAGAAAAGAGAGTTAGGTTACGTGTTAGGCTAAAAGGAGAAGTTACTAGTGAGGCTAAGGACGCATACTTAGACTCAGAGAATTGTAACTGCTCGTCTGTACTCTGTAAGGACTCTCTCTCTCTAATAAGATAAAAACAGCTATTCGAAAATCCTCCTCGGAGGTAGAGGTTTACCCAAAAGACTAGTTGGTCTTAGTGGGGTTCCTTTATAAATCCCAGAGTTTTTTATCTTACCTGTTTTACTGCTTAAGTCTTTTATTTCCGCTGCACATAAAAACGCCTTTAACTCTGTTTAGGACGCCCATTCAACTTACTAAAGGTATTACTTATTATATCTTAACAAACTCATTTTTCTTGCTCAAAAACTCACTCCTTGTTTTATTTTCAAACAATTTAAACTTGCGTGTTATCAAAAAAATAATTTAAACTTGTGTATTTGTTTTTGTTAAAACAAACCTTCTATATTTACCATGGGTTCTCTTATTTACTAGCCAATATAGTAAGAGATTGAAAAGCAAAAATGATCATTTTATTTTCGTAGATTCCAAAATGATGCAGAAGTTTATCAAGCTTTTTTTTTCAGATCATAAGCTAAAATATCATGTAACGATTTAATTTCAATCATTATATATTCTGTAATCATAATTTTTAAATTTAAAAAAAATAATTTCATCCAAATATAACTATAAAATTTTATCCAATTCTACTTCTATATATTAACTTATTTGTTCATATTTTTCTATGAGTTTCTTCTCTCTTTACCTGCATCATTTCCCTCTTAAATTTTGTTATATGTTTAGTTAGCTACATGCCCATCACCAAATTTTTTTAAAGATAAATCATTGGTATGTTTTCACTTATATATTTATTTTCCTTTTAATGTAGAAAATTTATTTCCACTCCAATTAAATATATAATTAAAATTAGGATTATTCAATATTTATACAAAAAGTTATAATCGTACTACAAATCTTTACTCGATTAAAAGAATATGTTATAGTGAAAATACAATATTATGAAAATACATCCTATAAAAAAATAAAATAAATAAAATAATACAAGATTTTATATCAAACTATTTGTTTGAATAACTTTATAAAAAATTTAAAATAAGTTTTTAATTAAATAAATTAATATATGTTCATATTTCTTAATACTAGTTTAATACAAGGTGGGGGCATGGATGAGTCTACATATACCTTTCCATATATGTTCATATTTATATCAATTAATATCTCAACAATAACTCACGTTTCAATTTGCATCAAAATTTTTTAGTATAAATCTCAATCACGTATATATAATTTCATGCATTAGAACGAAAAAAACGGGATTTGTTTTCCCCAAATCTTTTATACAAAAAAGATAGATATTAGGTTAGAAAGATAGATATTATGAAAACATAATAAAATATGGATCATAAATAATTAATAAGAAAAACTTATGTAAGATAGATAATTATTTTTATCAAATATATGGTGGGATCAGAATCAACGTGGTAGTTCGAAAACGACGACTTTTATAATATATATATATATATATATATTTATATATTTTTTGATGATTCGATCCGTTTACAAAACCATAGATATGTGTATACAAGATAGATAGATATTTCCTCAACTTTAATCGATCTTTTGTTACCAATAAAATTAATTAATAATTAGTTGGAGAAATAAAAGGGTCTTAATCTGGGTAACAAAAGATGGATTAAAGCTGAGGAAATAAACGAATGGAAGCAATCTTTCCTAGGCAACTCATGATATGATATAGTTAGATATACTGACCGAAAAAAATAGATAGATACATAAATCTCTCTACCTCTATATATATATACAAGTACCTTTCAACCAAAAAAAAAAAAATATATATATATATATATACACATATACATGTACCTAGAACATAGTCCTCCACTCTCTCGATCGCTACATATCTTCTTTTGTAGAGATCGAAATCTCTTGCTAGGCCTATTAGAATTAGCCCGTCTTCCGATCGACCATTCAACTCCAACGAGTTTGAGATGGTCGTATATATTTCAAACTTCTTTGCCCCAAACTTAGTTGCCTCAAACGTCTACTTCATAGAAAGGGAAAGGAAGAGGAAGAGGAAGAGGAAGCAAAAGAAAGAAGAAAAGAAGAGGTATGTTTCCGTGGAAGTTATAGAGGAGATTTTGGTTAGGCTTCCGGTTAAGTCTCTTTACAGGCTCAAATCCGTCTCCAAGACATGGCGGTCCTTGATCGAGTCTCGATCCTTCATGGACTTCCACGCACGACGCCACTATCATGATTATTCCAACAATCTCATTCTCATGGCTGGGACGCAGCTTGAACAAGGAGAAGGCGGTCCTATGGTGCGCGCAATGGGTCCTTTGAGCAACGGCGTCTATTGTTTGGTTCGCAGTAACACCTCGAGAATATTGCTGTGTAATAGGGCTGCTCACAAGTTACTTAGTCCTATTCCCTACGATGACGACGACTTGTCACATGCCCTCGCGCAAAAGCCATGTCGAGTCCACTATGGCTTTGGAAACATTGGAGACGATCATAAGGTGATCATCGTCTTAAGTTGGGGTCCATTCTTTTCCTCGTTTCTTAGCTTTGTCTATAGCTCAATACGCGACCAGTGGAGAAAGATTGGCGATTTGAACGCAACGAATGGACTATTTAGAGGAGGACGGTATCCTGAGATTACGGAAGATTTAGAGGTATGTCCACAAAGGTTTTACAACGGGCGCTGGCATTGGATGGCTGTCCGCGAAGCAGAAGATGGCGCGTACGCGTCCTCTATTTTGTCGTTTGATTTGCACGATGAAGCTTTTCGATTAATGGGTGCGCCGGAGGAATGGGACTGCCATGTGGATGTTCCCGGGGCAACGGGCGGTTCCTTGAGGGGAGCTTGGGCTCTGGTGTTAAATGATCATCTTGGCGCGATTGTTTGTCCTGACCCATGTTCGTCTATTCAGGTTTATATGATGATGGAATACGGGGTTGAGGAGTCATGGACCATGATCTATGCCATCGATCCGAACTTCTATGGCGGCTTTTCAAGACTTGTGGGGATATCTTGGACGTCTCCAAGTGATGGCAATGGCGGAAATTGTGTTATCCAGGGTATAGAGTTTGAAAGTAGTGACCATCATGGCAAGAAGTGGATCTTTTGTCATGGTTCTGGGTACCAAGAGCGCGATCCTGATTATGACCTTTCATCTGCTATATATTTGAATACCTATGGAATATCTGTATATAGGGAGACGCTTTATAATCCTTTCTAGAATATAGTTTGTTTTTTTTAGTTAGGTAAGAATTTCTAGAATATAGTTGATTTAGAGGACACAATCAGTTTTTTTTTTGTTTTTTTTTTTTAGATTTTATGTTTCTATGAAAGATCATGGTTGTGCGTTGGAAATTTCAATCACTTATGGGTTCAATCACTCCCCCTTTTTTTTTTTTTGTTATGTTTAGACTAGGGTTGCCTAAGACTATAAAACATACTTTGGCTTGTGTTGACACTTCCACTCTATCCGGTCATAGCGTCCAATGCACGAGTCTCATTAGTTGTGAACTTAGGGCAAAGTAGGTTCGCTTACGAGCCAACGAATGCAATGAGGACTCCAAATCCATGCTTCTTTGGCCCACTAATCGCTTCGCCAGCGGCTCTTGGATATGAAGACAGCGGAGAGCTGTTTTCCATGGGGAGAATCGACTCGGGTTGGCATAACATTTGATGGGGATGATCTTGAAGGTGATTTGTTTGAATTAGTGGTGGATGTCAAGGGAAAGTCTTCACATGTATAGTGAAAAGAAAGTGGTGTATATAGTTTATTGGTTAATAATGTCTTACACTAGTTTAGGAGATTGAAAATCTATAGAGCTTTTAGAGGTTGCTTGTGAAGAAGTTTTTTACTCGTTTGAAATTCAAAAACTTCCGGGTTAGGATTTTTTCCCTCAAAAAACTTATTTTGAATTCAAGAAAATCGTGATATCCTAACTAAGAAGATTTCTCCTTCCTTTTTCTGTCACCTAAACATCCATCATTTTTACAAAAAAATCTTAAATTTAACGTACTACTTCCATACTCGTTTTTAAGAACCCTTTCTCAGAACTGTAATCCATAAGTTCATCTTCTCCTCATGCAACCATGTCGATGCCAAAGTTCATCTTCTCCTCTTCCAACACTAATCCAAACCCTAACCCTAAAAACGAAAGAAAGAAGAAGAAACAAAGCAGAGATGAATACTATTTCAATCTTCCATTCACCCAAGAGCATGTCTTGCTCAACCTTCCAATCAAGTCTCTCATGCGATTCAACTCCGTCTCCAAGCCATGGCGTTCTATAATCCAGTCTCGTGTCTTCATCGACATGCACCGTCGTCGTGGCTCCAATAACTACTCGGATCAACTCGTCTTCTTGCCCTACGACACGGCTCGTAAGTCCTTCATGACTAACTACTCCTTGTCTACTGCCTCAGATTTGATCACGATCTCCCCTGGACCGTCTGATCTACTCTTGCCAAGCGAGCTCTCGGTCCTCATAAAGCCGGAGCAAAACCCTAGTGCGTGGAGGCGCGTTGTGCGCGTGATGGGTCCGTTGAACAACTCCATCTATTGCTTGGCTTCCAACTTTGAATCCTCCAACGGTTTCGTCTCGGTGTCCAACGGTCGAATCGCCTTTTGTAACCCCGCTACGCATAACTACAAGCTAGCTCCCCCTCTGCCCTTGGACGCGTTCTCCAACTACCCGGGTTTAAACCCGGTGCGAGTCCATTACGGGTTCGGTAGCGTCACCAAGAACTCTTATGGTGACATGGATTATAAGGTGGTTGTGATCCTAAGTTGGGGTGGCATATTTTCATCTTTTATTAGCTTTGTGTATAGTCTTCAACGTGGTAGATGGAGAAAGCTTGTTGATTTTCATCCTCAATGTGGCGGGAAACCCCTTTGTGATAGAAATGCCATACGTGGGTTCATTTCTGAAACAGGAGGAATAGCTTATCCTGAGGTTGTCCAAGATTTAGAGGTGTGTCCGCAAAGGTTCTTTAAAGGGTGTTGGCATTGGATGGCTGCGAATCGTAGTTATGGGTTCGATGTGTTGTCGTTCGATTTGGTTGACGAGTCGTTCAGTTTGTTCGGTGCCCCACCAGGCTATACGTATGAGTATCATGGTCCGGACTCGGAAGCCTGTCTCAAGGGTGGTGGTGTGTTTGTGTTGAATGAGAGTCTTTGCGCGGTTTACTTGCCTAATCCTTGTGTCGAGATTGATGTTTGGATGATGATGGAGTACGGTGTCGAGGAGTCTTGGACGAGGGTATATTCGATACAACCGAATTTCTACGGGGAGTTTTCGAGAATCGTTGGGGTTGAAAGGGAGGAAGAAGAAAATGGTGGTATTAAGAGGATGTTTTTGGAAGATGGTGAGAAGAAACAGTTGGTTTCTTGTGATGAAAATGGGTATGTGGATCATGATGTTTATGGTCTTTCTTCTGCAATTTGGTGGAATACTCTTGGAATTTCAACTTATGTTGAGTCAATAGAGCCTCTCTAAATTAGATGGCCTTACTAAGATGGTTAGGAGGATAATCAAATAAGGATAATCAAACAGTTGGTTTTTTATTTTATGAATGATTGTATTTGTAACAGCTAGCTACTTGATTGATTAGAACAAGGATATTAAATAAAGCTACTCTTTAATATTTTTTTATATCACCTTTGTCATTTTGAAGTTGTAGTCTTTTTATTATTATGTTAAGTAATATGCATTCTACTTTTTTGAGCAATTAAGCCTTGCAGTTTCAAGTCTTTGGTTGCTCAAATGACTTCTAGTTTCAAGTCTTTCTTTAGATACAATTTAGCATAAGGTTGACTCTTTCGCTTAACAAAAAAAAAAACTTCTTATCTTTGGTTTCACGTCGGAGCTTGGGCTAACAAAGAATGAAACTTTGTCTCTTCTTTCCTATTGCCCATTCAACTATTATCCCTTCATTCTAATTAAAAAAACAAATATCCTCTCCAAGAAGAAAGTGTCAAACCAAGAAATGAAAACATATACTCCTGTTGTTCAAAGCTCAAAGCCCTTGAGCAAGAAGAATTTTTTCCTTACAAAGGAAAAATGTCGAGATGGCGAATGATTTTACCCGTAGTAGTGTCTGCTACAATCCTCATCGCCCTAGTGATCACGATCATCGCGCGAAGTTGTCGTAATATCTCCAAACAAGGCACAAGAGCCACCACCACCACAACACCAATGCAAAATAGGAGGAAAATGGAGGGAATAAGATCTCAGAGAATTTCACCAACAAATAGGCCAAACTATAATCTCTTCAAACGAGGGTCTTCCACAAAGCCTTTGTTTAGTTGGGCTGATCATCCATCGTTGATCGCAGACGCCATCGAGTATGGATGGTCAAGATTCGCCTTCACCAGTTGCTCCTCACCTCCATCATCACTATTGAATCTTGTGAGTGATCTTCATCAGAATCATAATCAGAGAGAGACCCAAGTTGAGATTACATGGGAAGTCGGCCTAGGATCGGTTGATTTCATGCAGAAGATCAAGATGAATCATGGGTTGAAGAAATCAAGCTTGAATTCTTCTTCTTCTTCCATGGCTGCAAGATCAGTAGTCAAAACTGCGTTGCCTTTGCCTGGGCCTTTACTAAGGCATTCCCCTGCATTTCCACAAGTTGCCTATTTTGAGATCACCATTTTGTCGATTTCGTCTTCTTTTGAAGATGAAGGGATATATGAAGGAGAGAAGATGAAGTTAATTGAAGAGAAGAACTTTGAAGAGAAGAGGAAATTGGATTCTAAAATTCATGTTCATAATAAAGAGCTCAAGTTAAGAGACAGAGGAGTTGTGATTATGTCTTTAGGGTTAACTTCTTCGAGTGTCGCCCCTCTCAAGATTCCGGGGAGTTACCATGGCTCCATTGGGCTCAACTCCGATGGATCGGTCAATCTTGATGGTAAGTTTGTTATGTATTCTGTTCATTGTCTTTAGGGTTAACTTATTTGACATGTGAAATTCTAATCTTCAAAAGCTTTATGCTCATTTTCTATGTTTTGAGATGTTGGGCCATGGAAATTTACCCCTTTTGTGCACTTTTTGTAATCATCAGGAACTAGGTTGGCTTTCGGGTCCGAAAAAGTAGACTGGGGACAAGAAGAGAAGGTGATCGGATGCGGGTTTGATCCGAGGGAGAAGAAAGTGTTCTTCACGGTAGATTCGGAGCTTGTCCACATGGTACATTGCAAGTCGGATGAGTTTGGAGCACCACTCTATCCGGTCATAGCGTCCAATGCACGAGTCTCATTAGTTGTGAACTTAGGGCAAAGTAGTTTCGCTTACGAGCCAACGAATGCAATGAGGACTCCAAATCCGTGCTTCTTTGGCCCACTTATCGCTTCGCCAGGGGCTCTTGGATATGAAGACAGCGGAGAGCTGTTTTCCATGGGGAGAATCGACTCGGATTGGCGTAACATTTGCGTTGCTTATAGTAGTGCTAATAGTGATGTGTTTAGTTGCCATGGCGGGTCACATGGGAATGAGAATGAGAATAGTGTGACGAGCCGAAGTAAAGTGAATGGTGATGGGGATGATCTTGAAGGTGATTTGTTTGAATTAGTGGTGGATGTTAAGGGAAAGTCTTCACATGTATAGTGAAAAGAAAGTGTTGTGTATAGTTTATTGGTTTATGTCTTACACTAGTTTTGGAGATTGAAAATCTAGAGAGTTTTTAGAGGTTGATTGTGAAGAAGTTTGTTTAGCAATGGCTTGTTATATACCATGTCCTTTCGTATATAGGAATTCACAACACAATTTCACATTAATGGCACAATGGTGAGATTGAAGAGGCAAACAAGACGCACTACAAAAGTCTTAATTTAATAGCTTGGTGAAGGCAAAATGTCCGTGTTATGGCATGGAATTTGCCAACGGAAAATGTCAACGAGGACACCTTCCCATAAGCTGGAAGTGTATATTCTAATGTTGTTTTGAAGCTAAATATATTTTGATATCTACATACACCATCATATTGGAATGACACATATGGTTGTTTAACCAAGTCTATTTATCATGATTAAGGAATTGTTTCTTGAGTGACATAATACATAACATATTTTAAAATGGAAGCATATACTCGTGAATATTATCTTGTATATATATGCTCGTTGTACTTGAAAATGACTTATCACATTATTGAGTCCATGGTGCTATTGTATGGAGTGTATCAAGAATCAGATTCGGAATATATGGTTTCTTGAGTGATACGGAGTATAACACATTTCATATTTTAAGGCTATCTCATTTTTCCAAAGCAAAATCTTAACTATAGCTTTGTTGGTCATCAGGAATCGGATTCGGGTCATTTCGGATTTGGACCATTTCAGGTTCGGTCCCAATTGGTACATTTCACTAGCTTTTTGATTTCGTTTTGGTTTCGGTTCAGGTCAGTTTTACGAGTTGGGTCGGTTCATGAGTTATTAGTTGCTTCTCATTGGATTATAAGATTATATGATGAAATTTTGCGAAATTAGTGCATGCACATGGTTTTTCCATTCAGGGTCGATGTTATTGAGAAAACATTCGTATGCATACATCATAAAATTTCTCTGTAAAATGAACTGTTTAAGTCAAAATGTAAATCTCTATACAAGAATTGAGAAAGGATATCCTTGCAATTAGAAGAGGAGTATTTGATAAGTTGCAGAAGTATAGAAGGTGAAAGAGACATAAACGTTCATTGAATAACAACACATAAGTTTGCACCATCAAAACATTCATTTCCCATAACTAATAGAATATCGCAATCAAGCATAAAGCAGAGAAGAGGCTAACACAGCAAAATCAGAAAGACAGAAACATAACAAGCTTGTCATTGTTGAGAATTCAATGACACACCAGTTCACTTAATACCTGAGCCACATAACCGAGTCCCAATCATGTTCACAACAAACACCCAAATCCTTGATTCAATTCAGAAACCAAGTATTCACACTTCATTGAGCAGTCTTGGAGAACAACTCCGTCATCGCCAGACAAATAGTATGTTCAAACAATAGAAGCAGAACATTTATATTCTACCCTAGTTACCGATCCGATCAGCGGCTAGATACCAGAGGGGTATTGCTTCGCCTGTTGCCTCACCCTTCTCTTATACTCGGATTTATCCTCCTGCATTTTTCAACAACCATAGCATTCACAAGTAAACATCCTTCTCCAGGAACACATCAAAAAACACGAACCAAACCTGAAGAGCTAGAGTACCTGAATGAAAAGATGGTACCCGTCAGTCTGTGCGGGATCTCCAGGATTGGGCTCGTCGAGCAAATCTTGGATTCCAGTAAGAATTTGCCTCACAGTAATAGCCGGTCTCCATCCCTGCGGAAAGAACAAAGCACAACCATAACTAGACATGCTACGGAGCTTTTAAGCATGCATTTGCAATTTAACTTGGAAACTCGGGAAGCTAAACACTTCCTAGTGTCCGGTTTATGTGCAACATGGCGTAAAACAAGAGTTAGTAACAGGATACTCACACTATCCTCGTTGAGGATTGAAAGACAAACGGTTCCGGAAGGATAGACATTCGGGTGAAAGAATCCGCCGGGAAACCTGCACTTGGGCGGTTTGCTAGGGTAGTCCTCGGTGAAATAGAGTATCACCGGATAGTGGCCGCCTTCCCAGTCAGTCTGAGCATACAGAGACATCAGTCAAAATTTCAAACAAACCCACTTCAACATTTGTCTCTCTACTAGCATGATCAAGAATCAGCATATTGAACACTTGAAACTGCACACATGAAGCTTTTCTAGGGCAAATTGAGCATCACTGAACAGCCAATAGGATCATAGAATACATAATTGGCTTGGAAAGGTAGCACAAAGACACTAAAGAATGCAAATTTAGGAATTTCAGCATATTGAACACTTGTCTCTCTACTAGCATGATCAAGAATCAGCATATTGAACACTTAAACTGCACAAATGAAGCTTTTCTAGGGCAAATTGAACATCACTGAATAACCAAAAAGGATCATAGAATACATAATTGGCTTGTAAAGGTAGCAGATAGACACTACAGAATGCAAATTTAGGAATTTCAGCTAGTTTCAACAAGCAGATGCTAGCAGTAACAGACAGAGAGTCCAATTAGACTAATTAGGGTTGAGAAAGGGAGGGGAAACAATACCCCAGCTTTTCCAGGGATGGTGCAATGCCAGGTCATGAGATTAACGGATCCATCGGCCGCCGTCTCCGGCCTTGCAACGAAACCCTAATTTTGACCAGAATTCGGAGAAACAAAGCAAAATCAGAAAGAGGAATTTCCAATTGATGGAGGGGAAAAGGAGAATGGAAAAGAGAAGAGAAAGAGGACGAACATGGGGGTGGTTCTTACGCCAGGCTTTCCTCTCTTCTGTGAGCCTTCCTCTCGCGATTCCCCCCGACATCGCCTTCTCTCTCTCGCTCTGTCTGCTATCTTGCACTTTACTCTCTGCACACTTCGGTTCAGACTTCAGAGTTTGAGTCTTCGGTCTTATTAGTCGACGTCGTTTTTGTAGTTTGATAATGTACTCCTTTTTCAAAACTGGGCCGTTTGGGCCTATCCTTGTATTTTTGGGCCTAATGTAGACCAAGATGGTTTTGGGGGTCATTGAACTCTTGTTAACGCGCATTAGTTCGAAATTAACTATGGATTCTTCCTAGAGATGATGTGATCATAATTTTGAAGATATTTTGGGTCCAGGGAATGTGCCATACAATGTTATATCATGGTTAAACTTGTATAATATACAACTTTACCAATAACCTGTTGGTCTAGTGGGATGAGGTGCTAGGCCCCTTAAGCGTTTGTTCAGGAGGTTTGAAGTTCGAATCTCAGTGATGACGTGTATGGAAAAAACAGAATTGGGAGGGTCGCCCCAATAATGGGCCTCTGCCGTACCTAGTCCGGACATAGATTGACTCTGTCTAATCGAACCGGGCAAGACATACAAAAAAATATATACAACTTTAGTTGTGGAGAGAATCGGTAGAGCTACTTTTTCTTAGTGTATTCTTTTTCGTCCATAGCGCAATTAACAGAGCTACTTTTTCTTAGTCTATTCTTTTTCGTCCATGGCACACTTCACAATGTAGGAGATTCGAACTCGCAATCTAATAATTATGGACATTTATAGTTAGACTAGAGAGACAATCCCCTAATCTATTCTTTAATTGCCTAGAACGTGTTTTATGCAGTAATTCCGGGCCACAAAACAATTTGGCTTTACTTGAGTTGAAATAATCGGATATATCATACTTTAGAAATGAGTTGAACAATTATTTATCTTGTCGTTAAGCGTTGATATAACTTGTCATATCCTTGGGAAGGTGTATTTCTTGCTATGCACACCATTTGACTTTGAGCTAAGCACTATAAACACAGAGACTAATATATCCAAACATGTCATAAATCAAATTCAACAAAACAAAACCAACCACAATGTCACTCTAAACAAAGGCTAATTAAAGCTTTGGATTCAAGAAACCAAAATATACACACTTGCAAATGACCAACCAACATGAACTAACCATGATCACAAAATTTCAAGGAAAATGTGAAGGCTTACAAGGAACAATCCTAAGAGTTTCCATGTGAGGGCAAATCCTAGGCTCCGAAAAGAAGTTTGCACACTCCATTATTGATCTTTGAAATGGCATTCCCGGAATACAATTGTTCTTAATATCTAGCACTCCACTTCCTATCAAGCTCCTACACCTTGGCCCTACTTGCATGAAATAATTATCCGCTAATGACAAACTTGCAAGATTAGGCAGCCCACAAATCAACTCCGGAACCATTCCATACAACAAATTCCCAGCAAAACTCAGCACCTCAACATTCTGAAGACATGCTAAAGAGAAAGGCAGTTGACCGGTCAACTGATTGTTGCTGACGTCAAAGATCGTCACTTGTGTGAGAAACCCTAGCTCATAAGGCAAACAACCGATTAACCGGTTGTTGAGCAACAAAACCTCGGTCAAGGATGATAGAGCTAGAGAAATATCATTTGGGATTGGACCCATGAACTTATTGTTGGCTAAAGTAAGGTACAAGATATGGGTGGCTTGTAAGTTATCAGGCAAAGATGAAACAAAGTTGTTATCATTGAGGAAAAACACAATGAGATTTTGGGTGAATATTGCATTAGGCACTGACCCGGAAAACATGTTGTACCGGATATCAAGAAAGTTGAGGCTCTCCATGCCCAAAACCGCCATTGGAAACTCGCCGGAGAATTGGTTATTGCTAATGTCTAGCTCGTAGAGGTATTTGAGATTTGCTATGTTTTGTGTGATGGTCCCGGAGAATTGGTTGGTGTTTGCATGGAAAAGTGCAAGATCGGGGAGCTTATCAAGGAAGTTGTTTAAACTTGGTGCACTTAGTTGGTAGCCGTTGAAGTCGATGGAGGCGACGGTGGTGGCGCTAATGTTGTCCGGTGGGTGGTCGCAGAAGAAGCCCCTATAGGCGCACACGTCGGATCCGACCCATGTTAGGGTGACTCCAAATGGGTCTGAGGTTATGGTGGATTTGAAGGTTTGGATGATTGGATAAACTAAGGCTAGTCTATGGTCAACGAAAGTCAACGTGGTAGTTGGCGTTGACTTTGGCGGTGGCGACGGAGGTGGTTCCGATGAAGGTGGTGAAGGCGGTGGTGGTATGACTAGTGGTGGTGATAATGGTGGTGGTGGGTTTGGATATTGTGGTTGTGGACATGGATGCATGAAATAAGGGAAACAAAAGTTTCCATAATGCCAAAATTTGCTAGTTTGGACTAAAGTTTTGTTACTTGTGGAAGATGTAACGAAATTTGTGTGAGAGACCCAGAAGAAAAGGAGTAGGATTTGGAAGATTGAGGAGGTACCCATTTTTCTTTCTTCCATTATAAAGGCTTTGACAACTCGAGTTGAGTTTATAGCAAGAAGTCTACTTTATATAAAGGGTTTTTGTTGGCTATGAGATGATGTTGTTGTCATATTTGTTACTTTAGTTGCTATTGATGTTGTTGTTCCAGGTCCACTTTGTTTTGCCTAGTGTTGACAGCACTGGAGTTGTTGAGACTTTTGAATTCAATTAATCAAATTATGAATCATAATTGGCCCTTTAACCCTAATCACTAAAGTGGACTTTACATCAATATCAAGGTTATCTTCATATTACAAGTTTTTCTAGAATTCTGATGTTGCTTTTTATCATTTAAAAATTTTAAGAATATATATTAGAACATTGTAGGCTGAAAATTGAATTGATGACGAATTAGATTATGTTATTTTATATATGCATATGCATCTTCTAATTAACATACAACTTTAAGCTAATGTATAGGGTTTCACCTTCTCAATTATACTTGTGGCATATAAACTCTAATTACCGATGTAGGAAGTACATTTCGGACAATATTTATGCCTCACAACAGAATTCGAAACGAAAAACCTAATGTATTTGTGTTTGGATTTATATTTGTTGAGATCCTTTGACATAACGTGATGGGTGGGTTCGTACTAATTAGAGATGAAGGTTCAAGTATTCCTTGACCCATTGTGTTTGAATTAAATTTAGATCCTAAAAAGTAAAAACTATGGTCGAATCATATTAAGGGATTTATGAATAGTATATTTATAAAGCCATGGTGTACCCCGATTTGCACCACTTGGACTTAAAAACAACGGTGTTGGATTGAGGCCAGCTAGCACTTAAATCGTGGGGTTTGTCCTTATGAATTAGGTTGAAATTGTCCAATCATCATCACCAAAGGAAAAAAGGCATGAGCATTAACAGTGAACCAATCATGCATATGCCCACCCACACGAGTTAAGAATTGAAGGTATATGTTGGCGTTGAAATTTGGTGCCTTTAATTTGGTTTGCTCAAACTTCTACTCATGGTTAATCATTCATTACCTGTTTTTGCTTAGTTAAGTGATTAACGTGATCTATATGACGAATATGCTTGATTACTTTGGCGTGTTTTGAAGAGCTCCTAAGTTATCAAGCCTTTTTTTTTTGCCCACTAGTTTAACCAGAGCTTCGTCTTGACTACATCTAGGTTGACCCGGGTCGTGCACCTGGCTTTAGCGGATGAGTCTCCCAAAGGGGATTTTTTTGACATCTATTAGAGTTGAACCCCAGACCTCGTAGATGTGGAGCAATCGGTTATCACATGAGTCGACTCCCTTTGGTTACATTATCAAGCCTTTTGCTGACGCCATCCTTACTAATATAATGTTGGTTTTCTAATTTACGTTTTAGAAACAAAAATCTATTAAAGAAACCAATAAAGCTTCTAAATTAAGAATAATTATCTTAGGCAAAGAATAGATAAACCGATACAATATATATTCGGATCTTTAAGTAAACATGCATCTTCGATATTTCTTTTATCACGTATATAGGATCTACTCATTTCTTTTAGGGAATAAGAACTCTATTGGCCGATAGAGTTGTATCTAATAGAACCCATATCAAACAAGATCGAAAAGGTAGGTTTTATGACATCTTTATTTACTAAATGAAATCATACATAGATTTTTTTTTTTTTTTTGACATCTTTATGTACTCTATCCCTTTGAGAAAAATGGGAAATGGCTAGATTGACGACAAATTCTTCTACATTGGGCCAGTATTTATATTGGGCTTTTGAGTTGAGCACTAGGCCCGATACTTGAGCTTCTTCGATTGGGTTTGGAAGATTGGATTTACCTGGTTTTTTTATCTTTCTCATTCTGGTTTGACTCTATGAATTTAAACCCATGTCTGAATGTTTCATACCTATGAATTTGTTCATAGTTTTTGCATAAAATATTAAATATCACAAATAGTTTTCATGTCCATCATAACCCAAGTGTCAACTCGACATTTTTATTTTTTTTATCCAAAAAATTTAGGATGAGGGGATGGTGCCCTAGTCCAAGGACAGGGAAGACTCAAAGGCTCAGAAAGCTCTTACAAGGGGATTTACATATGCCTCACTTCAAGAAGATTATGGGGGATCGAACCTGCAACCTGTCAGACCGATCCCCTGTCATGCTCCACAAGACCAACCCCTTGAGGTTTGTCAACTCGACATTTAAGAGATGTTGAAATAACTTCACATCTGAAATTAATATTAGTGTGGAATTCTACTAGACTTGTATATTAAGTTACACATATCTACATCATTCTTAATGTTAAAATGTGAAGTCGTCTACAATTTGCAGTATATTTCTACCTGCAATGATTGTAGTTATATATCACAAGGCAATAAGTAGAACGATAGGAATTGAGATGATCAGACAAGGCCCCCACACAGCCAAATCTTTTGACTTGTTAGGTCTAAATCTTTGAAAACACACACCAAAACAAAAACTTACATTATGACCTTAATAGTGTGATACTCCCTCCGTTTTATAATAAGTGTTGTTTTAGTTCTTAACACAGTTTTTAAGAAAAACAATCATTTACTTCAAAACTTACAACTTTTTCTTAATCTTACCACTCATTACATTTTTTTGGCCAATGAATGAACAACTTTAGTCAACAAATACACATTCCAATAAAAATTATCATCATTCACCCCTAATAAATCACTTTGAAAACCTAAAACGACACATATTATGAAACAAATTTTAAGTGCTAAAACGACACTTATTGTGAAACGGAGGAAGTACTTTTTATATTACAGTATAATCTTTATATTATAAGCTGGCCTCGGGACAGCCCATCTTAAAGTGCTAACACGACACTTTGAAAACAAATACACATTCCAATAAAAATTATCATCATTCACCCCTAATAAATCACTTTGAAAACCTAAAACGACACATATTATGAAACAAATTTTAAGTGCTAAAACGACACTTATTGTGAAACGGAGGGAGTACTTTTTATATTACAGTATAATCTTTATATTATAAGCTGGCCTCGGGACAGCCCATCTTTGTTTTTCTTCTTTGGTGGAAGGCGAATGAATCTAATTCCTATCTTCACTAGTAAACTATGTGCAGTGTATGAACTGTTTTCCAACCTAACCAAATAGTTGTACAAACATTATATACAAATGTCAATGAAGACTTTGCAGAAAAGCCAGCTTCATCATCACCCCCATCAATTCATTTGCTTATTAATGCACTTTAAAAGAACCATATTGTAAGGTTCGAGATGGTAGAAGTGATATCCCTGAAGAGGTCACTTACCCTAATATTAATCTTGTTTCAACACGCTTAACTTCATCGTTCTCTTACCTACTCGAACCATGAAAATAAAAAGTTCTTATTGCATAATTATTTTATAAGGAGCACCTTAATCTCTTATAAATTACCGGAATGTTATATATATATTTATGTATTGTAGTGGAGTTTGCTTTGACAAAAAAAAAATCGTAGTGGAGTTTGGATGAAGTTTTCATTTGGGTCAAGGATTTTAGAATAAGTTAAAGTGATAGTGGTGGTGGAATCCGTCAAGACAACCACTAGCACCTTCCTCAAAACCCCACCACAGGTCCACAACAATGCAATTTCAAGATACTTGGAAAACACAAAAGGTGTGTGTAATAACAAAATTTTGTGTATGAAGGATCCATTCAACTCCCACCAAATCCACAATTTCCACCCTTTTTCCTCTTCCTTTGTCTTGTGGGTATCATTACAATTACATCATCTCTCGTTCCACGTATCTTACAATGTCAACAGCGACCTTAGAGGAACAACTTTCAAAAGGGGACAAAAAAACGGTGGGAGCAAAAACAAAACAAGTACCATCAAAATTCCGAAAATAAAGAAAATAAAAAAAATAAAAAACACTACTCTAATTAAGAAGAAGATGCTTTTCAACTTTGTATTGCTTTGTGACGTTTCCCACTAATCTCCTCGGCCACGGTGCCCACTTGCTCGTTTGACCCACCCCAGAATTAATTATTTTATCAATTCATTATTTTGGACGGTTCTGATCCAATCTGGTCCCCGTTACCATAACCGTCGATCTCGATCTAGGTCTGATCAACGGCTAAGATGACTCGAGTACGAGAGAAGCAGCAGCTGCTGCGTCCGTAGCGGATTGCGAGTGGTTGTGATCTCCTTCGTACGTTACGATCAGCATCGCTGGATCGTCCAACGCCCGCTCCACATGCTTTCTCGCTGGGCATCCCCGTACGCTACTACACTTGTAATATCCCCTGTTTTAAATTACAAAATAAAAAAATTAATTACCCGAACTTATGGAGGACAGTTTGGTAATTTGGCAGGGCGGTGGAGGCGTTTGTTTACCTTGGATGAGGGGAGCCTTTGATCGGCTTCTGGCCGTACTTCCTCCATGAGAAATCATCCGTCGGAATATCGGCCATCTTGACGCTGACCGCCGGGACTCTGACCACTCTCTTCACCTTTGATTTCCTGTTTCAGTCAACGAATTCAACGGTTCAGATCTCATGAAATAGAGGAGTAATTATAGAGGACGGAGAGGGGTAAAATTGGAAAACAGGATGAAATATTAGTATTACCTTCGCTTAGAGCAGTGGCAGCGCGCAGAGGAAGCTCCGGCGACACCGCACTTGGAGTCGTCGACGGAGCCACACTTCCTCTTCGAGAGAGGAGGCTTGCCGGCGGAGGAGAGGTTCGAGATCTGGAATCCGGAGGACATCGACGGCGTCACGCTGTCCGTGTCGCCGGTGATCGACGACATGAACGAGTTCGCGGCGGAGATTGCCGGCGCGGAGGCGAAATTGATGGTGGTGGAGCCTTCCTTGCGCTCGATCGCCGGAGTTTTCGCCGGTAAGGGAGGCAGGCGCTGTGAGATCTGAGATCCGGAGTAGACTCGTGTGAACGCGGACGCGTGTGGCTTGGTTTCCGAATTCGGACTGGTTTTACGCCTCTTCTGCTCGGGAAGGGGATTTGGCGGTGGCGGAGAGACCGGACCTCGCCGGAATCGGGCGTGGCCGGTTCTGGTCCGGTCGAGGAGGGAGATCACCTTCTTGAACTTGTTGACGGCGAGATGGGCGGCGGATTTGTAGTCGGAATCGAAGGAGGTGGAGTTTAGAGAGAGATCTGGCTTATGTTGTTGTTGTTGTTGGAAATTGCGGTGTTGCGATTGTGAGAGGAGATGAATGAGCTTCTCGACGCTCTGGAGGCCGGCGGTGGCGGCTTCTCGGACGGCGTTCTCTTCCATCTCGGCGGCGAAGCTGTTGCTCCGGTAGCCGGTCGCCATTAATTCGACCGCCATGGTTGTTGCACCTCCTCTGCGATGGCTTTTCTGGTCTCTGTGTGATGAACCAGAGAGAGAGATCGGAATTACGGAATTTGATGGTGGTTTGGAAGGTGAGAGGAGTTGTGGAGTTTACGAATGGAAGAGGCCTGGATTTATTAAGGGAACGGTCAAACCAATCTTGTCGCTTCCCGTTCAGCTCTGGTCAAAGGCATCTTTCAATTACACTCATCCACGTGGCTTATTTCTGATTCTGCCCTTTTATGTCAGAAAATCACCTTAGTTTACGGATTTTCACAGAATTATCCAAAACTTACTTTAAAGTTTAAGCTACTCCTATCTTATTGAGAAATTCACCTTTGTTGCCAAAAGTTTTCTATTTACACTATATAGTCTTTGCAATGCTACTTGGTTGGCAAGAGAGCCTAGCCCTCAACAGTGGGATTAAAACTAACTTTACCTCATTTTGGTGCAACTTAGGTAGTCCTCGACTCATGAAATATCAAGGAAACATTTCATAATGGCTTGATGGTATAAGACGATATGAAGCTGATGGATGAAAAATCTAAATACGGTTTATAGTTTCTTTAAATATTGTTAATTTTTAGAAATTCAATTTGACGTAATTATGTTATGTAAAAGCCGAATCCTACTAATTTATAGTGGTGAGACCGCGAATAGAGATACTAATCCCAACTACGATATCAAAATGGTTAGGCAATGGAAATTTTTTTCTGGGCATGTCCATTACTGTATTTTCTTATGGGTAGTGTTTTGCAATTAAAATGTTTTTGAAGGTAGTCTGAAGAAAAGAGACATTTTTGTGGGCAATACTGTGGAATTCACCCCCAATAAGAAAGCGCGGGCCATTGACATTGACCAGGCTATTGTGAAGAACGAGTGGAGCCCGCCTTAGTGAAAAACCCTAGTTGAAGGCATTAAATAGAGGTCAGGATGAGGGCCGTTGGATGGAAAGTGGGTAAAATCGGAGGGTCAGTTGATGAAGTTGACCTTTTAAACTGCTTTTAATGTGAAAGTCCAAATAAAATAAGATAGTCGTCGAGATGGGTGCTTTGGTGGGGCCCTTGTCACATGGCGGGTTTGAATTCGCAACGACTTTTTATGTGCTTTTTAATTGACTACTCCTCCCACTCGGCTTAACTTTTCATAAAACTAAATTAGTTCGAATTAAGTGCGCACTCAAGAAGAGAATATATAATTTTGATAACCCAAAGTCAGAGGTTTCTCATCGAACAAATATCACCCTAAAATAAGGCTGATATTTATTTATTTTTATTTTATTCGAAGAAATATGTTTTGAGTTTTTAACCTCTCGCCATGGTTTGATTAAGGTTGAACATCAGTTTAAAATCGAAACCAAAATTCGTAAATTTTATGAATAAAAAACCCAAAACCAAAAAAATCAGCTCGATTTTTCGTTTTTTGATAAATTTAAGGGTTTCTTTTGAAAAAATTGAACCGAGTTGAATCCTGAAATTTACTGGTTTTACGCCTCTTCTGCTTCGGAAGTTTGTTGGTTTCGGTTCGATTCGGTTGATTCGATCTAATTTTTCGGTTCCGACCGAACCGTGTTCAGCCCTAGGTCTGATGTATGGATCGACCTGAAGTTAAAGGTCATTGATTAATTGCTTGGAACAGGCGGTTGAACGTTGACAACTTGAAGTTTCGTTCGAAGGTTCACAAATGATTTGTTTTAATTGTGATTGTTAAGAATAAGCATATTCGTGAATTTTGAGCAAATTAAATTGATGATTGAATATATAATGGCAACTCACATATGAAAATATTATAATATGCGAGCGATATTCAATGGGCATAATTTCATGGTTCTGTTTTGTTAAAGAGACATTTCATGTGCATTATATTATCGTAAAAAATGAAAGTTTGTCAACGTACAAAGCAAAACTACAAATTTCATGTGGTTTTCCACCTTCCAAGCATGTGGATTGGTGAGGGTGCGCATTATAAATCACATATTTTGGAGTATAAAGCAATCAATAATTGATGCTTTTGGTTATGCATTAACAACTAAGGTCAAGTGGTTATGAACTCATGATTTTATTGCAATTCCCATTTTTTAGTCCTAATTTGGTTTGATTCGACAAAAACAGCTCTACATGATCTGAATCATCTAGGTATATAATCTATAGATTTTCTTATACTAGGATTTTAGTTGTTTTTAAAAGGGTTTTTACCTCCTTTTCTAATGATTTGAATTCCTAACAGTACTTTTTTTATGTCATAAAATTAATTGGAAGAGAAATGGTACGTCTATATTTTAAGAGGTCAAAGTTTCTCATTCATAATTAACTCTAAATATCATCACATTTAACATCAACTTGTGATAATATGGAGTTGTATTCTAGTAACTAAGATCGAGCTAATTAAAACAATCAAAAAGCATAGTGACAAAAAATAAATAGCTGTGGTGTTGTAGATCCACTTGACTAAACTATTTGGATGTTGATTTGGAATCACGATCTTCTTCAATTAAAAAACAACAATCAATCAAAAGCTAGCATCAATGTATATATGCCCTCAATTATGATTTAGTCCATAGTTTATAAAACCAACCAAAAGTCTGACGGGTTTAGAAAAAAGTTAATATAAACCAAAAGTCAAACCATTCCTTAGACATAAAATATTCCAAGTCGTGTACTTATACATAGTATATATTCCTTGTTTTACCATTTAAGATCGATCCGAATCCGCTTTTATTCTGTACGATAACGTGCATGAATGAAGCATATATATATCGTTTTTTGATGATACTTGAAGCATCTTCCATCTTCATAATTTTCGTATTTATTTACATGGACTTTTGTTATTTTTTCAGTTCATTTTTCGAACTTAGGGGAAAAAAGGTCATGATATGAATTTGGTCAGTCATGTCGGGTGGTCAGCGTTAAAGCACGTGCACTGTTGAATAAGCTGGCATGAAAATGACACGTTTGATAAAGTCCGTGTACGTACGTACACTTGCAAGTTGACCAATCCGAATTATAGTTTATATCATAATGTTACTATGATATGTCATGTTGTGCGTGTACTTTGAACATTAGCTAGGGACATTGATCATGCTCGTTAATTTGCTAACATGTTGTGGAGTTGTGATATGGTTAGATGTGCCAAAACAGATCATCCTTTGGTGGCGTTGATGACGTGTCTCATCTTGGCGATCAATGGAAGCCTCGTGCCACGAGTTTGTTGTAGCCTACTGATTCTCGGGACACGCCCTTATTGGCAAGGGCATGGTCATTTCTCAAGGAGGGTTGGGTTATGCTGAATGTTGATGCCTGTTTCAAAGAAAACTCGAGGTTTGTTGTTGGCGAAGGACTCGTAAGAAATTTTGATGGGTCCTTGCTTATCAAACTCCGACAACCTTGCTACTCATCCCCATTATCAATCAATGTCGTGAGTTGATTTGAGAAGAGGCTTTTTGAGTAATGAAGGTGGAACACATCATAGAATCATCAAACTAGGTCACCGCCAAATTATATCAGCGAATCACATGCTTTAGGTTTTAGTAATAAGTAGCTGAGTTTTACGACCCTCTTTCTTGTATTGGTAATCTTAGAGTCCGTTTGGCAATGAAAACTTTAAGTGCTTATAAGCACTTTTGTGCTTATAACTACAAAATAAGCATTTGATTAGATCTATTAATTGGCAAAAAAAAAGTGCTTATAAGTCATCCGAAAGGTAATCAATTATTATATGTCTACATAAACCTATTTGCATGCATATACTTCCGTAATATGTCTAAATAAACCTATTTCACTCATATATATTGAGCTTTGGTGTTAAAAGAACCTCAAATTGGGCTTGTAAATGCTCATCATAACTATATACTAAAGCGGAGGTTATAAATAATATTTAGTCCGACACGTGTCACTTCTTCATTAGACCGCGTTGTCCATCTTTATTAAAACAATTCAATTTGTTTGATTGATTGAAATTTCATTGTAGACCCCACATTAGATTTCTTCTTATCCACTAATTCTCATTTTAATTAACTAAAATTTAATAAAATAAACTACCGTATGCTATAGAATTTATCCAAACAAAAAACAAATCCTAACTTACCATACGCATATGTAGCCAAAATTAAAAAAAACATCTATCTAATATATTGGTTGAAATAAAGTATGCCTATCTAAAAAAAAATATATCCAATATATTTAAAAAATCCTAACTTACCGTATTCACATCTAGCCAAATTAAAAAAAATCTATCTAATATATTGCAAGAATAAAGTACGTATGGTACACCTAAAATAAAAAATTGAAGAAATTGTACATAATTTTACATTTATCCGACTATTATTTTTGTATGAAAATCCACACAAGTCCAAGTCGTGCCTTCAAGGCACGGGCAGTCACACTAGTATATGTACCAGTTTCAAGGGATTGAAAGCGGTCCTTGGGCTACAACAAGGCCCATATCATTAAATGCATGGTTTTGGGAGGCCCAATAATTTTACGAGGCTGAACTTGTAAAGTACAACTTGAAAATTGAGATCGAGAAGATTAATCAGTGCCCATATCCACAAATCACAGCAACATGCACCGGAAAATTGTAACGTGCAATTTGGACTTTAGCTTCGTCTTCTCCTCATCAGTGGATTGTTGTCGTCCATGGTTCTCTGGCCATTTGAATCTGTTACTAATAATCAAAAGTTACATATACAAAGAAAAATACAACATAAGAGGTATGGGCAGTAGCAAAGTAGAGAGAAACTTTGTGGATAGATCTCAAACACAAGAGTTTGGCCATTAGGGTTGGATAAGGAATCTACTTGGTTGTGAAAATCCAATGCATCATCCAACTGGATTTTGGATCTCAATAAGATGATAGATTCATAGTGTCGTTATTTATGTATTTTCCATTAACAAAGTACTAGCCGGAGTGTTATTTGTTTGTCTAAAACTCGTTTTTCATTAGTTTAATACTTCAAGTGACAAAGTAAGGATTAAGATCGTTACAAGGATCATCCATTAAAAAGGGTGAGCTCATGGTATTATCCCAAGGACTTAATAGCTGAACCATATGTCCGAAGACAAAGGAGGTATGTTATATCGTTATTAAAAAGTGTGTGAAAAGCTAACACGAATATACTATTGAATGTTGGAGATTTTATCGGAAAAAAGGTATCATAAACTCTATTTTCTTTTGTACCTCTGGGTTATTAGAAGATACAAGACCATTAAAATTAGAAAGGGGAGATTAATCACAAAATTAACATTGTGTTCTTGAAATATCATGCTCACCAACAAAATGAAAAAGATTTAACGTTCTCTTGTGTCTCATATACGAGAACTAGATACTTACATGATAGATTGAAAAGCTATCTAAAATGAACGCATTTTCCACCTTATGAAGCTATCTAACAAAAGTGAAAGATTTCACCAAGAATCAAGAATGGTACACCTAAACCTAACACCATGGATATAGATTGTGTGGTGGGTTTTCAGTTTCGTGGTGCTATTACTTATCACTATATCATCACACCAACAATTCAAATTCAACATGCTCTACTTGAAACTCTCTCTGTTATTACTTTTTTGTCATTTTGTAAATTAAAGTCGTTCACGAACAATTGGAGTGTACAAAATATAACTATTATAAAAAATAAATCTTTGTGGAGTGTATGATTCCATGTGATTGATGGCCTACCACACCTTTGGTTGCCACTTGCACCGCCTTTGGCCCATACGATCCATTAAATAATGATCAAGACAAAATGAGTTGGGTTTCTTAATTGATCACATCCTTGCTCTTAATCAATTTGAGTACGACAAGTTATAGCACCAATTATATGTACCATTCATATTAATTTTTTTTGAGCAAACCAGTAATATTAATTAATATACAAGCACGAGGATTTATACATGTTGAACTTAATGGCTTTAAACAAGGATGATCTCATATGATATAGCCTTTTCCTTATTACCATATGCATAACTCAACCAAGATTTCATGATGTAAGACGAGCATAAAAATTTCCCATGCAATTATCGTTTTAAGCTTGTTTAGAGTACTTCATTAAATTTTTATTTACTTATATAAATGTTATTTCGGACAATAGAAAAAATTAACTAGGTATCTTACATCTATTTTTCCTCTTCAAGCTTGATGGGTCCTCTAGTGATTCCATCCATTCTTGTCCCTCTCAGTCTCTCATACTATTAGATAACGACGTTGATGGTCGATGGCCATAAACCCTTTTCTCTTTGTTGATATTTTTGCCAAAAGATCCACTTAAAATATCCTTAATTATATTCTTATATCGTGAAGGGTACTGTTTTCTAGATTCTTATAACTTATAGAAGCGTTTAGAATGTTAATTCAAATTGTTTGTTACATATGCTAATCAATAATAGTGCATCGAAATTAATTTCACGATTGATGGGAGCTTAAACTAGACAATTCCAATTATATACCTTATTTATGTTTCAAAAATATGACAACACAAAACTAAGGGGACCATGAACATTACAAAATTTCATGTAAGCTCCACATGGACACTAGAAGATCATATATTATTGTTGTAGTATATTATAGTTGCATTATTGATTGGTTCAACATTCATCAAATAGAATATACTACAACAATAATAGCATAGATTCACCAATTATCTAAAAGTGTTTTTAAAACAATACTCCAATATACAACAAATCTATTATTTCATCTCCTCTTTTCATAAATCCTGAATAATCTAAAAATTATAACATTATCTCTACTTTATAAAATCAAAGGGCCAGCTGGGCCCCATATCCCACTTGGCCACCTTTCAATTGGCTACACCTCTCCCGTTCCAACCAATCACATCTCTCCACGTGGTCCCACTTTGGACTAAACCACAATTACTTCCCCCATTTGAGTTCCTCAATCCCTCTCTAATTCCAATCCCCCCACCACAATTCCACCAAATTACACTAATCACCCCCCTAAGATTCCTTTTCCCCGTTCAAACCTTTATCCATCAATCATCATTGCCCCCCTTTATAATCTCACACGCCTCCCCCAAATTCTCCCCCAAATCCATCTCTCCTCCTTCCATGGCGAAAATGGGAACTCCAACCATGGCGATAACAGCTCTAATGGCGCTCACGCTCTTCGCAATCACCTCCTCCGCTCTCGACAACTCGATCATCTCCTACGACCACTCCCACCCGGACAAATCATCAAGATCCGACGACGAGCTCATCTCCATGTTCGAGACGTGGCTCGTCCGCCATGGCAAGAACTACAACGCGCTCGGCGAGAAGGAGAGGCGGTTCCAGATCTTCAAGGACAATCTCAGGTTCATCGACGAGGAGAACTCGGAGGAGAAACCCTACAAGTTAGGGCTAAACAAGTTCGCCGATCTCACTAACGTAGAGTACCGATTGACGTACCTCGGAGCGAAGATCGATCACAGAAGACGCTTCTCGAAGCCGAGGAGTAGTCGGTACGCTTTCCGTGAAGGTGATAGCTTGCCGGAGAGCGTCGATTGGAGGCAGGAAGGCGCCGTTTCTGACGTCAAGGATCAAGGCAGTTGTGGTGAGCTTTTTTAATAGTAGTTTGTTCTTTCTCCGATTTTGTTGTTGGTGATGATTTTATAATGTTTGTTTAGTTGAGCACTAGCTTGAGTGACACTCATGAACTTCTGTGCGTTTGGCGCATCAGCTCATTAGTTGAGCACTCATGGTAGTAGATCTTAATCCTTTCCTTATAAAAAGAACTTGTGAACTTCTGTGGATGAGTGTTGTTACTCTTATCTGTTTAACCATCTGTAGGAAATTCTGGTCACATAATCTGCGTAATTAGGTGGTAGTCTTGGTGTAGGTTTGCGGAGTTATCATCTTAAGTACTTTACCTGTGAAATAATATTCTTGATTAGTAGTAATCTTTGCTTTGGACATGGTAAATGCTATAATTTCTACTTAGCTAGCAATTAAGCCTTACTTACTGTAGTAATTAAGAAACTAAGCTGGTCTAGTGTTACTGTTAGCTTCCCTAGTGGTTGGAATTTGAAGGCATGATAAGTTTGATATTGTTATATCCAATCTGTAAGATTGAGGCCGGGCCTAGTGTTACTTTCACTGAAGTTTCATGTGGTTTTGTCCAATTTGTAAGACTTGAGTGTCTTTTTGAATTATGAATAGTTTGAAGTGTTGTTTGCAAGAAGCTACCTGATCATTGTAAATATATTCTTTTTGTTTTGTGAAATATAGGAAGTTGTTGGGCCTTCTCTACAATTGCTGCAGTTGAAGGGGTAAACAAGATCGTGACAGGGGATTTGATCTCATTGTCGGAGCAAGAGCTCGTTGACTGTGATAGATCGTACAACGAGGGCTGTAACGGAGGTCTTATGGACTATGCGTTCGAGTTTATCATCAATAACGGTGGCATTGACAGTGATGACGATTACCCATACAAGGGTACCGATGGGAAATGTGATCAGTACAGGGTATGAGTCTCCCTTATACACATCTTAAACTTTTGATCCGGCAATTGTGCACTAGAGGCCTTACCATGTTTTTGTACTGTTTGTCTTTGTACAGAAAAACGCTAAGGTTGTTACCATCGATAGCTATGAGGATGTTCCTGTCAATGATGAGAAATCCTTGCAAAAGGCTGTGGCCAATCAACCAATTAGTGTTGCTATTGAAGCTGGTGGCAGATCATTCCAGTTCTACCAATCTGTAAGCCCTATTGCAACAATATCTAATTAATGAACTGTGTTTTCGTCATTCCTCAGTGAAGTTTGATAGAAATTTTCTAAAATGCTATACCAAATTAGTGGACCCAAGATTTCATAACTAATAACAAGCTATGAGTTGATAGGGAGAGAGACTAAAATCAATCTAGCATTTGAAATGCAATCAGATAAGACACAAACACTACCATAACTAAACCTGTTTTTTCTTTTCAGTTTCTCTATATTTCAAGGACTAATTAAACTGTTTCTTGCATCAATATTTTTGTAGGGTATTTTCAGTGGAACATGTGGCACAGCTCTAGACCATGGTGTTGCCGCTGTTGGTTATGGCACTGAGAACGGCAAGGACTACTGGATTGTGAGAAACTCATGGGGTTCAAGCTGGGGAGAAGACGGCTACATAAGAATGGAGCGTAACCTTGTTGGCACTGCTAATGGAAAGTGTGGTATTGCAATGGAAGCATCATACCCAATCAAGAAAGGCCAAAACCCACCAAACCCCGGTCCTTCTCCACCGTCTCCAGTGAAACCCCCAGCTGTCTGTGACAACTACTTCTCTTGTCCAGAGAGTAGCACTTGCTGTTGTATCTATGAGTACGGCAAATACTGCTTTGCTTGGGGATGTTGTCCTCTTGAAGGCGCTACTTGCTGTGATGATCATTACAGTTGCTGCCCAAGTGATTATCCTGTTTGCAATGTCAACCAGGGAACTTGCTTGACGGTAAGGAAATTTGTCTTTGCTTATTCAGATTTTTTTATGTTAACTTTGTTGTTCATGATTGTTGAATATTGTGTTGTGGTTGACTGAACAGAGCAAGAACAACCCACTTGGAGTGAAGGCGATAAAACGCACACCGGCTCTGCCTAACTGGGTTATAGCTCTCAAGGAGGCTAAAGGGAGCAGTGCTTAGAAAAGAAGACACTGCATAGGTTCTTGGCCATGAGTTTGATGCTATGGAATGTTGATCTTCTCTTCCAGCACTGATTCATGGTGAATCCATTGACTCCTTTCGAAGGCAACTTCATCCAGCTTGGCTTTATGTAAATAGCACTCTATTGTTCTTCACTGAAAAACATATTTATGAAACTTTGCAACTATTGTAAAACTGTAAGTTGTCAGCATCTACCCTATCTGGTGTAAGTTATTTAGTACTGTACTTGCTAATATTATTCCAAGTCCAGATCCTTTTCTTCCCTATTTGCCTCTGCTTGTCTAAAAGTTATTATGAGTTAGAAATGCCGAAATGGGGAAATTAGCTACATGATAAGTTGGGCAGCTCAATTTCTTCCATTTTCCAGAATCTTTATACAAAGGAAAGTATATAATCGTGAATGCATAAAAGAGATATTGATGCTGAAATTTCATCAAATATCTTTGTAAATTAATAATAAAAAAGGCTGAAATCTATCTATAAAAGACAAAAAACAAAGTGTCTTCCTAATTTATCTACCTCTCATGAGAGTTCATCATGGTGGTGCAAATGGGTCCATGGAGATTAGAAGAGCCCCACAATGCAAGGACAAGGTCTTGATTTATGATAATTGATGACTTCATTGAATAAGCATGTGGGCATCTTTAAAAAAAAATCCTTTCTTCACCATGACTTCTTGCTTTTGCACACATCTTTAATACAGTATAATTTACTTGACAATTCACAGAGATTGCTGATCTCCTAAGAACTCAGCTGTCACACATAAGTTCAGTATAACCACCTCACTTCAGACAACATTATTGGTGTTCACATTAACCAAAAAATCAAGTTTTTTTAATCAGATCACGTTGGATAATTCATATTTTTTTGTAATTCCTGTGAAATTTTCTGGCTACATCTGACCATTTCAATCCCAACAGAGGAAAATACTTCAGTTTTCTTAATACATTTCTGGGAAATATCCTATTAATAATACAACATAGGGTTTCCTCAAAAAAAATAAAATAATACTGTACAACATAGGGGAAATGGATTAAAAATCTAATCATGGCTGTTCCCACTTACCAAAAAAAAAATGAGTTTTGAATCAAATTAAGCAGCAAAATTTTCCTTGGGATTTCATGTGAAAGTTTCTAGTCACATTTGACAATACCCATTTTTTGCATATAAAAAAGTTGAAGTCTTGAATGAATTCTAGCTTGATCTCCATTCAACTTTCATTAGATAATCACATAATAATCAATAATACAGCTAGCCCTGTGAAGCCATATTTGACCACGTAAAATTACCTCTTTAGAGTTTATGTCACCACGCTCATTTTGCTTGTTCCTCTTGACCATCTCCCTCCATTACTTAATCAAGATAAGATGGGCCATGACTATAATTTTAGTTTAAGACTCACAAGTTGCGGAGTGGGGTCAACGAACTCAAAAACGACTCCAATCTCGAGGTATTTATATGACCCTTTTGCAATTTCACAAATGCCCATTTTAGGGTTCCAAATCTTCAATCAGAATTGAAGAAAGAAACCCATGGCTGGAATTCAAGGCTGCCTTCTTGAACTAACTGGTACAATCTTTTATCAAGAAAACGCCTGAAAGTATCAATCTTTTTGCTGAATTCTCATCATCTGTGTTTTTCTGTTGTTGATTTCAGTTGTCAAGTGTAATAAGCATTTGAAAAGTACTGAATTTGAATCAAATCAGCAAGACTCTTTTATCTGTATTGAATATGGAAGCCACAGGTTTCATAGCAGAACATGCAATGGTAAATTGTACTTAAGTCTTGCTCATTTTTGTGCTATCATTGAATTGTCATCTCTATTTAGCTCTGAGTTGATGAAACTTTGTGTGGGTAAGGCTTTGTTTTGCAGGAAAAGTTTGTGTTCTATCTTTTTGAAGGATCAAGTGAAATTACCATTTCAGTGTACAACAGCAACAGATTTCATGAAGAGGGCTTCATTGGGAGAGGAAGGTAGCTCAACTGGCCAACTTTTCTGTTTGTTTTTTAATTTGTGTTTTTCTCAAATCTAACATGTCTTCTTCCTTGCAGAGTTGAGCTCCAAAGGGTAATTTCACAGGGTTATGATGATACCACATGGCCTATTTTCAGTGAAAATGGCATGTAAGGAGAAAAATTACTCATCAAATGGTACTTAAAACTCTTATTGCACAAATATGAATGTTCAATTGTTGGTGTAGGTCTACTGGAGAAGTTTGTCTAATGCTGTGTTGCCCAAATCTCATGGTATGATACATGCTTACCATTGCACAAAATGATTCAATTTTCTTCTGGTATATGAAACTTATTGAGTTCTGCAATTGGGAAAATTGCAGACATCAACGACAAGCTTTTCGCCATATATGGCATCATCAATGGCTAACTTTTACACACAATCACATACTTTAGGAGATCATTGTGCTCTTGCACAGTATTACCCACCTGGTAAATTTTCATGTCTTCTGTTGTATCTGTTAGAACAATAAGTTTTCATTTGTGAATTTGAAGTTGGTTAGTGCACTAGATAGTAGTAGTAATTGTAGAAGTAGTAGTTCTTGTTGTTGTTTATGTGTTGACCATCATTGTTTAGGGAATGGAAGCAACATCACGAGCACGAGTAGAGGACGTAAAAGACTGTTACCGTTTGAAAATTATGTCAATAGTGAAGAGGAGTTAGGTAGAGATTTGATGAGAAGGAAACTGGCAACAGAGGAAGAAGGCAGCCATACAGAAGTCTTAGACAGTGCTATGGATGACAGAAGCCCAACGGCTTTAGGTACGAACCAACTTAATGAACTGATTTGTACTTTCTAATGGTATAATAGAAGATTGAGAGGATTTTGCTAATTCAGGATGGTTTTTTTATGGTAAATTCAGATGAAGATACAGAAATGGCTTGTGGATCTCACATACCACCACACCCAGCATATTCGGCGATATGGGATACGGTATGGTTCTTATAAATGCACAAAACCTAAGAGTTTCTGATTTCTTCTTCCATTTGATTAAAACATGAAATTCTCTTGCAACACAACAGTGGATAAAATGCATAGACTATTTGTATGAGATGAATTAGTTGGAAGCATTCATTACATTGACATGTTGGGTTAAATGCTTCAGATCTGTTTCTGAAGAACACAGTTACCTGTGATGGTGGAGACCGAGCATCTTTTATCATCTAAAAGACCAACAGAAGCTAATCAGAGAGGAAGAGAACACTAGTTTATAAAGTTTTCAGTATGAGAATTAATGTAACTTTAGCATATCAGAAGGCTTGTACTACCAAAGTCCTCATGTGCTATGATACATGGAGTAGAATGTATAATACATATATATATATATATATGGATATGAATATCAGAAGGCTTGTACTACCAAAGTCTTCATGTGCTATGAATATCATGTTACAGTGACCTTCATTGGTCTGCCAAAAAGATTTCATCCTTACAATCTTGTCAGTCTGTTCATGTTATGTTTGTCTTTATAACAGAATTTATGTCAGGTAAAAGAACAGTTTTCCTCAATGGATTTCTTCTACATCATCTAATTTAGGCCATGTTTCACTTTTGTGGTAGAAAGAATTTTTTGGTTAAAAAATAATGTTTTGTGTGAAAAAATTGTATTGAAAAACGTGAAAGTAGAAATAAGATATAGATATTACGAAAAAGTAAAATAAATTTTTGAAGTGAAAAAATTGTTTGGATGAAAAAAAGAACAAGCCCTTAGCTATATTGACTTATGAGTGTTGAAGCCAGATTGTAGCTTGGGCCAAGAAAACTTGGGTTGGGCCTAATTCCTTCAAGCCCATAAAATTATTGAGCCTACATTATTTGAGCCCATAAGTTGGGCCTCTATATTGTTTTCATCCAAATCCCAGAAAAATGATGATGATAAAAGTGACTAGCAAATTAGAAAGTTTTAACACATTTTGCAATCCGGATACAAGTGACCAAATGTTACTTTGAAACTCTTATTGTACAACGTTTTTCGTTTGTGTAATCGACCTATGCTACCCGGCCAGAAACTTCAATGAGACAATGTGTACTCGTTACTCGTTACCGTCATCTCGAAAGCTCGAAAACCCGACTTCTACCATAAAATCACGGTTACCAATGTACCATACATCTCCCCATATCGTTTTTGCTTCCATATTCATGCTCCTGTAACATATCGAGTAGGTCAAGTTTTGTGCGGGAGTATGTTTCCTTTACATTATCGATATCCGGCTACGAAATGCACTTAAAGAGGTTGAAATCTTACCTACATTGCAGAAAATTCGACCCGACAAGAATGGCAAGTCTTTCAAATATTCACGTACGGAATATGCATTATACAATGCCTGCATTTACTGATTTGTCAAGGCAGTAGATGGACATTTGACTAAGAAGATGCGGTATGTAACATTCCGTTATTGAGACCAACAAAATAATTGAATTAAGAAGGTAGCTTGTTGACTTATATGTCTTCTTTTCGTTAGCTTTTTTCCCCCTAATCTCTAACTCTTAGGTTTGAAACCTTCACTTGTCAAGCCAATCTCAACCTCACAAGTTTCAAGAAATGTCAACTTATTGCTTTTATTCTACAATCTAGAGCCCAACATCTCTACTTCTTGACTAATTGTATGCTAGTGTCTACGTCTCTGATTAATGCATTCATTCCTTTTGAAGACTTTAAATATTCTTCTTGAATCAAGTGTCTATAAGCTTTTTTTTTCTAGAATAGTTAGGGCTTAAAAACGATAGCCTGAATCCTAATTCGAGACCGGCCTAAATTATCTAAACGGATGATCTTGGTGAACTTCTTGAATAACTTCAACCGATTGTCGGTCAAGCCTTGCCGATGCATATTACATTTGTCGGTACTATGAAATATGTTGCGCGATTACATTTCTTGTAACAATGAACTAAACTTCTTTCCTTGTAGAGTGTTGTAAGTTTCTAAAATATGGGCATTGGGTGTGAATGAGTGTGAGAGCAAGACTTGGAAAATGGCTACAATATAGAGGTAGTATGAAAGTATGAATATGAATATACATGTATGATAAATGACTTGATTTGGACTATGCCCATGCCCATGTGATTTTTTCTTGACATAACTTTTGGTAATGTTCATTTCATCATCCCCTAGAACGCGTGGAAGAGGTAGCACAACTTTTGTACTAACAAAGACGTACAATCTCCTTGCAAGCACGTTGGTCAAGATGGTCAAAAGGCATCAAATCCATCAATTGTTTTCGGACAATCCTTTGTTTATCATTCTCTTACAAGCATGGGGAGGTTATAAGATAATATAACCTACTAGCTAATTTATAATAAGATCTTTCTTATTAACTATAGATTTCATTTTTCATAGTTAAATTCACAAAAGAAATGCGTGAACCCTACAAAGTTTACTCCAAAAATCCAAAACAAATACTAATATTAGTAATATTTTTCTACATATGGAATTTTAACGTACATTCACTTAGGGCATAGTTTACAAAAAGACTATATATAATGTCGCTATTATTTCGATGTAATACCATCGTCACAATGTTCTGATAACCACGGTGAAATTTATACGTACACCACTAGTCTAGCTGTGACATATATCATGTCACAAATATATAAAATGGTGAGTTTGTAAGGCTTGTGAATTGTGATTGATAATAATTGAGAAGAAGTGTATGATTGGGTCGGCCTTGGGAGAATGGAATGTCCATACAAATGCTGTTGAATAACAAGACAGAAGAGTCCTCTTCCTACTATCACCTATCCATCTACATGCACGTATTGTTTTCCCATCAATAAGCTGTAAAAACAAATAAGGCAGGCACGCCTCACATAAGCTAAGCAAAAAAGCCTGTCATGCATGTAAGGAAATATAATGCGCATCTATATATATACACAATGTTATATCTATATGTATGTGTGTGTATATCGAAATGTGAACTACTTTTAACAAGTTATGCCCATGTTTTGTTACAATCTTTGGAAGGGAACTTTGGATTTTTCTAGTGGAGTCTTCTTGTTTCAAATCAATCATATATGTTGATGCCTTGTTTTCTTGTTTACTAACTTTACAAAATGATTAAAAAAAAATAGTTAGCAAAGCGATGTCGCCAATTGTGTTTATGTACGTAGATTGTTAAAACAATCATGGGTCATTTAGTATTAGAAATTTGAGCATAATGACTAAATTATCATAAAGTCCAATTCAAGTGTCTCCTAAGTATATATTTTATCAGGTGAGTGGTTGAAATTTTGAAAGTTATAAGATGTCAAACTTCTCGTGATCAAAAAACTTGCAGCTACAAAAATCTGTTGGTATTGTAATCAGTACTATTGAACAGTAGTACCACACTGTAAAAAGGTTTTGGTTAGAGGAGAAAGAGTTTGGAGTAGTTGTTTTCACCTATATATAAGAACAACAAAGAAAGAAAGAAAAAGAAAAGGGCAAGGAGGAAATCAGCAAATGATGAAAAATGAGATGTAGCCATGAATAAAGTCTTTGAGGTGCAAGCTTTGGGCTATAATTGCGGGAACAAACATGACTTATCTTTTCTATTTGTGAGAGATAAAAGGCAAAACAGTTTGAAGTTTGAACCATGGTCCCATCTTTCTGTTTTTTTGAAAAAGATAAGATTTAGTTTATGTTATGACAATGAGATAATTGATGCGTGCTTGGCGCATCAGTTCACTGATTGAACACTCATAAGGTTTCGAGTTTGAGATTCTTGGACAGCGGTTGCCCTCTCCTCTTGGTTAATAACCAGTTCTCATCTCTCGTGGATGCTCAATCTGAACTGAAGATGCACGCTAAGACAATACATTTTGTTTGAGGGTCCTCAAAATAATGCAATTAATGTGCATGTTGATTTATCCAACTACAACACACAAGTTTTTAAGTTGTATATTGAATCTTGTTCTAACAAAAATATACAACAATCACAATGCATCCATGTTGTTATCCTGTAAGTTTATATGTTGCTTGTTCAGAACTTGTAAGTTTCTCGATTCACTATAGTGTATTCAATAATTTCAAAAAAAAATGGAAATGTATTATAACTTGGGTGCATCTCTAATTCTCTATTTTTATATCTTGGTTGGTTTGACTACTAAGTTTTTGGTCTCACATTAGCAAAAATGTATGATATACTTATATTTTTACTTTTTTTAGAAAAGAAAATACAGCTGGGGTGCAAAAAATCTTGTGGGCCTCTCACTTTTTAATGGTCCTACATCCTCAGAAAACCTACCACCAAAACATGGAGTATGTGCTAGCTATGGCCTATGGGCGTACCATAAGTTTGTTCCTCTCTAAAATGATGCACCAAAAACGGTCACAAATAATGTGAGAATGAGATCACACATTATATGATATTAGGAGTTGGTCCCATTCAAAGGGCCAATATGCCAAATGCTACATCACATTTGATGGGGTACAATATGGAACAAAATGGCGTGTAGAAGAATATCATCACCAAAATTGTCCAATTAGTGAGTTCCAACTTCCAATAAAGGGTCTCTTTCTACCCTTATTCTTTTGTATTATAATTGAAACAATTATCAAATTTGCCCATTAGGGCTTTTGATTCAAAGCATGTAGGATTAAATTATTAAGAAAAAGTGTTGATAAGATGAGAATTTGATGTATCCCTATTAAACATGTTGGGAAAGAGTGTCACCATGATAAGTTAGATATAAGCTTGGCTTATTTGCGGATCACGTACAATGTGGTCACATCGACTAAAAATTTACAATAAAACATGTGTAAGATATCCGAAGACGATGATACTCATACAAGTTTTGCTTATTTATAGATAATATGATGGGTTAGGATTAGTTGCAAATGGTAGCGTTTATATGAATGAAGAATCATATATAACGATATAAAATGTGATCTTATTTAAGACCAAGATGGATTGTTTTAAAATGTGATCTTATTTAAGTTCTTATTACAAAAGTTAAACAAAAGAAAAGAAAAGCCTTCAATTTTGTTTGCCAACATCCAACGGTCGAGGACTCAAACCCTTGATCCCCACACTCGATTTGCACTCTCCATGTGTCCATTGAACAAACTGATTGCGTGCTGAGACTTTTCTTCACATCACTTGGCACCAATGGCGTTCGTCTTGAAGTTGCAGGGCACTATGTCACCAACTCGAGGCCCACACAAGCCTTCATTGCCCACATCACTCGTTCACGTACACGACCCAACACTTGGATCAAAAAATCTCGGCAATACCAAGCACATTTTCAACTAATCAAACTCGCAATCACTAATCACCAGGCACATGAAACAGGGCCTCTCACAGACATTTTGTCGAACACTTCGTAGGCACCTCTTCAGAGGAGAATTCATTAAGCCTTAAGAGCTTCCAAACTCATTTAATTTGGGGAATCGCTTTGTCTGCAGGATCTCTGCATTGCTCAACAGTACAAGGCATGGCTCCTTCAACAGTACAACACAATACAATTCAAGGTCTTCAATGATGGCGAGTTCGCAAAAAGGCTACCCAGAAAGCAAATTGGGGGTTGAGAGATCCGATCTCCATACCGTTTGTGTACACAGAGGGGGTCCGTTTCCATTAATTGGTTGTGTTCGTGAGCTGTAATCCACAGAGCTTGAAACTCGAGATCAAATTTCGAGCCCTCGAGAGAGAGAATGTCCAGAAATCTGAACTCCTGGGAAATGGAGCCTCCCTTTTGTAATAAGCAGTAAATTTAGGGCAGAACAAATAATTACAAAAAAAGACAGCAACTTATCAGAATCAAATTTCTACCCTTTCAATATTCACATTCTTTTCAAGCTCTGACCTTTACAATTAACCCAACTCACAATCTTGAATACTGATCAAGATCAATGTCCCAAACACATCGAGGAAGTGTTTAAGATAAACCCGGATAAAAAAATTGTGTAAAATCATGTAAAGAACAGTTCTTTAGGTGTGTTGCAGAATAAATGTACCAACTGAACTCAAAAATTTATTGCTCTGACCTCAATTTTTTTAAGTATGATTTTTTTGAGAGCCCAAATCATATATGGGTAAATGCAACGAAGTCAGAAGAGAGTTTGTATGGCAAAGAAAGATGCATTCAAGACAGGCTTTTGGTCTGGGCATTGGCACTGATAAGAGCTCATTTATATCACACTTTTAAAAGCTGAATAGTTTGCATAATGCCACTTTGATACTACATGAAAATCATCAGTTTTTTGAGCATTTGATGCTTTTTAAGTGAATTTTACAGCCTTTTTTTTCACCCACTTTTTCAATCTCTTTAAGCTCCATTTTCCATGCTTTTACAGCCCTCGTGAAACAGGGCAATGTGCATGTATTGTGTGTGAATTAGTAGGGTTTTCATGTTTTGTGATGGAGGTTTATTGAGAATTAATGGTGGCATGATCTTATCTATAGCATGCTGTTTGTGCTTGTTTGAACTACTACCAACTGTTTTTACTACTATATGTTTTTGCTATTTGTATTGTTTCATCATAGTTCGTAGGTCACGTAAGGCTTGCGTTGCTTGTAATTAATTTGTCTTGCCTGGTTTCTCATGTGTCTTTTTCTGAATAAATTTGGTTCCAACAAGTTGGGAGTTGTAGGTCAAACTCGCAAGTAATGTGGCGTTAAACTTGATAGAAGAGGAGGAAGAAAGGGAGGAAATCTGGAAATTGTTTTTCATTGCTCAAGTGTACAATTCTGTTACAACCATGTTGTTATATGTGCGTGTGCAAAACAGAAATTACAAGAGAAGTTATCCCCTGCATTACATCATAAAATGAACTACGATACACTCTATCACCCCCCCTCAAATTTGGCGGGGGATAACACACCAAATTTGCCTAAGACTTCTTGCAATTTGCAGCCAGGAATTTGCTTGGTCAGTGTATCAGCTAATTGATGTGCTGTAGGAACATGGCTAACAGAAATCAACCCTTCGAGCAATTTTTCGCGCACAAAATGACAGTCGAGGTCAATGTGTTTGGTGCGCTCGTGAAAAACGGGGTTCTTGGCTATGTAAATAGCAGCAAGATTATCACATTTGACAGGAATGGGATTGACATTAGGAACCCCAAGTTCAGTGAGCAAACGGCTTAACCAAGCTAACTCTGCTGAAACATTCCTTAAGGATCTATACTCAGCCTCTGCAGAACTTAAAGAGACAGTCTGCTGTTTCTTGGACTTCCATGAAATTAAGGTGTCACCTAAGAACACAACAAAGCCACTTACTGATTTCCTTGAATTGGGGCATGAAGCCCAGTCAGCATCACAGAAAGCACGAAGACCATATGAAGGAGAAGAGCTGAACAAGAGGGCATGATCCTTGGTACCTTTAAGATACCTGAGAGTGTGCTCTGCAGCAGCCATATGATCAACACAAGGAGAGTGAAGAAACTGACTTAAGCACTGAACAGGATAAGCAAGATCTGGCCTGCTGTGAACTAAAAAATTCAGGCGCCCAATTAAACGCCTGTATATAGTTGGATTAGATAGAGGTTCTCCAGAATGAAGCAACAATTTTGTGTTCAACTCCAAGGGAGTTGCAACAGTAGATTTATCTGAGCAATTGAACTCATCAAGAAGCTCAGTGATGTACTTTTGCTGACTCATGAGTAAACCCCTTTCAGTTCTAGTAAATTGAAGCCCAAGAAAATACTGAAGTTCCCCAAGGTCCTTGATCTTGAAAACAGTATCAAGATAATCCTTTAATGAGGATGCTTCAGAATTATCATCACCAGTAAGAACAATATCATCAACATACACAACAACATAAGTAGACAGACCTGTATCTGAGTGTTTATGGAACAAGGAATAGTCATTAGGAGACTGTTTGTAGCCTTTTGAACCCAAAGCAGCAGAGAGTTTGGCATACCACTGTCTTGATGCTTGTTTTAAACCATATAGAGATTTTCGAAGCCTACAAACCATGTTGCCTTGAACTGTCATTCCTAAGGGAATTTTCATGTAGACTTCTTCATGAAGATCTCCATGAAGAAAGGCATTATTCACATCTAATTGATGGATTTGCCAACTGTTCTTGAGAGCAACAGAAATTAAGCATCTCACTGTTGTCATTTCAACCACAGGAGAAAAAGTTTCTGTATAGTCAATGCCCTCTTTTTGTGTAAATCCTCTAACAACCAAGCGTGCCTTGTATCTTTCTATAGTGCCATCAGCATGTTGCTTGACTTTATATACCCACTTACAACTGATTGGCTTTTTCCCTTTTGGCAATGGAACAATGTCCCAAGTATGATTCTGATCCAGAGCTTGAAATTCTTTCTCCATGGCTTCTTGCCACTCTTTATGCATAACAGCTGAGTTGTATGTTTTGGGTTCAAAAGGTATAGGAATGGCAGGATTAGAAATGGCTTGAGGAAAAGAAAGGGTGGTGGTTAAAGTATGGTGGCAAAAATGATGAAGATCTGAACTAGAAGCATGACAAACATAACTGTCAAGATAGGATGGTTTGTGAGATATGCGTTCAGATCTTCTTACAGGAATTTGATCCTGAATATTCACAACAGGAATGTCAATCTGTGGAGCCTGAATATGTGGATCATCATCATCATAAACTGGTTGGGGTTGTGAGGAAGAAGGAATAGAAATATGAGAAGTGTTGTGGAAAGGTAATATAGATTCATGAAAGACAACATCTCTAGATAGAACAATTTTGGAGGTTTCAAGAATAAGAACCTTGTAGGCCTTTTTACCAGCAGGATAGCCAAGAAAAACAGCAGGTTGAGCACGAGCTTGCAACTTATCTCGACCTTGCTTGAGTGTTGATACAAAGCATAAAGAGCCAAACACACGAAAATGACTGTAATCTGGTTGTTTGTTATAGAGAATCTCAAAAGGTGATTTCTGTTTCAGAGCAACATAAGGAAACTTGTTGATCAAGTGCACTGCTGTCAGAACAGCTTCTCCCCAATACTTGATAGGGACCTTAGAATGAAATAACAAAGCACGAGTGACCTCTAGAATATGTCTGTGTTTGCGTTCAGCAACACCATTCTGTTGAGGAGTGGCTGTGCAACTTGTTTGAAGCTGAATTCCATGAGAAGCTAAATACTCTGAAGCAACTTTCCCTGAACCAAGTTCCATAGCATTATCTGTTCTCAGAGTTTGTACCTTGCAAGCAAACTGTCTCTCCACCATCTGAATGAAGGATTGAACAAAAGAGAAGGCACTGCCCTTAGTTGCCAAAAGATGTACCCAGGTTGCCCGAGAAAAATCATCAACAATGGTTAAGAAGTACTTAAAGCCATTGTGAGTTGGAGTGTTGTAAGGCCCCCAGACATCCATATGCAGCAACTGAAAAGCATATGAGGAGGAGATAGCACTAGTAGGAAAAGGCAATCTAGCCATTCTAGCCTTAGCACAAGTAATGCAAGCTTTAAGATGATGAACATCTCTTATTTTTGCTAAATTCTGCAATTTAGAAATAGGCAAGTGACCAAAACGAGCATGTAATATGCTATCTGTAACAATATTGTGAGCAAAAGAGTCTGTAGCAACAGATTTATTGGAACTTGAAATGTCAAATTTATTTGCTGAATCGTGAAGGAAATAGAGGCCACAAGAACAGTTACCAATCTTCACAGTCTTCGTGGATGTTGAGTCCTGTAACACACATTGATCCCGAGAGAAAACGACCACAGAGTTAAGATCAGTAACCAACTTTGCAATAGAGATCAACTTGCAGGTAAAGGAAGGAACATAAAGGACATTCTTGAGCTGTAAAGTAGCTATAGGTGTGACATTGCCAGATTTTTGAACTCTGACTTGCTGTCCATTAGGTATAGTGACAGTGAAAGGACGATGCAAATCAGTCACATTGTGTAATAAGGACAGGTTGCCAGTCATGTGATTGCTAGCACCAGTGTCAAGAATCCAAGCAGAATCATGGGATGAAGAAGTAGTGAGAGCAAGAGCTTTACCAGCGAAGGCTGCGAAATCAGTCTCTTCAAACACATGATTGGATGAGGCATTCTTGTTGATGAGAGCTACAAGTTGATTGAACTGGTCCTGAGAGATGGATGAAGTTGTAGATGAATCAACTTGTCCTGCAAAGTTCTTCGAAGGCTTTGAATCAGCAGGCTTCTGAGGCTTTGAAGAATTCTCTGCAGGTTTCTTGTTCTTGGACTTGTAATTAGGTGGAAAACCGATGAGGAAGAAGCACTTGTCAATGTTATGATTCGTTTTCTTGCAATTAGTGCAATAACGCTCATCTGAAGTGGAGTTTGGCTTCTTCTCTGTGGTGGACTGAGCTTTGACATGAAGAGAAGAAGAATTCTCCATAATCGGAGAGGAATTCTTCATTGATCGTTGTTTCTGCTCCTGAAATAGAATGGAATAAGCGGAATTGAGCGATGGAAGAGGCTTCATCATCAAAATTCTTCCTCTCGTGAGCAGATATTCATCATTCAGTCCCATGAGAAAGTGAAAAAGCTTCTGATTATCCTCATATTCGGTGATTTTGGCCAAGGCTTCACATGAACAGACTGGAAAGTTACGAGCACTGTCAAATTCATCAAACAATGCTTTCAATTTGGTGAAATAGGTTTGGATCGAATCAGATCCTTGAGTGAGGTTCATCAAATCGCGTTTCAATGAGAAGAGATGAGCTCCATCACTCTGGCCAAATCGAGCAACAAGAGTTTCCCAAACATCTTTAGCTAGATCTGCGTAAGTGACGGATCGCTGAATTTCCGGCGAAATGCAATTGATGATCCACGAAACGATCATATCATTGACTCGTTCCCAAATTGGAAGATCATCAGAGCCGGCAGCAGGTTTTGGAGTTGCTCCTGTGACAATACTCCATTTGTTCTTGGCAGAGAGAGCTCGACGCATCGAGCGACGCCATTCACCAAAATTGGAGCCATCAAACGAATTGGAAACCAGGACAAGTCCTGGATGATCCGAAGGATGAAGGTAAAGAGGATTGGTGGAATCCATGGAAGGGGAATCAAGCGGAAAAAGGTGGGAGAAAGGTCCAGAAAATACCAACTGATACCATGATAGAAGAGGAGGAAGAAAGGGAGGAAATCTGGAAATTGTTTTTCATTGCTCAAGTGTACAATTCTGTTACAACCATGTTGTTATATGTGCGTGTGCAAAACAGAAATTACAAGAGAAGTTATCCCCTGCATTACATCATAAAATGCATTACGATACACTCTATCAAAACTGTTGGATCGAGTGTGTTAGTATATACAAGCGTATGATGATAATATAATAGAAATAACGTGTTTTATTTATAAAATAATCTTACATTAACTAACTAGTTAATAAGTTAAAGTATCTATTCTCGGGTTTTTTCCGAGGACAATTTCATCATTAAGATGTATCAGTTATATTGACGAGTAAGGTTTAAAATGTAACTTAAACTTTACATGTGACCTCCCAAACTCTACCAACTAGAAGTATAATTGTGCTTAAGCGCTAACCCTAGTATTAAAGTAGAGAACAAAAAAACCATGGATGAAAATGGATAAATTAGCTAGGGCAATTTCATGTGAGAGTAAAAAAGGAAATCATACAAACAAAATAATGTCATTATCATCATCGAAGTTATGAGCTGATTGCTGTCAATTAAATAGTGTCCACTTTATCAGAAATACTTGGATCAAAGTAGAATCCCAAAAAAAGTAGAGAATGCAAGCTGGAAAATAACTTTATAAAGAAAACAAATCGTACTTAATTGACCTCGAGGCTCAATTTTTCAAGCCCTAGTGAAGTACTTTATGTTTTAAATTAGTTGGGCGTTAATCGAACTAAGGTTGTAAATTTTTAATGTAGAAACTTTTGACACTATGGATAATAATTCATCTATATTTGAATATGACTACAAATAATGTCAATATCATTATCTTGAGGTTAGATCAAAGAGCAACAACATAATTGCCTGTAATTAGAAGCTAGTTCACACTTCTCCAGTCAATTATGCATATCTACCCACCTATTTAGTTTTGTTGTTTCGACCAAAAATAACAATAGTTTCAATTGCCTCATGATTTTTAAAATCATAATAAGAAGACTGATAAAAAAAAATCAGGCAAGAGTAGACTGAGTCGGGATTTAGCCGAAAGATTCTAAAAAATTTATACTTTTTATATAATAAGTTATTTTCTTTAAGCTAGTTCAAAACGATACCGAATCGGAACCCAGATTGAAAATTCAATCCTAATTTACTCCAACTTGATTGTGAATCGATGCTCACTCCTAAACATGATACTCGATCTATTTTTAGTGCGGTGATAGATCCAATTATTTTCTTAATTCAGAATATATGTGTACTTATATAATTACAAGAAAGATGATCAAGCAAGAAAAAACCCGTGACTTTGTAGTGAGCATATATATATATATATATATATATATATGAGTTGTCATATACTCCATAGTAAGTAAGTAACAACCAATGGCTTGTTTAGTTTTGTTTATCGTCATTTATCATGCATTGAACGGTGTAATTAATTGATACACTCCGTGTTCATTACGTACTTTGGTTTTAAGTTATAGCAATTTGATCATATTCTAATACGTTGGAGTTAAAACTGTTAACTAGTTTAATTAGGAAAAGTGGTCAAGATGACAAAGATTCAGCCATTGTCCTGAAATGTAAAAAAATAAAAATGTTACACCCAGAAGAGACAATTTGTAAATTATATTAAAACCTAAAAGACAGAATAATATATAGTATATATATTCTGTAAAACAAAAGCACAAGTTATAGTTATATAACCAAAAGCGTTCAAACTTCAAAGTGGCAGGTAAGGCATCCCATTTAAGTGCATAAATCTAAAGAGCCTGCTCTTATAATAACCCTTATTTTTTGGTCTTAATTTGTCAGAATGCAGAAACTTTCAAAAGCTCATATTCTCAAAGAAAGTGGAGCTCCATTTCTTACAATAATATTGCTATAAAAATGATAAAATTGGATCTTAACAAATGTACAACATGTAACGTAAGCTTCTCCAAAGTATAGCACTAAATTATGTCATAAGGTGGTACATATGTTATTACATGTTTAAAGGTAAAAGAAAAACGAAAACTAGAAAAAAAGAAGTTGGGCAGGCAATGATGTACACTACTATTTTCACAAAAGGGTGTGAAATGAAAACCATACAATACAAAGTTCATTGACTTGTAACAATTAGGATGATGATTACAATACAACTTACAAGATTATTATGAAGACCTTTCAATGCACCGAAACAATGATGTATTTCAAGAAAGAAAGACATAAGAAAATCATGTACAATTAAACATCTCTATTTTCTTTTCAAAGTTAAATACTTTAATCTTGAATAGTGTATAATTATGGGATCTTAACTTTAGCCCCTAACCGTAGGATTCATACTATTGTCCATTTGTCCCCTTCTCTTTCTAAACCTGGAAAAAAGAAATAATAGAAAAATATAACGGAAAAAATCTTCAATATCTCCCAAATTTTCCAATTGATTGCCTTATGTAGCCTCAGTCTTAAATACTACTCCCTCCGTTTCACAATAAGTGTCGTTTTAGCTTTTAACACAGTTTTTAAGAAAAGCAATCATTCACTTTAAAACTTACAACTTTTTCTTAATCTTACCACTCATTACATTTTTTTGGCCAATGAATGAATAAATTTAGTCAACAAATACACATTCCAATAAAATTATCATTATTCACCCCTAATAAATCACTTTGAAAACCTAAAACGACACATATTATGAAACAAAATTTAAGAGCTAAAACGACACTTATTGTGAAACGGAGGGAGTATTACACAAACGATCAAGACTTTTGAGGTTCTTGCCTCCTTGTCCTTAGTGCACCCACTAGCTTGATAGTTCATCACTTTAAGTTATAAATATTAAATATCAGTAGGAATGTAGGATTATGGGTACAAATGACATTTTTAATAAAAAGTTTTGATGTGTCATCTGGCATTATAATTTTAGTATAAGTGACGAATATTGGAATTGTTCAAATCCAAATTCTATATTTGTCAAAATTTGAAACAAGTTGTCGTTTGTATAGATACAAGCAAGCGAAAGAGAAAAGAAAAATATTATTAATCCTTACCACAAGTCATTTATATCCTCGTCATCGATGTATAAGCTAAACCGAAAATGTTACTAGTCCCTTACCACTATGCAATTGCGTATTCATTCCATAATCATTAGCAATTTTGTTTCATTATGGGTGTTGTACATTTTACAAGATTGCACCTTTGAGAAAAGTATCCATATTAAAAGCTCGTGCCCTTTAGTACAAATTCTGAAGTTTATGTGCACGAAGTGCGATATACCACAAAATACAGACTATCATTGCAATTTTCTAAAATCAAATTACAAAAAATCAAATCACAAACTTTCCTCACTTCCCAACTCTTTATACATTTCAGTCATCTTCTTTCAGTCTCTCCATCCATCAACCATCATCTTCTCCCCTACAGAGAGCAAACAGAGAAAGGAAAAATGGCTCTGTGTAGAGGGTTTGGGCTTTGTCTTGCCCTCTCTCTCCAACCCTCTTCCCCTTCTTCTTCCCCATAAACTAACTGAAAGAAAGAACCTAATAGAAACCCAGAACCCAAAAAAATAGCTAAATAAAGAAAGGATCTTTACTCCTCTGAAGAAGGAAGAAAATGGCGGAATCTCAACACCATGACCCCCCATTTCCCTTTGAAGACTCTCTCTACTGTCAAGAAGAGAACTTGAAAGCAGAACTCAGAAAAGATTGCACCTTTGAACAGAATCTCCCATCTCCTTGTGTTCTAACAGACCATGACTTGTTCTGGGAAGACGATGAGCTCTCTACTTTGCTTACAAAGCAAGATGAGAACTTTCTCTACAGAGTCCTTGAGAATGACCCTTCTCTTGCAATGGCGAGGAGTGAAGCTGTCAATTGGGTTCTCAGAGTCCATTCCCATTACTCATTCTCTCTCCTCACTGCTCTAATGGCGGTCAATTACTTGGACAGATTCTTCACCAGCTTCCGGTTTCAAGAAGACAAGCCATGGCTTGCTCAGCTTGTTGCTGTTGCTTGTCTCTCTCTAGCTGCCAAAGTTGAAGAGACCCATGTTCCTCTTCTGTTGGATCTTCAAGTAAGTTTTGCCCACCTCTTTTTATGGCATACTCAGAATAGGTTTTTTGGTTAAATTGTTGTGATCAGTAGTTCAGTACTCAGTAGTCAATTTGCTGTGTTTAGGTCGAGGAGACTAAGTATTTGTTTGAGCCCAAGACTATTCAGAAGATGGAGATTTTGGTGCTTTCTACACTTGGTTGGAAGATGAATCCTGTAACACCATATTCTTTTCTGGATTATATGACAAGGAGGCTTGGGTTAAAGGACAGGCTTTGTGTGGAGTTTCTCAGGAGATGTGAGGTTGTGGTCTTAGCTACTGTCTCTGGTAAGTAAAGTCTGAAACTTTGTTGTTGGTCTTTGGTAATTTTTGTGTGTACAAACTTACCCATGTAAGACTTTCTGCTCAAATGTTCAGATATCAGGTTTATGGGCTTTCTGCCTTCAGTGGTGGCTGTTGCTACAATGTTGCATGTTATCAACAATGTTGAGCCTTCTATTGAAGAGGAATACCAAAACCAACTCTTGGGTGTTTTTGAAATCAACAAGGTAGAATCTTTTTTACCCACATTGTTGTGTACTTGTGTCTATGAAATTACTCATCATGTGCTGTTTTGCCTGTGTTGAGTTAATAGTTTGAGCCTCTCTTTTGCATATGTTGTACTTAATGATCTCATTGTGTAAATGCAGGAAAAGGTAGAGGAGTGTAGAGAATTGATCCATGAATTGGCATTGGAAGGCAATATCTTTCTACAATCCAATAAAAGGAAACCGGTGTCTATGCCCGGAAGTCCTAATGGTGTCATTGATGTATCCTTCAGCTCTGATAACTCGAACGATTCATGGGCCACCGCATCATCGTCATCGTCATCATCATTGTGCTCCTCACCGGTGCCACCTATGGCTAAGAAGATAAGAGCCAATGAAGACCGGCATTTGGATAGGTTCAATCATTGCTAGAAACTGATGATGATGATGATGATGATAAGCTAGTCTCTTCTCTTGTATTGCAATAATGCTGATGTGCTCTATGAATTGCTCTTAATGTTAAATTGCCTCTCATCTCTGCGATTTCCTTAGACTACTTCCAACTCGATGGCCTTTACGTCGAACCTTTCTTAGATCCTATGGGTTTTCAGAATTGGAAACTGAAAGTGTAGAGAATCCCCAATTGGGGTTACCATGTGTATTGAAGATATATATAGGGAGTACATCGGTACAGATACTAACAGATTACAATATAATATCATAACAATACAAGAGATACTCCTAAGATTATGGTTGACTAACAGCCCCCCTCAGTTTGTACTGGAGTTTCACGAATGCACAAACTGTTTCTGAAATCTAGGAATAGCGGTGATGGCAACCCTTTTGTGAAGATGTCTGCAAACTGTAAGGTCGACGGCACATGAAGAACCTTGACCTGCCCAATAGACACCTTTTCCCGAACAAAATGGATGTCTATTTCTATGTGTTTTGTGCGTTGGTGTTGTACTGGATTGGTGGATAAGTAGACAGCACTGATGTTGTCACAATACACAATAGTGGCTCTGCTGATGGGGTGATGAAGTTCAGCAAGTAATGTACGAACCCAACAACATTCACTGACAGCGTTTGCAACAGCTCTATATTCTGCTTCTGCACTTGATCTGGACACTGTGTTTTGTCGTTTTGATGACCAAGAGATCAAGGAATTGCCGAGGTAGACGCAGTAACCTGAAGTTGAGCGTCTTGAATCCGGGCAACCTGCCCAGTCAGCGTCAGAATACGCTACGAGCTGATCAACTGGCCCTTTGTAAAGTTGTAAGCCAAGGGTCGGAGTTCCTTTGACGTACCGGAGTATGCGTTTTAAGGCTAGGAGATGCTTTTCCCTTGGATCATGCATATGTAAGCAGCACTGTTGAACAGCGTAAGTAATATTGGGACGAGTCAAGGTCAAATATTGTAGCGCACCTGCGAGAGAGCGATATGTTGTGGCATCTTGAACTGGCGGACCCGCATCATTACCAAGCTTGGAGTTGCTGTCGACTGGTGTTCGGCTGGGATTGCATTGGAGCATTCCGGCTTTCTGTAATAATTCTCCTGCATACTTGGACTGATTTAGATGAATACCAATGCTAGAGCGAGTGGCTACAATGCCCAAGAAATAATGGAGGAAGCCGAGGTCAGACATGGCGAACTCCTTATTGAGATATGTGATGATTTTGTGCAAGAAGTTTGTGGTTGATGCTGTCAAGATAATATCATCGACATATAGTAGTAGGAAAGCCTGATTTGTCCCCGATCTGTAAATAAAGAGAGAATGATCAGACTTGCTTTGATGGAACCCCAGGCGGGTTACGAACTCAGCAAACCGGTGATACCACGCTCTTGGTGCCTGTTTCAAGCCATAAAGAGCTTTGTTTAATTTGCACACATAGTTGGGAAATACTGGATCGACGAAACCTGGAGGTTGTTGACAATAAACGGTTTCGTTGAGTCGACCATGCAAGAAGGCGTTTTTGACGTCTAGTTGGTGGATCGGCCAATTGCGAGCAACTGCAAGTGATAGGACTGTTCGAATAGTTGCCGGTTTGACAACAGGGGAGAAAGTTTCGTCGTAATCGACGCCTTCTTGCTGGTAGAAGCCTCGAGCAACCCATCTTGATTTGTATCTTGTAAGGTTTCCCTGTGCATCATATTTGTGACGAAACAACCACTTTCCTGTAACCACATTTGCATTAGCAGGTCTAGGAACTAATTCCCAAGTCTTGTTTTTAATCAAGGCGTCAAATTCATCTTTCATTGATAAGTACCATTGTTGGTTTTGGAGGGCTTTCTTGTAGGAGGTGGGAACCGGTGTTATTGTGGTGGAGAGGTTGAATATGTGTGAAGGTTTGAAAATACCAGCTTTTGAACGTGTGGTCATTGGGTGGTTATTTTGTGGGGGTGGTGGAGGTTCATGATCGGCATTTTCAATTGCCTGAGGTTCTTGGTTTTGGATTGGCACGTGTTCTGGTGGAGAGTTGACCAAATCATGAGTTGGAATATTTGGTGAGTTTTGATTTTGTGGAGATTGGTTACCATAATTATCTTCTAAAAAAAGATAATTGTTTGGGTTTGGGTGAGAGATGGCCGGTGATGTGGTTGAGGTGGGAGGATTTGTGGGTTTATATTTGGGAAGGAAGATTTTGTGTGATTTGGAACCGACATTTCAGCTTGCTCCATGGCAAACCTTAAGGCATCATTGACCGAATTTTGAGTCGGTGGTTTGGATTGCAGCGGGAAAATCTGTCCATCAAAAATTACATGACGTGAAATAATTTTTTTCTTTGTGAGGAGATCTAAACACCTGTAACCTCGATGATTTGGTGCATAGCCGAGGAAGAGGCAGCGAGTGGAACGAGGAGACAATTTGTGAGGCATGGTGGCAGTAATGTTGGGATAGCATACGCATCCGAAGACACGAAGGTGATCATAGGTGGGAGGTTGGTTATATAGCAGCTCGTGAGGAGACCGCATGGACTTTGCTTTTGTTGGAAGGAGGTTCTGTAGGTGGGCAGCTGTAAGAGAAGCTTCAGCCCAATATTTCGGTGGCATATGAGCCTGAAAAAGAAGAGATCGAATGGTGTTGTTTATAGTGCGGATCATTCTTTCGGCTTTTCCATTTTGTTGGGATGTATGAGGACATGAAAACCGAAATTGAATACCATGTTTAGCAAAAAAAGAATGAAATTGGGAATTGTCAAACTCTGTGCCATGGTCACATTGAAGGTTTTTGATTGTGGTGTTAAACTGATTTTGGATGAGTTTATGAAAATTGGAGAATTTTTCAAATGTTTCGGACTTTTGTTTGAGAGGAAAGATCCATATAAAGTGAGAATAGTCATCCAACACTAATAAATAATATTTTAAGCCGGAAATGCTAGGTACAGGACTTGTCCATAGATCACAATGGATTAATTGAAACGGAAAAGAGGACTGACTCATTGAAGAATAAAATGGTAATTTTGCGTGCTTGCCGAGCTGACATGCATGACAGAGATCAAGTCGATCTTTATTGCAGGAGACAAATTTGGAAGAAACAAGTTGTTGGATGACATGAGCACCGGGGTGACCAAGACGGCGATGAAGAACTTGATAAGGTGTTGATTTTGTGGATGCCGTGAGGGCTGAATGAGTGTCTTGGGATGAAGATGGAAGAAATGGATAGAGGTCTCCTCGACTATTGCACCGGTGGATCTCGGTCTTGGTGGTTAGATCCTTCACAGAAAATCCAAAAGGGTCAAACTCAACTGAACAGTTGTTGTCATTAGTAAATTTTCGAACAGATATTAGATTTTTAACCAGAGAGGGAGAAACCAGAACATTATTTAGTGAAAGGGTAGGTTTGGTTGGAAGAGTTGTTTGGCCAATTTTTGTGATGGGTAGGGTTTGTCCATTACCAACAATAATTTTTGAAAGAGAATGTTTGCCAGGATTAAAAACAGACGAGAGAATACCTGGATTTGCTGCCATGTGGGAGGATGCCCCTGTATCCATGACCCAGCTATTGTTGTCATTGTTGTATGAACAGTTGAGGAGACCCATGGCATTCATTAGAGCGTGCTGGTCATAGTTTGAATATGCAGGAGGGGCTACATACATGGCTTGGTTGCTGGGTTGTTGAGGCGGGCGGGGAGGAGCTCCAAGAATTCCTGGCCCCCAGTTTGGCCAAGAAAATTGATTTTGCTGCCCCTGCATCCATGGGAAGGGCGCCCATCCACGACCGCTATTGTTGTTGTGGGCTCGTCCTCGGCCCCTGCCACGTCCGCGTCCCCTGCCACGATAGCCGCTGGTGTTGTTGTTAACTGATGAGTTGTGGGGAGTGTTCGGTGTGGGCGGCTGTGGGGTGGTTGGAGGGGGTGGTGTGGCTGCTGTAGTGGTGGTGGGTTTCTACTCATTGGTGAGAAGGGCTGACTGCAATGGGGCATTGTTTGTCTTCCGGGATTCTTCAAGAAGAAGGATGCTCCGTGTTTGTTGAAAAGTGGGAAACGGGGTTTGCATCGGAATCACTGCAGCCATGGTGGAGAAGTCGTTGTTGAGACCACGGATGGTTTGTTGGACGAGTGTCTCATCGGAGACGGGATTGTCGACATCAGCAAGGCTGTCGGCAAGAGTTTTCAACTTCTGGCAGTACTCTGTAACAGTCAGAGAACCTTGGACGAGGCTGCGAAACTGGGATTCAAGATGGATTGCTCGACTCTTCTTGTTGTCACGGAACAGATTCTCGATTGCAAGCCAAATAACACGTGCAGTGGAGTTAGGCTTCATCACAATGTCAAAGATGTCCATGGAGATGGACCCATAGATCCAAGACAGAACAATGTAATCCAGCATACACCAGTTCTCATCAGTAGAAGCAATGCTGGTTCCGTCGACAGTAGATTTTAGAGCAAATTTGCCCAGGGTTACAAGGAAGAGTTCACGCCACTTATTGTAGTTGGACGAAGCAAGATCCAGTTGAATGGGGATATGGGTTTTTATGCTGGCAACATGTAGGGCTTGATTTGTGGCTAGAGTGGCCGGAGAAGGATTTTGAGAAAGAGTAGCAGCGGGTGGGTCAGGGTGAAGATTGGGATGGTTGGTATTGTTGGCAGTGTTGCCGGTGTTGGTTGGAGAAGAGGTGCCAGACATGGTGGGTAGGATTTGAGAGAGAAGAGTAGGAGAGATTTAAAAAGCGACTGATACCATGAAAGTGTAGAGAATCCCCAATTGGGGTTGCCATGTGTATTGAAGATATATATAGGGAGTACATCGGTACAGATACTAACAGATTACAATATAATATCATAACAATACAAGAGATACTCCTAAGATTATGGTTGACTAACAGAAACAGAGATGGTTGGCATTTTATCCGGAGTTAGTAAGTGAAACATTAAGGTTAGAATTGATGAGTAAGTGGATCAATAAATTTCTCTCCCTATCAACTGCCTTCTACTTAATTTATGAACATAACTGCCTATATATTTCATGCTTTGTTCTGTACAAATCACTAGTCTATCAAAGATGATGTTGTCTATGTTCTTGCCCATATTGTGTTAGTGATGAATGGTCTAAATCAGTAGCATTTCTACAATGAATATGACTTGACAAAGATTCATTATTTTGATATTATTCTACTTGTACTTGCATTACACATGGGTGATATAAGATCTTCCTATTAGTTGTCCAATATGATTGCCCAATATAACTTGTTCTAATCTGATAGGTTCTCACAAGTGCTAATGTTAATTAGAAGTACACATGAAAAAGCCCTTAATTTCTAACTTGCTTTAAAGAGGTTGTTTAACCCAAGATCCTATGGGTTTTCAGAATTGGAAACTGAAAGTGTAGAGAATCCCCAATTGGGGTTGCCATGTGTATTGAAGATATATATAGGGAGTACATCGGTACAGATACTAACAGATTACAATATAATATCATAACAATACAAGAGATACTCCTAAGATTATGGTTGACTAACAGCCCCCCTCAGTTTGTACTGGAGTTTCACGAATGCACAAACTGTTTCTGAAATCTAGGAATAGCGGTGATGGCAACCCTTTTGTGAAGATGTCTGCAAACTGTAAGGTCGACGGCACATGAAGAACCTTGACCTGCCCAATAGACACCTTTTCCCGAACAAAATGGATGTCTATTTCTATGTGTTTTGTGCGTTGGTGTTGTACTGGATTGGTGGATAAGTAGACAGCACTGATGTTGTCACAATACACAATAGTGGCTCTGCTGATGGGGTGATGAAGTTCAGCAAGTAATGTACGAACCCAACAACATTCACTGACAGCGTTTGCAACAGCTCTATATTCTGCTTCTGCACTTGATCTGGACACTGTGTTTTGTCGTTTTGATGACCAAGAGATCAAGGAATTGCCGAGGTAGACGCAGTAACCTGAAGTTGAGCGTCTTGAATCCGGGCAACCTGCCCAGTCAGCGTCAGAATACGCTACGAGCTGATCAACTGGCCCTTTGTAAAGTTGTAAGCCAAGGGTCGGAGTTCCTTTGACGTACCGGAGTATGCGTTTTAAGGCTAGGAGATGCTTTTCCCTTGGATCATGCATATGTAAGCAGCACTGTTGAACAGCGTAAGTAATATCGGGACGAGTCAAGGTCAAATATTGTAGCGCACCTGCGAGAGAGCGATATGTTGTGGCATCTTGAACTGGCGGACCCGCATCATTACCAAGCTTGGAGTTGCTGTCGACTGGTGTTCGGCTGGGATTGCATTGGAGCATTCCGGCTTTCTGTAATAATTCTCCTGCATACTTGGACTGATTTAGATGAATACCAATGCTAGAGCGAGTGGCTGCAATGCCCAAGAAATAATGGAGGAAGCCGAGGTCAGACATGGCGAACTCCTTATTGAGATATGTGATGATTTTGTGCAAGAAGTTTGTGGTTGATGCTGTCAAGATAATATCATCGACATATAGTAGTAGGAAAGCCTGATTTGTCCCCGATCTGTAAATAAAGAGAGAATGATCAGACTTGCTTTGATGGAACCCCAAGCGGGTTACGAACTCAGCAAACCGGTGATACACGCTCTTGGTGCCTGTTTCAAGCCATAAAGAGCTTTGTTTAATTTGCACACATAGTTGGGAAATACTGGATCGACGAAACCTGGAGGTTGTTGACAATAAACGGTTTCGTTGAGTCGACCATGCAAGAAGGCGTTTTTGACGTCTAGTTGGTGGATCGGCCAATTGCGAGCAACTGCAAGTGATAGGACTGTTCGAATAGTTGCCGGTTTGACAACAGGGGAGAAAGTTTCGTCGTAATCGACGCCTTCTTGCTGGTAGAAGCCTCGAGCAACCCATCTTGATTTGTATCTTGTAAGGTTTCCCTGTGCATCATATTTGTGACGAAACAACCACTTTCCTGTAACCACATTTGCATTAGCAGGTCTAGGAACTAATTCCCAAGTCTTGTTTTTAATCAAGGCGTCAAATTCATCTTTCATTGATAAGTACCATTGTTGGTTTTGGAGGGCTTTCTTGTAGGAGGTGGGAACCGGTGTTATTGTGGTGGAGAGGTTGAATATGTGTGAAGGTTTGAAAATACCAGCTTTTGAACGTGTGGTCATTGGGTGGTTATTTTGTGGGGGTGGTGGAGGTTCATGATCGGCATTTTCAATTGCCTGAGGTTCTTGGTTTTGGATTGGCACGTGTTCTGGTGGAGAGTTGACCAAATCATGAGTTGGAATATTTGGTGAGTTTTGATTTTGTGGAGATTGGTTACCATAATTATCTTCTAAAAAAAGATAATTGTTTGGGTTTGGGTGAGAGATGGCCGGTGATGTGGTTGAGGTGGGAGGATTTGTGGGTTTATATTTGGGAAGGAAGATTTTGTGTGATTTGGAACCGACATTTCAGCTTGCTCCATGGCAAACCTTAAGGCATCATTGACCGAATTTTGAGTCGGTGGTTTGGATTGCAGCGGGAAAATCTGTCCATCAAAAATTACATGACGTGAAATAATTTTTTTCTTTGTGAGGAGATCTAAACACCTGTAACCTCGATGATTTGGTGCATAGCCGAGGAAGAGGCAGCGAGTGGAACGAGGAGACAATTTGTGAGGCATGGTGGCAGTAATGTTGGGATAGCATACGCATCCGAAGACACGAAGGTGATCATAGGTGGGAGGTTGGTTATATAGCAGCTCGTGAGGAGACCGCATGGACTTTGCTTTTGTTGGAAGGAGGTTCTGTAGGTGGGCAGCTGTAAGAGAAGCTTCAGCCCAATATTTCGGTGGCATATGAGCCTGAAAAAGAAGAGATCGAATGGTGTTGTTTATAGTGCGGATCATTCTTTCGGCTTTTCCATTTTGTTGGGATGTATGAGGACATGAAAACCGAAATTGAATACCATGTTTAGCAAAAAAAGAATGAAATTGGGAATTGTCAAACTCTGTGCCATGGTCACATTGAAGGTTTTTGATTGTGGTGTTAAACTGATTTTGGATGAGTTTATGAAAATTGGAGAATTTTTCAAATGTTTCGGACTTTTGTTTGAGAGGAAAGATCCATATAAAGTGAGAATAGTCATCCAACACTAATAAATAATATTTTAAGCCGGAAATGCTAGGTACAGGACTTGTCCATAGATCACAATGGATTAATTGAAACGGAAAAGAGGACTGACTCATTGAAGAATAAAATGGTAATTTTGCGTGCTTGCCGAGCTGACATGCATGACAGAGATCAAGTCGATCTTTATTGCAGGAGACAAATTTGGAAGAAACAAGTTGTTGGATGACATGAGCACCGGGGTGACCAAGACGGCGATGAAGAACTTGATAAGGTGTTGATTTTGTGGATGCCGTGAGGGCTGAATGAGTGTCTTGGGATGAAGATGGAAGAAATGGATAGAGGTCTCCTCGACTATTGCACCGGTGGATCTCGGTCTTGGTGGTTAGATCCTTCACAGAAAATCCAAAAGGGTCAAACTCAACTGAACAGTTGTTGTCATTAGTAAATTTTCGAACAGATATTAGATTTTTAACCAGAGAGGGAGAAACCAGAACATTATTTAGTGAAAGGGTAGGTTTGGTTGGAAGAGTTGTTTGGCCAATTTTTGTGATGGGTAGGGTTTGTCCATTACCAACAATAATTTTTGAAAGAGAATGTTTGCCAGGATTAAAAACAGACGAGAGAATACCTGGATTTGCTGCCATGTGGGAGGATGCCCCTGTGTCCATGACCCAGCTATTGTTGTCATTGTTGTAAGAAGAGTTGAGGAGACCCATGGCATTCATTAGAGCGTGCTGGTCATAGTTTGGATATGCAGGAGGGGCTGCATACATGGCTTGGTTGCTGGGTTGTTGAGGCGGGCGGGGAGGAGCTCCAAGAATTCCTGGCCCCCAGTTTGGCCAAGAAAATTGATTTTGCTGCCCCTGCATCCATGGGAAGGGCGCCCATCCACGACCGCTACTGTTGTTGTGGGCTCGTCCTCGGCCCCTGCCACGATAGCCACTGGTGTTGTTGTTAACTGATGAGTTGTGGGGAGTGTTCGGTGTGGGCGGCTGTGGGGTGGTTGGAGGGGGTGGTGTGGCTGCTGTAGTGGTGGTGGGTTTCTGCTCATTGGTGAGAAGGGCTGACTGCAATGGGGCATTGTTTGTCTTCCGGGATTCTTCAAGAAGAAGGATGCTCCGTGTTTGTTGAAAAGTGGGAAACGGGGTTTGCATCGGAATCACTGCAGCCATGGTGGAGAAGTCGTTGTTGAGACCACGGATGGTTTGTAGGACGAGTGTCTCATCGGAGACGGGATTGTCGACATCAGCAAGGCTGTCGGCAAGAGTTTTCAACTTCTGGCAGTACTCTGTAACAGTCAGAGAACCTTGGACGAGGCTGCGAAACTGGGATTCAAGATGGATTGCTCGACTCTTCTTGTTGTCACGGAACAGATTCTCGATTGCAAGCCAAATAACACGTGTAGTGGAGTTAGGCTTCATCACAATGTCAAAGATGTCCATGGAGATGGACCCATAGATCCAAGACAGAACAATGTAATCCAGCATACACCAGTTCTCATCAGTAGAAGCAATGCTGGTTCCGTCGACATGAGATTTTAGAGCAAATTTGCCCAGGGTTACAAGGAAGAGTTCACGCCACTTATTGTAGTTGGAAGAAGCAAGATCCAGTTGAATGGGGACATGGGTTTTTATGCTGGCAACATGTAGGGCTTGATTTGTGGCTAGAGTGGCCGGAGAAGGATTTTGAGAAAGAGTAGCAGCGGGTGGGTCAGGGTGAAGATTGGGATTGTTGGTATTGTTGGCAGTGTTGCCGGTGTTGGTTGGAGAAGAGGTGTCAGACATGGTGGGTAGGATTTGAGAGAGAAGAGTAGGAGAGATTTAAAAAGCGACTGATACCATGAAAGTGTAGAGAATCCCCAATTGGGGTTGCCATGTGTATTGAAGATATATATAGGGAGTACATCGGTACAGATACTAACAGATTACAATATAATATCATAACAATACAAGAGATACTCCTAAGATTATGGTTGACTAACAGAAACAGAGATGGTTGGCATTTTATCCGGAGTTAGTAAGTGAAACATTAAGGTTAGAATTGATGAGTAAGTGGATCAATAAATTTCTCTCCCTATCAACTGCCTTCTACTTAATTTATGAACATAACTGCCTATATATTTCATGCTTTGTTCTGTACAAATCACTAGTCTATCAAAGATGATGTTGTCTATGTTCTTGCCCATATTGTGTTAGTGATGAATGGTCTAAATCAGTAGCATTTCTACCATGAATATGACTTGACAAAGATTCATTATTTTGATATTATTCTACTTGTACTTGCATTACACATGGGTGATATAAGATCTTCCTATTAGTTGTCCAATATGATTGCCCAATATAACTTGTTCTAATCTGATAGGTTCTCACAAGTGCTAATGTTAATTAAAAAGCCCTTAATTTCTAACTTGCTTTAAAGAGGTTGTTTAACCCAAGATTGGCCCTTGAATCTTTGGCTAATCTAACAAACAGCCTGTTTTAGTTTACTATAAGCTCCTTTGGGAAGTGTTGGAGTGACAACCTGTGATGCATAATTAAATTGCTAGTGTTTCTAGGAATTTACTATTCTTAACATGGTAAAATTTGACTAGTCTTTGGTATTGAGCCCCAAATGAGTTTGTATTTATGCAGTAATCAAATTAATTACAGGAGCCTGGAGCTTTAGAATAGTGTACTACTTGAACATGTGCAGATAAGTTTGACTGTATAAACAAAAGGCAGATTTTGTTCATACATATATGGCCTGCTTTGCTCTGAAGTTATCTCTACCAAATGAGTCAAAAAACCAAATAAAAAGGGAAAAGGATAGAGGCTTTTGATGTGAGTTTGTTCTAGCTAATCAGCAATTTTCTTGTATCACAGCTTCTGCTAGTTGAATCATGATAAAAACAAACATGGAGTATAAAATTCAAATGATGTATTTGTATGGTTTTCAATAATGAAGAAATCATGATGCAATTGTGTGTCTTGAAATGATTTTATGGGCAATAAATATCGATGTTTGCACTTTGCAGTATCATAGGCAGCAAAACACAGATATACTTAATTATGGAATAACAGAATAAGTGCTTGCACTAGCACGTTCATTTAGGGATCTCTAATAAATAATTGATTAATTTTATATAATACAGCATAATAAGATTTTATCCCATTTTTGTATGTTGCATGCCACAAGAATTAGGGAGAAGAGAGAAGCTACAAAAAGACACATGTAAGAAGGCAATCATGTGTTACCTAGGGATGTCAATGGGGCGGGGATTCCCCATTCCCCGTGGAGAATCCCCGTCATGGGGATGGGGACGGGGGGATTCTAGTGGGGATGGGGATGAAATAGGGGGCAAAATAGATACCTACATGGGGATGGGTACGGGTATGGGGATAGATGTCCCCGTCCCATTCCCCGACCCGACCCGACCCCACCAGGGGAACCCGTGGGGAATCCCGTCGGGAGGCTCTGTGGGGAATTTCCCGGGGCCTCCTGTAGGGATTTTATTTTTAGTTTGTCTATTTTTTATTATTAGTTTGTTTTTAGTTCTTGGTAATTTGACTATTTTATTAGTTATATTGTCTTATTTGATTTGCAATTAATGTTATTTTGTCTATTTTTTATTAATTAATTGTCACATATAATTAGTTGATTTGAAATATTATTTTGCTTTATTTTTTGTTGAAAGTTTTGTTACATGTTATATAAGCTAGATCGTGAATTGGTGTAGAATTTATATGTTTTTAAATCAAAAGACATGTACAAACTATGAGGGGAAACCTTCAACCAAAAGAAAAACTATGAGGGGAAACCCATGAGGATTTTAAATGGGCAAAATTATATGGGTATGGGGAATACCCAATGGGGACGGGGACCCGACGGGTATACACATGGGTACAAATTTTATTACCCGATGGGTATGGGGATGAGTATGAGGAATAAAATTTTAGATGGGTATGGGGACGAGGAGGGTATCCCCCGACCCGAACGCGCCCCATTGACATCCCTAGTGCTAGCTTTCTATCCCTTCAAAAATTAAAGTGGGATTTGATTTAGGTTATACTTGTAACTAAAAGGTGGTCTAATTTTGGCTTGTTTGAACTAGTAGTTCCAAAAAAAAAATTAAAGTGGGATTAGTAATTCTTTTGGCTTTAAACATATGTGGTTCATAATCATATTTACTCCAAACCATTTTCTTACTTTAATATCTTTTGGTAAGAAGTAACAAAAATATCATTCCTTTGATAGTGGGGGCGGGTGAGTGAGACCAAAGGGTTTGAATCCCAAAGGATTGAACATGCTTGTTTGTCATTTAATCTGATCAAAATCATTTAAGTCATTGTAATGACTAATGAGGGTTAATTGTTTCTTAAGAGAGGACTAAAAGAATACATGAACAAATATTAAAATGCATTTTGTTATTTTTATTCTTTAATGGTTAAGGCTTATTTGGATAATTTTCAATTTTAAAATTTAAATAATAAGGATACGACACTCTAATCTCTATGAAAATACAAGTACAAAAATTTCAAGTATTTTTGATCTGATTTTCAAGTATTTCCAAAAATAACTTTATAAAAAATCCATATCATAAACACTCCATATAGCATAATCACTAGATATTTAAAAAATTGTATTGCACCAAACACACGAGACACCCAGGAAAAACACACAAAATGGGAAAATCTCTTATCAAGGAAAAACAAGGGCGTAGAAGGAAGAGAATGTTGAAATTGGGGGACAAAATCTATTGATTTTGTTTGAATTGTCTCTACTTTTGGTAGATCAAAATTAGACCCACGAGAAAAGGACAAGTGTAAATAGTTTAAGAACTAGAGCAATTGTTTTAATTAAAAAAAATTATATTATTTTATATGGTTATTCAATGCATACCATTTTAAGAAGTTCAATATAAATTCTATTTTATATATATATTCTAAGTTTGGATATACCTATAGTATAATTAATAATATATGACGTGGAGCAACAATAGATCCATATGTATCAAAATCATAGGTGATGAAATATGAAAACGATATTACGTGGCGTAATGTCGTGTCGCTAAACCTTATAAGTTATATATATAAGCAGATTAAATTACACTCCATAGGAGCTCATAGAGGTGGGTTTTCTTCCTTGTGCACTAAGAGTGTGTTTGACTTTTAACAACTAATTTTTTTTCACATTTATTAATTGAAAAAGATAGTTCCTATACATTGATCAAGTGTTTATTTTGGAAGGCAAGCCAATTTTTTTTTTTTTTTTTTTTTTGAACTGGTGAGAATTAAGATCCCTCTTAGGGTGGGAATCCTAGAGCATCCAGTTGGATGAGAGCTAAAAGCTCTTGGTGTTTCGAAATTACATCCCATGAGTGACTGTGGCCCAAATTAGCAATTTTATCGGCCACAGCATTACATTGCCTACCCTCATGTGAAATTTGGACTGACTCGAATCCTTGCAAGGATACGAGAATATCAGTAACAATCCTTTCAATTTCCCATGGACACTTAATTAAGCCTTTGACGGCTTTAATAACCGTTACATTGTCCCCTTCAATTTCAATTTTCCGGATATTGGTTTGTTTAGCCTTTAGTATTCCATCCCATAATGCTAGAGTTTCAGCCATCAGAATTGATACTTTGCCAAATATTCTTACGGTTCCTGTTATCAGATTTCCATTTTCATCCCTAATAATCGATCCTCCCGCAGCATTCCCATTGCTTATCTTAGATCCATCAAAATTCAGTTTTACAAATTGAGGTTTAGGTTTTTTCCATTTATTTATTTTCTTTCGTGTGGTTGCTTGTTTTCGATCCGTCATTTCTTGTACTTGTTCTTCATCCTCTTGCCACCTCTTTGCTCGCTCCCATTGTTTCAATTGTGCACGGATGTATAAGTTTAAGTCTTGGATTAAGTCACTATGCGTTGTTTGAAAGATTATCTTGTTTCGTTGATGCCATATGCTCCACCAGGTTACTGCCAGCTCAATGAAATCTGTCTTCCCTAGTCTCCCTTTAATATCATTTAATACTTTCCTCGGGTCTTGTTGTGGAGGAGTATATGTCCTAATTGTTCGTTCAGTGGTTACATTTATGCTCTTTACAACCCCTAGCGTGTGTGGGCAGCTTATCATTAAGTGAATTGAATCCTCATTGGTACCATTACACATTGGGCATCCTTGCGGGATCGCTACATGTTTTTCATAGAGCCTTTGTTTCGTTGGGAGTCCATTCATATCAATTTTCCATAAGAAATTCTTTACCTTTGGGTAGATGTCCAATTTCCATATCCAATCATTCGGACTCGGGCTCATCCCGTCCTCCTTTGTTACTAGACTTACTGCCGACTCTGTTGAAAACCATCCATTTTTGCTCGGTGCCCATATAAGTTTATCTTCTATCTCATTATGCGGGATGGGTATCATTAAGATTTTTTCTACTAATTCTGTAGGGATAGTTCTATGCAACACATCTATTTTCCATTCTCTGTTCGATGAGATAAATTGTTCCACTTTAACAGCAGTATTCTCTATAGCATTTCTATTTACGAATTTCTCCAACGGCTCTTGCATCACCCAATTATCAGTCCAGAATTTGACTGACTTTTCGTTCCCTATTTGCCATTTGAGGCCTTTTTCAAATTCCGGCTTGAGTTTAATCAATTGTTTCCATTGCCATGATGTGTTAGATTTAATCTTATATTCTGCAAGCGTGTTTCTGCGCAGATATTTTTCTTTCACTACTCTAACCCATACATTATCATGTTCTATGAGAATTTTCCACAACAATTTCATCTGCAAGGCCTTGTTCATATCCGTCGCTTTCCTTATCCCTAGGCCTCCATATGCCTTTGGTTTACATATTCTTTCCCAACCCACTAGGGGTTTATATTGTCTATCCTTATTCCAGAAGAAAGTTCTGTTGATCGCATCAATTTCATCGTGCACGTTTTTGGGTAACATAAAACTTTGCATCAAGTAATTAGGTTTTGTAGCCAGATTTGCTCTTATTAGAAGTGCTCTACCTTCCTGAGATAATGTACTAGCTTTCCATTTTGATAATTGTCGTTGTGCATTTCCTATGGTATCTTGGAATATTTCTTTGTTGACTTTGCCATTAATGATCGGACATCCGAGATACTTTTCTAAATTTGTCATTGTGTTAATTCCTAATGCCTGCTTAATACTCTGTTTCTGCTGATTTCCAACTTTCTTTGAGGTGTGAAATGCTGATTTGTGGTAGTTCACTTTTTGACCTGTAGCTGCACAATATTCCTCGACAATGCTTTTCATTAAGTTACAAGCATTCTGGGTTCCTTTTGCAAATATTATCATGTCATCCGCAAAGGCTAGGAATGGTATCCTCATTCCACCTCTAGATACTGGGAATCCAATTAATGGTTTTGGGCTTTCGCTTACCTTTTGCAGTTTTCGTGCCAGAATTTCTGCTCCGATCACGAAAAGATACGGCGACAGCGGGTCGCCTTGTCTAATCCCTCGTTCGGGAGTGAATGGGACGGTGGAAGGCAAGCCAATTGAATCCTAATATGTGTTGTATTCTATTTTTATTATCAGTCAAGAGTTGCGCAAGTAATGTCTAAATAGACGAAGGATAATGATCATAGACAGTAAAACAACATTTTTATGTCGTGCTTTGCAATTATTATAGATTCTATACATATGATTCTGTGTAGATCGTCATTACTTGAAGGGTCAAGTTAATCACCCGATCCCTTAATTACACATTTTAGTGTCGATCTCATGTTTGAGTTTTTGACTCTTTGGTGGATCCTCTTGAAAAGACTATCTATTCGTGTCAAGGAATGTTCTTATCAAACGACACAAACTTGAAGTAGAGCGCAATAAAGTCATGATACGAAGTGCTCCTCGAGTTGTTGCCTATCTCAATTGAGGACAACAAGTATCGCTTAAATCCACGACAATCGGTTGGGATTTCATGTGATGAGGATTGATCCATGGTTGCCGCACCAGAAACTTCACTGACATGAGTAGTTGATTGTTAAACAAAACGAGTTTAATGGTTTTATTTTTAAGAATTTGTTGTAAATCGAGTGGTTTATTTATCACTTGCACATTTGTGATGCTCTCGTGTCTATGTCAAGGCCGAAATTCTCTTAAATAAAGTTCATCTTAGAAACTCGTGCTTTTTTGTACAATTTTTCAAAGTTCGGCCTATAAAGCCACAAATATGACAAGTTCGGACCAAAATTATAATTTCCTAAAACAAATAATTACAAAAAAAAACAAATTAAAAAAACCTCCTACACTTTAAGCTTTAAACTTTGAACATTTGGGTCTTCTTTCATTCTCCATCCTCTTCACTCTTTGCACCCATCATCTTCTTCCCCACTCACAGAGAAAGAGAGAACCAAAAATGTCTCTGGCTAGAGAGTTTGGGGCCTGTGTTGCCCTCTCTCTATTACAATCTTCCACTTCTTCTTCTCCATGAACAACAAGAAAGAACCCAACTAAAACTCAGAACCCAAAAAAAACAAGATAAATAAAAAAGGGATCTTTTCTTCTCTGAACAAGAAGAAGATGCCTGAATCTCAACAACAAGACCCTCCATTTTCATTCTACAACTCCCTCTACTGCCAAGAAGAAAAAGATTGTGCCTTTGAAATTCAACAGAGCTTTAATTCTTCCACCTCCTTTAATGGCGACCAAATCAAACCCCAAAATCTCCCTTCTCCTTGTGTTCTAACAGACCATGACTTGTTCTGGGAAGACGATGAGCTCTCCACTTTACTCTCCAAACAAGATGAGAACTTTCTCTACAGAATCCTTGAGAACGACCCTTCTCTTGCAATGGCGAGGAATGAAGCTGTCAATTGGGTTCTCAGAGTCCATTCCCATTACTCATTCTCCCTCCTCACTGCCTTAATGGCGGTCAATTACTTGGACAGATTCTTCACCAGCTTCAGATTTCAAACTGACAAGCCATGGCTTGCTCAGCTTGTTGCTGTTGCTTGTCTCTCTCTAGCTGCAAAAGTTGAAGAAACCCATGTTCCTCTTCTTTTGGATCTTCAAGTAAGCTTCTTTTTTTGTTTTTTTGTTGGTCCTCAGATTAGGGTTTTTGAACAGGAAATTTTGGTACTAAAAGATCCATACTTTTGTTGTGTTTAGGTGGAGGAGACTAAGTATTTGTTTGAGCCCAAGACTATTCAGAAGATGGAGATTTTGGTGCTCTCTACACTTGATTGGAAGATGAATCCTGTAACACCATACTCTTTTCTGGATTACATGACAGGGAGGCTTGGATTAAAGGACAGGCTTTGTATGGAGTTTCTCAGGAGATGTGAGATTGTGATCTTAGCTACTATCTCTGGTGAGCAAAATTTGAATTTTTTTGAAGTTTAAGATGTGTACAAACTTACCCATGTGAGAATTTCTTGTTAAAGTGTTGTTGTTTTTTTCCAAATGTTCAGACTTTAGGTTTATGGAGTTTCTACCTTCAGTGGTGGCTGTTGCTACAATGTTGCATGTTATTAGTAGTGTTGAGCCTTCTATTGAAGAAGAGTACCATAATCAACTCTTGGGTGTCCTCAGAATCGATAAGGTGAATCGGTTTTAACCTACATTGTGTTATGAATGTTAGATCTGTGTTAGATGAGCCTTTTTTCTGTAGTGGTTGCATAAAGCAAAAGTTTTGAGACACTAAGCAATCTTGTGAAGCTTTAAAGATAGAACCTTTATTTGTATCCCAATCCTCAGCAGATTCTTTGGTGTATGTACTTAAGGATCTCATTGTGTAAATGCAGGAAAAGGTAGAGGAGTGTAGAGAATTGATCCTTGAACTAGCATTAGAAGGCATTATCTTTCTCCAATCCAATAAGAGGAAGCCGGTGTCTATGCCCGGGAGTCCGAATGGTGTCATTGATATATCCTTTAGCTCCGATAACTCCAACGATTCATGGGCCATTGCATCATCATCATCGTCATCATTTTGTTCCTCGCCTGTGCCTCTGGCTAAGAAGATGAGAGTTGATCAAGATCGGTGTCTGGACTCCTTAGGCGTTCTTCGCTAGGCTTTTCCCTTTAATTCCTTTATAAGTGATGATGGACTAAGTCTGCCCTTGTATTCTAATAACCATGACTTGCTCTATGTTAAATTGCCTTCCATCTCTGCGATTTCCTTGGATCGCTTCCTATTCGACGGTCTTTACATTGAACTAGTATGGGTTTTTCAGAACTTGAAGCAGATATGTTTGGCATTTTATCCGGAATTAGTATGTAAAACATGAAGTTTAGAAGTGAACAGTAATTGGAGCCGTATAATTCCCTCTCATGAATTGCCTTCTTCTACTACATTTATGCACATAACTGCCAATTCATTTATGCTTTGTTCTGTACAAATCAATAGTCCATGAATGATGATATTGACAAAATATGTTCTTGCTTATATTGTGTTACTCTGATGAATGGTCTAAATCAGCAGCATTTCTACCATGAACATGACTTAACAAAGATTCACTAGCTTTGTATTTACTCTACTTGTCCTTGCATTACACATGGGTAATTTTGGATCTTCTAGAATTGTCAAATATAATTGCCCATAATTGGAGTAGATTCTCTGTGAGTTGTTTTAATCTGCTGAATTTCTTACAAATGCCAATGGGTGTTCAGTAGGATAAAAACAAGTGGTGAGAAAAGGAGGAATGCAATCTAGGATTTTACTAATGTTACATGGTAAAAGATAAGGTAAAAAAATGACTGGTTTTGATCCAAAAAAAAAATGACTGGTCTTTGGTGCTGAGGTAGTGAGTCATCAAAAATTCAAAAACACATAAATCAGTAAATTTATTGTTGGAGCCTGTAACTTTTTAATAGTGTTAGAACTAGGATATGTGCAGAAGATAAGTTTGACTGTTATAAACAATAGAAAGGTTTCGTTGATACATATTTGGCGTGCTTTGTTCTTTAAGCGATCTCCACCAACTGGTTCAGAAATTAAAAAATCTAAAAAAGGTAAAGAATAGAGGCTTTTGATGTGAGTTTGCAATCAGTATTTGTTGAGCACTTGTTCCTGATTCTTGATCAGTTTTTCTTCTACTCTTCAAACTTTTGTCATCTTTCCTAAATAGAACTAGTGTAGGCAGAATCATATTAAGGGCCCGTTTGGTTTTTTTGGAGGGAAAGATAATGGTTAAGGCATGTATTTAGACATTATTTAGTTTATGATTCATTGATACAAAGGGTAACCATTACCCCTTTCTTCCGCTTTTCATGCAAATTTTGAGCAACTTCTCCCCACCCCATTAACATGGGGTAATCATATCCCTCATACTCCTCTAACCATTACCCCTCTCTTTACATTTTTCATCCAAAAAAGAGAAGATCATCCCCATTTTCTATACAAATTTGTTTCCTTTCCTTTCCTTTCCATAATTTTTATACCAAACGCCACCTAAAAATAAAATAAATACGGAAGGAGGGATTCAACCCACAACCTATGTTTTTCAATAATGAAGAAATCATGATGCAATTATATGCCTTGTAAAATGATTTTATAGACAACCAATATCATTTGTTATTGTACCACTTAATTTTTCATGAAACCATTGCATCAATTAATGCTAATTTGAAATTTTCAGTGTTTGGCACTCATTTCAATTCCAATGTTCGGCAAGAGCATAGACACTTGATCATGGAGTGGAAGTGCTTGTATTGATGGAAAGTACTAGCACATTTATTTAGAAATCTCTAATTAGTACTATTATATCTTAAATTATCATACATTATAGCAAGGTGAGATTTATTATATTTTTGTATGTTGCTTGCAAGAAGAATATAGAGAAGGACAAAAAAAATGTTATAGGAAGAGACACATGTAAGATTGGGAGGCAAATAACGGTCTGGATCCTCTGTCCCCATATTGTATCCCCTTTATTGTATGGAGGAAGAGATCTATATGGTACAGGTTCAGATTAATTCTATTTCACAAATGTGTTAAATATATCTTAATCTTAGTTTATTGAATTTCAATATGCATTTATATACTCTTTAGTAAAAAAAATACATTGAAATCTACTCTCTATACTTTGTACGAGTCTATGACTAATTAAGTATCGAACGGATTAAAATGCGAAAGGTTAAGCATGAGACTCTTAAGTAACAAAAAATACAACACTTTTCTAAGAAATCTATTCTCTATACTTTGTACGAGTTTATGACAATGTAAGTATTAAATAGAGTAAAATTCAAAAGGTTGAGCATGCTTAATTAGGGAAAATACAAGTACAATTGTTAAGAAAAGGATTAACTATACACCCACGAAAAACACACCAAATCTCCTCCCAAGAAAAGGGAAGGATTTAGAAAAGTTGAAAAGGTGTGGGAGGAAGAGAATGTTGAAGTTGGGGGACAAGATCTATATATTTTGTTTGAAATGTCTTGCTTTTGATAGTTTTGGAAGATCAAATTTCAAACCCACAAAGAAAAAGACAAAATAGTTAAGAAGATTAGCCTATAAGAGCCATTAGAGATGGCTTTTCTTAATCATGCACTTGCATTTTTGTACACCTTTAATCAAATTTCTTGGGGAGCCTAAAGTGAAGTGGGATTTGATCTTCTTTTTATGTGCAATCCCATCCTTGGGGTTTAGTCTCACCAAAGTTCATTTACATTACCCTCTATGTTGGAAAATGAGATGAGTTGAGTTAGAAAATTTGTCATTGAAAAATACACATTTTAGTTGTAACAAAAATAAATGAGATGGATAACTTAGATATGGAATTAATTTTTTTCAATTTGTTGGAAGAAGTGATACCATTGTACAAGTTAATCTAACACCAGTCAGTTGTAGGTGTCTATCAAGGGTGAGTTTTGCCTAAAAAATTTTATAAGTGGACCCACTAAAAAAGGATACCATACGTATATTTATCTATAATTTTCTAGATATTGTTTTGTTGTAACAAAAATAAATGTTGTTTGTTATTTATCTACTACAGAATAATTTTCCCTAAATTTTATGAATACAATTTTTTTCCAAACTTCCAAAACTTCAACTCTAAAAAGATCCCAAAAAAAATGAAATAAATGAGAGGGGGGTGAGGAGAATCTAATGGGCTGGAATTGGGCCTGAATCTAGGTGCCACCAAGGAGCAGGTTAGCAGTGCAGGGATTCAGGTCTGACTTAGAAAGTGACAGTCAGAAATCTGGGCCTTGACCTTTAACCAAAAGTGGTCCAAATCAAATCCTTGAAAATCCAAAAGATAAGATTGTCGGATTTCTTGCGTTTGCAGTTTCAGTTCACTTGCATCATTGTACTCTCCCAACTCTCTGCCCTAACATTCATTCTTCCAGCCATCACATTTGGCATCTATTGATGATCATGGGCCCCATACATTACTTTGCATTTACATGTCTAGGTTAAACTTTATAGGGGATACACATAATGCCCTTTTCACTTCTTCATCTTGTTGTTCTTCCTTGAAAGCTCAATGGCACAACATAGTTGAAGATCCTACTAGGGTTTGTTCTTACATATCAATATTATTTCCGATGTGTATATATATATGTTACTTGAAGATGATCTCGAGTTTCGTTGGCAACAAGCTAGGCTTTCAATCATGTAGCTTATGTTGGAACCACATTCGCCCTAACACGCTAAACCTAGCACTTCAGTTTCATATGAATCAATTTCAAATCCAATGTGTTGTCGATTATGTTTCACTAGTGTTTGCAAGTCACACAACATACAATCGGATAACACACTTGGTTATTTGGTGCAACCTCGAAGTTTCAGAATTTTCTCGCAATTTGAGTAACTCTACTACCGGATTCAAACCCATTGCTCTACGACGAATTAAAGCGACTAGATTGACTAGCAAAATGATAGTATACAAAAAATTGATACATGGTATTGTAGATATTAAGTATGATTGAATCGGTGTACATATATATTCACCTTCTAATCAATGCAACAAAGAGATTCATCTTTGTGTATCGGTGAGATTTGGCCCTATACCATATAGATCTCTTCCTCCATACAATAAATTCAAAACCCTAATGGCCAAAAAAGGTTTGTATTTTGAGCCTCAAATGTCCCTTTTGAAATATGGGATACATGGCCAAGTGCCCAAGTGAAACAGACAATACAAGATATTGAGAGTTGAGGCCCTCTCCACAGTTCCACATTTATTTTTTCGTCCCATCATACATCCTGTGGTTTAAAATTGTTGTTGTGTTTACTTCCTAAATGAAGTTTTATGAAAAAAGAAAGGCATTAATTGAGCCTGGCTTGTAAATTCTCTTTCTCAATCCTATAGCTTATCATATATTCACAACCTTTGCATTGCATTCAGACATCTGGTTCAACAACTAAATCCTTAGTATAGTACCCTGAGTGCATGCTATGGGTGAGCGACAAAAACTTATTGGGTACTTTAGGCGAGTCCAAATATTACTCCTGTCGACTCTAATCTTTATCTGATAAAAAAAATTGTGTATTCACAACCTTTACTACAATTTCATGCTTCCCATGTTCCGTGACAAGAACTTGCTTTGAGTTTGGGCTCAGCCCATTTTCAAAAACAAACCTTACAGGCTCCAAATTTGGGCCCTGAAAAACTCATACTATATTCTCCATGAAAAAACTGCCTTCATATTAGTAACAGCGACATTACATAAACATTAACTTGTGTTACTCGTTGCTATCAAAGTGATTAACCTATCATATCGTAGATATTGACAAGTGATACGTGTAGATGCTATTAAAAGTGCAATGATTTACTTCAACAATAAAACAAGTTATACGTCCCCTTCATATACCATACATAGCCATCATTTCAAGCCTCCATTAATCATGATTCACATGATGTAATTAATATTATATCTCAAAGATCTTCTTCATTTGTTTTCTAAGTGAAAAATGAGCTATGTTCATACTGGGTTTTCGTGGTCTTGTTGGTGGTTTCGTGTAGGCAGCTGAGCTTGTTGAAATTGAAGATGTTTGTGCTTCTTTATAGATAATTGATTTTCATAACCTATGCTCAAAAACTAACTAATGTTATAAAAAATCCTAAATACACTTGTAACTTAATAGTCTTCATTAGTTCATATCCGGCCTTTTTATTTTTCTCAAACTTATATATTGTAACACAACTCTTATGCATTTTTCTTCTTTTGTCGCATTCATGGATCGGATTAAAAAAAGATCGTATTTATTATATCCATTTAAATGAATACCATTAAAATCTACACACTTCTTTTTTTGTCGAAAAAATTTATACACATTACTATAGATAACCACTGCAAATCTATCTGTCTATACTTATAAAACAATCCGATCTTACAGAATAATGGCACTCAATCAATTAATGCGTGCATGTATAATTTTGTATATATATTGCTTTTGTACACAATCTTAACTTGAAAGTCTAGCAATAAAGGAATGATCTAGACCCAGAAAAGCCATGGCCAACTTGAGGCCCAGTCGGGCCTGAGCCGTGGCGGTCAAATGGAGCCCGTCGCGACCCAGCCCGAGCCCGCTTGCATCCACTGTTTTCACGTTCTTCATCTTAATACCAAGTTGTGCTCTTCTAACTATGTCTATGTACTCTCCCTCTCCTGATGCCAACGCCACCTAAACAATTTTTCAAGTCAAAAAAGGCTTCATTTTAACCAATTCCATGTACGTGCTTCTAAAGATTCAACCTTGTACCTCTTGAATTTATAGACTTGGTCAACTTTTGACGTAAGAAAATGCACAAGTTGCTTATAATCTATTCAAATTGACAAGATAGCGTGATAAAAGTGTAATCTATTCAATTCGGAGGGTATGGCCGTTACCGACCTCTCGAATGATGGTATATGATTTCTTAATTCCAAAATTGCAAATGCAAGTTCTTATCCGCACCCAATGCTTTATAATAATACTTCGGCCTAGTTTAACAAGCTCCAATTAAAGAGTATATGGAGGAAAATAACCTTCATTCTATATGTTTGGTAATATCAAGCTGATTGCTTCTTCACATTGAAAAAGGATGTCGCGCCGTTTGATGGCTTGATGCATCAGCTCACCGATTGAGCACCATGATATAACATGAGGGGGTTAAGACTCGACTCAAAATTTAGACCGCCAAACCCAAATAGCTAGCGAGCTTTAATCAAGTGAACGGGTCGGGCCGGGCCTTACCCGCTCCCAACACTAATTGGTTAATCTAGCTTAGGGAGGACACTATATGTAGTTATGTACACTACTATACTAAGGTATAAGCTCCTCAAATATTCCACTAAAATGGTTCGAAATTGGGGATCGAATGGAGTTAATAATAAAAAAACATAACTAGTAGTAATACCTGGATAATCAAAAGATTAGGATCACTCAAATCACTCCTCAAATCCTCAATCAACCTCTCCATCTTGGGCCCATAACTCTCCGCATCCGCCACGTCCACCGTATCACTCTCCCCTTGAAACCACAACACCGCCCTAATCCTCCCGCCGCCGTTGCCCGCCGCCGCCTCCCGGGCCCGCCTCACCATGGCCCCATACAACTCCGTGCCCTTCCCCCACTCATCAATCCTCGTGCCGCCCACGGCACATGGCACAAGCCCGATGACCCGACCGGCCCGGCCCGGCCCGCGCCCGAGCAGCCTTACGGCATTGGCAAAGGCCATCCCGGGCCCGACGCCACACGCCTTGTGGGCGTCGATGTCCACGTGGAGCGGCTCGTGGGCCCGCCTCCATACGCCGTTGGCGTCGAGCCGGAGCATGGACGGGTTCGGCTTGCTCTCGGGCGGCACGAGCCCGTCCCACTTGCCGCCCTCGACCCCGCCCCGGCCCGCCATGTTGCTCTGCCCCGCTAGGATGAATATATCCGCCGGAGTCGTGGCGATCGCCGGCGCTAGCGTCAGAAGCATGAGAGTCAACACGATCATTATTGCGGTTTGCTTAAGATCTGTTTTGTACTTCAACCAAAAAAAAAAGATCTGTTTTGTACAACTAAATTGATTGTAACGACAAACTAGACCTTTTATTTTTGGGGCTCTCTGTTTTGTAGCTTTTGGTGGCAAGACTTTTGCTTGTTCTTGTTTTTGGGTCATGAAAGGAGGCTTAATCATTGTCCATGAAATTTTGGTAAGAAAGTAGGGATTATTAATACAATGAATGAATATTATGAATTCATTTGTGTAAAATGAATGGTATTGGTGTGATATGTTTTAAAAAAGGCAATCAAAGATTCGATGCAAGACAACGGATTCTGGTCCAATACACAGCCTGGAATTGTAAAAGTTCCAATTTCAGCCATGCCCAAATTAAAATGGGCTAAATACGATGGATTTAGGCCCAATGAGATGTGCATCTTAATCCCCATACCGCGCCTCGACAAGATTGAAAACTTATTTGTAGTGTTTATAGTGTTCAATGAAGTGGTAAAATGTCTAATTAATGTATGTGTCATATTATTTTTGGAGATAAAGTCATTGGAATAATAAATACTTCGACAAAATAACAAAGTCCTTGCAATTGTATAGTAAAATTTGGAATACTCATATGGATTGTCAAGGCTTAAGAATCTTGAATGCAATTCCTTTTTGGGCGCAAATTGCTAATACATATATTATTTTAAAAAAAACTAATTTTACGGGTTGGAACGACATGATTTTTTATTTTCTTAATACCTTATAAAAATGGCATGCATGTATTGTATAGACATATTTAAAACTGAAAATATCTAACAAAATCATCTTAAAACAATATGAGAAGGCGATTTGACAAACATAGACCAAAATCCTTCATTTTGATTAAATATTGTACGAAACATGCTTCATATTGAAGCAAAGCCCATGGTTTAAATTTAACAGTTTTATAATACGATTCAAGAAAGAAACACGTCTCGTCGGGTTGATTTCACTTTGGCATTGCGTGTACCATAGAAGCAAGTATACATAAATTGTTCGTTTTTTATATTCAACTTTTTGAGTGAAGATTGATAAAGGAGTTTGGATTAGGGCAAGCACAAAAGTTAGTTTATGAAAACACCACTAAAAGTTGAAAAAGCTTTGCCTAATTGCAAGTTGTAACGCACCCATCTTTAGTTGGTTGGTTGGTTTTCCCTTTATAGTTTATGACTTTTGTGTGTTAGCGATTAGATTAATACATCCTAAAACGTGGAAACATCCGACATCAATGACGATCCACTTCCACAATTTGGTGGACTTTTTCTTCCATTTCTTTTGTTTGCACTTATACAACTACTTGGTAACATTATTGTACCTTACTAACGTCCAAACGTGTATGATAAAATAAAACCAAGTTCTATTCTTTTTTGTATAGAATTGTAAGTGTGTGAAATTTTCGTTTTTTTTAACCCATCGTTGTTTGATTTAACCCCTCCACCGAAACCGGTGGGAGCGCACGATTTGTTCGTCATCAAACTTCAAACTTGAACTCATATGACTCTTCCTTACATATGCTACCCTGAAGTACGAGTTCGTATAAGACCAGACATACTGTACGTTGTTATGTAAAGTTCGGTTTTAACAATTTTTTAGACAGACAAGGTAGACGCCACTTTCAAGAAGCTTTGCTATCGCAACATGAGACTTAAAAGTGGACGAGATAAAATACTATACTTGTTAGGATGTCGCTACTTTGAATATGTCTAGATTTATCGTCTAACCATGACTTAACCAAACTAAAATTCCAAACCCACCAATAACAAATTCCAACTAAAAAAGTAGAGTAGATTCTCTTAGTGACTTTGTGTATGTCTAATCTTCATATTAAGTTAACCCAATCGATGGAGACGAGTTGGTTTACATAACTATTCATGGTTTGTATAATTAGTGGTTTACATATAATTAATTGTGATTATCATAATGTTGATTAAAATTGGACGGCCAGATAATAGTTGAAGTGGGCTCCACAATCCCAACTAAATTCTGATATTCGCAGTTGGGATTGGACGGCCTACGATAAAACGGCACGAGAAACACGACTTCTGTGGACCCCACTTTCCCTTGATGCGATGACAAGTGGGACCCATTTTCCCGCCTTCCTTTGACTTCAAACCATTTTATGGGCCAACTTGGCCCATGGGCCCACTTTTCGGCCGGCCCTGTTATTTCGGCCATTTGCTCTTTTTTTTCTTTTTTTTGGAAATGGTCGTTGTAATGTACTATAGTAGTCCAACTAACATACTGAAAATTTATGAATTATAAAATATTGTAAAGATACCAATAATGAAAAACTGTTCATACTACTCCCGACAAATTCAGAGCTCAGCAATAGTTTTTCCCCTAATTATTATTGATTGAGAGTACAAACTTCAAAAGATTGAGTCACTTAAAATTAATATTTTTAGTAATGTTTCGTTTGTGGTGTCGTAATTGAATTTTATTTGATCTATTATTCAGGGAATTTATTTGGTTTTGGGACGGCTTGCGCAGTTTTGATGCTGATATTTTTGGATTAAGTTGATTAAGAGAATCGTATACGTAATACATCAGTTGAAAATGATTTAATTTTAGTTAAGATATAATAGACAAATGTAATTATTCCGTATGAGGTACTTAATGGAGTGATACAATACACAACCAATTTTGTAAGAGTCTGACAATTTTCACTTACCACCTTAATTTATATACGGAGTACTCGTAGTTAATAACTTTATTGCTTTAAGCTAATCATTATTTTGAATACGTATTATGCACTCTTATTATAAACTAATTAATATATATCATGCAATATGTGAAATATTAGAAATGATATTTTCAGAAGAACTATCTTCTTAAATTAATAGGTATGTACCGACAGTTGTTAGATATACATATCTATCATGTATGTTACGGGTCTATGCTTTCACTAAAGAAAATATAATTATCGATCGTTTGAATGTCATGCTCCAATTATATATTTAAACTTTACTCCATAATTATTGATTGGCAACACTTTTAGTTTTGGGGTTTTGTAGAAACAAACCAAACAGCAATCGACTTTTAGATGAAACCAATTCAATATATAATCTACGATTTATGTTTTGATTTATTGCTCCATCAATGAACATATATATTTTCGAAATAAGTCTAATGAACAAATAACAACAATCAATTTAAACCAGTATATAGCATTATGCTATGGGGTTCCAAAAGGATTAAGTCATAGTTTGTCAACAACTTGATATTCAACTCCCTTAAATCTTATCGGTGCTCGACACAAAATATAAACAGTGCGAATTTGACCACAAGAAAACTTGAGTTGATATCAAACACGATGAGTTTTAAACAAGCAAACTCGAACAAGATCTTAAGCTCGAATTTGAGTTCAACTATAGTAAGTGAGAATTGAACTCTCAACCTCACTATTTCATACGGAGTAATAATCTAATACCATCTAGACTAGAAGTTTTTTTGTGAATTAATACTACTAATTTGTTTTTATTATTTTAGGGTGGGCTGTATCACAGCCCAGTCCACTCCTCCTTCCGTGCCTGTTTATCTCGGCTTAAGTATGTAGTCATTATTCTCGTACGTTTGCTCTTAAGTCTTAACTTCCATGTTAAATTCTAAATTCAAAACACATTTTCAAACCTATTAAAAGTAATTAGATTTATTCATGTTTATAATGTAGTGCATACATGATAGCCGATAACAAGATCGATGACATAGATTGAAAAAAAAATGATAGAAAGAAGACAAAGAGGAACGTAAAAAATCGGTGCATGCAAGCTCAAAATAATTGAGAGGAGGATGGGGTCCACATGTCCTTTCATTTGGATTGGAAGGGTACTAAAAAATACCGAATCCTCAAAAGAGATTGCAAAGGGCGTTGGGAAATGAGGGGTGGGAAATACAGTAGCTGGCAAGTAGCAAACGGTTAGACTCAGTTTTTTATTAATAAATGCTTCCCAGCTGGCTGGCCCAATCTATTGATTGCACTACAACGGAACGGTGTGTTTCTGCCACGTCATCCACTCTTTGGACAAGTGCTTTTCTAACTAACTTCACAATATATGATTGTAAAAAACACCATGATGTACAAATTTATTTTATATTTATAAGGGACATATTTATAAGTTAGGAGGGAGAAGATTCGCAGAGGGAGGGGTCGATCGAGAAAACGCTGGAAGGACAGTATAAATCAGGATGTTAGACAGTTGAGAATTTCACCAGATCTGGCAGCATGCAGAGATATTTGAAGGGAGAAGATTCGAGTGGTGGATGGCTAGTCCTCGATCAGGCCGCCAAGTTTTGGTTTTGGGTTTTATCTTCGTTTCACTGTCTTTGCTTTGTCTGTGTTTTTGTCTACTTTGTTTTGTGTCTGGTGGTTGGTTTTGCGCTCAAGGTTGGGTTGTGTCATTGGATTTTCGGTTCTTTGAGGTTTTTCCTTTTGGGTCTTTTGGACGCACCCCCTCTGCTCCGTGCCAAGGGTCCCCCATCCTGACCCCCCAGATTCTCCGTAAGGAGAAATACACTGGGACTATTGTTGTTGTTGTATATTTATAAGTTAGGAATAAAATATCGGGTTAGTTTGATATAGTTTAAAATCGAATTCAAGGTTTATAAATTCAAAACTACTTATATTTAAAGGAATGAATTAGTGAATGATAGTGCTTTCATGAGTTTTTAGTAATTGTGTGGCTTTCATGAACACAAATGGTTGAGAAAATATTGTTTTCCTTTGGGCCAAAATGTTCTTGAAATCGTAAGTTTTGAATTAATGCAATATGCTAGCTGATTAGTATCAAAAAGACTGGATGAATATTCCAATGATTTGCAAAACTAATCCAAACACCAATCTTGTAAATGCTCGTGTTTAATTTCTACCTACGCATTTGTAATTTAGTACACTTATCAAAGTATTCAAATCTGAGAGATTAAATAAACGATATGAGGTGTCCAACGGTGAACACTGGAAGAATAAGGATGATATTCAAACTCAAATATAAAGAGGAAACCTAAACTCGAATATAAAGAGGAAAGATGGGTGAGTTTTCTCATGCCTAGTTAGTGTGAGGTAGTACTTTTAATCTTAAATGAAGTTTAAACCAAACCACACCTTATTAAGATCTTTTAACTTTCATAGATAAGTATGTTTACTTCATACAAAAAATGCCAATACTTTCAATTCTTGTTGCATATCAAATTTTCATAGGAACTCTAACAAGTAAAAGTTGTTCTTTTTCTTAGCATTGGTTTCCCATCTATACTATATATTAAAGCCGGAGAATTTCGAGCCTCCACGTTAATTCTGGCCCCACTTCATTAACAATTTTATAAGTTTTATTTTTCTTATTTATCTAATCTTTAATTTTATCTTTTTTCTTACCCATCTAATATCTATCTTTGAAAGCATAATATTTGTATTTAAAATTTCCTTAATTATCTAATCTTTAATTTTATCCTTTTTCTATTCTTCTAATATCTATCTTTACAGCAATATGATCTATCTTTAAAATTTCCCTCTATAAAAGATACATATTAATTAACTTATCTTTTCAACTACCTTTGTAATCTATTTATGTATGAAATAATTTTAAAAAATCGAATTTTAAAAATAATTTTAAAATGGAAGCCCCTTTTGTCTAAATAAATTATATTTTTATCTTTGATACTAAATCAATTTTAATATAGTATACTAAATCAGTTATAAAACACTAATATTAACAATTGATTTAGTAAATTATATTTTTAAAATTTTTACATTAACAATTTTTATCTTTGACACTAATATTGTATATATATGATATTCAAAAATTTATAAAACACTTGACCCAAAAAAAAATTATAAAACACGAGTCGTGCATGACACGACGAGTACAGCTAGTTTATAAAAATCATTGATCCATTAAAACAACATGTGTAAACGATTGATTGGGCAAGAAATAAGCTAAGTGGCTCCATTGAAAAGATACCATATGGTCGAAGGCTAAGTGAGCGATTATGTGTCTACTCGGGGTGTTTTATTACACAATATGAGCTTATATGTAATCGATAAATTAAACCAAAATAGATAAATTAAGCAAAGTAAACAATTAAACCAAAATATAGATCCAAAAATTACCACCATATTCACCAAATTCTTTAATTCAATTGGCAAAATGTCATCATTCCAAGGCTTTAGTTCGGGAGAGAAATAAAATGCATTAAACTTCATTTGCACGTGGTGGTAGACAAAAGAAAACAAGCACGTATCGTTAGGCAGCTTGTTTAACAATTAACCATTTTATGCCCAAACCAATTAAGACCCACATGTCTGAGAGTAGATTTGGCATCAGTATTATTCAAGTTTTAACCCGATTTGTACACAGCATAATACTGCGCAATCCAACGCTAATCATCCTAAAAACTACAATCATATTTAAATAAAAGGGAGATTTTGATTAGTGCCCAAAATTTAAGGGTATTCTACTTATTGTCCAAAGATTTTTGATTTCACTAGATTCATATCCTTTCTCTTTGAACTGATAACGTTGCTCGATGTCCTTGCCTTTGAGTCAGTCACATCTTTTTTTGTAGATATCTACATCTGTATTCATACCTTCATGATTTAAATTAACGGGTTTTCTATTGTGTCTTAAGGACACACTCTAAGCATACTATATATAAAAATTAAAATCCTAAAACGAAAATAGTGAATATGTCACAAAAAAGATTAAAAAATTTCAAAATTCTTTCCATTAGTAGTGACTTATAGTGTGCTCGTAGGATACATGATGGAAAATTTAAAAATAATAACCCATTTTCATTACCCACCTTTGGACTAACTAATAATTATTTGTAAGAGTACCTATGAGTTGTTGTCTTCCATCTAAACCACATCCGATCTGCCAAAAAGGCCCAAGTTCAACCAACCGAAAGTTGACTAGAGAGCAAACCAATCCAGACCTATAGGTACATTAGTTAAAGAACCAAAACTTTAAACATCAATCAGAGTATACTTGTATACAAGTGATACGTATCTCATAAACTGGTAATAAAAGGAGACGCCTCTTGTCTGGTTAATGCCATCAATGTCTATATTAATGGCGTTTCGGCTCTGATATCAAAATGATGTGCATCAACCTCTCGTTAGTCTTGAGATTCTTTCGTCAAATTCGATTATCAAATACGTTCATGTAAATTAATAGAGTTTATGATCCTATTACATTTATTATAGTATCAACTAGATTACTCCAACGTTACAACGGATGCAAATCTCATTAATTTCATTCGAAAAGATGTTTTAGGACGCCTATAAAATGACCAAAACCCTCATCATCTCTCCACTAATCGAATACACGGTACTTTTCCCAATTAAGAAAGGAAAGGGATGGAGATAATCTAATAAATGTAGCAAAGGAAGCAACGAGTGAGCTTCATTTTGAGCGGCCTAGACTAGAGGACCATGTGACTATGACTAACAACTGATTCTTTGTCTTACCGTAATTAGTTGCTTCACATTATTAATTAGTGACAGCCTGACAACCCCACGCTCTCCTTTATACAATTTGCATTTAAAAAAATATATATTTATGAAAACAAATCTGAATTTGGGGAGGTAGGGTACTGTTACTTGGTACCAAACTCGTACCTTTCTCTTTTTTGGGTTTGAGAATATTTTTTAAAATTTTATTTTAATGGTTGAGAGCTTTAATGGGGTGTACTTAGCCGTTTAGAATAGCAATCAAAGTATGTAAACTGACTGGTTTTGTTAATTAATTGAGTTTTTTTCGGTAATAAGAATTCGGGGAGATCGATGGATCTTGAAACCGTGATGGTGTTTGTTAAAAGCTATACAATGCCAGTAGTATTAGTCCCTCCGTGATGGTGATTTAGCAAAAAACTTACTTAAATTTTACTCCCTCCGTTTCAATAACAGTGTCCTTTTAGACTTGTACACATTTATTAAGGAAATTTTTTTTGGTCTAATTTACCCCTAGTTAATCATAATAAAGTAGCATAGGTATTGAGGAGGAAGGCGAAAGGATACATGGGTATTACAATCAGCTCAATAAGAAAGTGGGACATACAAGGGTAGTATAGGAAAAAAATAGGATAAAATGCTAAAAAGACATGTTTTATGAAAAATTCAAAGTGGGCTAAAATGACATCTTTATTGAAACGGAGGGAGTACTATATAAAATTGTTCAAAAGAATTGTTTTATATAAAATCTTGTATAATTTCATATAATTTGCTTCTTATGGGATTTTAGAACAAAGATTTATAGTATGAATCAAATGAAAACTTTTCTTAACTTATAAACTAAAAACCATGAACATGAAATAGAAATACGTGAAAATGAAATAGATATACGTGAACACAAAACATGAAATACGTGAACTCCACAAATGTTTGTAATTTTGTATTATTGTGTTATTATGTGTAGTAATTTGATCCATAACACATGATATTGAGTAATTTTGTTATTACATATATTCATACGATCCATAATAAAAACATGATTTTGTTCACATATTTTCTCCTATTGTTAACATATTTATGTATTTTGTTCACATTTTTAGTTTATAAGATAACAATAGTTTTCACCGGAATTAACCTCTATAGATACAAATCCGCTATAATGGGTATCCTGGGGTATATATAGAGGTTGAGAAGCAGTCTATATGGAGCTTGATTAATTAGTGTGCATGGTGGCTCCCGAGTTATAGTTAGTAGCTTGCTCTTGTGAATTAATCCTTGTTTGTTGGCTGCCATCATTCGCTCAAGGAAATTTTAGGGAACATTCATACACATATATACGGGGTATTCAAACATAAAGTCTTTCACTACATATATCGTGTCTCTCGTGTTAATTTTGTGCAAATTTAGTAAGATCCTACACTAGAGAAGAGTGCATGAAACAGTTGAAATATCAATTATCATTTTTAATTATGCCTAATTAATCAACTTGAACCTAAATCCAAGCACATATACATTGTAATTTTTCAACTTAGAGTGTTGGAATGTAAAATTGGTGTAATTTGTGTTTGTTTAAAAAAAAAATTGATCAAGGAAATTTAGGGTGTGTGGATGGTGCCATAGTCCAAGGGAGATTTACAACCCCAAAACTTTTGAAGCCTACAAACCTCCCTCCTAAACAGGCACAGATCCAGGATTTAAATTCAGGGTGGGCTATATTAAACTAATAATAGAGTTAAAAAATTTTTAAAAAATTTCAGTGTTTTTTAGACTTCTAAATATAATAGGAAGAATAATTAATTAGTAAATAGATAAAGAAATTATATACAATTATAAAGAAACGAATAAATTTGATTGATGATGGTCTTTTTTCAAGATTTTAGGCTTTAATTTTTATAAAAACAGTCAATTTTATCCATAAAATATTAAATTATATATGCATCCGTGCTTGCTCCTAAGCCCTAACCCTATTTTATCGTCTATCCCATGCACACCTCGGTCTCTTTATTTTCCCATTTTTTAATCAATATGGAGTTAAATGCTACAGATTAATTTCAAAACTATAGAAAAATATCTACAGGTTTCTTGTAAAAATAAAAGAATTAATTTATCAGATCATAATTTATCAAATGAATTTGTAAAATCATAAATGAAAAAACTATAGACCGAGAAAATACATAATTAAATAAATTGATAGAAATAGTAATCAACATAGAAAAAACTTCAAGTAAGCTAGAATAAACTATATTAAAAATCATTAATTCAAATATTTATTTGTTCGGATGTAAGGTTACAGATATCTAAACCAATCAATCACCAGCGGTGCGTTGGCGTAGTGGCGTGGAGCTACGCTTGGTAGGACGGCCCCTACACAAGGTGCAGGGTTCGATTCCCCGCAACGTCGTTGGGAGGGGGCTACCGTAATTCCACTTACACCCCCGGTTTGGACGTAGGCCCGTTGCGCTAGCGATGCTAGAAGTCTGACCCTTGGGCCTCGACCCATTGGGACGAGCCGAACCAAACGCGAAAGCAAAAAAAGATATCTAAACCAATCACTAATACTCCCTCCGTTTCAATAAACATGTCGTTTTAGCCATTTGCACATATATTAAGGAAGCTACTAAATGGACTATTATACCCCTAATTATTACCTCACTTTTTTACTTTATTGAAAACCACTACTAATAAACTGCTAATGATTATAAGGGTAAATCTGTAAAGTAAATGCCCAAAAATGTAAAACGACATGTATTTTGAAACAAAATTTTAGAGCTAAAACGACATGTTTATTGAAACGGAGGGAGTAAATAATATGATATCTTTTATGTAGATACAATATATGAGCTCTAGTTCTAAAACTAAAATCATAAAATACATTAAATAAAACCTATCGAAAAAAGACTATAAATGGGCTCAAAAAAGAAGAAGAAAGACTATAAATATCATAAGGCACCTTATATGAAAATCGATATACTATATAGTATCTCATGTGAAAATGTAGTACAAACAACTATAACTATAAGTAATAAATAATGAAGATGACTAATAAGATAATTTGGTTACGGTTTCTATATTGTCGGTATAATAATATAGTAAAATGCAACTAAAAATTGAATTTCAAAAATAGAAATATCTAGGGGATTGGCACATTGACATGGCCACATCTCAAAAACAATTAAAATAAACGCGCTCTTTCAAAATGCTCTCCAGCCTGTGTCTCGGTCAAAGTCTTGCCTACTCCAACCGTGCACTCAATCGTCTCTTAAACCTGTTTTTAAAATTAATTAAACAAATTAATCAATCAACTAATTCCGCTCCGATAATTCAATAACCACCATAAACTGTCTTCTTAGATTGCAACTTATAACCGATATATTCGATTTCAAACGCAACATTAGCGTTTTAGTAAGGGGTTTAAATGTTAAACCCCAACGAGTATATCTGAAATATTGTTATTATACACACGCTTTGCACACATTAGTAGCAAAATTAGAGATTTAAGTTTTAATTTACTTGGGGTACAAGCGATTAATGTACAAAAACGAAAATTTCCATAGTTTCCCTTAATTTTAAGAATATTTTACACGACGTCCTTCGATTATTATTTTTTAGCTTCGTTTCCAATGTTTTAGAAATCTCTATCATTGTCGCATTTTATCGCTTTTATCATGCTACTCACATTAGCGTGGTTTTATACTCGTCGCTCGCAACAATCGGCATTGTATTTGTATAATCCTTCTTCGACCCTTATGAGTTGAGCCACAATGAAGTTGAACCCACACGAGCCTATGCGAGGGCAAATGCAAACCCTAGGGGGCACCAAATCAAAAAAAAGTTACAATAGCGCATTTGCGTAAATACTCCAAAAGTCAGGGGTGCAAACCGCAATATCGGAAAGAAACTGATAGAGTTGCCTGAAATTACGTCACATGGAAGAATGAGAAACGAACACGTGTCCATTAACAGCTGTAATGGTAGTAACTGCCTTACCTGGAAGCTGCGCCCACTCCACCTCCTCGTTACCGGTTCACCCGGTAACCCTTCCCATCTTCCTCCTTTATAACCTCCCCCTCTCTGTTTCCCCTCATATTTCCTTTCTCAGGCCCCTGAAAGGCGAGAGAGAGCGAGAAAGCGTCTCGCCATAGCCTCAAACCCTAACCTCTTCAATCAATCTCTCAAATCCATGGCTACTTCGTCCAGAAAGGACCTGGACCGGGTAAAAGGACCATGGAGTCCAGAAGAAGACGATCTCTTACAGCGGCTAGTCCAAGAGCACGGCGCTCGGAACTGGTCGCTGATAAGCAAGTCGATCCCCGGCCGATCGGGGAAATCCTGCCGTCTCCGGTGGTGCAACCAGCTCTCGCCGGAAGTTGAACACCGGCCGTTCACTCCGGACGAGGACGCCGCCATTATCCAGGCGCACGCCAGGTTCGGCAACAAATGGGCGACGATAGCGCGCATGCTGTCCGGAAGGACCGACAACGCCATCAAGAACCACTGGAACTCGACGCTGAAGCGGAAATGCTCGTCCATGAGCGGCGGCGACTTCAACGGCTTCGATCCTGAGGTGAATCCGCCTCCGTTGAAGAGATCAGCGAGCCTCGGCCCCGTCACGAACCTCAATTTCAACCCCGGGAGCCCCGAGGGCTCCGATTTGAGCGACTCCGGGGCCGGATCTGGCAATCACCGTGTTTTCAAGCCTGTTCCGTTGTCGGTTGCGTTTCCTGGTGCGATTCCGGAGCCTGAGACCGATCTGAGGCTCTCGCTCCCTGGATCTGACTCCGGCGAGGCTCCGACGGCGAGTCTGAGCCTTCCTCCGGTTGTTCCGGTGGCGGCGGAGGAGAAGGTGTTCGGGCCGTTTAGCAGGGAGTTGTTGAGTGTGATGCAGGATATGATTAGGCAGGAGGTGAGGAGTTATATGGATGAGAAGGGGAAGAAGAGTGAGGGAGGGATGTGTTATAATCAGACGGAGGCCATAGCCAATGCGATGATGAGTCGGATGGGGATGAACAGAGTTGAGTAGAGGCGGTGGGAGATGAGGGAGGGTTTCTGGTGTTTTTTTTTAATATTTAATTGTTTGTTTTTTTTAAAGTTTATGGAAATAATTTTGGTAGTGTACAGAGGAAGATTTCTTGAAGAGTAAGAGGCCATGGATGTTTAGATGGAGGAGGGTGGAAGGAAAGGAAGAATGGGACTTTTGGACCTTTTGGATTTTAGGCCAAGAACAGCACTACAGAATACTGGGGAAATAATGAGAAATTATAAATATTTATTTATCTGTGTTGAGGTGGAAATCTTGGTTTTGGAGTTCTGGACTTTGGACTGAAATTGAACATGAAGATGATGGTGATGAAAACTTAAAGCTGTCAAATTGCGGGTTTAGGGTTTGTCAAATTGCCAAATTGAAATACTTGTTGTTTTGCACTTAAGTGGCCAAGATCAAATTGAACTTCTTGAGCTTCAAATGTGTTTCTATTGTCAACAAAGCAAAAGTTCTTCCAACATTTTAGTGACTGGAGCTGGGTTCTGTCACCTTTCAGTAAAACTGTATAGCCAAAGTAAGAAAGTGGTGACAAAGAAGAAGGAAGAAAGCGATTGATTAAATGTATTTATAATGTCATATGAACAAGGTAGAGATTGCTTGTAACATTTAACATACCCAAGTTTAAAAGATGAAGAGAAGCATAAAGTAAAAGAGGGTTTTAACTTTTTAAGCCATTTGAGAAGCCAGAAGGGTAATAATTTTGAGAGGGTTTGTATTTCTTGGCGTGTTGCAACTTGCCATTCCGTTGTGTCATTGTCAACTTTCTCTCATACCGAAGCTTGAAGAAACTATCTCTTCTAATGTGGATAAGTATGGGAGGATTGTTTCCAAAACCGAAAGAATTGACGGAACTAACCGAACCAAAACCGACGGAGTTCAGTTCGGTTCAATAAATTTCAGGTTTTCGATTTCGATTTTTCAAAAGAAAAAACCTTATATTTATCAAAAACCGAACCGAATTTTGGATTCGATTCGATTCGGTTTTGAACCGATGCTTAGCCCTAACCATGGGAACTCAAATTACAGCAAAACATAAATTCAGAAGTTCTACTTGTACTCATTTTGCATAGGATTTCAGTTCAATTTTTACAAAGAAGAACCTAATATTTCATTTTGCATAGGATTTCAGTTCAATTTTTACAAAGAAGAACCTAATATTTATCAAAAACCGAAAAAACCGAACCAAAACTGAACAGTTCACCACATTCCCGAATTTCGGTTTTAGTTTGATTCGGTTCGTTTTTTTTGGGTTTTGAACCGATACTCGGCCCTACCATGGAACTCAAATTACAGCAAAACATAAATTCAGAAGTTCTACTTTTACTCATTTTGCATATAAAATCTTCACTCAACCAACTAGGCAACTAGCATTTATAAAACTGTCTGTTTGTTTCATTAAAAAGAAAGCCAATCAGCATTTGGAATATAAGCCAAGGGGAACTGATTTCATTCTGGTGAATGGGCCCTCTACTAGTAGTAACCCATCACTTTCATGGGCCCAGGCCACGAAGTTTCTGAATCGGCCTGTATATATAATCTCAACAATATATAGACAAATACTGTTCTTGAAACTGTACTGGTCAATGGGGAGAGACCATGCCTATCCAATAAATTATGAAAGCAACAGCACGATTGCATGAATATGCACAAGTGATGATTGTGCGAATTTTCGACCACTCTGCGTGATAAACACCCATGACTTTACCACAAAAACAGGTCATAACTTTGCATAGAGTCACAACAGTAGAAGTGATAAATATAAAGAAGATTGAAGCCCATGATAACATTGTTAAGTTAGATCCAAACCATCGCCTACAGGAAACCTCATCAGTAGCCACTCTAGATTGTATCAGAAACATACAAAAGTGCACAATGCAAGGGTTTCATTTGTTTTTGCAGGGCTATATATATTTTCTATTAACACCATTACGTCAAGTCATTAACATAAATAAAACTTCTACTATCTTTTAAGTAGCATCATCTCTTTTCGGAGCTGTGTTGGATTGTTCAGGTAAATGGTAGGAAGAGAGGAAGAAGTTTTGGTGATTCTTCTTGAGAAACCTGAAGACGAAAAGCATGGAGTGGAAAAACTGGTGAGGCAAAACATAATATCCTAATCATTTGGGGTGTGCTTGGCTTATCACATTCAATGGATTACGTTGCATTAAATTGATCAAAACAATTTTTTGCAACTCAATGCACAAAATGTAATACTCAAAATGAAATGCAACTTAATATACTGAATGAGGTAATCCAAACACGCCATTAAGTAAGATGTGATTTCCAATGAAGAGGGATCAACTTATAGAGGAACTCAAATTTGAGTAGCACCCAAGTAGTTAAAAGAAGCACATACCTGAGGAGTTCTTGTAGTTTTTGCTGCAATTGGATCAAAGTGTCTTCTTCAATATTCAGATTGTACAGCAATGTAGGCAATTTAACTACAAATCCAGAAGAAGCTCATCATCAGGCTTTTTATGGGTAAGCAAACTCAAACTTATAGTTGCAAGTCCAAGAATATGTGAAGGTTTAATACCGAATAAGCGAAGTAAATGCTCAGCGCCATATATTTTTGAGGGAGAGACATTGTCAGCAATTGCCTGTTCATACTGCTGACGCTCCTTGTTATAGAGAAGGAGGACAGGCAGAGCTTTATCAAAGTAGCCATGCAATCCGCTTAATATCTCTTCAACTGACTCCGATATCCTTCACATGGACAAAAGGAGCAAAAAAAAAAAAAAAACAATCAGAATCTGAAACGAAGAGTTGAAAACTAATTGAGAATCTCTAATGAAAAGTTTAGCTGTAATAAGTGATTTATAAGTTCTCATTTGCCTGAAAAGAGTGATAAGGGGTATCTGAACTTGATAGAAAGAAGAGTGGCACAGAAATGGCACAAGCTTTCACTAGAGGACAGATTACTTACACTGATACACCATCCTTCTGTTTCCTGTAGTCACGATACTTTATCAGGATCTCGTCAACGTTTGGGGATCGAGGAAGTTTAACCAGCTGAAAAGAAGTCAGATTATAACAACACATTAATATTAATAACTTGTGGTCAATTTAGTTGCAACACGCAGTTGTAGGGGCAGGAAGCCTCACATATGAAACCATAAGATCCATAGAGTTATTCGAATGAATTACATCATACATGGGACGAGAATTGAAAAAAACACACGTGAAAAGCCATCAAAAAGGGATTCAAATCCTCCGTCCCCATCAGGGGACGGAGGATTATGAAACTACTGATTCAAAAAAGGATTTTTAGTTTTTACATAGAAACTTAAACAGTACAGTGATCAAATGGTCAAAAATTGTTTTGACCCATCAGGGTATTCCAATTGCATACCTACAGAACAATCGACCATGAGGAGCAAAATTTTAAAGACGTTCATCATTACAAATCATTCCCAAGCCAGACAAAAGCAGTTAGCCTATTTTATCTTATAAAACCAAACTCATTACATAAGTTAGTATTTTAGAGAAGACAACACTGACAACCCAATAAAGTCCTGTCATGAATCATTCTGCTAAGATTGACCCATGTATTAGCAAAACAAGTGACTTGCAGATACAATCAGAATTTACTTGATAGTGAACAAGAAAACACATGTCAGCACATTCGTATCATTAGCTACCAGGAGTCAGTAACTGTATAATTCAAGTACCTTGCCAGACTTAACAAATTCAAAATCATCAATTAATTGCTTCCTCAATGCAGGAGGAATGAAGATGCTACCACTTTTTTCCATTGGTGCAGAATCTTTCACCTACAAATGACACAAGATACGGTTAATGTAAATGCAAATGCTTCTATTCCATACTTTGCCAGCTACAAAATGGACATAAAATCTGACAGCCTACAGATATGTTCATCACATAAATATCTATATCCCACAGGGAGTGGATATGATGAGGTCTGGTACTACACAGCTTCATCATACCCATCACTGCAACCCATTTCCACCCCATGTCCAATACACAATAGTTGACTTATACACAAAATTAGAAGTAGTCATAAGACTTACAGCACCAACTCAGGAGGAATAGAAGGTATAAAAGGTTAAAAAGAAAAACTATTACAATAATTTTCATAGCAGCAAAGCATAAAACTAGACAGCTCCCTTAAACCTCGTTATAAGCTAGCCAAATTTTAATAACCGGCTATACCTTATCGAGCTTTCTCTTTCTCTTTTGTTTGGTATCGGAAGGATAACTCACTTGCTTCTTGCTACCACCACCTGCACATTTCGTCATTTCCCCTTGTCAAACTTATAGGAACACTAAAATATGCTACTTTGCCAAAACATACAGGAGGAGACCACACGGAGGACAATGGCAAAATACGTAAATGGAGCCTAAATCTATGATGTGGGTAAGCAAATTGAAAATCCAAATGACTCAGGCGGTGGACGAATAAATGATACACAAACTTTTCACATCTAATAGCCCCCAAAACCCTAGTTGCAGTAAATTACTAAATAAGGTTGCAGACATACCTTTCAAAAGTAATTAAATCAACTCAAGGCATATAATTCTAATATATAACCATTATTATAAAACTGATTGCATACTATGTAGCTATTGAATGTGACTATAAACCATAGATTTGTACTGCTCAGAAGACTGAGAAATTAGTGTCTATATCCGATGCAAGAAGCTTATATTGAAAGAGAAAGGAAGACAAAGCTTTGCAGGACCTCAAAAATTCAAATAATAGAATGGAAGATCATCCTCACCGACTAACTTTTCGGTTCTGATTTGGGATACAGGTCGTGCAGCTCTGACATATTTTTCTGTGCCATCTTTCTTGCTGAGCACACTCCTTTTTTGAAGATTCTCTTCAGTGCATCTCAGCATTCTATCAACTCCCATCCATTCATCCCAGCTGAAAATGAAAGTTCACCAGTCAGAAGTTCTCAATCTATTCCCAAGCAGCAGCCAAACCAAAAAAAAAACACATTCAAACCAAAAAACCATTCATGATAAAGCGTTGCAAGAAACAATTGTCCAGAGAAGTTCCCTTCATGAGCATAACTTGGCACATACATATGATAATAATAATTAACTGCAATCATACTCATAGAGGAGAACTCATTGAGCAAGGAAGTAAAAGCACTGCAAGAATTCGATAAACTTTACAAAGATTGGACAACCAAAACCAAGGGAAACTGAATATCAACAGAACAATCAAGAGAATTCAATACTTATAAGGAACAACACGTAGGCAGTACGGAGTATAAGCATTCAAAAGAGTTGAGCTGAGTGTTGCTCCAAGAACTTGGACCAGAAGTAGAATTGGGATTTCAACTTACTGTCTTTTCCACCCCTGCAAAATCAGTTGAATACCGAGTTAGGAAAAGGCAAATCACGATCAAGACCACAAAGAGAAGTTAACACACTGGAATTCCCCCAAATTGAAATGACCTAAACCGCCAAATACAGATGCAATGCGACAACACTTACACGGTAATGAATGTAAAACATCCATTCGTTTCCACGAAGCTCAAGCTTCTCCACCTTGCAAGAGTAAGGACGGAGGATCAGGACTCAAACATCTAGAGCTCCAATTGACAATCAATTGAAGCTTCTTGCATATCAAGATCTTACAGCTCGCTTACAAAGACGAGGAGTTTTGCGATCGTGAGAAGATGAGCACATACCTTAGCTTCGTAGAAGCAGCCTTTGTGGTTGGCTAAAACGATCTCGCCGATGCGATAAGGACAAGAAGCGGTGCCGTCGTCGGAAGAGGGAGCGACGACGTCGGAGGCGGAAACACCTGATTTGTTGTTTGAATTTGTGGGATTTGTTGCCATCTCTCTCTCGGTAGCTATCAGGTCGGTTTTTGCTAGGGTTCTGGCATCACTTGCTAGTTGGATTGGCTCCCGATTTCCGGTTTTATTTTCCCGGTAATAACAAGTACTCCGTATTTATTTATTTATTACAGTATAAACTTTTTTTTTTGAGCGCACAGTATAAACTACGGAGTAATAAAGTGTTTGTACAATACCAATCACCCGTTGGTCTAGTGGGATGTGGCACTTGACCCCTTAAGCGTTTGTCCAAGAGGTTCGAAGTTCGAATCTCCTTGGCAGCGTGGATGGAGCAACGGAATTGGGAGGGTCGCCCCCTTCACAGGACCACTGCAGTACCGGTCCGGACGTAGGCAGGGTTTACTAGCCGAACCGGACGCGAGAGCAAAAAAAAAAAAAGTGTTTTTACAATAAACGAAGAAAAATGGACAATCAAAGTAGTTATATTATTAACCAAATTTATAAAATTAGTAATATATACAGAATTAAATCAAGCATCATTTTTATTTTTATTTTGGGTAAAGAAGGGGGAATCCCAACAGAAACGAAAAAACGGAAAGCTTAACTAAGAGTTCAAGAAGCGCGGGAGATGCTCGGGAGGGCCCTATCCCCGACATCGTCAAGTAAAATATGGGAGATGCACACAGTCAGAACAAGCAATATTGACAACCAAAAGGAAAATTGAAGGCAAGCTTGGCGAGAAGCTTACCATTGTTTATCCATAATATATCAATTTTCTCAAGCATCATGAAATAAAATTATACTCCGTACTTTCATACTCATAAGAAATGTAACATTTTTATGTACAAAGGTATTATAGGCCCATACAACTTGAGTTCGATAACAAAACCGTGTATAAGAGACGAGAAGTCCAGTTCAACGGTTAAAGTTTGGGAGAGGAATCCCGATGACGTTGTTTCAAAACACATTGACGATGAAGCTGTTCATGAGTACTTGGGATTAATCCAAGTCTAGTACTTGGGATTAATCCAAGTCTAGTACTCGTGGGTGTGTAGAGTGTCCATATAGCATTGATTAGTAAAACGAAAAATAGATTAGCAACACAAAAAAAAACGTTACCTTGTAGGAGTTATTCAAAGCGAATCAATGTCTGAGGTTGATAATAATTGCGGTATAACTCTTTTTTGGTTGAATAATTGTGTTCTAGTTTTACAACAAGGTATATTTGCATTAAAAATGTACAATATTTGACTAATTGACTCTCTTAATAGTTTTCAATTGCCAATTTGCCACCTTCCCCTAAATTGAATACACAACAAATACAAATTAGAACTCGGCGTTGCTTGACATTTGCACGAGCTTAGAATTCAGACAAATCAAACGGGCTCATACCAAACAGATGTCAAAATTTATTTTTAGGGTATTTTTGCATGCTATATTGTAAATGTAATCATATATTAGTGCAGAATTAGACCACAATAAGCAACCTCTAAAATCGTTTAAAAACGACAATAGTAAGAGATGACGAGATCCCCTTCGAAATATGTGCATTTTTTTCTTATAATTATTCGTGATTCCGTACAGACGAGCCAAATCCAGTCACCGATATAGGGCGGTTAATACTTAATTATATCTTATACAAGCTGGACGACGATACAGGTACAATAAAGGCACAAACCGTGTTACTGTTACATGACAAATTCCCAAACTTTGGTAACTAATGGCAATAGACGATCACATGGGCAGTCTTTTTTAAGCTGGATCGCTAGCACTTTTTGTTAACAAAATAATATTCCGTACTAGTAGTTGTAGTCATTTGTTGATTAATTGCCGTCTTAGAAAAAGTCAGCACAAGTAAAAGATTCAAAGTGAAAGGCCACACTTTCTGAACACACGCTATAACTCGTTTTCATACTAGAGACCAAGTAAGCAGATTTCAAGTCAAACCCTCCTCTTCTTGCACTATATATATTCGCCTCATCAAAGCTCAACCCATATACCAAAACTCCATCAATATAACTAGTTTGGCAATCTCTAGAGGTGAAGAAGAAAACAAGCAACATAACTCGCAAGACGACGACAATCAAGATGGCGGGAAACAAGAAGATGGGCGTTTGCATTATTATGATTTTGGTAGTGCTGGTCCTGTGTGTGCAAACAAGCGTAGTGGAAAGTAGGGTGCTTAGGCAACCGGTTGGCGTTGGAGGCAAGTTGATTGGAGTGGATTGTGACCAAGATCCGGGGATGTCGATTTTCTCTGGTGGAGCGTTGAATGGGACTGAAGGTGGGAACATAAGGTCTTTTGTGAAGAGCTTGGGGTTTGTGTTGGCTTCTGGACCCAGTAGAAGAGGCGCCGGCCATTGATGAGGATCATTTCTTCTTCTACTTTTGTTTATGACTAATTCATTCTTTGATAGGTTACTGAGAGGTTTTTCAATGACCTGTTTTAAAGGGTTGTTTTGATGTATATTTGATTACTTGTAGCTGTAATTGAAGGTGTAAAGAAACAAGATACAGTAATTTATATGTAAACAGAACACATTTGTTATAAGATTGATTGTTTTTTCACCTATGAATGCCCTGTTTTTCCACTATCCGAATCATTCACAAGCCAACCAGGCAACAAGCCAACAACTAAGAAAAATAGTGATCCATTTTGAAGCCATAACAGTCAGCATTTGAAATCAGAAAATTGACTTCTAAATAATGGAGTTTAGCAGACTAATCATATGCAAAGATGGAATTGGACACAAAGGATGTTTACAGAGCTACCAGGTGCTTTAATTAACAATGACTTGCAACTTTTGCATACTATACTACCAATCCTCAAGAAAAATCAAGGTGCTTTAATTACCAAGTACCAAATCTTACATTTGTAAAATTAATCAAGGTGAAATCTTGCAACTTTTGCATACTATACTACCAATCCTCAAGAAAAATCGATTCATCAGCGTTCTATATTCCAATGAGCTAAGTAATACCTCAGAAATAATTACTGTCTCCTCCAAAAAAGCAGTAAAAAACTATACACTTGTATCCTTTCTAAGAAAGGATGACCAATAGCATTTAAACATGATATCATATGAATTCAGATTTGATCATCAAGGAAATAGCACTATTCTACCCCTGATATACATCTCAGCATCACTTCAAATTTAATATACATCTCAGCATTACATAAACAACAGTAGGACCAGATGAGCGAAAGTATTACAACTGAATTATGCAAGCAAAAGCACTCAATGAACAACTCTCCATTAATAGATATTTTCAAAAGCTTTTCAAGAAGAGCTTGCAAAGGTGATTCACTGAAGCTGAACCAGTTGTTAAGGGTACTAGTTGTATGATATAAAGTGACTCAGTCTAACAAGCAATAAAGACCCAAGTTTCAAACACAATATCTCAGAGCCTAGATCAAAAAACAAGGAAGCATCTTCTAAAGAGTAAAACACCAGCCAAAATAAATCACTTATCAAGGTGAAAAATACAACAAAGAGCAAATGATTGCAGAATCCATGAGATCTTAGAAGATAGTTTACTTCTTATTGAAACCTCCAATTAGCAAGCAAAGTAGCAGACAAATTAATCATCTTTCCTAGCTTTTATTGCATAGACATATATCATTCAGCAAACAAAATGTGTAAAACTTCAATATGCTCTAAAATCATGAAAGTAAGACAATTGCAAGTGACAAGAACAAGAACAACAACAACAACAACAGAAATCAACAATAAAGAGTTCAAATTGCACTAAATGCAGCAATTTTCAGTGTGAGAATTGCAAGTGAAACAAAAGAAAATCCACCTGCAACTTCTGCTACCTAGATGACTTACACACCGAAATCAACAATAAAGAGTTCCAATTGCACTAAATGCAGCAATTTTCAGTGTTTGAACCGAGCCGATAAAAGGCAATAATATGATTCACAAAACCAATACAGTAATACTCATAGCGACTACATAATATCTCAATATAGCAAGCCCCAAGATAGTACAATAATCCGATCTCAAACTTGCGACATTAGCCTGATGCCGAGTGACCAGATATGAAACCCTAGAATTATACGATGGTAACAAAGTATCTCATGTGAAAGGGAAAAAACCTAATCAGCGGAAGATTCGTTCTCAGCCGACGAAGCCTCCTCACCGGTAACGGCGGGCGCCTCATCGGAAGGTTTCACGGCGGAATCATCTTCAGAAGGCTTCACGGCGGAGTCATCATCGGCAGATTTCACGGCGGAAACATCCACACTCGCCTCGGAAGATCGCGATTTCACGGATTCGAGCATGCGCTTACTGATCTCCTTGGAGTAAACCTGCAGGATCTCGATGCCTTCGTCAATGGAGGCGGATCCGGCGGAGGATCCACCGGCGGCAAGGAACGCTTCCTCTTCAATAGATCTAGCAGTGTCCGAGGCTTCCTCCGGAGGCAGAGATCCGTAGCGCTTGGAGAGAACCGAGGGATTCGAGAGAGTTTCGATCAAGCGGTTCAGAACGGCCTCGCGAGTGCGATCGGATGGAGGCCAGATGCTGAAGGAGGACGAGAGGTTCGTCTTGTCGAGCTTCTGAGTGAGGCTCTTGGTCTGGGAGGAGAGGTCCTGGTGCTGAGAGTCTTCGATTTCTGCCATTGTTGGGGAATTGAAAGATTGAGGTGGTTAGGTTATCGAATTTGGGACGAAGGAGGAGGTGATGAGAGGATTTTGCTCTTTATTTGTGATTTTTAAAAGGAAACTCCGGAAAAAGGGCAAAAGCGTGAATTGTGGTGGGAATTTGGGGGATTTATTTTGCACTGATTGGGCCCGTTTCTGGCCCGATACGACGCAATACCACCTCGATTGGGCCCACTCTTCATATATTATGAAATCGTGTAGTAGATGTTACGAAAAGTCATTGACTAAAGATAGGTACGTTATAACGCACATTAAATTTTGTTGACACAATAAATATGACCGACAAAGTTTTCTTTTTTGGGGTCATCAAACAAGGCATCGCCTCGACCAAAAATAAATAAATCAAACAAGGCATCGCCTAATTTGATTAGCTTATATCCGGGGAAATAAGAGGTACAATGCTACTAGGTTGAGCAATGTTCAGCGGTTCAGCCCAATAAATTTCTAATCTAGAGACAAAACTAAATTAGCAAGAGCATCAGCAATATTATTTAAATTTATAGAGATATGATTGGCTATCATTTTCCAATTCTCGTCTTGAATTAGAGAACGATAGTGGACCACCAGGGAGAAGCTCGGGTGGGTGATCCGCATCGACCCTATGAGCAGCTCAATCGCGGCTTTGGAGTCCGTTTCGAGGATTTCCATTGGAATAGCTTGTTGTTTCAACATTTCCGACCCATATTTTATGGCTAAGTTTCTATTTGACATAAGTTGAATTTCATTTTCACGGATGATATTAACTTATATGGACACGTGACAAATGTCATACGGAGTATATATTTTAAAGTTACCAAGGGGAGTCCATAGAAATTTCAAGTCTATGCTGTAAAATATGTCAAAATTTGGCACCAAATGTCAAGCCTCAAAGGTTATCGTGCGGAATGTTGGTATATTTTATGACCTTCGTTCCACCCTTCATTCCACTAAAAGCTGAGTTAATCAAACCAACTAGATTTACCTGGTTCGTATTCCTCACGGACTGACGAGCCCGAAGTTTGTTAGAATCATCATAATCAAAATAAAATCACTTTGGACATACATGTACCTCACAACACAAGTAACCTAATGCATAACCTTTGATGGGCCAAATAAAAGTCCACATATAAATATTGGGCTTGGCCCATAAACTTTGACATGAAGACGCCCAAAAACCCTCGATGCCCAAACAGAATTGATCTTCGCGCAAACCAACCGCCCGCCGATCGATACTTGATTCTACGTTTCTTCATCGTTGGCGTCGCCGGAGCTAATCCTATCCGGTAATTCCTGCTCATATTGCTCGTGTTCCCTCTCTATAGAACTATAAAGCATTAAAAGCTCATTTCTTTTTTCCCCAATTTTTCTTAGCAGTTCAATTTTCACCGAATTGACGATGCTGAATGTCAGATTCCCAAATTGAATAGATAATCTTACTGACTATGACCTATTGATATGAAGCAAGTTTTCCACATTTAGTTTGCTGAATGATTCATCTACTTCCAATGAACAAAGGCAGGACAGGGCATTAACCCACGTCATAGTCTGCTACTTAATTAAGGGTTTTCATATGAAGTAAACTAACTTCCTGCATATATGCATTCTTTTTCTCTTTGGTGTTTGCCTCCACAAGTATGAAACTTGGTACTTCATTACATGATAGACAAGGGCACCATATATTATTCAAGTAGTATGTTTATAATTAGTGTTTTTTGCTGGTGTTGTTCTGCTAATGCATTACTCTTCCAGGCTAATTTTTCTTGTATCTGAAAGAGTCTTGTCTTGACCATATTTCTACTCTGTCCTTTGTCTTGTAAAGGGATGCTATGTAAGTTGTCTGTCAGGAAAATAGTGTATCTTCCTATGCTGCATTCTAAATGATATTGCTCGTATTTTTATGCGAAGGATAGTTTGGTGATGCCCTTATTCGAACAACTTCTGAAAATGAAAGCACAATTGAGAATGTAGCTGCTTTGTGATATGATCCTACTAGTCACCAGATTTGTAGAAATTAGGATTTAATTGTTTTTCTTATTTTCATTGTAACTTCCTGCTTGTTCGTTAATTTTCTCAGTAGGTTTGCAGTTACTAGACTATCTCTTAGTGGGTTAGTGTAGTTAGTGGTCTTACTTTTTAGAATTAGTTTATTTTATTTCCTTTAAATAGGCTAGAAATTCTCTTGTTCAGAAAAACGTGGAATTTTATGAATGAATTGAAAAGAGTCCGTGGGAGAGTTTTCCTGCAAATCTCCTCTTGTGCAGTTCTTGCTTAAGAGTGGTTTCCTCAAAGAGAGATACTCCTTTGAGTGGTTTTTATCACTTTGTATTTTGTTCTTTTATTTTTTCTACCAGTAACATGCTCTTTGTGTTGATAGGATTATCTCAAAAAACAATCCACTAATCCTGTGGGATTCTTTATCATCCACAAAGAATGAAACTTTTATTGTGAAATCAACAGGGTTATCATAATCTACTTTGTTAAGCCTGTGAGTTAGGGTTAATCTTCTTCAAAGTGAAATGAACACTGCAAAATCAGACGGAGAAGGAGAATCAAACGATTCCGGCAAGAGTCCGGTAAGGAAGGTATTCGCCGAGTTCATGGCAGGAATCACCAGGCTTGAAGAGTTAGTAGCAATAGGAGGGAAGTTTCTGAGCAGATTTCAGGAAAGTCTTGATCTGATCCGACGGCCACAAACGAACGAAATGTCTGAGCTGGTGAAATCCGTCATTGAAGGGAATGAGAGTAAGAGGATGAGGGCTTATATGGAAGGAGGCTGTGCTAAGACACATGATAGAGTGAGCCATATGTGTGCTGTCAACAGTTGCTTTGAAGGGCTGAGTGACTATTTGGTTAAAGCTAAGGAAATAATGGGTGAGTTGAAGTGTCTTATGAGTAAGGCTGGAATTGCTGTGCAAGTCTCTGGTGAAAGTGTAACTCATATGAATGAAGATGGAGATGAAATTGAAAGTGGAATTGATGATGCTGAGTGCTGCTCGTTTATGGCGACGATCTATTGTATGGTGGAGAAGGATTGTTTGATGCAAGAGAGGATTGTTTCTGCCTTGAATTTGGGTACTTCAACAGAGGAATTGGGTAGTTATTGCTTAATGTGGTCTCTAAGGCCTTTTGTAGTTGATGAAGTGTTAACCCAAGCTTTAAAGTATTGTTGAAGTCTAGTGAGCCTTTTGTGATTTCTTCTTGCATTAGGAAAGATTTTATAGTTCAGCATAGTATTGTACTTGTCGTTGATATAATATATTGTGGAGAATGACAAGCCTATATACCATCAACTTACATTTTTTTTTGATGTAGTATTTCTTATTCCTGTGATTGCATCCGTTTTTTTTTTAATTTATGCCTTTTTCCTGGTGTGAAAACATCAACTTCATTTACATATAATAATCCTCAATGCTAACAAACCTTTTATACTACCTTTGTTCTTCTCCTTTACATCTCTCCTCCTTTACCTTGTCTTCTGTTGTCAGTTTTTTACCCTTAAATTGATTTCTTGTGACTTTACTATTCACATTATTATACTGAGTCGTTTTTTTGTAATGTATTAGGGCTACATGGGTTTGTATGAAAACATGGATGGCGTCTGCCTCAACATCGCCGAATTTTTGAGGTCATACTTCTGTTTATTCATGATACACTCAGGCCCCTTTGTGATTTGCTTTTTGATATGTACCATATGACAGTTCTATTTTTTGATGGTTTGGTGATTATCAATAGCTTATTACTTGAATTTTCTTATATGATACTTTGTTACTTGCTAAAGAATACTATAGATGGCAAATCTGTTTTTCCAAGTCAACAATGGCTCTCAATCTCCCACTAGAATGTGTGTTTACAAGATTTTTTAAAATCTGCTAGACTGACAGCTTTCTATTTCATCAGCAATACTGGGAATGAGCTATTCCATGCATATATGGAGTTGAACTAATGTCTGAATTCATAACAATTACCGGTTCCGACTGATTTTGTAGATTTTGTGTACAAAATTTGACTTTTTAAGTTTGTGGCCATCTGTGTGTTCACTGAACTTATCAGACCATGATGGATTTAGTGGTTTTGTCATTAATTGTTTTGCTTTCTTGGGATTGATTTCAGATGCTGGATCACAATGTAGTTGGAGGTGGGCAATCAAAATTTTCTCTTAATCTCTCCATCCATCTGTTCACCTGAATGATGATTGTTGTATTCTGTTGATCTGTACATATATAAAATGTCAGAAGCTGTGTCTTATAATGATCATTGTGGCTAGCAGGGAAGCTGAATTGAGGGCTTTCTATTGCCGACAACTATAGGCTGCTAAAAGGAAGTGAGCTCACAAAAGATGAATTCTTTCTATCAAGTGCACTTGGCTGGTGCTTTGAATGGGTATACCTTTACGAATTGCCTTTCAGATATCTGCATTCTTGTTCGGATTGATTGTATGTTCGTGCTCATTGATCAACCTCATTACACTTTTTTTTCAACTTCAAGCGTTTTTTCTTGTTCTTGATGATATAATGGACAACTCTCACATGAGGCGAGGTCAGCCTTGTTGGTTCAGAGTTCCTCAGGTGTGCTTGTATAAGGGAAGTTTAGAACACTTTCAGTTTCATATAAGGTGATTGAGATGTATTAACCCAAGCTTTCAGGTGGGACTCGATGGTTCTGTCTTCCTAGTCTTCCTAGACTTCGACAGAGGATTGTTGAAGTCTAATCGATCGAGTCAGATAGGTCTTAGTTCGGGATCGGTTCATCCGGGTTCGTGTAAAAAAAACGCGTGTTAATTTGTTCTTAAATGATACATTTTCCGACATCAATTTCATAGAAATTTTTTGGATTGGTTTCATCATAAGAGACTGGATTTTAGCGATTATGGTTTTTCAGTGATGAAGGGACTAGTTCTTAAATAAGTTTTGCAGCTGGATATAATGAACGTACAAATATATATAGTATTTGTTCTTAATTTCATACGTGATTAGAAGTAACTATAGCCGTCTGTGTTCGATCCTGACGGGGAAACCGCCCTTCATCTTGGCGGTGAGGTCAAACACATACTCCGCGTTGGGGGTCGGGGTGGCGGGCACGACCCTGAACCTAGGCAAGACGGCGGCGACCACCCTCTTCATTTGGACAAAGGCCATCTCCTTACCGAGACAAATCCTCGGGCCAGCATTGAAGACAGGGAACTTGTATGGATCCTTCCCAACGAACCGCCCATCCCGTTCATCGAGCCACCTCTCGGGTCGAAAATAGGACCAGTCAGGCCCCCAAATCCGCTCCACCCTCCCCATAGCATAGGTGGCGATCATGACACTATCTCCTTTACAAACACGGGTCCCGTCCGGGAGAACGTCGTCGTTCTGAACCTCCTTGACCACCATTGGGATTGGCGGGTATAGTCTCATGGCCTCACATAAGGCGGCGTGCGTGTAGGGCATCACTCTGCTGCACGACGCCTCGTATGCTGACCCTGAATCAATCGAATCGCTTCTTTATGGATTCGTATACGAAACTTATCCTCGATGGAACAATAAATCAACGTGTTGAGACTAAACTTATCCCACATCGGGATTTAGAACCTAAACCACCCACCATATAAGTACATGGGCTACTCCCCCTATTGCCAATTGGTTTTAGGGTGGAACCTCATGTGCTTATGTGTCGGGCTTACCGCGCATATGCGCACGAACCGACGTGTGTACCTCCCACGTCATGTATGGCCCACCGAGATTTAACACAACGATGAGTTCGTTCGAAAATTTTACCTTTTACACCATTTTCGATCTCCTCTAGGATCTTCGCCTCCACCCGAGGCTCGTTTGCCACGAGCCAGAAGAACCATGTGAGCACTGCCGAGGTTGTGTCCCGCCCTGCCAGTATCACTCCCGCCACCATGTTCGTCCTGAAACCGTCGTCCGTCGGAAGATCCTTGTTGCTGCTGCTGTTGCTCCTCGGTTTCATCAACCTCGACAGGAAGTCGACCGCCTCTCGATCACCCTCCTCGTGGACTCTACGATCGTTAACATTACCTTCCTTCAACTTATTGTGCTTCTCATTCACAATGCCCATGGCTATCTTTTTCACGGCTCTCACGTATTTCTTCAGCTCTCTTTCACCCCCAATATTCAAAGCCTTCTTTATACGCAACACCTACTTAATGAAATTTACGTACAAAGTAGATTAAAAAAAAAATGTATGCATATGTATGTACCGTGTACGTACATTAGTTCTACACTTCTACAAATATATTAAGATTGTGATCAATTTTTAAAAAATACTAAGATATCATGTCTTCAGACGGAGAAGGATTATCTAGCGTCTAGACAACAACCTAGACAGCGTAGTTGTCTAGGGTTCCTAACGGAGCCAGGAATTCGAGCATGGATGGGCTAGATTTGTCTTAGGGAAGAAAAAACAAAAGAAAATAGTGGAAAAAGTGTAAATGTGGTGGTTCGAACCCCCGACTGGGTGTTGGAAAAAGGCATTAATGCCATCTGTGCTACTTGGTTTCTATATTTTTCTAATCTACTTAGTTTTCTATTTACAAATTTATAATTTTAGGGTGGGCTGCAGCCTAGCCCAGCCCACACCTGACTCCGTGCCTGGTTCCTAGGTTAAAATTTTAGAATCATGAGCACTATGTAAGTGTGTACCTTGGGAGGAAGCATGCTCTTAACGCGAAAACTTAGAAGGAGAACCGCATTATCAAAGGACTCAGAAAACTCGGAGCGTGGGAGATTCGAGGCCGAGAGGTTCTCAGGGTCATGCGAGAAGGCGACACGACATATATTATCGTACGCGAACCGAAGCAACACATCCTGGAGATCAATGACATGGGCGTCAATGGCGGCCTTGGCAAGGAACGGAACCAACCGCTCGGATATCTCGGAATCCAAGACGCTGTCACCATAGAACTGGAGGAAGCCCGTTGAGAACTCACGAGCAGCGAAGATCCTCTGTGTCCTCCATGTGTGCCCGTCGGCGTTGACTATGCAGTCGCCAAAGAGGTCGTCCAGGGTGTAGCGGAAGGCACCGCCCTTAGGGTAGTTAGGGAAGTTGGTCTTCATCACGTGTTGCACGTTGTCGGGGTCGGCTGTCACGACGTGGCGGCGGCCTACCAAGGGCAGGCCCATGACCACCGTGGAGGTTGGGGCTGCCGTTACTTTTGCGGTTATCTCGTGGAGCCGGCGACGGTGGGCTTGTTGTGGGGGCCGGAGGTATAAGATGGCTATTGTGAGGAACATGAGAAGTGTTGCTAGTAGCAAAATGTCCATGTCTAGCAATTTGCTACGTAGCTTGGTAGCTAGAGAAGTTAACTTACATCATTGCATTGTGGGTATGCTATTTATGGGTCACCGAGTACGTAGTTGTGTTTTGTAGGGAATAGTAATTTGAAGGAGAAGGAGAGACGGAATCGTACATATGTATGTCACTAACGATAAATATTATGTGGTCCAAAATGCGTTATATAACAACTAGGAGAGAATTACTTAGATGGGAAAGAGATGAAATGCTCAACAAGAGTAACGTTTTGGATGACTTTGTAAGATCTCATGCAATTCATATGAGTTATATACGGCTAGCAGTATTAGTATGTACCTTATATACGTCCTACAATAGCACAAGTCCGAACACTCCCTCTGCCTTGTCTTCATTCGTGGGCCTCCATTCGTACACTAGTAAATACATATGGTGAATGGGCCATTGCCAAAGCCCATTAATTTACCCACTTTTATTTTATTGAGCAAACATATGAAATTCTTGATCGAAAAAAAAAAGCAAACATATGAAATTCATTCATGGATTCATGGCCAATCCATCTTTAATCTAAGTATCTTTAACACACACAAAGAATGTAGACTTTTGTTATTTTTTAGCTGAAAGAGAAGTGATACTCTTCAATATAGTTGATCAAATCAAAAAGTAAAGATATTATCGTCTCGTGTCCAAAACTACACAAGAAAAACGCACACATGAACTTGAATTGTACAAAGCAAACAAACAAGAAAAGAGTCGCGACGAATCTTTATTTACGAGTCATCCGAGGATTCGGGAACAGGCTTATCGTCGTCATCAGGCTCGCCCATGACCCAATCGCCATCCTTGAGCACCATGCCCTTGTTCGTCACAATCCACCACGACGCGGGCACCATGTACTCATCCTTAAGAAACTCACACGACTTGTTGACAAGGGCCAAGCTCCTCTTGACCATTATCTCAAACTTGCCATCCTCGCCATTCCACCCGCTCACGATGTGCAACATGGCTTGCAAGTTGTGCCAGTCGCTCGGGTCCTTGGAGTCCTTGAGGTAAGTCGACTTCCTTGTGTCGATGAGTAGTTCGGTGCCAATGTTGACATACCCCATGATGCGGGTCGGGTAGTGTGGGATTAGGTCGATCACGTTCTTAACGTGTAGGGCCTTGAGGTTCGAGTACGACTCGAATCTTTCTTTGAAGTTTTTGTTGCCCACCTTCGGGCACCCGAAGACAATCGATGACACCGGGATGGTTTGGGTTAGGTTTTCTGCCACATCAAAGGCGCTGACGATTGATAGGCTCGCGCCTAGGCTATGGCCTGTGTATGTGATGCTCACCTTCTCATCCTTGTACCTGTTATATATCAATGTATTCAATCTATATCAATGAATACTAACCTCATTTGTAACAATGAATACAGGGAATATATAGGACTAGGTAATATGGTAACTAAGTGCCTCTTTAGAGGATGGTTTTTCACCCACAAACAATAAAGTTTACCAAGTTTTTCTTATCTTGAGAAATATCAAGTTTTACCTAGCGGGCCAGTAAATTTATTTGGTTAGGTTCATGGTTAAAACCTAAATAAAACATAAGGAAATTGTGTTTAGTTGTCTCCTTACATGAAGATTGAAACATTTTTGTACATTACATCAAGGACACACCATAAACCCTAAAAAAACGTTACAAATAACATTTGCAAGGAAGAATCCTATGCTCTCTTACCCTACCAAGCTAAAGTAAAACTATCGCAATCATGCAAATTGAGCACATTAATAATTCCCTCTCTATCTCTTTCTAGCTTTCTTGACAACCTAATCCACATAATACACCCATTTCTATTGACTTTTCAAAATGTGATGGCAACGAGGCAGATAAAAACACCACCTAACCATCAAGAACAGATTAAACTAAACCCATCAAGAACATACTAAAACTACAACCGTCCATTAAGCTAATACTAATAAATTAAACTACACTAATCAAGATCGAAACTATACAGATTAAGAACAAATGAAAGTAGTGCAATAATGACACCCTGACCTTTCAATGAGGTACTTGAGCTTGGCGAGGAGCTGAGTTCGGACACTAGTCTTAGTAAACGGCGACTTCGGATCACTCGACACATATAGAGTCAACCACCCTCTCATCACCTTGGGCACACCATCGTCATCATCGTCACTGTCATCGTCATATCCATCCTTAACATGATCGGAGCGGAGCAGCTGCTTAGCAGAGTCAAGCTCCGCTCCGAGAACGTCAATCCACTCGTAGTTCCTACACGTGCCACGCCACACCACGTAGATCTCCCTGCGGCCGAGCTCAGCGCTCCGCCGGTCATTCGAGACCGCCACGTAGCCAATCCAGTTGGACTCGCGGTCCCACCGCTCCCGAGACTTGGACTTGAGCAGGAAGGCCTCGGGGACGCTGACCCGGGCCGTGGCGTAGAGGAAGGAAGCGACTTCGAACTCGCTCGCCTCCGGGAAGAGGACCTTGTCGAGGAGGTTGGCTTTGCTATAGCGGCTGCATCCGCAATACTTGGAGGCTTGGTCGTTGATGAAGGTGTCGTAGGTGACTTGGATGAGGTCGCCACACCGGAGGATTAGGTGACGGAGATTGAGATTTAGGGGGTCCAGGAGCCCCTCCCAGTCTTGGCTGCCCAAGAGGGAGTTCCATGGGGTGTGCTCTTGGTGTTGCTCCGCCATGGGTTTTGGTGGTTGGGGTCTCGTGAGTGGGAAGAAGATTTGGTGGGTGGTGGGCTCTAGGAAATTTTAGAGAAGATAAGTGTTGTGGAGTTGTGGTCATGGCAAGTTCTTCTATAAATATATAAAAAAAACATACATGGGACAATGTTTAAATGATCGAAAAAGAAATCTCAGACTTGTCAAATGGGTCCAGCGTGATTAAATTATGAGGTAGTAAATATTTACTGGTTAATTGAGACTATTTGTCGATTTAATTTCAAGTAGATCCAACAAATGAGCATAGTAAGATGACATGATATATAATACTCCCTCTGTTCAAAATACACGACCGTATGTCAACTTTTTCTTGTTTCATAATACTTGACATTTCACATGTTTTTTCATCTCTTTCCATCTATACGCCTAATAATTATCTTTATCATAATCATTACACTTTTTCATATTTCTCTAAACAAATAATTAACTCTACATTTAATAGGGGTAATATAGGAATAACATTTTTTTCTTAATATATGTGCAATGTCCAAATGGTCATGTATTTTGAAACGGAGGGAGTAGTTATTTAGTGTCTTAAAACATATATAGACACTATTGAACTTATCCATTTTGGTTATTTGAACACCTCATAGCACGCCAACTTGTCAAAGCTACCTATTAAACACCTCATCCCTAACGTGACATTGCGTGCATTAAGTATACTTGATTTGGGAGTGTTTTCATTAAAAATCTGATATTTTTAAGCTTACGTGTATAAAGAAATTTGTCCTCCAATATAGTATTGTGACGGGTTTATGTGACAATTAATTAAACGAGAAAAGCCTTATTTGTTATTATGTGACATTTTTTTTCGCTTAATCATTCGCGTAATAGCGCATGCATATTACGGCACTCCGTAATCAAGGACGAGGTGTTTAATATGTAGGTTTTGACAAGTTAGGGGGATCAATGAGTCCATTTCAAAGATCATGTGTTCAAATAACCAAAATGAACAAGCTCAGGTGTCTATATATGTTTTAAGCCGTGATTTACTTAATAGTTTTGAAAGATATGATACATAAGAGTTGTGTAGTTGTGTTCTTGGACAATATGCATATCATCGGTAAGGCATGTTAGACTTGTTAAATGCATTGATAGAATCGCATTGAGTCGATCGGGTTCAGTTTGTTAAATTTTAATAAACATTTGATTTAGATTGTTACGGGTTTGGGTCAATCAAATGAATAAATTCGAGAAGATAATACTAGGATATAAGAGTTGTGAACTTGTGGTCATGACTCTTCTATATATATAAACACAAACGTGGTCAATGTTTATATTATGGGTTGAGAACTTGAGGAGGAGTATATCGGTAAGGATAGTTCACTGACTCCACTTATTAGTCCAAAAGCTATTGGTCCACGTGGCAGCACCTTCATTTCAATCCTATTTAGAAGTTGAAATCACTACTATTTATCCAATTTGAGTAAGATTTTTCAGAGTTCTCCAATTTGAAGCTGTATTTGATTATTCATTCAGTCCAAATGTGTCACTATGTTGAATCACAATTGGTACTACTGACAAATAGGGAGAAGGTGACAGGCTTTTAGCAGAAGAAAAGAACAGACCCATGTTGAGCAAGTTGTAAGTTCAGCTCATTTCCATACAAGAAAGGCAGAAGATCGGTGCAATGTAAGATACCAATCAGAAAACAAAAGCATTTACCAAATGCAAAGACAGCAAGATACTCAAACTACAATTTGAAGGTTGTAACTCAATTCTTAACTGAGAGGATATACAAGAGACTGCTATATAATCCTGAAGTTACATTTCTAAAAACCAAAAAACACTGACTAGTAGTAAATTCAGCAGTCATCACTTAGCGAGCAGAATCCACCAAACTACCAAAACCCTAAGCCCATACTATCAAGAACTTCAACCGTTTAAACTGTCTTCCCAGCACAACAGGGACAATCAGCTACACACTAATGATCTCCTTGAGCAAAAAGTCGGTATCTATGATGGAGACGACAATGTCAATATGCATTTGAAATGCTCCAAAGCTAAAAAAATGAAGGGCTGCATCAGACTGATTTATTCAAACAGTACTAAGGCCGAATTCTCAGCACCACGAGGGACAGTCAGTTATACGTCGATGATCTCCTTGAAATATGAAGTCGGTATCTTTGGTAGAGACGACAATGTTGATACGCATTTGAACTGTTCCAAGTGCAAAGAATAGAGGGTCACATTAGATAAAATCTATTCAAACACAATAATCATGTAGGAGTTGTCTGTTAGATGCAAAATTTTACCTTATATTGCTTGTACTTATCTCTAATTGCCACCAAGTTACCACCCCTTTTACCCAATTGCAAATCATGAAGAAGGCGAACACATCTTTCCAAGTCAGATGGTGTGTACCCAGAGTACTCTTGCATGGCCAAATCCTGCAAAATTGTACAATGATATTAAATTCACCATTACATAAATATATCTGAAAATTGGAAGGTGGAGTAAAGATGAAAATGCTTTGTTGCTTACCCATGGATGCCTCTTTGGATCTAGTGTGAACTTTGCAAGAAAGATAACAGCTGCTGCAACTAAGGAGGGTAGGAACTTTATGCACCCATAGTCCAACAAACTTAGCTCACCCAAGTAATATCCAAGAAACTCCAAATTATTGTGCTGCAAATGGCAAATAAAAGTTTATGAGAACCCATAAAACCAGAATTGCAACTCAATGATCTACAAAGGGCATCATAATTATTAAAGCATATAATGAAGGCTTCTTACTTTGAACTGTTCTTCAGCAACTTTGGTGAACTTCCTGTTAGACAAATCCAGGAAGTAAGCACAAATGTTAGCACACACCCAAGCTTAGTCTACAATGTCAATGAGTAAAAGGACTGTTGTTCAGCTAATGCATACCTCAAGAAGGTCTTTACTGTAGGATTCCCCATCTCAAACTTAAGGGATTTCAGCACATCTGATTCCATGGTCACAACCTACCAAAAACCATAAACAGAATTCAATCTTCAATAAAGCTGTCAAATATAACAGAATTCAATCTTCCATACCATAAATAGAATTAAATTTTCAATAAAGATGAGAAAAATAAAGAGATCTACCTCCTCTTTGGTGTAAGTGTTATCTGTTATGTAGCAGAAGTCATGAACCTGGGGTGGATTTATCTCTTCATACTTCCTGTTGATCCAAAACACAAGCACCATGTAAGCATACAATGAGATCTAAAAATTGTAGGAATTGAACAGAACAGAGATATAGGGCTATAGAATCCGTACGATGCAATTAGCATTGATGAAACCCCAAGCAGCTGAAGTTTTCTCCGATTCATTGGAGTCTTGGATAAGTACCGATCGATGTAAGATATTCCCAAATAGAGTGTATCAGACTCCAGCTTGTACTCCTCAGTAACCTCCACCAACCAATCGACCAAAATCCCTCTCATGTTCGCACTAATGTCCTTCTGAACTTTCTCTAGGTAATCTGGCATCGGCCGTCTTTTCAGCTCTCTCTATTAAAACCAAAACATCACCAATTTCATCAATTTGAACCAGGAAACATTTAATACCAACTCCAAAACCCTAAGCCCTAATTCAATTGACAGAAAAACCAGATCCAGAGAAAAATTTAAAAAAAAGCCTCAATTACCTCCATTTCCCTGAGGTAATCGTAAATCCCCGTAGCATAAGGCGCGCACATCTGCGGATCGTCGTCGGACTTCATCGTGTCGATCCCAACCTTATTCGCCGACTGCAAACCGCTCGCATCTTCCACCGGAGTTTTCGCCGGCAAAGAATGTTTGGCCTTCTGTTGAGGCTTCTTTTCTAGGTTTCCGTTCCAGCAGGCCAAGATGTTAGACGGAATCTCACCGAGAACGACTCTCTTCCTCTTCGTTTGCGGGGTTTGCAGGCGAGGGTTGGATGACGTCATCGCCTCAGCGGCTTTCCTCTTCGTTGCCCTCGTCACCCTCACGGAGTTCGCGTTGTCCGCCATTGATGAGTGTGCAAGGGAGACGAGGGAGGTCGAGGTCGAGAGATGGGAGGATGTGGTGTTCAGTTGTGGTTCAAGGTAGATTGGGAATGAGGAGAGGGGAGATGGGGTTTTGTAAAGGGGTAAGAAACAAGCGCCATTTTTGTGTTGGAATTTTGAAAACAAGTGCAAAATTTCCAGTTTGCCAAAATTTCAGATGAGAGGGGGAATCTGAAATGCGGAAACACGAAAACGGTGTCGTTTGGGGTGGTGTTTCAGTGGTCTGGCGAAATTGGGAGGGAAAGAGAGGGGCTTTTTGGGGAATTTGGATTTTTAAGGGGACAGGTGGCGGCATGTGGGTTTTTTTTTGAGTTTTATTTTAGTCTCGCCGGCGGAGAGAGTTAGCGCTTTCTTGTATTTGGGAATTTCGATGGGTTTGAGTTTTGTTTGGGTTTTGATTTTGCGCGGGTCATTTTGCGCCTCTTGGGCCCTGACTAATAAATAATACTCCGTACTACGGTGTTGGTTTAAGGAAATTTGGCCCGGTGCCCTTATTGTTGTACAAATTTTGTTTGGTTGCGTAAACATTTATATAAGTTTAAAAGTTATCCTCATATTTCATATAATCATATTGTACTCTTTTTTTTTGTTTCGTGAATGTTTGTTAGTCTCTGTCATGGGGGTCTTTAGAGCATCACCTTCAATTATCAAGAAATATCAAATCACATACTTCAGATTTATCAAGTTAAATGAAGAGAATGTATAGCTTAAATCATGTTTTATGTTTAGTCAATGAGGACGGTATTGTATGAGCATGAAACTTGATTTATATTACAGTTAATCAAATAATGTAGGTAAAAAATTGGTTGTACAACGTCAGTGGTATGGAATGAATCCGCAAGATTATGTATACAAAACGCATCCTTAACTATTGTGTCATGTGTTCTATGACAGAATAATAGTTATGTTACTAGAACCTAAAATTTGATTTGAAAATATAACAATTATGGCCAATTGAATTATACTAAACTAAACAAGATCAACGTTTGTTTGGACAGACACGAACACAAGTCATTCTTATAAGAGCTCATCCATTCGTTTTCCATATCTAAACTTATGATCATCAATTGAGAATTGAACAAAACAATTAGCTATTGTTTAACTTCCAATAGTGAGACCCAAAAAAGAAAAAAAACCCACACCGAGAATTTGATGTATGGGTCTCCCACGTCATGTATTGACCTAACGAACTTTAACAAATAAGAAAACATATGTTATTCTTCATTTTAGTGAAATTGCATCTTTTATTTGTGGAAAATGTTTTTTTTTTTCTCGAATTTGTGGAAAATGTATTAGAATTACCGCTCTACTACAAAACTAATAGCAATCCTAAATATTTGGATATAAGCTAACATTTCATTGTTTATTCCATTAGATGTATTAAGCCTTAGAGTTGACATACATGATCAATGTGAAGTTACATACGCATAGAAATAATCATTTATTTGATTTTTTGTTGATAGAAAACTATTTATTTGAATTTGACTAAGAAAATAACAATTTGTTTATACCACTAGATTTCACAGGAGCATCTTTGTACTAATTAAGAACGAGATTCACATACGCTATAACCTATTTGATCCATATCCTTTCCTTTTACATGTCCTCGTGACTTTTGTAGTCTTGTATTCTCAAAATTACCATAGTTAGCTTGGTCATTCAAAGCACATTTCTTAAATAAATTAATTTGTTCTATCTCTGTTCATCGATACAATGCTCTTAAAAAAATTGCCAATTTCCTTTTTAGACGAAGATAGAATCTCTAGATAATTTAGATAACCACTGGTTATATGATAAAAAGATACCAGGATACGGTACACCGTATAATGAATATAATATTTGATTGATAAGTTTTGTTAAGTATTAACCCGTTATAACCTTCTTTACCCACCTTTTTTATAAATCCAAAAACCCTCTCCAAACTCAAAACACAAAAACCCTCCGTCTTTCTTTCTCGCCAAGCCTAACAAAAAACGCCCAAATCCTTCCTCAATCTTTTCGCCTTCAACAATGGAGTCCAATTTCGGCTGCCTCAGCCGGCGTTACTCTCCTCACGCATCTTCTTCATCCTCCGTAACCCCGGCCTCGCCGATCGCCGATCCTCATTCCCGTCCCTTCGAATGGATCAACGATCTACACACTGGTTGGCACCCGAACGCCGTCGCTCTCCGGCCAACGCCGTCGTCTCCAAACCCTAATTATTACTCCCCGGACGCTTTGCAGTCCGATTTCTCCGGCCTCTCGCTAAACGACGGGATAGAAGTTCATCGGCCGCCTGTATACCTCAACTCTGGTTCGACAAACGGACTCGATTGGAACGCCGTTGAGCGGCTGAAGGAATCGTCCATTCGCTCTTACTTCGACCGAGTCAGGTCTTCAAGATCGGCCTTACCTCGGATTCTTGACGATCAAGGGGCTGATCCTTACATGGCTGCTATCCAAGGCGCTCCTTTTTCTGGTAATTTGAATTCTAGGGATTTGTTGGATCGTGGTTACATAAACGGGTGGTTTCAGGGACGAACTTATCAGTACAATTCGCCTCAGTTCCAATCGTATCAACAGCCACAGAATGTGTTCAATGGTGGTGCAAGGACGTACTTAGAGGAGGGTTTTAGGGACTATAGGATGAGGATTCGGCGCAATTCTCGCCCTAATTTGGAGATTGACACGAGTTCTGTCGATTTGACGCTTTTGAGAGGAAGGCTGGTGTCTTTTGCCAAAGATCATCATGGCTGCAGAATCTTGGCCGCCAAGATTCAGGATGTTAAGGAAGAGGAAATTGAGATGGTTTTGAATGAGGTGATTGATGAGTCATCTGACTTGATGATGGATCCTAATGGGACTGTTTTTATGCAGAAGTTGATTGATGTGTGTAGTGAGGAACAGAGATCTCGGCTTCTAATGTCGATCACGAAGGATAGCCGTCGGTTTGTGCGGATATGTTGTAGCAATGGGTATGGTTTTCGAGGATTTTCAGTATGGTTTCTGTTTCTTTTTTCTTGTGGTTTTGATTGAGAATTGTTCTTTAATTGTTGCAGGAGCAAACATGTTCAGAGTTTGGTGGACAAACTCAAATCACCCCAGCTGATTACCAAGTTCCTGGTGGCCATTCGACCTGTAGTTGTTGATGTGATCAAAGACTCGAATGGATACCATGCAATCAAGTGCTGTTTGAATAATTTCTCTGTTCAACAGACCAAGGTATGACATGCTAGTTTGGCACACCTTAGTTTGTAGTATTGCTACTAGTCTTCTGCTCTAATGGTTTTGGCTGCATGAAAGCTCTAGTCCCATGGTCAATCCTTTTTTATGTATCTTATTGCCATGCATGAGTTCTTTGATCTTTGTTAGTGCACATCCTCTTCTTGTAACTGCTGTATTTACACCTATGTCCCACGTTGATCTACAAGTGCAACAGTTCACAGTTTTACACCCTTATGTTTATCTTAATCATCTTTAGATTTTCATTGGTGTGCTCTTCAGTTTCATGTTTTTGTTAACCTTAATTTGTTTTCATGCATCCTAACACTATGTCTTTTCTGCTGTTGTAGTGTATTTTGAAGGAAGTTGTAGAAAACTGCTTTGAGTTAGCAACAGATACATATGGCTGTCGTGTGATTTATCAATGCTTTGATACATGTGAGGGAGAAGATAAAGAGCAACTCTTGTCCAGGATAATAGAAAATGCATTCCTATTGGCCAAGGATTGCTATGGGTTTGTATCTACACAACTCTCATCTTTTTCTCATATGATTTTGTTGCTAAATCCAACTTTTGTGTTTAATACTTTGGCTTCATTTGTTTTCCAGCAACTATGTCCTGCAATTTGTTCTCGATCGGAATGATGCTGAGATTAACTCAAAGATTCAGAAGACGTTATCTGGAAATTTTGCTTCACTGTCTTTCAACAAGTTCGGTAGCCACGTCGTTGAGAAATTAATAACCAGAAATGACAAGTACCAGTCGTCACGTATTATCAATGAGTTGCTAAAGTGTCCAGACCTACTTCTGGATCCCTTTGGAAACTATGTGATGAAGACCGCACTATCTGTTGCTAAGGTTAGTTACCCTTATACTTCCTGAAGTCATGCTCTGGTACTAAAAATGTCCCCTGTAGAGTTATTGCATTCCAAATGGCAGGTTAATGACCCTTATACTTCCTGAACTTATGCTCCACTACTAAAAATGGTGTGCTTGTTCCTTGTGAAATAGGGCGATACTTTGAAGGCCTTGTTTGATCTGATCAAGACACATGAACCATTCTTACTCCATAATCAGTATGGAAGAAAAGTGATTGAATCTTATAAAAGGAAAAAGGCGACTCCTTATATGTGGTGATCCCTGGTAAGTCATTTGCACCACTACCTCCGTTTAGAAAAGGTTTGCCCTTGAGTTACTGTTCGTTATTTGACAAATTTACAGTCTGCCTTGTTTTGATGCAAATTCTCTTTAGATTTGGTTAGAAACAAATGGGTAGTGTGTTATAGTATCGTAGAACTTCTTAATACTTGTGCTAACCCCTGAGATGCCAATATTTAGTGAAGAAGATCAGTTTTGAATTATGATTATCTTCAAATTTTCACCTGTGAGCATTTTAAAAATCATCTAAATTTTGACCATTCCTTTCATTTTTTGGTGTTAGGTTACGAGATTCAAATCTTGATGGCGTTTTCCTGGAATCTAGGTAATGAGTCCTCAGCCGACTAGCTTGTTTATGTAGTGTTGTTTTGTTCCCTTGTTTCAAATAGATTTATAGATACAGATTCAATTGTAGCCTCAAAGCAGAGTAACTTGAAGTGATGGATGACACGAGTGAGTAAGCAGGCATGCATGTGTCATGTGTGTAATTGTGTTATCTGTTGCTGTATATTCCACTCTTTGGTTGTTATAACGATGTTGTACCCAGATTTGTGAAGTGTTCGTTTTGTTCATTAGGGAATAATGGAATATTCATTACTTTGTTAATGTTTTTTCTGTAATGGTGGGTTTGTGGCGTTCTGTGAACGATAGCAATGAACTCCTTATGCATGTAAAACTGGAATAATCTGCATGGATAGATCGTAGAGGATAATATATAATATATTGTTGGAAGTTGCCCCAAAATTAAATAGTGGTATGATAAAGAAAACAATATAATGAAAAACACCAAGGTTTGAAAATATAGTGGGCTAATGGGCCGGGGCCCAGTTGCAAAGTGATCAATTTTGTCGCTTCAACCGGCAATTCGATCCTACTTAGTGTAACACTATTTCTTCGCTAACGAATGTGAACACAAAAACAGTATATCAGACAAATTTGACATATCGAAAGATTGTTGAAAAATATGTTCATGCTACGCTTTCTATTATCTTTGTCATGGTAATGAAACTTTTTGGTTGGTTTTTCGTACATACTAAAGTCTTAATAAATGAAAGCATCTTTATGATGAAAATGAACAAATATCAAATAACGGTCAAGGAATATGGTCCTAATATGAAAGTAGGGCAAATTTTATAAGATGAGGTCGAAGCACCTACAAAAGCACCATCTATACCGCGTTAGTTCGGATACCTCCGAGAGCATCTAACATCGGATTAGTAATCAATAATCACGATGTTGGTAATCACCACAACTTGAGTAATAGGTGAAGTTTCATTTTTCTTGTCTATCGCTGTTTCATGAATAACCATATAATTCGTATTTAGATAAGGAAAGAACTTGATGTATCGGACACTCTAAAATCGACGGTAATAATTATATTTTTCTTTATGCATCGTGACTCCAAACTTATAAGTTATAATAACTCCTATTAGTTGACCGGGTCCAAAGAATTGGTAAGCAAAATCTATGAAAGAATCCCGAGTTTCATTTATATGTTGCATACTAAACAAAGTAACAATAAACAAATATGTTTTGAAAAGGAAACTTTCAAGGATAATCGCTCTCTTTAGGAAATCTTGGATAATACACAATTCATCAAAAACGGGCAAATAAAATTCCCCCAAAAAGGCAAAAACTCCAAAATTACTCCATTTTCCACTTTCCAAACGTCCAAATTGCAGATTTTATGCATCTTCTGCGTGTTTTCACATCAAGCTCCCTTTTCCCGTCTTCGTCTCCTAGATCTCTCCGATCCCGAACCCCTCCCCCGGCGTTGACATGGCCGGAAATCTTCTCCGGCTGAATTTCGCGGCCTTCTTCGCCACTCTCATCTCCTTCCAACTCTCCTCAGCCTCTCCCCCGTCTTCCTCCATCGATTTCTCCAGTCAACTCCTCAAGGCCGGTGTTACCGGCCCCTTGGTTCTCCCCCTCTCTCATTCGACGTCGTCTCGGAACCTATTGCCCCGGCGTGCTCACGGCCTCAGCTACCGCCGGCATCTCGAAAAGGTCGGCGTTCGCAACGCATCTAATGCTCAGATGCCTCTTTTCGACGATCTTCTTCGCAACGGGTTCGATATCTTTCCAATTCCATCTCGTCCTCTCTTTTTTGGTCTTGATTTCGGTTGAATCTGAACTGAATTTGGTGTTCTGGTGTTTATAGGTACTATACAACTCGACTGTATATAGGCACGCCTCCGCAGGAATTCGCTCTAATCGTTGATACTGGAAGTACTGTCACCTATGTGCCTTGTTCCACCTGCCAGAGCTGCGGAAAACATCAGGTTAGGGTTTCAACTTTGATTTAGGGATCGGTTGGTTTTATTGTGTTGGTAAGACCTGTTCGTTATAGGATTAGGTAATTGGATGATATCGTTTCCATGAGAGCACATTTGGACAATGTTTAACTAGATTGTCAGGATTGGAATTTTTTATTTGGTGAATTCTGTGTTGGTGAGGTTTTATTTGGTATATTCAGGATCCACGGTTCCAACCGGAATTGTCAGAGACTTATCAAGCTGTGAAATGCAATATAGATTGTACTTGTGATGAAGAGGAGAAACTTTGTACGTATGAGAGAAGATATGCTGAGATGAGTACAAGCAGTGGTGTGCTTGCTGAGGATACTGTGTCATTTGGCAATGATAGCCAACTTGTACCACAGCATGTTGTTTTTGGCTGTGAAAATGTTGAAACTGGTGATCTTTTCAGTCAACGTGCTGATGGAATTATGGGGTTGGGGCGTGGTCAGTTGAGTATTATGGATCAGTTGGTTGAGAAGGGTGTTATTAATGATTCGTTTTCGTTGTGTTATGGTGGCATGGGTATAGGAGGTGGTGCAATGCTTCTCGGTTCTCTACCACCTCCCAAGGGTATGGTTTTTACCCATTCAGACCCTTACAGGAGGTAGGCAATCTTATGGGACATATAAAATTACAATGTTTTCAGTACATTAGCTAGTCCCATGCTTACATTGTTTTTGGGATGACAACAGCCCTTATTATAACATTGAGCTGAAGAATATACATGTTGCTGGAAAGCCGTTGAAATTGAATCCAAAGGTTTTCAATGGGAAGTATGGCACAGTCTTGGATAGTGGAACTACGTACGCATACCTTCCGGAAGCAGCTTTTTCAGCGTTTAAAAAAGCTGTAAGGTTTCATAACTCCATCTGCACTATGTGAAAATTAAGATAGATCAGGATAGTATAGTTTACTTTCATAGTTTTCTCTCAGTGCTTTATTTGTGAAAATAAGTAGTTATTGTTTCTGTAGCCCATATATTTTAGTTATCCTCTCTCCTTCTGCAACTAAGAATACTACCGGAAGCTGATGTTTGTATTTTGTTCTAACTGTTTACGTTATGCGTGTACAATCATCTTTTCTGCCCAATTCTTGAGAACAAGTCACTGAATATAGTATAGCTGCAGAGAGTTTTCATGCAGTGCTGCATTATTTCTGTTCATTTGCTAACTTATATCTCTTCCATTCATACCTGTATTTGGTGTAGATTTTTGAGCACACTCATTCTCTCAAACAAGTCCATGGTCCAGATCCAAATTACGGGGATGTGTGTTTCTCCGGAGCTGGGAAGTACGAGCTTTCATACTCAAACTCTTCTTTTTTAATATTTCTAATTTGTTTGGGTGGCCATTATTGGTGTCACAACTAATATCAAAACATTAAAACTTTAATCATAGGAATGCATCCCATCTGCCAGAAATCTTTCCTGCTGTTGATATGGAATTTAGCAATGGTCAGAAGTTGAAATTATCCCCAGAGAATTATATGTTCAGGGTAATTTGATGGTCTCTTCACTTTTTCAGATTTAAAAATATATCAGTGATACACACGTTATAAATGTTGCTCAACATGTCTTTTTCGGTTTTGTTTGTGTCTCTGTCTTCTGGTGGTGAATGTTCAGCATACAAAGGTTCCTGGTGCATATTGCCTGGGAATTTTTCAAAATGGGAATGATCAGACAACACTTTTAGGAGGTATGATAATGATAAAACCCCGTCCATATTTCTGGAACTACTCTCTGATTCCTTTTTTTGGGTATATTAACATAAACAGCTAACTAGGTTTCTAAGTCTTCCTAGTGTTAGAGAAAAAAGGTACATGACTTTTCTCAGGATTCTGTTGAACGTTGCTTCTATTATCTACCCTGATTTTGTCCAACTATGTTCGTCATTATTTTTATCCTCTCCCGTATTTGTGACAGGTATTCTTGTCCGCAATACACTAGTAACTTACGATAGAGCAAATGAAAGGGTGGGGTTCTTGAAAACAAATTGCACTGAGCTCTGGAAAGGTCAGCATAGGACTCTTGCTCCGTCAGAAGCACCATCAAATTCCCAGACACGGAATGCTAACTCAGAACTTCCTCCAGTGCAAGCTCCGGTCTCTGGGGAAGAAGCTGCCGATCTATCTGGTAGGTCGAGTTAATGGGACATAAATAGCAATTGTCAAATTATATTCATTTTGATTGTTTTGGTTTTTTATTGAGTGAGTGGGTGCATCAGTATTGTTTGGTGCTAGGCTTCAGTTGTATATGAATGGTCAAGTTATGTTTATTTGATCATTCTCCTATAAGTTTTTTCTTGCATCAGTGTAAGATAACGTTTTCATAGTAGTTTAATGAACTTAAACCCCAATTCTGTTCAGGTGAAACTCTTGTTGGGCAAATAACATTTGTTATGATTTTTCCTGGAGTTAACTCCAGCTCAATGCCTAACCTTACAGTCCTTACTCAACTTGGTGATACCATTGCCAAGGAATTGCATATTAGTCCTACACAGGTATATCTTTTCCAAGCAATATGCAATGTGTATTCAATTTATTGAAAAAAAGGTCTTACTCCCTCTGTACATTCACTTGTCGTGATAAGCAACAGTGTATTCAATTTATTGAAAACTGTTTACTGTTTTTGGTTGTGCTTACAACTTCTAGTTTCAAGTCCATATGATATATTTTAAAAGAATATTTACTATCATTTTTGAAAGCTAAGTGGTGTGTCTGCTGTATTTCACGCTAAGTGGTGTATCTGGTATATTTCAGGCTAAGTGGTGTATATGTTATATTTCAGGTCCATTTGCTAAGTTTCACATCTGAAGGCAACCGAACATTCAGTAGGTGGGCCATACACCCAGAGAAATCTTCTAGCTACATTCCTGGCTCTGTGGCACAGGTAACCCCACTGCAGATTCTCTGAGAAGCGCTGACATTTCTATATCTGTCTTAGACATCTGACTAACACATACTATTGTGCTCAGAAAATAATTGTCAGGTTAAGCGAGCATCAGATGCAGTTTCCAGGGTCCCTGGGAAACTATGAAGTCGTAGGATTGAAAGTCAATTCTCAAACTGATGGGTATTTGCACTTCTATTGTCTTGTCTCCATTTAAAAAACTTTCAAAAAGCCTTTCAACTTAGGGCTCGTTTGGTATCTAGATCAAAGCAATGAGATTTTGGGTCTCAGCATAGATCTAAAGGCCTGTTTGGCATCCATATCAAGATATCAGTGCTTGGTATATTCAGATATTGATACCAAACAACAGATAATCCGTTTGATATCAATTCAAGAATGAGTATGATATGGTATCCTGATATGGATTCCAAACGAGCCATTATTTCATCTAATATTGTCTCACTTCTGCTTTGCATTTATATTAGGAAACAATCTCATCACTATTTGGCAGCAATTTTTGGAGGAGTTTCTATTCTTATTGCATTGTCAACCATAGGGATTTGTTTCATGTGGAAGCGTCAAAAGCAAGTTCCAAATCCATACGAGCCCGTTGGCTTAGCGGCTCCTGAACGAGAACTTCAACTTCAGCCGCTCTGAACTCTGGAAAGCAAAAATGCATCCTCTCACACCTGACCATTTCATTCAGATTTTGGACTCTAGAGGACAATTTGGGACCTTGAGGTATAGATAAATAGGGATAAGATTTAATATACGAGCTTGAAGCGGTTTCAGAGTAATTTGCTTGTGAATTTACCCCACACACACAAGCAGAATCTTACAAGATGACAAGGAAAAAAGAAGCTTTCTCTTCTTGTGCTGGATTAGATGGATGTATAAGATTTGTATATTTAAGATTCTTAACAGGTTAGAGAATCAAATCCAGGACCTGTAGTGATCAGCTGCTCGTTCCGAGGAGCCAAGGTTTGCATTCATACTGGCCTTTTCATTTAGTACACTTTTGAGGGCCTTCTTTTTTAGCAGTTCATTCGAAATTGTTACATATGTACAAGTTCCTGGCACCGTCAATAAATGCTCATTGTTAGTGTCAATAAATTAGCTTATACTGTGTATAAATTGGCCTTTTCTGGGTGAAAATGTTAAATTTTGTGGTGGAAAAGAGGAATATAAAGGAGGGGAAATTTGGCAGAAAATGTTAAATTCTGATAATGGTTTCATCATTTGCATCTTTTAGACTAATTACAGCTATATTGTGCAAACATGCGTATATACCTAATGAAAGCAAAGACAAACAGAATGTGACGACTCTTCTCTTGTGGCATCATATATTTGCAGCATCTCATGTGACTGAGAAGGAAGCACATGCTAATCTGGTTATTTATTTTGTCTGTTCAAATATAGCTATGGTATGTATAATATGAAATTGCAAACTATGAAAGAATCAGATTCTTCATTCTTCTTATGGACGAAGGTTCAATCAATAAGTCTAGTTTCTTGGAAAGTACTTGTTGGGCTCTTACTTATAAATACCCAAATCATCATATTTCATGTTGTAATAGAAATTTTGGATTTATTAACATGTGCCATGAAGGATTGAAAATAAATCAATAAAAATAGAGAAAAAATCTCAACTACGATTTATTTGTAGCTCCAACAAAAATATCATATTCCACGAGAAATAATAATACTACTCGTATTATTTAAATGTGCATATAAAAACTGAAAATTCCACGAGAAGTGCGTGGAAGGGAGCGAACCCAACTTCTTGGAAACTGTCTGAAAGTATATATATTGCTTATAGAAAATGGATGCAGCAAACATAGTACGAATAATATTGTTTGCTATAATTCAAATTCAATAATGGTAGGTTAGGAGAATCAAAATCTTTGTTGAAATAAAATATATAGTATGTGTTCTCTGTCTCTCTATATGCTCAGATCTGCTACAGTGATCCATCTTGATCTGACAATTTTGTTTGGTTTTGAAATTCTGGGAACAGCATAGTTTTATACTTACATTGGTATATCAGATTGATCCCCTCATTCAAAATATGGCGACTAGCTGTCACATAATATGACAATTTTGGATGGATTAATCTTTTATGAGGCGGGTGAGTCCGGGTTTAGACCCTTCGAGGTTAAATGGGCGCAAATCAACCCAGACCGATTTACTTGTTTCGTGAGTCTTATTGATTGAGTTATGATTTTGGAGTTATATACGAAAATTAATTCTAACCGTGATGATCACACTCAAGCTTGAGGTCCGTAAAGATTCCTTGTTTAGACGAGAAAAACGCCTAGGTGATCCATTTTATGCACTTAATCTTCGGATAAAATCGATTCCTTTTCTCATCGCACTAGTAATACGGTTTTTCTGTAGTTTTTAGCTTATACTCTCATACGATGTTAATTTCTGAAAGTTTGTATTTTTACTTTCTTATCGATTTGTCTGATTACTGATTGTTTTAATCTCGTATTCTATCAAATTCATCGAATACATTAAATCACTTGCCTTTGTTTTAATCTCGTATTCTATCAAATTCATCGAATACATTAAATCACCTGCCTTATAAAACAAATTACCCGTACTCTCTTCTATGACTTCCAACACTCTCGCCATCATCTTCTTAAGTACCTTATTGGACTATTTATCGAGACAAGTGAAAATATTCATGGGTTGAGCCACTCTTGGACATTGTAAAGACAGTACTCCCTCCGTTTCACAATAAGTGTCGTTTTAGCACTTAAAATTTGTTTCATAATATGTGTCGTTTTAAGTTTTCAAAGTGATTTATTAGGGGTTAATAATGATAATTTTTATTGGAATGTGTATTTGTTGACTAAAGTTGTTCATTTATTGGCCAAAAAAATGTAATGAGTGGTAAGATTAAGAAAAAGTTGTAAGTTTTAAAGTGAATGATTGCTTTTCTTAAAAATTGTGTTAAGAGCTAAAACGACACTTATTATGAAACGGAGGGAGTATTAATTATTTGTAAGCTTAGTTAAGAGTGGGGCGTGGGTGGGATTAATGTGTCTCGAGATGTCCTCCTTTTTGGGTGAAGCCTTTTTTGAATAATTGAATGGTTGCACTATACTCCCTCCGTTTCACAATAAGTGTCGTTTTAGCTCTTAACACAGTTTTTAAAAAAAGCAATCATTCACTTTAAAACTTACAACTTTTTCTTAATCTTACCACTCATTACATTTTTTGGCCAATGAATGAACAACTTTAGTCAAAAAATACAGATTCCAATAAAAATTATCATTATTCACCCCTAATAAACCACTTTGAAAACCTAAAACGACACATATTATGAAACAAATTTTAAGTGCTAAAACGACACTTATTGTGAAACGGAGGGAGTACAATATACTTTATGGTGGGTGTATTAACACTAATGTAGTGCATGTGGGATTATTAATTGATTTCTTTGAATGTTGTGGAATGGTCATTCTATATCTTTGACTTTGAAGTTGTGTCCACTTTAGTCACTTCCACATTTACCTCTTTTGCTAGCCGATTTTTTTTAATAGGCTAACAATTTAAATGCGAGCTAGAAGAACTAATATGGATTTTTAAGAGTGCGTGATTATAGTTTCCTATATGATCACAATTATGTTAAATGAAGTTTTTATAATTTCCTATATGAGCACACTTATGTTAAATGAAGTTTTCATAATTTCCTACATGATCACACTTATGTTAAATGAAGTTTTTTTCGTAATTTTTTATATGATCGCACTTATGTTACAAGCCTTATTAAGGCCCACGCACACTACTTAATTAACACACCTATATATTACTCCGTATATGATTAGTACTACTACTAAATGTCAGACCCACCAGATTTCATGGTTGGTGAAATTAGATGCTAGACCAATATAATGAGCATGTACATACTGATGAGATTTTTTTTTATGTTTGTTGGCAATTCTGATACGTTAGTTGGCTATTCTTTGATAAACAACATGCATGACTTTTACAAGGGTAATTTAGGTAATATGAAAGTTTCTTAATATGCGTGAATTTTCTAAAAGGCCATGTATTTTGAAACGGAGGGAGTATATGATTAGTACTACTACTAAATGTCAGACCCACCAGATTTCATGGTTGGTGAAATTAGATGCTAGACCAATATAATGAGCATGTACATACTGATGAGATTTTTTTTTATGTTTGTTGGCAATTCTGATATGTTAGTTGGCTATTCTTTGAATATTGAATATATATTTTCAGACTACGTAAATCTACCGTTACATTTTGATCGATTTTCATGCATGCATGGAGTCATATGTATTTCTTCAATCGTACATAAAAATTGACTTGTAAAATTGATTAATTAATTGTAGTGTGTCCTCTAATTAATGCCATTTTTGTGGGTTTTGTCTGTATCACGTTTAGTTAGGCAAGAGTAGATATTAGTCATACCTACAAAAGTCAACACAACCTGACCCAATAATTTATTAAATTAAGCTAGTATATGCATACATTAAACAAAGATTAGCCCTAATTGCGTTGACCTGGTTTACTAAAAAAGCCAAGGCGATCGAATCAAGTTCATACTTGGAACTTGCACCTCCAAGAATTCACTTCTCTGAATCGAAGAAGAAATGGACACCCATATCCTATTACTCTGCAAGTAATTAAAAAGTTGATTAGAAAAAATGGAGAAAAATTATTAAATAAACGACCATTTAATGAATCTCACAGGGCTCATTAAACAATTATTGAGCTAGTTTGTACATCAATTTCGACGACGACTATATTTAATGCGTTCGTTCGCAGACGCTCACTTGATACTCACACGTACGTACGTAGCCTAGTTTTGTGTATTTTTATTTTTAATGCTTTTCCGTTTGGTGTATAGGAAATAAACTCTTTCGATTGATTTTTGTTGATGTTTTGGATTTGTTTCGTTAGAAAGAAGTTTTTGCGTTGCTTGAACATTTCTCAAATGGGTTCGTTGTGATTCGAGTATGGTTGGATCGACTCGTGAGAAATGACAACGACGGTAAACTATGACTCTAAATTTCACAACTATTACTCTAAATTTCTTTTTGGTCACAACTATTACTCTAAAATATTTGACGCACTAATATATGATGTGGAGGGTTCACACGTCCGACTCTGTGCCTAAAAACCTAATTTAATTTTACTTTTTTTTCGATCAAGGCCTAGTTTAATTTTACTTAATTTAACTTAATTCTGCCTATTATTCAGGAAGAATTGATGGTTAAAGAACCCTTCACACGTAAAAGGGCAGGAAATATAAAAATTAGAAAAGGGATGTGATGATGTTCAAACAAGAAACAATGGAATTATGGTAAGAAAATGAAGGAACGTTAAAAAGGAGAAAAAATAGACGACATTGAAATATGTAGAGGACGACCCACCATGCATGATTGCATGTATCTCGCACTGTGGTGAGACGTAAAACGAGAAATTTCCACTTCAATGCAATGCCAGAAATGTGTCTCCCCAAACACATGAACATTTCATATAATGCACGCTTTAATATATGGAAATTTCTAAGAATGTGTTACCCATGACCTTTTGTAATAATTCATTCTTCACTCTTTCTAGTTTTCACATAACAAAATTAGTACTATGGACTCTTTTTAAGTTTCACATTATATATGAAGGGTTTTGAATGATTTTGCATAAACATAATCTATGTTTTTTTTTTAATATCCTTAATTAACCATTTGATTGAGTTGTATTTGGCAAAGCCTATTTTATTGGTCGCTCTTCTTGCATGTATGTGTATGATTTATCGGGTTAATTTGCTTGGCTGTCAACTTTAATAACCTTTGGTTTACTAGATTTATCTTCTACATGTTAGATTTATTTCCACGATTGTTAGTGTATAAGTAGTAGATATGCAAATGCCGTTGCTCTATCCGTAACTCCTTCGTAAAGAGTATTAGGTTCATATCCTTCACCAAACATTATGACCCCAACCATATTGGATATTTAATACTATAACAACATCAAAGTCCAATAAAATTGTCTACCAAACCCACCCTTATACATGCACAAAATATTCTAACTTTCAAACCTCTTTCAAGTGATTTGGTAGTTGTAAAACAGGTCAAAACAAGTGATCTAACTTCTCCAAAAGAAAAAAAAAGGGAAATTCCGGATAGTGCCATGAGTTTTGTGCTTTTCCGGATGGTGCCCACGAAAAAAAGTTATTCCGTCATATACCCCCGATGTTTCGTTTTAGTTCGCACCGTACCCAAAATTCAAAAAACTACTCATTTTTCCAATCTATTCCGTCAGGCCAGGATTAAAGAAAAAAAGAAATTAAAATTTAAAAGGTAAAAAAAAAAAAAGAGAAAGCCACGTGGGTTTGGTGTTCCCGTCTCCCACAAACACGAGAAGGAGGCGAGCGACTGTGGGCAACGGCGAACGAAGGGCTCCGGCGAGCAACTGTGAGTTGTGCGGCGGTGACCACCATCGACTCGGAGGTCTGTGCGGCGGCGAGCGAAGAGGGCTGTGCGGCGGCGGCGGCGAAGAGGGCTGCGAATATGGCTTCACCAAATCGGGACCAATTGTATAAGAAATTCAGGGAACCAAGAACACAATCAGCCAATTGACAGCATTGAAGCAGCCTCAAAAAAAGTTCCATAAGCTATAAGATTTCTGTTAAGTATTGAGAGTGGACACCAACAACAACAGAAACAACGCAAAGATCAAAATTACCTACCAGTTCAATTATCAACTGCACAGTTCAACGAATCGTGTAATTTCGGAGCTCTTCTGGTGAAGGCTACAGTTCTGAGCGAGCAGATCGGTGAAGAAGGAGAATCCCATCTTGATCAGACAGGTCCCTTGGAGGACGAGTCCGATCCCTCTGGCGATCCGAGGAGCGGTCGATTGAGGCGATTTGAGCTCGATTAGGGTGGAGAAGATGCAGATCGAGACCGGAATCAGCATGAGATCGAAGTAGCGGTTCTCGACGCCGGCGGAATCTTTGCGCTGGAGGTAGAAGAGGAGGCATTCCTCGACGAAGGCGAGGAGGAGGATGAAGTTGAGGAGGAGGTAGGGGAGGTTGGAGAGGAGGCCGAGGGAGGTGAAGGCGAGGAAGAGAGCGAAGACGGCCAACGATTGGAGGACGACGGCGCTTCCGACGGAGTCGTGAGAGTGGACGGCGACGATGAGGGAGAGGGAGGACGAGAGGAGGATGAGGAGGGAGAGGCCGGCGCCGGCGAGGAGCATGACGGTGGAGTGACGTAGAGCAGTGACGGACGGGGGCGGGGGCGTGTGGGGCCCGTGCCCCCACTCCCGTCCGGATTGTAAATTATTATTTTTATTTTAAATATTTTTTTAATAAAATATATAACTAAACACATGTAAACTAGTTACATAAAAGTTAATAGTCTAGTTGGTTTAATTTAAATTTTAGGATGTCTAATGTTGAAGTCAAGTCTGTGTATTCTATCTCTATCATGTTACTAATACTCCCTCCGTTAATTAATACTTGTCGTTTTAGCTTGATTTGGTTGTTAAGAAATACTTGTCATTTTAGATATTTTAACACATTTTTTCCAATATTATCCTCACTTATTGAAAAAAATTACCAAAAAATATAATAGAAAATAAAAGATCTTCATAAGATTGAGGGTATTTAAGTCAAATCATTTGACTTCTTAATTTCTAAGACAAACCCTAAAACGACATGTATTTCTTAACGGAGGGAGTATTATTTAAAAAATACGCTATAAACTAAAGACTACTTTAACAAATGGTAAAATTCATAAGATTTAACATACAATATAGTTATCATCGACCGATGACAATTTAACGTAGGTCGACAAATGTAAGTTGTGCCCCCACTATCGTAAAGCTCTGCGTTCGTCACTGACGTAGATGGTTAGGTTTTCGCGGAGAGGGAGGGGAGCAAGAGGTCGAGAGTGACTTCCACGCGCCGATCAGGATTAGGCCGCCTAAGGTGAAGCTCAGAGAGAAGAGCCCCATTTTTCCTTTGGTGAAGCCATATTCACAGCCGTGAATTTCTCTTCTTTTTTTTACCTTTTAAATTTTTATCTCTTTTTTTCTTTAATCCTGGGCTGACGGAAAAGATTGTAAAAATGTTATTTTTTTAAATTTTGGGCACGGTGCGAACTAAAACGAAACCTCGAGGGTATATGTCGGAATAACTTTTTTTTATGGATATCATCCGGAAAAACACAAAACTCAGGGGCACCATCCGTAATTTCCAAAAAAAATGAACGAATTGACCAATCACACCGTACTTTCCTTTCTCCTCCGTCACCGTCTTTTACCCCCTGGACTTTCCGTTAAATCCAATCCCAACTAAAAAATCATACTACTCCGTATAAAAATAAATAAAATAGCGAAAAAGAAACAATAAAAAAAGATTCACATTCTCCGGATTGCTTCTCGAAAACGGCATCCTGGCACTCCCTTTTTCTCACTCTCTTGCTCCTCTTCAAATCTCACTCCATTTTCCTTCCCTCTGCTAACTCGCTCACTATCAAGTAAGGTCGCGTCGGGTCGGGTCGGGTCGGGCCGGGCATTCAGTTCGTCGCTCTCCCTTCCCCTTCCAAGTTCCAAACACACAGACAAAAATGCTCGCAAGCATTTCGCTTCTCTGAAACCCCTTCGAATCCTCACATGGTTTCTGCATGAGTTTGGGGAGTTGAGCCGTCCAATCCTTGCTACTTGGACTACAAAAAGCCTCGCACAATCAGTGCTCGTTTAGTCGTTTCCCCAACCAATCGATGGAGAGAAAGCAAGGCTTCTTCTCCTCGCTCAAGGCGGAAGTAGTCCGAGGCCTTTCCCCGGCGAAGCGCCGTCGGAAGAGCAACCGATCGGCGATGTCGGAGGCGGTGGTGGTCAGATCGGGGAGTATGAGGCCGATGGAGGCGCTTTCGCCGCTTAGGGAGGGGCCTATTGAGGCCGGCGCCGGCCAGCCTAGGGTTGAAGGTGGAGTTTGGGCCAATTTGATGAAGCGGAACGTTTCTGTTCCCTCGGAAGCCTCGTCGGCGTGTAAGCGCTCCGATCTGAGGCTGTTGCTCGGCGTTCTCGGTGCTCCGCTCGCTCCCGTGCACGTTAGCCCTAACGAGCCTTTGCCTCACCTCAGTGTCAAAGACACTCCCATTGTGAGTGTCTCTGTTTTGATTTCTCAGGATTTTTCTCTCTTGCTTTGTTGAGATTTGTATCTTGCTTGTTTATGGAGAGATTTCAGGATGTGAAAAAAGCACAAATTGTACTGATTCTAGCTTTATGTGCAAAATGCTGTGTTGCATCTGGTGTTTTTGATTTCTTGAGAATGAGACTTTTTTTTTTTTAAATAGGGAGCTTTGGTTTATGTTAATTTGTGTGTTCTTTTGCTCCTGAAGGCAAATGCATTGGAGTAGGATTGGGTTAGATAATCTCTTGATCCTATAAGACTGATCAATTTTATCAGATGAAAACTTACCTCTTTTAGTTTTATGCAGTAATTAGCATGTCATGGTATAAAATGGACTAGTGATAGTGACATTGGTCTTTGGCAAGTTTGGCCAAATTTGTTATTTACTTATCACTTGCATCTCCAACCTGTTGCAGGAAACTTCATCTGCACAGTATATATTGCAGCAATACTTGGCTGCTTGTGGAGGGTCAAGGCTCCAAAGCACCATCCACAATGCTTATGCTATGGGAAAGCTGAAAATGCTGGCTTCTGATATTGAAACACCCAATAAAGTCGTTAAGAATCGGACTTCGTCTAAGGCTGTGGAGTCCGGTGGATTTGTGCTATGGCAGATGAACCCAGATATGTGGTATGTTGAGCTTGCACTTGGTGGTAGCAAAGTCCATGCTGGCTGTAATGGCAAACTTGTCTGGAGGCACACTCCTTGGCTCGGTGCACATGCTGCAAAGGGCCCAGTTAGGCCTTTACGTCGTGCCCTTCAGGTGAACTGTTGTGTTACTGTTGCCCAACTTTGATAATTAACAGGACTTGACCAGATCTGGAAATCCAGCATTGCATTCTATTTTTGTTGGTGGTGAAAATTGCAAAAAATTGCTTAGATTTTTAATGTATGGGTAGAAAAATGACATTAATATCTAATAAAGTTTCTTTTTCTTTTGGAAAAACCGTCTGGTATAAGATGATCCTAAACCAAACATGACATGAATCTTGTTTCCATTGGTTCTTACAATTAACTTTGGACTTTTTGATTCAGGGTCTTGATCCAAAGACAACAGCAAGTATGTTTACAAATGCAAGATGCATTGGAGAGAAGAATATAAACGGAGAAGATTGTTTCATCCTTAAGCTATGTGCAGACCCACAGACACTGAAATCCAGAAGCGAGGGTCCAGCTGAGATCATAAGGCATGTTCTCTTTGGCTATTTTAGTCAGAAAACCGGTCTTCTTGTAGTGGTAGAAGACTCTCATCTGACCCGAATTCAGACCAATGGTGGAGATGCGGTCTACTGGGAGACCACAATCAACTCATTTCTTGATGACTACAGACCTGTCGAAGGAATCATGATTGCTCACTCGGGCCGTTCAGTTGTGACCTTGTTTAGGTTTGGTGAAACAGCAATGAGCCACACTAAGACTAGGATGGAAGAAGCTTGGACAATTGAAGAAGTGGCTTTTAATGTTCCTGGTTTATCAATGGACTGCTTTATACCTCCTGCTGATTTGAGATCTAGCTCGGTTAGTGATGATTTATCTCAAGGCGAGAAGGTAAAGAATGCTACAGCGGCTTCAGCTGTATATCGAGCAAAGCTTGCTACAATGGAGAAATCATACAACTGCAATGTTAATAGCCTTACCTGGCAAATGGATGGCATGCACGTTTGAATTATCTATGATACAGTTTAGTTGATAAGCTGGATTCATAGGAGACAAAAAGGGAAAGATTTAATTTAAGTATCTAGGAGGTTAGTTTACTACTGATATATTTCTATATCCGGTTTTTTGGCTTGTTTTTCCTTAATTGGCCATATCTTTGGATCCTTGATGAATTGAAGCTGTAAATAGAGCACAGTGATTCAAAGAAGAGGGTAGATGATGACTCTGAAACTGCTAATCTAAATGCTGTCTTTAGTGAATTTTCGTCTTCTGTAAGTCTAGTTATCTTTTCAGAACTGTAATTCATCTATGAGAATATTGTGAGATGCCCTTATTGCTGATTCCTTTTTACCACCCATTTGCTGGAAGAATAACGTGGTAAAAGTGTGACTGAATCACCAACTTGTGGGTAAAGTTGACAGTAGTACTGAATTGAGATTGTATGATGAACGTGGTTGCTGAAATATCAACAGTCAACATTAATTGGGTGGGCACATTTAATTGGAAAAAGCCTATCATATCTTCCTTTTGTGCAAAACGTGTCTCCATTCATAAATCATAACGAGTGTCCTTGTTATTTGATTGGTACCAACAAAATCTTCAGTATTGCAGAATTCAACTACCTCATCTCTTTTTCCCATGCTCATAGTTTTTTTTTCTTCTAAATGTAAATGAGTGGCCGATGCTGATCTTAAATGAATCAATTTAGAAGTTGTACATTGACCAAATAGAGACAATTCAAGTGAATTATCCTCTTTACGTGTTCTTAACCTTTGCTTATGCCGTTCTCCTCTGGGTGATTGGGATCTGATTTCGTTGTCCGTCCACAAAGCTTACTAATGAATTGGCCTCTGGGTTCCAAGATCAATCATGGGTTTGGTTGGATTAGATGAGCCTGCAACCATATTCTAGCCTTCTAGGCTGCCGAAGAACAAAGAAACGATATGACTTGTGATACCAAACCCGGGCAGAATTTGAGTATAAAGCTCTGGATGACCAACATCAAGGAAAATTGGAGTTCTTTTTGAAAGTAAGAAAACATCTAATGTAGAACATCAAGAGGAGAAGGCCAACTAAGCCTCAACTTGGAAATCTAACCTGGAGAAGCTAAGAACTGAGAAGAGTGTGATGTGAAACTGTACAGATAATAAGGGCTCCTAGGTTCTGAGCAAAGACAAGAGAAGACGCCTTCTTTCATTGCAAAGGCGGTTCAGAATCATAGCGTGTGTCATGGAAGTGGAGGAGCAGAGGCTTATAGATTGTGTTCCTCCAAGAACGCAGTGGAAGATTGTGAAGCAGAAAATAGAAGAACATGTTATATCTTCTGAAATACAAAGTTCACCTCCCCAGAACAATGTTTTACAAGAAAGATTGCAATTTCATCTGAGAAAGCATAAGACGAATTTCTGGAATCACAGATCTTGGTAACTTAGCTGATTTTTTCCTGAGAATTGCCTTTTGGAATAAGATCTGTATTCAGTCTACAATGGTCTTTGAGTTCTCTTTTGCTAGTGACACCACAATTTGTTCTGGTTAGTTATCATGAAAACGTTTTTCAACATAAAAACACCTTCACAATGATAAAAATTGCAAGTAACTTTACTAACTGAACAGCAGTCTTTTACCTTTTAAAATTGCAGGAGAATCCAGAATATTACTCTATTACATCACCTCTGAGGGTGTGAGTGTAGGAAGGCAAAAAAGGGATAAGTGCTTATACTTGAGACTAGAATCTCAGCACCTACACATCAAAATTTCAGCACAAGAGAACATGTAAACAAAACAAGCAACAAAGACAGGTTTTAAGCCTCTTCTGCTTCAGACTCCCCTTTATGTTTCTTGGCAGAATCCTTTGACTTGCCTTCACGACGTTCCCTCTTCATCCCCTTAGCTATGAATGGCAAAGCCTTTTCTCCAACCTGAATGATGCAAATGAGTTGAGTTAATACAAGGAAAACAACATGATTAGATGATGATAAAACTTGCCCTTCTAGTGAATGAAATCATAATGCCCACCTTCTGATCCGGCATGTAAATCTTTCCAATTGTGCCTTCTATTGGATCGCCCTTGACATTTTTAATCTGCATAAATTTGAATTTTGTAACCACTGCAGAAAATGTGAAGAAGAAATCCAACAGCACAGAATAAAAAAGAAGCCACTGCCCACCTTCTTCTTCTTAGTGTCAGCAGCACTCTTCATGGCCTCCTTTTTCAAACTTGCTTCCGGAAGGCGGTGCCTTCTTACTACCAAATCCATAGAAGGGCCAACTTCAACCAACTCTATCTTTGGCACAATTGTGCCTGATTTTTTCAGCTGAAGAGCACAATGAGTGAAGTACACCCTGTTAGGCGAGATGGCTGTACAAACGTAAATCCGGTCCAATCCAACAAGATTGAAATTCTCCACCACCTGCAAACGTTTAACAATCCTTCCATTTGTTTACGACATCATCCAAGGGCATGAAGAAAATGATAGTAACTTCTAAATCAGAACTGAATTTACCTCTCCCCGAAATAATTCTAGCAAAATCTCCTTCAATTGTTTCAGCTCTTCCACACTCTCGAATCCTTCACCTATGAATGCCATCAATGGCTTCGACCCCTCCTTTGGAGAAACCTTTTTACTCTGAGGATATGATTTCAGGGATCTAAAATTCTCAACACCCATCTCCACAAGATCATATATATGATGGTCATATGTTCTGCCGATCACAAGATTATCCGGCCGCTTTTTAGAGTGAGAACCAAACTGCATAGACCATACCATACTTAAACTTCAGAGCTAGCAACAAACAAACTTTACTAAACCACAAGCCTTCAATCTCTTAACTTACCACAAACATACTGCAATCAGTTTTATGTGAGAAGAACTCCAGAGAAGATTCACCACCACTTTCAAAGGGTCTAATATTTTCATTCCTCTTGGAAAACTTCACAGCATTGCCTTTCTTAAGGTGATAAATTTCAGATAGAACAGCATTCAGCACACCACTTGTCTTGGTACCATGAAGTATTAGGGTTTTCTTCCCATCTTCATTCTAAATACAAGCATTGAACACCAAATTGAATAAAATTTCACCTCTAGAACTTGATGAAAGAAGTGCTGACAATAACAAAAGAACGAAACTTACAATCTTTGGTTCTAGTTTAATAAGTGCTCGCTTTGCTCTAAGTGACTTTGGTGTTTTAATTTGCAACCTGGCATTCTCCCTTTCCCTCCTCCCAGGTTTTGCTTTAGTTCTCATCATCTGCAAATGGCGAGAAAAGCTCAGTTGAGCATGACAAGTTCAGAGCAAGTAATCAAATAGCAAAACAGAAAATTCATTTGAGAGCCAACAGTTCAAACCGATCAAATTTGGTTCCTTGAGAATTACAATAAAGACGAATAAGAGGGAACAAAGTTCAAACCTTTATTGAGTTTGACGACGCAGAGTTGATTTCTCTTTGCCGGCGGTGAAGAATTCTTTCTCCCGAGTTCTGTGATTCCCAAATTGAAAACCTTTCTGGTTCCTAGGGTTTATAAGCTGAACGAAATTGGGCCTGTTTAAAGACAGGCCCGTGACCGGCCCGGCCCATTAGTAGAATAATGAAATTTTAATGTTCTCAAAGCTCACTTCCTAATCGATTTTCATATTCTTAAAATGGTATGTCCTCCTTATTTCGTAAATCATGTAAAATAAGTGTAAAACATTGCTGTTGTTTGTCCAAAATTTTGGAATTGTTTGGAATATTTCTCGATTTTGTTTTTGTTTTTTTGTTATTGGATCGTTTGCCATATATTTCTTGCTTGTTTTTGCATTAGAGTTAAATCTATGGGTAATGGTTTATATGGAGTGCAATTGTTTTGTTTTCATATATAAAACTCAAAGGTTGATTGTGATGATCAAAACCAATATGATACAACTCGTGCCACATTATAACTATTTAAGACCGATTTTTTAAGTTAGGGCTTGTTCGAATTTGGTTTTGGATTATTTTGGTAGGTAGTAGGTGGTAGTGGGTACAATCAATTTATAGTATTAACTCCATGCACTGCCATGATTGGTAAATTGATGACATGCACGTCAATGAACAGGTTCATGCAGGTTACTCCGTATTTCAGATGCTGAATTTATAAAAACAAATGAATTTACCAATTTTTCGGATCATCTAGGAGTTAGGCCAACAAAAGAACATTATCTACACAGGGAAGAAAAATTGGTAAAGTCATTTGTTCTTATAATGGAAATACTTAGATGACATACAAAAAATAACGACGATATGAAATCTTACAAGCAAAAGAGCAAAACATTTGGATATACAAGCAAAATGATCTCATTACTCAAGCAAAAAGTATTGTAGTCATCTTTAAGGTATAGAGATCCTGGTATAATCCGAATAATCCTATATCCTTATTCTTTTAAACATATCAATCATGTTTAACAAAAAAATCAAGTAACTGATAAAATAACAATCCTACCTTATTTCCTACAGCAAGTAAATATTGTGAACAACACAAAACTTCCGACATACTCATTGAAAATGATTCTCTAAGAGTTGGGGAAGGTTCATTTTCGTTGAATTCAATTCAAGAGTTGCACCATAACCAAATAGCATCAATTTGTTGCTCCAACATCCAACTCAACACGTACCATTATTTTTTTTTTTGAGCAAACACGTACCATTATTTTAATTTTACGTTAATTCCACAAAATATTACTCCCAATGTCATATTATTCCATTTTTTTTCCGGTGATGTTATGTTATCCACGTGATATGTGATCTGCTGCCCAACAAATCGAATTAAATCAGCAATTATCTTGTCATTAATTATGATCAACAAAAAAATATAAAAAAGTCTTATTTTTCTTACACGAAATGCATGTAAATAATGCAATACCAATTATTGAAAGCTTAAATTATTCAATATAATGGCCCATCAAATCTGGCATTGCCTCAAGTTATATAAGACTCACCCATAGCGTACGCATATCGTCGCATCACTCTCCTCAACATATTGGTTCCTCTCCTATTTTTAAACACATCATAATCTCAAAATCAACTACATAAACCCATCATAATCTCCAAAATTATCACATAAATAAACAGCAAATCAGAGATGAGATGGTGGTCGATTGGAGCCGCTAAAGCAAGTCCTCGTTCTCTTTAATTTCCCGCACATTTCCGTTACTAATTTTTTCCATTTTTACCCTTTTCCCTAACCTCATACTTTCTTACCACAGAGCAAACTCGACGAAGCCTCAGCCACGAAGAACGTAGCACTGATAATCGGCGTCACCGGACTCGTCGGAACCAGCCTGGCCGAGATCCTCCCGCGGCCCGACACGCCCGGTGGGCCATGGAAAGTCTACGGCGTCGCTCGCCGCCCATTCTCCCACGACCTTCCAACGATCACCTACGTACCATGCGACGTCTCGGACGATGACGACACCATGACGAAGCTCTCACCACTCACCGACGTCACCCACGTCTTCTACTCGGCCTGGACGGATTGCGTGTCTGAGACTGCGAACTGCAAAGCCAACGGGAAGATGATCGGGAATGTGCTCAAGGCGGTGATCCAGAGCGCTTACGGTCTCCGCCATTTCTGCCTGCAAACCGGGATCAAGCACTATATAGGCGGGTTCGAGTACTTGGGCAAGATCGCCGGTCACCAGCCGCCGTTCACGGAGGATATGCCGCGGTTGGATTACCCTAATTTTTACTACACTATGGAGGATCTGGTGTTTGAGGCGGCGCGTAAGCGCGAGGGTTTGACCTGGTCAATTCATCGGCCTTCCTGCCTCTTCGGGTTCTCTCTTCGCGGCATGATGAACATTGTCGGTAAGAATCGATAGATTCTGTATTACTAAGGTCTTGCTACACCTTCAGTGAAAATTTATTATTGTAAGTATTTCAAAACTGAAAGTAGTTTTGGACAAAAGTGTAGTGAGGTTTAAATTGTCAAAAACTACACTATTGTGTTGTGATTTTGGTTTGAAGTTTCTTAAGCTTTCATTTACTTTTGAGTTCAATTTTAATTTGGTTTTAGCTTGTTGTTTGTAGTTGTTGGTTGGTTTGGAGCGTCTATCTTTAGTCTTTTTTCGGGCGTATTCCATCCAGGTCTAAAATGCCCATTTTGACTCCTCAGATTCTGCATCAGCGGGACTGCCTGGATAAATGTTGTTGTTGTTGTTTGTGTTGTGATTTTAGTGTAATTTTGGAGGAAATTTGACAGGAACGCTATGCGTATACGCTGCAATTTGCAAACATGAGGGGGTTGCACTCAAGTTTCCAGGAACAAGAGGGGGATGGGAGTCATTGCAGTGTGTATCAGACGCTGATCTTGTGGCTGAGCATCAGATATGGGCGGCTGTTGATCCGAATGCGAAGAACGAAGCTTTCCAATGTAGCAACGGAGACTTGTTTAGGTGGAAGCAGTTGTGGCCTATTCTGGCTGGGAAGTTTGGGATTGAGTATGAGGAGTGTGATGAGGGGCAAGCCCGGGTTCCGTTGGCTGAGGCGATGAAGGATAAGGCGAAAGTGTGGGAGGAGATTGTGAGGGAGAAGGAGTTGGTGCCGACGAAGTTGGAGGAGGTGGGACATTGGCCGTTTGCTGATATGGTGTTGGCGTTTGAAGGTGCTACTGATTGCATGAACAAGAGTAAAGAGTATGGGTTTCTGGGATTCAGGAACACTAAGAATTCGTTCGTGCATTGGGTTGATAAGATGAAAGCTAATAAGATTGTTCCTTAGAGCCTAATTCTCACGAAATTAAGCTTGGGTTTGGATTAATTGCTTGTGGGCAATTGTTCTGTTGAATAGATTAATTTGATGTTTGCCGTGGCTCTTTTCTTCTCAAGTTGTGTAACGTCTTTAGCTGAAGTATCCTGTTTTTGGGACTTGCTGTTCTTTTCTTCTGGTGTACTCAATAAAATTTCATTCATGGATCGAGATTTAGGATATGATCGAGTATAAAACACCAAGCATTCATAATAGAAATTAATGAGTTGAATTTATCTTCCCCATGCTATGAAATCTTGTATTTTGGTCAAATAAGAATTGAAGGCCTATGGAATATGGTGTGATGCATGGAAAAAACTTATAAAAAAAAGTAGACATCTTTGCACTAAATCACTTTCACTCATCAAACTCTATATCTTGAATTTAAAGCCACTGATAAGCTTGGTCACATTGATTTCAAGATGGATAGGATAATTTAAATTATTGAATTGATATGAAGCTGGCATAATGGGCACATTCGGCAGTGGCCAGATTTCATTCAAATAACCCCATACTCTTTCACAAACATACATTATAATGAATGTCTAACTCAACCACTCACTTTATTCTTTCTTCGTTTTATTTGAAGTTTTGAATTTTAACCCACAAAATCAACCATAATTTAGGCTTTAATTTGATGGTGCAATCCTACAAAAGTTCTCAAACGTAATCTTGCATGGAAATTGCCCACGTGCATGGCACTGTCTCTTACTAGGCCATATGTTTTGTTGGTTATCCAAACAAGTGCACATAAAATGCTCATGCATGTTGCAAGATACATAAAACGATCGAGCTTAATAATACATTGATGACTGCATTGGGCTTTTCCATCGATTAATGGGCTGAGCCGTTCACCTCTTTTTCCTCCTGGCCCATTTATGCTTAACAGAAAACGAAAATAAAAAAGAAAACAACACAGTCCAGTTAGGTTTCCTCGTTCCAGCAATCAACGAACCACTGGGGCAAAGCAGCCATGGAAGACGAGCTCTGTTTGGCGGCGAAGAAAGGCGAAACCGCCCAAGTCTCAGCACTAATCGCCGCCGGAGCTGATGTCACTCACTTCGACTCCGACGGTCTGACTCCGCTGATGCTAGCGGCCAAGCACGGCCACGCCGACGTCGTCAAACGCCTACTCGAATCCGGCGCCCCTTGGAACGCCGTCTCCCCTTCCAATCTCTCCGCCGGTGACTTCGCCATGGAAGCCGGCCACCAAGAGGCCTTCGACACGCTTGTCAACGCTGGTTTGTTTTCTCTCCATCCTCCAATTTCGTCCAATTTACGAACCTCCGCTTCTCATGTTCAACGATTTTGTACATTGAGAAGCTTCGTTCAGCATCTATTCCTGTTCAATTGAATGCTATTTCAGTTTGTTTAGCTTCGTTTGACATCGATTTCTGTTCAATTGAATGCTATTTCAGTTTGTTTAGCTTCCTTTGACATCGATTCCTGTTCAATTGAATGCTATTTCAGTTTGTTTAGCTTCGTTTGGCATCGATTCCTGTTCAATCGAATGCTATTTCAGTTTGTTTAGCTTCGTTTGACATCGATTCTTGCTCAATTGAATGCTATTTCAGTTTGTTTAGCTTCGTTTATCATCGATTCTTGTTCAATTGAATGCTATTTCAGTTTGTTTAGGAATCAAACGATTCCTGTTCAATTGAATGCTATTTCAATTTGTTTAGCTTTAGAGGACTAATTGACTGCCATTTTGGAGGAATAGAGATCAATAGGATTGTGTATATGAATTGGATCTCAATTGATCACCTGAGTTGCTTTGAGCAACTGTTTCCTCTTGGACAGGTGTTCAAGCTGAGTTGATTCTAGGGACTATAGCAAGGAAAGCTAGTAAATATGGAGCAGAGAAGGCAGGCTACTTGGAAGACAGGGTGGCTTTCAGTGAGGATAAGTTAATGGACGCTGAAAGCAAGGCTGTCATGATGGAATGGGAGAAGCCTTTGATGGAGGCTCATGCAAAGGCCATTTGCTCTGGAGGTGGTCATGTGTTGAACATTGGGTTTGGGATGGGTCTTGTTGACACAGCTATTCAGAAGTATGCTCCTGTAACACATACTATTGTGGAAGCTCATCCCGAGGTTTATGAACGTATGCTTCGCTCCGGATGGGGTGAGAAGGAAAATGTGAAGATTGTATTCGGCAGATGGCAAGATGTCATCCCTCAACTCGATTCTTATGATGGTTAGTTTCGTTATGAATGGAACCTTTATATGGAATTTTCGCTGTTGAGTGTTGTTATTTGCTTGGGCTCACAGAAGTGGTAACTTTGGTCTCAGGTATATTTTTCGACACCTATGGCGAGTACTATGAAGACCTTAGAGAATTTCACCAACACCTTCCGTCGCTGTTGAAGCCTGGAGGTATATATTCATTCTTCAACGGGCTCTGTGGAGATAACGCCTTCTTCCATGTTGTTTATTGTAACTTGGTCTCTCTAGAACTAGAAAACTTGGGTTACACTACGCAGTTAATTCCCTTGCCTGTTAAAGAATGCTTAGCAGAAGATGTTTGGGAGGGTGTAAGGCACAAATACTGGCAATTGGATACTTATTACCTTCCAGTATGCCAATTGACAGATGAGTCTGAATGATGTGTACCTGTAATTTGCTTAGAAGTCTTTGTTTTGAGTTGTGATCTGTTTTTGGTTAATGAATCAGAAATTTATCATCCTGACTATTGTTCCTTGCAAAAGTTTTGGATTTTCATCTGTTTGCTGAAGTGGTCAGCAATGCGCTAATAATCGGCGAGCAAGATGGTCTCGTCAATGTGGTGTGCTAATTTCAGTTCATATAATTCAGTAGGGCAAAAGTTATAGTAATGCACCAACAAGTGGAAATCAGAAGTTTATACATGATCAGCTGATCACTGAATGACTGGTTTACAGCAGATCTTTTGTTGCACCTCACTGAGACTTTTTCTTTGAACTTGGGCAGATCATCTCGAGGCTATTGGATACACAATAGTAAACATACAACGATGATAATTACTATAACTACAACATGACACGACCACATTACACTACTGTATCCATTTCTTCAGATCACGTCCAGCTGAAGGCAACTGGGCTTCCAACTCTGTGTTTGCCATCTGACCATATCAGCCTAGCAAAGCTGCTTGTGCCAGAGGGCATAGATTTGGCTGCGAACGTCACGGTATAGCTCTTCTTTTCATAGGCTTTGCTGAAAGTAAGCGATTCCGGCTCCACTGTTACCTTCACAGATGGAGTCCCTGAAGAAACTGAAACCTTGTATGTTGCAGGTGAGCCGACGTTAGTCAAAGTTCTGGTGTACTTAACCGCGGAAAAGGCTCTGGTACTCCCTCCGCCAATCCCTGATGCTGTCTCAAAAGGTACAGAGAATGATGGATAGTTGAAGTCTTCTAATCTGTACTTCTTACCAGACAAACATCCATAGTTCTTGCCGGTTAAGGTCTTTAGTCGGTCTGGGGTATAGCTGAGAGCACATAAGAAGCCGACATAGTCCTCAACAGTGGCGTCGTAGACGAGCCCTGGATCAAGTGCTGCAACTGGATCTACATGCCCAGCTCCATAGTCAAAGGGAGTTGATTGCAAGCCAGTGGCAACATCAAGAATCGGCATGCCAGACTTATATTCAGTGTATGCAGTGGTCATCAAGGCGGACTTAATTGCTGAAGGACTCCAATCTGGGTGTGTAGCCTTAACTAATGCAGCTAACCCGCTTACGTGTGGGCAGGACATTGATGTGCCTGAGATGATGTTGAAGCTGACACGGCGTTTGTCGGCCTCCAACCCTGTGGGCCCCACTTTACCCGTCCAGCCTGCAAGGATGTTGACTCCTGGCGCAATCAAATCAGGCTTGAGTATTTGGGGCGTGATGGGGTTGGGACCTCTGGAACTAAATGCTGCTACAACTGGAGAAGGTTGAACCCCTACATGTGTGCCTGCAAAAGTGATCTTTGCAGTTGGCCTTGGTGTTGATACAATGTATTTCTTGATGGCATCTCCTGCTTTCTGACCCACTGCTGATGTCGGCAAGAGGTGTGCATCTGCTACCAGCTCTTCTCCATAGGTGTCAGTGTTTGCTAGAATCATCCCTATGCCACCTGAAACCAAAATTGAGTTATATACACAAATCATCCACAAATCAAAATTAAAGGGCTTTAAACTGATGAAGAGAATTTTGAACTGCACCTGAAGCCTTGACAACCAAACCCTTTTGCACCCTTGGAGTGCCACCTCTGTTACACACCACTATCTTGCCAGCAACAAGCTTCTTAGACAGACCGTTCATGCAAAGATCTGCATTTGGCATGCTACTTGCATTAGCAGCGTAGACCAGTGACACAGGCCTATTAGGCAACGGCTTCCCACTGTAAAGTGAGACACCGGTCAAGTTGTAGCCATTTCCAAGCATGACATAGGCCGGGAAGTCACGGTCTAATGTCCCTGCACCAACCGTGGTTATCCAAGGAGCAACATTAGACAAAGTGCCAGCACCAGGCCCTCCATTTCCAGCTGAAGTCGACACGAAAACGCCCTTTTGTATAGCCGCGAACGCCCCAATGGCGACGGTATCTCGATCATAGTCGCTCGTGCCACCGCCAATGGAGAGCGACATGACATCGACACCGTCCTCTACAGCCTTATCCATCGCAGCCAAAATGTCGGTTCCAAAACACCCGCCTGACCAGCACGCCTTGTAGGCTGCAACTCTGGCACGGGGCGCCATCCCACGCGCTACACCAGCTGCATAACCGAATAAGCTGGCTCTTGTGACAGCAGAGCCAGCTGCCGTTGTTGCAGTGTGGGTTCCGTGGCCGTCATCATCTCGTGGCGACTTCGACTCCTGTGTCTCATCGATCGGCCCAAATGTCGCCTCGTACCCTTTGTAGAATGATCTTGCTCCTATCAGCTTCTTGTTGCAGTATGATGAGTTGAAGTTGGTCCCTACTTCGCACTCGCCTTTCCACGTGCTAGGCACCGGGCCAAGGCCGGTGTCATCAAAGCCCTTCATCTCGGGCCACACGCCCGTGTCGAGGATGCCAACGATGACGTCGCTTGATGACGCGGATTCGGGGAGGCGTCGCTCGTCGTCTTGGAGGCCGAGGAACTGTGGCGTTCGTGTCGTGTGGAGCTCGTACTTGGCTTCGGGTATTAGCGAGACAATGCCTGGTGATCCCCTGAGGGATTCGGCTTCGTCGTCGGTTAGCCTTGTGGAGAAGCCTTGGATTATGGTGTTGTATGTGTAGAGCATCTCAGCGGAGTCTGAGACGGAAGTTAGAGACGACGTGTACCACTGATGGTGGTCATCAAAGGCTTGTGGCATGCTCAGTCTGTCCATGTGGACTATGTAGGTTTTCTTTTCATTTTTGGCTAGAATGTGTTTGTGTGAGAAGTTTAGGAGGAGCAATAGCATCAACTGGTGTTTGAGTGTTAGAAGCTTCATGTTAGATTGGTGAGAGAGGGCTGGAAAACTTAGATTGGCTCCTTGGCGATTGTCCTATGGGAAGACTTATAAATACAGGAATGTAGACATTGGTGTGCTCAATTTCCTTGAGGTGGGTCAGGGGATTCAATGGACAAAAGGGCTTGTGCTGACACTTGGGGCTATATAATTGATTTTTGTTAATGTTACTGGAAAATTATTAGTAGCACTTGTTCTTTAATTATAAAATACTCCCTCCGTCCCGGTTTGTTTGTCTAAAAGGACAATTTACACGAGTTTTATAAACGGTATAAAATAGTATGGATAATTGGGAAAATTGGTATAAAGTACAGTATAAAGTATAAAGTAGGTGAAAGAGTTATATAGTATGGGTAAAAGATGTGATTGATTGAGCTGAAAAGAGATAAAGTAGGTGAGAGAGTGAAATAATGAGGGTAAAAGATTGGATATAAATAGAAAGTGGACAAATAAAAGGAAATATCCAAAATGGAATACTGGACAAACAAACTGGACAGAGGGAGTATCTGTAAGGTGGCTCAAAGTTGATTCAAATAAATTCCATAGCCCTTTATTCCAGTGCCATATTTAGTGGATACTAAGCCTTGCCTGTACGCTAAAGCTGATTCTACGTGTCCCTTTATTAGTGCAATCGAGTCACGGTACTAATTAATTGATTATGAAGAGTAAAATTATGTATTAATCTTGTAATGGGAAATTATTGCCATATTCATTTTTGTACATGTGTTCTCAAGTTTCATTCTTTTTAAGGTGGTCATTACGTTGAACCCAAAGTAGGGCCAAGTTTCATTCCTCAAAGTAGCATGGAAATCAAACTGGAAAAAGAAAAGAACCCAACACGAAAGGTAATTGTGGTTATACAAGCTAAACTTGTTTATGATATCAGACAAAATCTGATTAGATCCACATCCACCGAACCACCCACATGGATTAACTAGTCAGTTAGAGTGTAGTTTTTATTGCTTATTGGTAATCCATCTATTCACTTAATTAATTGCATAAGAGATTGAGTTGATTATGGTGACTGAGAATACAAGATATAATTAAATCAGTTAATTGCTCCACCACTTGTACGTGTAATTGGACACTTGTTCATCCTTACATAAATATTGGGTGTTAGCTGGAATTGGCCCCCAGCTCTGGATGTAAATCAGGTTCACTCATTTTCCATCCCTAAAATTCCAGCTTTCTTTCTTGACTCTTTATGGGGTATCTTGCAAAGTAAGGGCTTGTTTTTTGATGTTTGTATTATATATAAAGACATTTTCATTTATATATAAAGTTCTTGATACATATGAAAATAAGTTACTTTTTTACACAGTTTAATTAGGGACTTTATAAATAATGTTACCAGTTGCTTGTGAGGTGGAGCAATTCTGAATGACCTAATATGTGACAAGACTAGACAATTAATAAGGAAAATCTGGATTATAAAACTGTTATAATCACCAAGCTGGTAGAAAATAGCAAAAATCTGTGATCTTCATCTGCTCGTTTATAGGGGTGATGGCCGTACTAAATAATTACTATATCGTCAAGATTGAACAGCAGTTTTAGTTTTTGTCTTGTTGATGAGAAAGACACGAATAGTTTAACAGATTAAGACTTGACAAGAATCAGCGGTATAGTAACACTATTGGTTTTGATAAGTAAAAAAATGTAAGCACTATGAAATCAATGGGGAAAAATAAAAGGAGTTAGCTAGGGAGAAAGTGAAAAAAAAAAGTGGAGAAGGGGAAAAGTAACAAGCAAAGCAAAGATGTAATGTTTGTTTTGTATGATGTGTAGGTGGTAAAGGGAAACAGGCATGAACATTAAAATGGAAGTGTGACACAAAAAACAATATAAAGTAGGATGATAGTTTGATCCATCTTTAAATGCGTGTGGGTGTGCGTATTTTCTTATTATTCATGCTTGTTTGTCTCTTCTTCTTTCTGCAAACATGATTTCTTTGCTAGTATATGTGTAGTGCATTCTTATATATGAACACGCACTTGTGTATTAATCTGTTCCTTTTGTTGGGTTTCTTCTTGTGCTAACATTAACATATCTTCCTTTTGTAGTTGTCATCTTTGTGCGGCTAATATATACTATGAACAATATGATTAATGAATGAGATAAGTTAGGAAATGGATATAAATTAGATGAGTATTTAATGAATTATAAATTTGAGAAAAAGTTTAGATTATTTTTTGTTTAATGGTTGAACTAATTTTTTTTCTCTAGAGGGATTGGTCTATTATGTGCCACAAGTTAAAATGACAGGAACCAGTATTTTAATATTTGCAACTGTGTGTTAGAAGTTAGAACTTAGATTCATGGCATTAATAAATGCATAATTAAAATCATTATTTATTTATTTTTATTTTTTTGTTTGTAGGAAGGAGATGCATAACAAATTAACAATTAAGTATAATAGGTAGTTATTTTTCATTGAAAGAAAAAGAAAAGCAAATATATATCATGATCGTTAAAAACTATAGACTATAGTCTTTATGTGATGAGGACAAAGAGTTATTAAGCTCAAAATTAATATTACTAATCCAATAATGCTTCATAATATCATTGATATTTTACGTGTTTGTTTGGCTCAAGTTGCTCACTTGCTCACTTGCATATATATAAATATATTTATTTGAGAAAATTAACTCCTATCATAGTCATATTCATATTGATGAATCCTCAACAAAAGTTAGTTGATGGAAATCATGCCCCGATGGCGGTGTGGGTCAATAGATTGATAGTACTATTTTTTTGTCCACATGTTCATGCTTAACTGTGATGGTGTATAGCAAAAGATGATTGATCTTGAGTTTCAACAAATTCATAATTTGCCCAAGGTGGGTGCCTGTCTTTGCCATAAATGTGATCAAGATCATCCTTCTGATTCTTATAGGTGATATTGGATCGCACCCAAAAAGTTTATGATTATACTTTCTCTTCTAGAAGCATTGTATAGTATCACCAGGGCCGTTCAATGGATTTCGGGGGCCCTGTGCAAAAAATTAATTATTGTTTAAAATTATCTAAATTTTAAAATTTTTGAATGACAAATTAAGATTTATAATTAATAGACTTATTCAACGGTACACATATTGCTAAATTGTGGTTGTTTAGGCAAAATAATATAGTTGTGATTGATGACGGATATAATTATAATAAAATAATGCAATATAACGAGTAAAAAAAATTATAATAGTTATATTTAATCCCTCTATATATGAAACAACCACACTAAAAGACAATAAGAAATAAAAAATTAAACTACTAAGTAATTAATTAGACCATTACTCAACAATCAACTAATAAATATTATTTCATAGTAATTATGTGTTTACTCTTGTTTTATGATCTAAGAAAGAAAGTTTATATAATTTTAGAGTTATTGATCAATTAGTTACATTAAAATAAAATAAATCCCTCATCCATTAGTTAGTGTAATAAAAAAACAAAATATTAAAGTGAGGCATGTAAAAGGAATAAGAAGAGAAATTAGGTACGTATTAAAGTGAGGGGGGACATGATATTAAAAATTGCATGAAGGAGAATTGGGGGGAAAAGAATGGAGTTTAGACCAAAAACACAAAAAAATGAAGGAGGATTTCGAAAAAAAAGAAAAAGGAATGGGGTTTACACCCAAAAACAAAAAAAGCGAGAAGGGGGTGTGTATTAAAAAATAGAGCCCACCGGGAAGGAAAGAAATGAAACATAGTAGGGGCCCATGAACTTAATGAAGAAATTAAAAAAATGCAGTGACACTACTCGAACTCTGGACTAATTAATCCATACCACACGGCTTGCCCATCTGCACTATTTGAACAATATAGATCATATATCAGACATTTTTTTTATTATAGTCTCTTTATAAATTTAGGGGCCCTCAGAATTTGGGAGCCCTGTTCCACCGGGCCCTTAGAATTTGAACAAAGTTGAATACTAGTACTCCTCCTAGTCACTACCCAACAATATATATATCTTAAGGTGGTTTGATAACTTTGATATCAGCATAGGATATAAGATATGTGTTTAGGTATTAACATGAGTGATACTAAGATATAAAAAATTAGCCTTTACTACAATTCAAAATAATACTAAATGGCTTTGATATAGATATGTCTTATAAACACATAACAAAATGAAAGTATATACCTTATGTCAATATCGATCGAATCCGTATACCTTGGGATAATTAGCCACCCAATTAGCCTTTTGGTCCATGTTTTAAAAATACATAGACTAGTTATTATGAAGGAAAAGAAACTCTTATAAGAATATTGAACTGCGTAAATAATGAAAGAATATTAACTTCTTTAGAACAAAAAAAAAGAATATTAACTTCTAAACGAGTTTTAGGGATCTAATTCGTAAAAATGCCCTTAGAATATATAATTTCGATCACTTTTGATGATCTAACTTATTTTCTTTTCCTATCTTATCTTAAAATAGATAAATAAAGATCGAATACCAACTATTTTTTACGATTCCTCATTCGACATTTTTTTATTAAAGCTTGTAAAGTTGGAATTCTTATTCCTTCATTTTATTTTTATGCATGCTTAGCCTATAAGGAGTTCAAATAATTGTTGCATGACATTTCGAACCCAAGATAGGACATGGACGGTTCATATTGCGTACGGACGATAGTCAAAGTTAACTTATAATTGTTGAGCTTTATATGTTCATGAATTTCACTAGGTTAGGTTTCGTGGAATTACTATTTGGAAATGCATTCAAAATTGGACACCCAACAATTTTGCGGAACGAAACTAACTTTCTCCTTTTTTAGATGCCCAATAATTAGAGATTGGCAGCTTTGGAAAAGAGTGGGACCCTTATATTTGATTTTCAGTGTATAGGTCCTACTTTGTTGAAAATCGGTGTGATTTGAATCAATCATGCACCTCCTTGTTATCTCATATAAAGTTGAAACATATCTTTGCATCTTAGTGCATATTTTGTGATAATCTAAAAAATGATTCTTCCTAATGGTGTTTGTCTATAAATAACATGAAGTCTATAAACTATAGAGGTTGTGATTTGATTGGTTATAAAATCGATAGCACAAAGTAAGATAATTTTCTTTTGAAGGCAAAACGAGGACATTGTGTCGTACAATGTCACTCGATCTACTTGCATGTGAATAAGTAACAATAGGGTAAGAATGTGCATGACACATCGGTTCAAGTCTGGGTCCTTATTGTCGCCGTGTAGGCTCGAACCCGATACCTCATAATACACACATAAGTATTCAACCAGTGAGTTGATGCATCAAGTGCTAACTTGTAACCCTTTTGTGAGTGTAATATTAGTTGGAAGTTTACGAGAAAAAATAATGGCTTGCAAGAATGTGTATCTCCCGATTATTTCATGCAGACCCAATTACTTTAATGTAGGCCGGCCCATCATATTTCAATGTACTACTAAAAGCCCATATATAGATTTGAGTTTAATCACCAGTTTACTTTTATTTGGGTTTAATCCTTAGCAAATGGCTTGATAACTTCCACCAAGAATTGCTAGTTTACCCACATCAATTTAAGACCTTCTGTGCAAGGTGTAGCCATGGATTTGGTGTATGGCATGTTTAATATCAGTTTCATTACTTTTATATCATACTGTTTCATGATATGAAGTTTGGTGGTGTTGTAGTAAGGTTGTTTTGTGGATGATCGCCCACGAAGGTTGGCCCCGAAGGTATTTGAGCTTGGTCCGGTGCCATATTCCCCTCTTTGAGCAGCCATTTGATGCTGAAAGTGCATGTTATAGTGGTGGCGGCAGCTTAACGAGTCTGAATCCGCAAGATAGGATTGGCTATGTGAAAGCGTTCACCCCATCCATCCCCCCAGATGTGTAACGAATGGTGTGCTCGGGCGACATTTGTGATGTTTGATATGATCTCTGTGGTTTTAGCTTAGAGTGTGTTCTAGGTTTATATATTAAGGCGGAACTGGTTAGTCTAACATTAGTATTATGGAAGAACTGTATCTATGATGCAACTTCTGGTATGCTTTTTTATGTTCTGTTTAGCAACTTCATTTATATTCTTATCAGCACTTTTGCTATGTGATAACAAAACTAGAGGCTTCCACCTCCACACAAAATGCACGGGTCCACCATTGAGCTAACTTATTTATGATGCTGTAATCCTAAGTTGCAAAAGTCAAAGTTGATCGACCTCTTGTTTGTCACACTACCACTTCCCCAATTCCCCTTGATTTTGATCGCTTACTTCTGTCTGTATTATTTCCCTTGTTTTTCCATCACCTAATATTCACACTAGCTAACGTGTCATTGTTTATAGGGTTGATAACTGCACAAGATAGTGATCGAGACCCATTGTTCTAAATAATACTACTTGGTACAAACAATTACCCTGTCTTGACTGATCCTGGTTCGTACCATGAAATTTAGTTGCCGACAAGGGACACTAAATTTAACATTGTTTACACACATTGGTGTGCAATTTGTGCAAATGGTATGGGTTGCTGACTTGCTGTTTATGACATTATTCTCGATAGTATGGAATACCCACGTCTTGAGTCAACCTAAAACTCGTGGTTGATATTTACCTAACACTTATATCAACGAGCTTAACTCTTTTCATAAAAAAACACGTTTTCTATTGTGTGCCCTAAAAGCATATAGACCATTTTTTTTTGATCAAAAGCATATAGACCATATGATAAGCATACAAAAACAGAAACTAAAACTCTAAAATGGAAATAGTGAATCTGTCAATTAAAAATTAAAAACCCAAAAATTAAAAATTTACATTTTTTTTATTAGTCTCTCTTAGTAAAGCCTTAGAGCATTTTTAACAGTGAACCAAAACAAGTTGGCCATCAAATATAATATTCCCTCTTTTTTGCCCCACTAATGCAAAGTTAAATTATTTTAATAAGAAAAAATTACAATCTTACAAATGTCACTATCTAGTTGAAAGACCAAATTGTGTTTTGACCTTACCCATGACCAAACTACACCACTATTCCCCCTCTTTCTAATTTAATTTAATATAATTGTTTATTATTTTTTTATAGTGGTGATCAAAACTTGGACAACCAATGGATATTTATTTTTTTTTGGTCAAACGGAAGAGAAATCACGTTAAAAGAAAAGATTACAAAGCAGTAACAAGTCTGGGGGAACTAATGCCCCTAACATCATACAGTACAAGAGGGATAACCGAGTTGGGAGGTTCAAGCAACAAGTGTCGCCCGAGGGGATAGTTCTTCCCGAGGGAGGCGAGATGGTCAGCCACCTTGTTAGCCTCACGGAAGGAGTGACGGTATTGGACAAGCCAATCCCTACGAAGGAAGCATTGGCATCGAAAGGCCAAGCTGCGGAGGGGGTGAGTTGGAGTGGAACACTTCGATATGAAGTTGATGGCGGTGAGAGAATCCGAGTCCAGGCAGACACGTCTGAAGCCTCTATTCCAAGCAGCTTCGAGGCCATAGTAGATAGCCCAAAGTTCGGCAGTTGGGACGGAGCAGGAGCCCAGGTTTGCCGTGAAGCCTTCAATCCAGTTGCCGTCCTCGTCTCGGAGAACACCGCCGGCATAGGCATGGCCCATCTCAGATCGGACCCCGTCAGTGTTGATTTTGATCCACCCTCTGGGCGGGGGGGACCAGGCGATTTGGGCGTAGTGCTTTGGCGGAGATGGGTCAATGAGTCGCTTCCGATCGCAAAGCATTTGAAATTCTTTGGCCTTGGCCAAGATGAAATCCTCCTGGTCAGCTGGCGAGTCTGGGGGTTTAAAAGGGCCATCAAAGACGTGGGCATTTCTCCACTTCCATCTCCACCAAATGGCATGGGCAAACAAGGAATTTCGGGGGAGGTCATGAGTAGTGGGGGTGTGATCGAGGATACAAGTTTCAACCCAGGTGTAGGGAGGACAATTGAAGAAGGCTGGCTGGTCGCTGGCCGGGATAAGAAGCCTCCAGACCTCGGCAGTCATGGGGCAATCTCGGAAGAGATGCACTATGGACTCAGCAGAGGAGTGGCAGGCGGGACAATTGGGGTTCGGGGAAAGGTGTCGTCTGGCTCTTTCAAGGTTTGTGAGAATTTTTCCTTTGAGAACGAGCCAGATAAAGTATTTGATTCTTTTGGGAATTTGGATTTTCCAGACGGTGGTGAAGAGTTTGGGGTTTCCGGGGCTGTCAATGGGGTCTTGGGAAATTCTCTTGAGGAGGTGATAGGCTGAGGCGGTGGAGTAGTCCCCCGTGGGCGTAAGGGCCCAGGTTCTGACGTCGGTTAGACCCGGCTCCGCCGGGATACCCGTCGCCGCAAGGAGGAGGAGTTTAGATGCTGGAAGGTGAGGGTTGATGAGGTCCCATTTCCATCCTCTGTCGGGTGACCAGAGATCAGACAACCAATGGATATACTCTTAGGACACATGATAAAAAAATCCATAAAAAATCACATCTTAATATTGTTTTAAATCAGTCGTATCGGGTTCAAAAACGGGTTAACCGGACCGGTTCTTTCATTTTTGGGTTCGGGTCATGCATTGACGAGTCTAGTTTTCTTTTATTTAAAAAAAAAGAGAAAAAGAAAACAACGGGTAATAAAAGCGCGTAGGTTAGCAGAGGTTGTGGAGTCACGCTATATAACCCTATTTTTCATCGGCCCGTCTCCCCTCTTTTTTCTGAAACTGCTCTCCTTCTCTCTCCTTCTCCGGCGACCGTTTTCCACTTTCTTTTTCCCCTTCTCCGGCGAGCGCAAGAACCGGTTTCGTCGCTATGGGAGGCGGCAACGCTCAGAAGTCCAAGACTGCTCGCGAGAGGAACTTGGAGAAGAACAAGGCCTCCAAAGGTCTCTCCTTTTCCCTTTTATGTTTTCAGCTCTCATGATTCCTCTTATTTTCTTCGCCCTTTGCTTTCTATTTCTGTTGATCTGCTTCGAAATTTGACGAATCCGTTTATTTCTTGTGTCAATTGTTCTTCAGGTAGTCAGCTCGAAGCGAACAAGAAGGCCATGAACATCCAGGTTTATTCTTACCAGATTCCTCCATGTTCCCCGTTGATCGTTCAAATTAGCTCGATTTTCTGTTGATATTGTCTATTTTGGTGTTTTTGCTTGTCTTAATTTGAATATTGATTTGTTCTTGAGCTTTATCACCTTTCTGTTCTTGTTAACCTAGTTTTTGGGATGCCACAAGTAGTTGGATTGTTTGGAGGGATGTCAATTATTCTCAAAGAGGATGAAATTGTTAAAACTTTCATTTGAATCTTGATAGAGCTGTATTTCAGCTTTTCACTGTTAGGATTGTGAAAGGTTCTGCAAAAAAGATCTCTCTCTAGATTTGGATTTGTTTAGTTGGGTTCAATCTATGAATTGGAGGTTCAATTTTTGTATTTGTTGTCCATTTATTTGCATCCTTATATTCAATTGCTTTCTTGGTTATAGACATGATCTTTGCCCAGGAAATATGTAAGAAGAAATTCATTTGGTTAGGGTTTTAAGATCAGTTGACATCACCTAACTCAGGAGCACAGAAGGGGTTTTCCTTGATTATTTGCTGAATGTTAACAATGTCAAGGGCTTTGTTTGTGTGCTTAGAATCTATATGAGATTATTATGAACTGGTCAATTTTCTTAATTTAACCCCATCAATGGTTGATCTTCAGTAATTTTCTTACTCTGTAGCAGCTATGTCTTGAGCTCTGAGTACCCAATCTCTGTGTTTCTGATGCATTTATAATCTGGTTGTTGCAGTGCAAGGTTTGTATGCAGACATTCATTTGCACCACATCCGAGGTCAAATGCAGGGAGCATGCCGAGGCAAAGCACCCGAAATCCGACGTCGTCGTCTGTTTCCCTCATCTGAAAAAGTAGTATCTTCCATGGAAATGCAATGTGCTTGTTATAAGTTCCAAAACCTTATTAGAACTTTGAAGCTCTCTGATGCATGTATATTAGGATTAGCACCTTCAGTTGTGCTTGTTTCCAGTATGTTTGTTGCCTTGTCTTTTATGCAATGAAATGAAGTGTTCCATGGATAATTAAATCTGGTTTCAATGAAATGTATCTTGCTTGGTCATGTCTCAATTACAATATTACATCACTAGCTTTACTGTTAAAATCAAATCATTTATCAGGGTTCAACCAGAAAAAGAAGATTCTTTTATGCTTAAAAAAACCCTTAAACCTTGATAACTCTTCTTATTCTTAAGTTCATGCAATGCTGCGTTCCATCTTTATTATGTATGAAACGCTGCGTTTTGGGGGTAGGTGTCTAGGTGATTGGTTGAAGGTTTGAAGCTTCCAACTACTCTCCACCGGCCGACATTAGCCTACACCACAATTTTTGTCACGTTTACTCGAAATGGCCGCCATTGTTGAGGCCAAAAACTCTATACATACTCAATTAACAAATTAAACAGCTCTAGCTTGTCCCAGAGAGCTTCCATGGCGATTTATCTCCACAGAAAGCTTTCTGGGCAGAATCTGCTCAGACCCATTATTGAACCGGGTCTGTGGAAGATCTGGATCGGAGCTCCATTTCTCAATGCCCAAAAATCTCAAAGAAGAGCCTTCTTTCACCCGGCTTCTCAATTGGGCAAGACGAATAAGATCACTAAAGAATTCAAATTTCTTCTCCCTAATGTATATCGCCATTTCTCTTCTTCTCTTTCTTCTTCAAAGACTGGATTTCTCAGGTGGTATCTGCAAAAGCTTGAGACAAATCCTGTTACCACTAAGAGCATCTCTGCATCTCTCATTTACACCTGTGCTGACCTCACATCTCAGGTACCATTCAAACTCCAGTTTCTCAATGATTGCATTGTTATAGCTTAAATTGTGTATAAGAGTTGTCAAGGAGTGATGGGTAATCTGAGATTTGTAGATTTGAAATTGTAGCATCTGTTTGAAGGTGTCCATGGCTGATTGATTTGTTCATTGTCATTATCCATCCAGATGATTACAATGCGACCTGATGGCTCACTCGACTTGTTCCGCACGATGCGAATATTTCCATATGCTTTGGTAATAACAGGGCCATGCCAACATTACTGGTTTGGTTATCTCTCAAAGATTATGCCTCAAAAGAACTTGTTTACAACCTTGTCAAAAATGTTGATGTGTCAAGCCATTTATGCGCCTTTCATGAACACCATGTTCTTCTCCTACAACGCCATGCTTCGAGGTATGTACAAAATTTTCTAGGCCTTGATTTCTTCAATTCTTGTGTTTTTGATCTATCAGAAACTCGGAAGTGTATTTTTGTTTTCGTTTTCATGTAACATATGATCAGCTGATTTAATCGAATCCCAGGTGAGAACGGACATGAAATCGTGGCGAGATTGAAGAGGGATCTTCTTCCTACTCTGAAGAATAGCCTTGTGTATTGGCCGGTTTGTGATTTCATGACCTTCATGTTTGTCCCTGTCAATCTGCAGGTACTTTTTTTGAATCCCTTCTTTTTGAAACTGAAATCTTACAGCCTTACTCAAGTGGGTATCGTTTTATATGAACTAATGCATGCTTACATTTGTTGGCAGCCATTGGTGGCTAGTTCACTTGCATACTTGTGGCTGATTTATTTGTCATACATGGCAAGTTTAAACAAGGTTGGAGCAGATGAGACATCGCCACATGCTTTGGCAAAGAAGGCAACAAACCATGCCATCTAACTTAACATATTCTTTGTAATCTTAGTTGTAAGCAACTCCTTCAGGATTTGCCTTTTTGAACTATAATCTTTGTAGTCTCCTATGCAATTTATCACACAAAAATTGTACCCTTTGTCCTTATGTAAGTCCAATGTATTTACACAATCATGAGATACGATGTTGGCCTTGCTATACTTTTCATTTAAAAGTATTTTTTATCAAATAAGTATATTTTTTTTACTTTACAATTTGCAAAAAAAAACTAATTTTCACCAATTTCAAGGTAAAAAAAATCATATTTTCTCCTCTAAAGTGTAGCAAGTCCGTTGTCTCAACCTCGAGTACTAATATTACGTTGTACTATCATTATACATTCTCGAAGTATCGTTGCATATCTTGTACAAGATCTAGATTGAATGCACTTCACACTTGAAGAAAATCCTCAGTTTATTGACATCATGAAGTTCTTTAAGCATGTGTCATAAGCTGCAAAAGTACTATTGGACTCGTGCAATAAGCCACAAACCACAAGAAGAATAACATAGAACCAAAGTTTTTATCTTGAGTTTCCTAATAGGTCCAATCTACTACTGTATTTTTCTTTGTGGCATTAGACCTAGTGCGAATGATAGTATAAACTTCAACACCCACGGAGCAGGAAAAGTGTAGAGCACACAACTTTTCCCTTTTTTTTCCGAGCTCGTCACACACAAAACTTAGATTTCACTTCACAGAGAACCCAATAAAGCCACCTGCCCAGAATCGGAATCGAGACAAATCGGGTCTTTGCAAGGCTAGCTTCTCAGATGGCGAGTAGGTTCAAATTGCTACGTTCTAAGATTGCTCGCCATTTATCTTCTTCTTCGTCTTCCTCTAATTTAAATCCAAAGACTGGATTTCTCAACTGGTACTTGCGGAAGCTAGAGACTCATCCTGTTATCACCAAGAGTATCTCTTCTTCTCTGATTTACGCCTTTGCTGACGTCACTTCTCAGGTATGTTGTACAAGTTTCCATTGTGCTAGTTTTGAATGCTCTGATGTGGAGCTTAGTTGCTATTGATTGTTTTGATTGGAACCCAATTTGTTCTGCCTTTCGAGGAGCAAAATTTCAGAGTGCCCAGATCAGTAATTTCATCAACCAAACAGTTTTTATCTTAATGTCAATTAATAAACTATCCATGAAACCCTAAATGCTGAAGTTTCAGCTAGTTTTAGAAATGCTTATGGAAGTTTGAAATCCAATTTGATAGCTTGTTTGGGGAAGTTTGAATCTTTACATTGATCAATCCAGTTGGGCAATCTCTTAATTTCATGTAAAATTTGCTTATGTAAGCATAAGTCAGGGAATGAATCAATGAGATATTCATGATACCGTAAGTACTGAAATTTCAGCTAGTCTTTGAAAAATTGGGCAACCCCTCACTTTCATGTAGAAATTGCTTATGGAAGCATATGCATTTTGGTTAGTTATAAATGGATTATTGAGTTGTTCTCTTGTTTATGATTATGTCAGATAATCACAATGCCACCAGATGGTTCATTTGACGTGATCCGGATGTTTCGAATATCGTCATACGGATTGCTACTAATGGGGCCATCTCAGCATTACTGGTTCACTTCTCTTTCTAAGATTTTGCCTAAGATGAATGTAAGAGCAACCGTGTCAAAAATCTTGATGGGTCAGGCCATTTATGGACCTTGCATGAACTCCATTTTCTTCTCATACAACGCTGCACTTCAAGGTATAGTTTTTGTATCAATGCTGCTTGTTTCACACTTAAGTCCCCTGTGTTTACCAACTAGAGAAATGGAATGAAATAATGACACACTAACCAAAGATTTTTTTATCTTATCTGGCACCAAATGAGCCCTTAGATTCTGTATTATGACATCAAAAATGGATTATCCGCTTCTGTAGGCTGTAATCAAATGCGCCTGTGGTATCATTGAGCTATTGGCTTATTTGCAAGTATATAAAACTGTGTAAACTCTATAATCATGTACTCCGTTGCTATTTTGGTCCTGTAGTATGAATCAAACTCAAATCATTATTCTCTTTGCGTAATTACAATGGATCACCATGAATATCAGGTGAAAGCCAAGATGAAATTGTGGCTCGATTGAAGAGAGACCTTCTCCGAACACAGTTGAATGGCCTCATGTATTGGCCATTGTGTGATTTTCTAACCTTCATGTTTGTCCCTGTCAAACTGCAGGTACTTACTTTTCTCTATTAAAAAACAAAACCCTTTGCCAATCTTGGCATGCTCTTTCAATTTTGATTTATCTTCTGATATATTAGGTGGTGCAGATTGCTGTGAGTTGTATTGTCTAACTTATGCTTATATTTGTTGGCAGCCATTGGTGAATAGCTCATTTGCTTACTTGTGGACCATTTATTTGACATACATGGCGAGCTTAAAGAGAGTTGGAGCAGATTAGAGAGGATTAGAGATCAGATAACATGCTTGCATACAACTATGCCATCATCAATCTACTGGAGAATCAAACTGCTTTTTCTGTATTTTCTCATCCCAAGCAGTGTAGCTTTATAGGTGTTTTTATGCCATTTTTTTTAACGGATGGTTAGGTGCAAAAGAGCCTAACTTTGGGGTGGTTTTGTGACATTTACCCATTCATACATAAATAACCAAAGATGCTCATCAGTTCTTCTATATTCAGTAAAACATATTTCTTCACACTGTTGCTTCCAGCTTCACTGGTGCATTTTTCTTGGATATTATTCCTCATGAATCATGAGATATATGTAACCTGTAGCAATACATGTTTTGTGGGTACAACAACATTTACCCAGTATGTCCTGCGAATCGCAGGATTTGGGGGTCAGGATGAGGGTATTCTAGGTCTGGAATGCGCTGATAAAACATAAGAGATTGAACCAACCAACTAAAAAAAAAAACTCTCTCCTAATTGTCGACCACCTCTAACTCTCTATGATTTGCGTCAGGTCCAGTAAAATCCCTAACAAGCCGATATCGTTTTTTATGCTGTCCATCCAACGTTTCTTCAGCCGACCTCTACCCCTTCGACAAGGCCCTAAATCCAACCGCTCACCTTCTAACTGTAACCGCTCACACCTCTGAACATGGCCAAACTATCGAAGTCTCACCTTCCGAAGCTTGTCTCCTATACAGCTATACTAGCCACTCCCGGTGATGGCAAATGACACAACAAAAAAAAAGGGGCAACATCGGGTAAAATCAGTATAAAGGGTCAGCTTTTGTAATTTCTAGTAAATTAAAATTTGTAAAACAGAATTTAAGTTATTGCCATAGGCCGTCGAAGTCCGGTCAAAATGTACGACCTAACAATCCTCCGCCATGGCCGACACAAACCACCGTCTTTCTCCCCTCTCTCCCTCCTCTCATTCCGGCGAGCCTTCGTCGACGCCAAGGTCAAATGGGTTCGAGATCCCTATCTCGACGCCGCCGTCGAGAGAGAGAAGAATCTCACGCCCGCCCTCTCTTTAAAAACCCTAATTCTCGCCTCCTCTTCAAGCTCTCTCCCGATCTCCATAGCTTCCGCTCACAAGCCCATCTCCAACTTCAAGTTCATCCAACGCTATCCAACTCTGTTCAAAATCTTCCGTCCACGCTCCCCTTCTCTCTCCCCTCCCCACGTGAAGCTCACTCGCCAATTTCTCGCCCTCCATAGGGAGGAGCAGGCGATTCACGACTCCATGGATGAGAAGGAACTCGCCGCTCAGAGGTTAGTGAAGCTTTTGATGCTGGCGAAGGCTGGGAGGATTCCTTTGGATGTTATTGATGGCTTGAAATTCGATCTTGGTTTGCCCGAAAATTTTATTCTTGAGCTTGTTTCGTATTATCCGGAGAATTTTAGGGTTTGTAGAATTGGGGGTTTTAACTCGTTTGGGTTGGAATTGGTCAATTGGAGGGACGATCTAGCTGTTCCTGCTATAAAGAGTGGTAATTTAGGCGACGGAGATGGTAATTTTGGGATTAGGTTTCCGATGAATTTTTCGCCTGGTTATGATTTGCAGAAGAAGGTTAAGGATTGGACAGAAATGTGGCAATGTTTGCCCTACATTTCGCCGTATGAGGACGCCTTTCATTTGACTCCGAGCAGTGATCAGATGGAGAAGTGGGCTGTTTCTGTGATTCATGAACTGCTGAGCATTTCGGTGTCGAAGAAGACCGAGATCAAGAACATTTTCAACTTGGGGGACTATTTGGGATTTGGCATCAGGTTTAAGAAGGCCCTTGTTCATTTTCCGGGGATATTTTACGTGTCGAATAAGATTAGGACGCAGACTGTGGTTCTTAGAGAGGCTTATAGGAAGGATTTTCTGTTGGTGAAACATCCGTTGATGGGTATGAGACATCGGTATATCTATCTCATGAGCAAGTCGAAGAAATTGAGAAAACAGATGAAGAAGGAAACGGGTCCTTTGCAGACTTTGTGATTTGAGCAGACTCTGCGTTTGAAGTTTTGGGTAATCAAGAATCGGGATAATGGCTGATTTTGCAGCTGCTTCAAAGAGAGCTCCAAAAAGAATCTATCTTTGCTTGCAGAATGCAGGTTCATGTCTATCTTTGCTTGCAGAATGCAGATTCATGTTTGTTGAAGTGCCAAACCAACTTGCTTGAGAATGCAGATTCATGCGTGCAGAAGTGCCATTGATATCTATGCTACACGGAAATGAAATGGGAATTGGGAATAGTATACTTAGGGAAACATATGGCTGCCATAACTTCAATATACGCAAAACAGAACGTATTCGGGTACTGCTCAGCCGAGATGAAAATTGTGGCTAGATTGATGCGAGACCTTTTCCCTACACCGAAGAATGGGCTCATGTATTGCCGTTGTGTAACTTAATGACCTTCTACATCTGCAGGTATAGTTCTTTGCTTTGTAACCCTTTTCATGTTTTGTGTGGCATGTTTCATTCAACCTGTGTTGTCTAATTCTTGCTTATATGTTTCTTGGTAGCAATTAGTGAGTAGCTCATTGATGCACTATTCATGGCATTGGCACGTAAAGAAAAAGTTGGAAGAGTCAGAGAACACGCGTGTTTAAAGAGGGCAAGCAACCCTTTAGTATAGTGGAGAATCAAACAGATATTGTTATAAGCTTTTTGATGATTGATCAGTAATTTCACTATTGATCCCTTTCTCAGAAGGCCAAAGTATCTTACATTTGCATGATACTCCGTATATGATTTGTAATTTATTTAATTTCTAAAGCAGCACCATGTTCAAATGTAGTAGTGACTCTTTCGACCAAAAAAAAATGTACTAGTGACTCCAGTCAATTGGGTAAAGGAAATTAGGAAAACATACATGATCATATGTATTGTCAAAACAGTTTTACCATACAAAACGTTCTTCTACTTAAAAATTTCACTTCCAAGTTCAAACGTATGGAATCAAAATATCTATTACAGTATCTAGTGGAATAGTAACAGAGAAAAATAAATCACAACTCCCAGGCTGCTGAAGAAATATCTTCCCTCTTGATTTTTATAATATAATAAAGATGGACTCAACGACAAACGAATTAAAATTGCCCACGTTCACGTGGTATTAAATTTTTCTCACGAGATATGATGATCTTTCTTCGGTTGCTTGGGACATCATCATGTACCCGCCCGCATTGGATTCCGACCTCCAAGGCTCCTCCTTTTAGACACGTTCATTTTGCCGTTTATTTATTGCTAACCCACAAATCTCTGTCACCATCTTTCGCCCTCCTCCTCTCAAAATCCGCCCATTAAAATACAAACATAGGTCACAGGCTGCAATTTCATTTTCCCTCATTTACTTCGATTTAAAGCTTATTAATTTCGTCTGGGTATAAATTATTCAGCTTTTTTGGGTTTTCATTTTTGGTGATCGAGAGGAGATGGAGTGGTGCGAGAAGATGCTTTCCCCAATTCAATGGTTCTGGGCTCGAGTGGCCTCTCGCTTCCGATTTCGTAATAATGGTGAGCCCTAAAATTCCGCCTTCTTTCTTTATTTTTCATGTTTTCTGTTGGTGGTCTTCAATCTAAATTTTGAAGAAAAGATGCATACTTTGGAACTTCTACTGTTTCATGACTTAATCTCCTGTTCTCCTTGCAAATGTGTAATCTTATGAAATTAATCAAATTCTCTGTTTGCTGGGTTTGAACCCATGTGATTTGGAGGTGTTCAATCTCAATTTGGCGAAAAGATGAATTCTTTGAAGTTTCTACTGTTTCATAACCTAATGTCCTGTTATCCTTTGCAAATGTGTTTTGATGGTTGATGAGTTTCATTAGTTCCATAAGTTCATTAGTTAGATCTTGTTACTGTAGTGGCTAATTCTGAGATCCTAAGGGTCCTGAGCTTTCTGATTCAGGCTGAAACAGTTAATCTTTGGCCAGCTGAAACTTGTTTGTGATTTTTAAACTGAATTAAAGATCTTACCTTCTTCACATTCCAATGATTCTATGTCATGTCATCATACTACTTTCTAGTTTCATTTTGAAATTCAATATCTACTGTTAGGTGCAATAGTTTAAGATTTCAGATTTGCTGATGTTATACAAATGTAGATAATAGTTAGCTGATGTTTGTGATTTAGTTAGGTAATAGATTTGGTTGTTGTGGCTACCAGGTATGTTGGTTGATCATTTTGTCTATCCTCTTTGGAATTTGTACTACCCAGAAACTCTAGTAGACACCGCTTTTTGCTTTCGTTCTGTGTTGGAAACTCAGAAACTCATTTCTAGTGTGAAAAACTGGTAATTCAATCCGTGTCATCTTCATTTCTGTGTAAAATAGTTTGTGATCAATGCGAAAAAGTGTTTCTTACCTGAATATGTAGAAACTCAAAAGTATATTTTCGACCAGCTTAGATCGTCCAGACGATGCTCTTCAATACAAGAAAGTTGGCGAGTCTCTATTACCCAATATCAAATTCAAGGCTATGTTTTGCTTGTGTCACCATTTTTGTTTTTAAATGACACAATTAGAATATAAAACGAAATTTTCTATGGTCTATCCAATCTTTGTTCTTTTGCTAATTATTCTTTTTCCCTCTCAATTTTTTAATTATGTAGAAGCATCTTATGCTTTTGCTTTCCGCTCTGCTAATAAAATGTGTATTCTTGTCCTGATAGTTGGTGATCTGGTCTTTGCACTAGTCATATTTAATTCTATTTGAAACCTTTCCTTTTCTCTTTTTTTCAAATAATATATTCCACCCAGTAGAATTGCTTGAGTGTTATCAAGTAATCATACTAGTAGAAAATAGTAATTATTCTTCCTTCATTAATCAAGCACAAATCATACTAGTGGCTTGTTAGGTGAAGTTTGGATGCTGAATTTCATAATTTTGCCTTTAGACGTCAGTTAAAGGTTCAAAATTTCTGTCCATAATAAACCCTCTTGGTAGTATTGTAGTTTCTTATTGTCGTGACAGAGCGAGAAAAGAATGATTTTGATGCAATTGCCCCTTGTATAGCCCCAGAATCTTGATTTAGATAAAGATTTTATCTTTGATTCTATCTCTAAGTCATCCAGAACACTCATGAATTTTAAAAATGTTAACATTTTCAGGGCTGTCAATGCTACAACAAGAGGTGAAAGAGTGCGAGTACAAGGACGTGCAAATCATGTGGGAGATGCTGACTCGATCAGAAACAGAACTTGCGAGGAACCCAGCACGGAGCAAACGGGCCTGGAAACTCTTTAGGTGGGCAAGACTGAGCCGGTGCCTGGCCCGTCCCTTGTGAATTCAGGTCTGCATTGCCATCTTGTCTGTTGCTGATGATGTGTTCAATAATAACAATGGGGCGAAAATGAGGGAGCAGATCCACTGGAAATTTACCGACCACCATTTTCGAGCCCGGTTTGGATGTAGAGAGAATGAGAGGGGATTATAGATGGAGTGCCCTTGCCTGGGCCTGCCTGCCTGCATGCTCTTTGTCACAGTGAGACTGTTTCTTCTTCGTCCCGTGGCCGAGTAGTTTGACGTGTAGCGCTGGAGCTCTGTGTGATTTGTGTGTCAATTGTCATGTGTTGTCTATGTGAATAAAGACATTGCCTCAGATATAAATGATCCGTAATTTGTTTCAGACACAAACAAGAGTTAATTACATGAATTTTAAAACGAACCGAACCGAGTTACTACCCCAAATCCGGTTTTCGGTTTTCGGTTTTCGGTTTTCGGTTCTAGACCGATGAGCAACCCGATTTTAAGGATGCATTTGAAAGGGAAAGGAAAGACGTTACATTGATAGTTTTGAGACAACAACAGTTAAGCACATCATATTCTTGCATGTAGACTTGTAGTGTATTGTAGTGTATTGTAGTGTCAATTCTAGGCCGATTCATGTGACTTTGCCTGTCCGCCATGTTGCAAAAGGGTGATGGCATTGTTATTGGCATGAGGTGTGACTGAGAAATGAAGGAAAGGCCATCTACCAAACTTAGGGATACTTGTGATTGACTTAAAAATGAAAGAAAAGATCATCTACCCCAAAAGAAAAGTAAAGGCATAAAAAAAAGTAGGGGGATGCTATACATGAAAAATGACTCAAAATAATCTCAAGTATCAACTTTCAACCAATAATAATCCCAAGTTTGGAAATCATCACCAATAATACGAACTATCACAAAGTTAACCAAAAACGATTCGGAAGCCTTTTACGACAAGTTTTCCAATGGAATTGATGATATGGCGAACGAAAAGATTTCAATCAAGTGTAAATTTTGAAGTTGTTATGTCAGATTTTGGATTCCCGCATCATCAATTTTACCGGAAAACTTATCGAAAAAGGCTTCCGAATCGTTTGTGGTTGACTTCGTGATAGTTCGTATTATTGGTGATGATTTCCAAACTTGGGATTATTATTGGTTGAAAGTTGATACTTAAGATTATTTTGAGTCATTTTTCCCTTTTACTAAACATCACACCATGAAATTACTTCAATACCCTTTTTTTCTTTAAATACCAAAAACTAGAAAAGATAGCATATCAAGAAGTATCTTATAAGATTCTTGCCATTAATAAATAGATTTACTAAACTTTAACATATCAATCATATTTGGGAAAAAAAATACTGAATTGATTTATAAAAATAAATATCCCAAATAGTTTAGCTAATTATTCTAACAATGTACTTTTAACTCTTTAATCATAAAAAACAAAATATAAAGGACACTTAAAATAATAATCTCGAAAAAAAAGAAAAAAGAACAATCATTTGTACACCCTATATATAAAGCTACGTAATAAACTAAGTTCTTCAATGTGCTAAAGCCTATATGTAAAGCTACGTAATAAACTAAGTTCAACTAGAAAATAAAGGTACGAAATTAAGCCATACATAAGACATACATGGTTTATTGATGGTAAGTTAAAATTAGAAGATTTATAGGTGAATATTAAATAGATTTCCATATGTTCATATAGTTATACACTAAATGATTTTTTCCAAAGTTAGATTAGGGGTTTTATGGTAAAGAAATTGGTAAAGTGTGAAAAAAAAGAAAAAATGTTGTGATGTTTAGCAGCTATGAAAAAAAGTATAGCTATCTTCATTCATGATCCATGTAATCCGAAAATAAATAAAGAATTCATCTTTATAGATACAGTGGAGTAAAGCAAAAAGTAAAAGAAAATGAGTGATGTGTGGAGTTTTTCAACCATTTCCTTCCAAATAATACAGTAATATTTTTTTTTAATTTCACCAAAAGGATAAATAAAAATTAGTTTTTGAACTACTTATTTACTCAATGAAGTATTTATTTAGGAGAAAAATGTTGGCATTAGAAAAATGGGCTTATTCATCGGGCCCGGACGAAATTTCTAAGAGAAGCCCAACTCATAACTCGGAATCTCTGATTTGAAAATTATACATACAACTCTATTAATCCGCTAGGGTTTTTCATCTTCCCGAACGGCGCAGAGCTCTTGACACAAATCTCTGAGCTTTCGATCTTCCGCCATCAAACCGAAGATGGGACACTCAAACGTCTGGAATTCCCACCCCAAGAGCTACGGCCCTGGCTCTCGCACATGGTATTTGTTCCTCTTTCTCAATCGTATCTGTAATTTTGTTCATCGATTGAATTAAAATTTTCGATATTGACTAAAGATTTAATCTTTTGGTAGCCGAGTGTGCGGAAATTCCCATGGATTGATCCGCAAGTACGGGCTCATGTGTTGCAGACAGTGCTTCCGTAGCAATGCCAAGGAGATTGGTTTCATCAAGGTCAATTTTTGCTCTTCTGTTTATCAATAAAGTTCGTGTCTTTTATATTTTGAGACCTGTTTTCATGCCTGATATGCTAGTTAGTGATTAGTTTTGATTGGTGGTTTAATCTGCTTGTTTTTTTGGGCTTTTGGCTATACATCTTTTTTGGTAAAAATGCCACTACTCAGATTGATTTGGTAAATGGTTTTCTTTGTCCGATGGCTTTAATGCTTATTAGAGATTATGTAATATGATCAGCTGAGATACACAATCAGTTGTGTTTGAAATGCTTTGAGGGTCATTGCTATGATAAATGCAATCTTAATAATGAAAGGATAGTTGTTTTTTAGTCAATCTCTTACTTGAGCAATATACTGACAGATTATAATATCCTTGGTTCTTATCAATGTGCAAAAATTCAAAACTTGTTACTTGAGCAATATACTGGTAGATTTATAAAGTTACTTCATTTCCCTCTGATTTTTTTGTACATTGTTGACACTCTTTTTTCGTCTATTCTTTCAGTACCGTTGATGAAGACACTACAAGAACGTGCTTGAAGACTATGGTGAATGGCATCTGCTAAATTGGTGCTAGGATTCTAGCCTGAAAAGCATGTTTTGTTTGAGACTCTAAATTTGTTTTCCCGGAATGTTGTTTATTTTGATGAATTCAACACTAGATCGGTTTGTTTTTGTGATGAAGTTGTTTTCTCTTGTTTGAGTCCATGTCTTTCATTTATGCCCACTTACTTAACATTTTGTTCTTAGCGTTGATGAATCTACTGAATCTTCCACAATTCCTTTTAAACTAGCAAACTGACAATGTTAGCTTACTAGTGTAAAATCATGGTAGCAAATGTTTCCTCATGGAGTACAATGTCAACAATATTGGTCTCCTCTACAATTTAAGTCTGTTTCTAGTCGCATATTACATTGTAAATCTGTTACGAAGACTGCAGAATTTTTTATGTAAAGATTGTTCACCGAGCCATTTTGAACAGTGAAGGTTCGTGCTAGTAATTTTGAGTTGGAACAAAAATTCGTTTAAGAATTGAGAGGTGGAAGTGGAACAAACAAACTACAAAAAATATAAATTACAAAAATGTAAATTACGATTGGAGATTGCAAAATTGAAACCTTGACGTGCCTTGCCTTCTCAGCTAGAGCCTGCACACATTTCTGTGCACAATAAAACAGACGGTTCACTTTGCATCGTCTTCTACCATTGCATTCAATTACCTCATCTCAAAACTTGTGTCTTTTTTTAAGCCTTTTGTTGCTTTTCATTAAATTCACCTACCTCTTCCGGCGTGGGTCTCTATACATTTCCTTCCTCCCATCTTCCTCTTCTCTTTTTGGTTTATTCAGTTTCGGCCTGTCATCAAGGAAGCAACTTTAAAGACATTTGTGGAGAAGTTTCTATAATTTTTGGAAGATTTAAGCCCCTGGAGTAGTTGCTGTTTTGCCAAGATGAACAGAATTGTGTGGTATTGCATCCTGTTGCCTCTTCTTGGCACTGCCATTGCTGCTGGTAAGTTGTCATCTGTCTTTTTGTTCATGCAACTTTCTGTGAGTTTTCCTTGTTGAGATCACACTCAATAGTGGTATTTATAGTGCAAAAGGGTGTTTGTTTTTCTCTTGACATCATTCTTTGTATCTCATCCAAAAATTTGGTCATGTCTGTGACTTTCTGTGGTTTTTCATCATGCCAATGTTTGTGAATTCACATAAGCAAACTCTTATTGTTCCAGGTTATGCATATCATGTTCTGTGATTATGATTAAGATCCTGGTATCTGTCTTTTAACACTACAGGTGAAATCACCAAAGATGGTGGAGATGCTGAATCTTCCAGGAAAGTGCAGGTTAAATAACTAACTCTTAACAATCTCTAATAACCCATGCTACCTGGAAACTCTTCTAGGACCGCCTTTTTATGTTTCATTTCGTATAAGAAACTCGAAAACGAAAGAATAGGACACATGGAATCTGCATCCATTGTGTTTCTTGTTTCCATTTCGTGTCGGAAACTCAGAAACGAAAACCGGACACTTGAATACTCATTTCCCTATCCGCATTGCTATCCATTTCAATGTAGCATAGCTGATAACTTGTGCTATGAATTCCATGGCCATTAACATTGTTGTTTAATACAAATGAAGGAGGGTGATCATGTAAGATTGGAGGACTATGCACCGGTTGATCCAAGTCCAAGTTCAAAGGCGGTAGTACCAGGCCCCATCGAACATAATTCTCCGATGATGCCTTACATTCCTAGGCCTCCTCCGCCGAGTTATGCCGCCGACTATCCTTAGATTTGCAGCTGATGACGATTAGAATGTAGTGAAATATATTAATGTTGTAATTTTGTTACTGAACTTGTTTGGAATGGCCTCTTATGTCTATGTAACAAGATTGTAATTTTAAACAAATTGTATTTGGAGGTCAAGTAGTTGTATGCTAACTAGTAACCAGTACTTGTGAACCTATTTGACATTATTGAGTGTAGTTTCAATTGTCCAGTTTGGACTGTAAATGCTTAAACTTGAACATCAGTCATGATCAAGCTTAAAGGTAGTAGGACAATATTATTCTTATTCTGGGCCTAAATGGGCCTGAGCTTATAGTCTATTTTAGCCCAGACTGAGGATGAATTGGGCTCTTGCTTGGCCCAACCAGCTAGGCTGTGGCTGGGTTCACAGTTTTGTACTGAGCTGACAAAGGAATTATATATGGATTTATGCAATCATAAATTCATAGGCCGATTGACCGAAAACCACCCGTATAATAGGCCATATTGCCCTAAACCACCCCTTATATACCTATTTACCGAAAACCACCTCTATACTCTCTTCCGTCAAAAAATGACCACCTCCCCAGGTTTCTCCGTTAAACTTCCGTGAACGCGCGTGTGGGACGCGTTTTTAAACTTTAATATCGACTTTTTTTCCTTTTTTTAAATATTTCTCCACACTAATACCACTTAAAGCTTTCCTTCACAAATATTGAGCGGGCCCCACTCCCTTCTTCAACCTTCCTTTTGCTTACCAGATCCCCCGACCCCCCCCCCCGCTATTGCTCAGATCTAAGTCCGTCCACCCCGACTGCTTGTCGTTTACCGGCCGCAATCCACAACAACCCCGCTCACGTCGACAATGGCAACCCAAAACCGTCCCCGACTTCCTCTCACTTGCCCGCTCGACTGCCCTCTCTCGCTCTTCCCGCTCTGTCGTCTACTCTGGCCACACGCCCGCCGGCACCACCAGCATGTTCGCAGACCTTTCGCCTTCGCCCGATTCCAACCCCGACGAACTGCCCTGGCTCCCCACCCAGCCAAACCTCGCTCCGCTCCCACTCTCGCCGGCTCTGCCCACTCGACACCGGACTCCTCTGCCTCCGCCCGACCCGACCGGCGCTCCCACTTCGCTCTCGCTCGGTCTCCGGCCCCGCGCTCGCTCGCCTCACCGGCCTCCTCGGCCGCCCTCGATTCTCCTCGCTCCAGACCTGCAAGCCTCCCCACGCTCGGACTCCGACTCGATCGCCCCCTCCGACACCGACTTAGAATGGCGACGCCTCCTAATCACCCTCGATGCTCGCCCGCCTTACTACCCAGACGACCCCAGAGCTCGAAGCCCCGTCGGCCACCCGACGACAGCCAGCCCCACCGGCGACGTCCTCACCTCCTTCTGCCCCCAAGACCGCAGATCTGGTTTGCCAAAACCGACCCTGATCTCGAACTCACCCCTGCTCCACCACCCGCTCTCGACACAGGTTTCTCCGCCTCCTTGCCGCTGGTGGCTCCGGCCCACGACGCCCGGCCTCTCGACACAGGCTTCTCCGCCATCCCTAACCCCCCTTGTTTTTTATTTTTATTTTTCTTTTTCTTATTGATGAAATTGTTCCAGGATATGGAGGCATATGAACTGTTATTGATCAAAAAATAAATAATAAGGTTATATGAAATTGGTTTTGATTTTTCAATTTAGAAGAAAAATGAAAAATATGTAGAAATGGGTAGAGGAAAACGCGTCCCACACGCGCGTTCACGGAAGTTTAACGGAGAAATCTGGGGAGGTGGTCGTTTTTTGGCGGAAGAGGATATAAGGGTGGTTTTCGGTAAATAGGTATATAAGCGGTGGTTTAGGGCAATATGGCCTATTATACGGGTGGTTTTCGGTCAATCCGCGAAATTCATAATACATGTCAAGTGGTCACTAAAAAATTATGATGGTTTTATTATAAACCTAACTATCAATCAATATGGATTTACTCCTTCACACTCCTGGATTATAATGATTATATGCCTCCTACAGACAAAACTCATTTATGTTTCTCAACTAATCAAAGGGGAAGGTTGAAAACAAGTGAATTTATGATTCATTGATATTAATGTCATATTGTGCACTTATTTGCATGAAATGCACATTTTATGACTATATACCTACTATACTCTTAATACTCCTACTTTTTTTTTCCTTTAACCTAACTACTTTATAGAAATATTCATACATTGTGTTACTTGCATTGTCTGTTGATCGGATTCATCACTTTTATTAGTGTTAGATATGGCATCAATGCTCTGCAAATGGACCCTTGCCTGTGCAACAATGTCATCATTCGGGTTTCAATCAAACCAACTTTTTGATTGTATTTTTGCTAAAAGATAAAGAACCTATAAATTTATGTCATAGGTTATGTTTACGTTATACTATCATAGATTCATATGATATTAAAATAACATTATGTATCGATTCATAACCCAACTAAAATGGATGTTGTTAGTGTATCTTTATGGAAATAACTGTATACCCTCATTTTATGTATTTCGTGAATTAATCTTTGCATATGTTTAGATCATATGATATAGATCGAGGTTTGTAAAAGTAACGGGTATTTGTTAATCCGATTTCACCGATAATAAGTAATTGGATAGGTCGAATGTCACCTGGTATCCTTGATAAGCGGTATAATGTTGATCTAAGATAATTTTTCTCAAACGTTTCAGTAATCGACATTCACGTTAATATCCCGATTAATTGATCTAATTGATTCTTTTTCGTCTGTCGGATCGAAATCGCTCGTGCTACCAATCTTCATCCATTCAAATTGTCGGTCAAACACTAAATTTAAGCGCTAATACATTGCCCTAGATTAATCTTAATCATCCACTCGTTAGAGTAAAGTTCCCAAAGATAAAAAGAATGATAACGTAACGTCTTGCCGAAGATTTCATTCGCAACAAATATACTTGAAACTCCAAACACTAGTAAATACCATCCATTCACATCCTTCCACGTGTCCGCATGTCTGCTTTCCCAGTTATCCACTTGATTGGATTCCCCAAAATGCCCCGTATTCTCCACGCTACCTTCATTCCCACACTCGGGACTACCACTCGCTTGTCTACGCTCGCACGTAGGCGATACTCCCCCCTTCTTAAAGACGGTTATAATCCACGGAGTAATTCCGTCATCACTCGCCGTTAATTCCTCTCTCTCCTCCGGCGCCTCTGTGTAACGGTCTTCTCTTATACGACTATACTGCATCTCAATTTTCCATCCCCCCTTTTAAAAGTTCCTACTCTTCTCTTTTGTCGCACTAGGGCTTTCGATTAGCTAATATTCCTCCTCCGATTTCAATTTCTTGAACATTACTCACTCGAATACACGCAGATTTCTGGATTCAGAGCTCCGATTTTGACAATTCGTGTGAGGAAGCTAGGGTTTGTCGATCTGTTGATGTTAGATGCTTCAATTTGAGGTCGATAATGGTGGCGGAGGTCTCAACAGTACCGAATCGGAAGCCAACGCCTCCGAGAAAGCCGTCTCAAAACCCTACCAGGCCACCGCTGCTCCCGTCGGAGACCGGGAATAATGTGGTGGCCAATCGGTGGCCTAGACCTCGGGAAGTTACTTCTCGGTACCTCTCGACCTCTTCTTCTTCTTCTTCTTCTTCCTCTCCTTCTTCTTCATCAAGAATGTCGAATTCTTCGTGCCTGCCTGTGCGAAGATGCGCTACGCCGACCGTGTCCAGAGCTAGGGTTAGTCCAAGTCCTTCTCCGGCTTCTGCTGTCCCCAAGCGATCGCTCTCGGCGGAGAGACGGCGGCCGGCGACGCCGAGGCCGAGTGGAGGTGCGATCGGAGTGGAGATGTCAGCGGCGACGAAGATGTTGGCGTCTTCGAAGCGATCTTTGTCGGCGTCCTTTCAAGGAGAGTCGTTCTCGAGGCTGAATAGTAATTCCAAATCTAGTCCGTCGGCGAGTTTGAGGAAAGCTACTCCGGAAAGGAAGATAATTGCGCCGTCTGCGACCACACCGAGGAAGGAAGGGGATCAGTTGCAGAACGGCAGGCCGGTGGATCAGCAACCGTGGCCGTCGAGGTCAAGGCAGGTAAATTCGGTGAGATCTATGAGTATGAGTATTGATTTGGGAAGTGTTAGGAGGGCATTGAATGATCAATCTGGCAATTCCAATATAAGGCAATCTCTTCCTGATGGAATCAGCCGGATCCGGCTTGATGGTAAGGTGGAAAATGGCAATAGTAAGACAAGATTGTTAGGTGGAGTTGGGAATGGTGTTCCATTGAACAGGTCCCTCTCGACATCGGAATCAACGACGTCGGAAACTGAGAGTGTTTGTTCTGATAACAATTACAGTCCCAAAAGTAATGGAAATGTTTCCCAAGGCCGTGCTGGATCTCGAGGGGTTATTGTTCCTGCAAGGTTTTTGCAAGAGACGAATAACAGGTTAAGACGCCTTCCTGATCCCAGCTCTCCTTTGTCCAGAAGTAATTCACTCAAAGCAACTATTTCAGCATCCCCAAGAACGAATCTTCTAAGTAGGGGATTGTCCCCGATGCGAAGTAATACGAGACCGTCATCACCTAGTAGGCCAAGGACACCTTTGGTACTAGAGAAAGCTTCCCCTTCAAGGGGAACGGCTAGCCCCTGTAGAGTGAGGAATGGGACAACGGGCACATCTTTTAATAGCATGAGCAATGGAACTTCAATTTTGTGCTTTTCTGCTGATGTTCGGAGAGGAAGGGTCAACGAGAATAAGATTGGTGACGCTCATTTTCTTAGGCTTTTGTACAATCGGCAATTGCAGTGGCGTTTCGCCAATGCCAGAGCAGAGGCTGCTTTATCTGTTCAACAGACTAATGTAGAGGTATGCCCTTTTCTTTTACATTGATTACTTCTTCCAGTGGCCTATCACTCTCAGACCAGCTCAAATGATAACTTTATCAAATCTAGGGGTGATGTTTACTGAAAATTCAGATGTATGTATTGAACTTGTATATGCATATGTCATCAGAACATGACACAGCAATAGCTTAGTTCTGCTGTTTGTCTTACTGATTAGTTAAGATTGATCAAAATATGATTAGACATTAAAGCTATTTGAAAATTTGAGGATACATCGACCATAAAATTGGCTAATTAATGTTGGATAGTTCTGTTGTTTACAGTAATAAACCAGTGCACCTTGGTACACTAATTCTTTGCACTTTACATGAAATGCTCACTTTTCCTCTGATGATTATGACTTTCCGTTGAACTTCAATCCTTGCATTTACATTACTGTCAAGAAAAGAACATATTGCTGGGAGACGTAAAAGCAAAGGCCTCAAAGTGATGCTTGTGCTATGCAGTGAATGTGGATATCATGTTACATATCCTGGACATCTGTGATATAAGTCTATGACTCGGCTGTATGCATTGTATATGTGATATTTCTACATATGAGCATAATAGGATCTCTAAAGACTAGTGGCTGCAACTTAGAGGTTTATATATGTTATCTGAATCTTTATACATGCAGAGAAACCTTTATGATGTGTGGAGAGCTACCTCAGAGTTGCGGATGTCTGTTTCTAAAAAGAGGTTGGACTTAGCACGGATGATTCTGAAATCGAAGCTTACTTCTATTCTCGAGAAACAAGTAAGATTTGATTTGCTGATTCAGGCTTCTGTCATTTTTTATATATTGTTTCGCCGGTATTGTGCCGGTGTGCTTGCATAATTCTGTTGTTGAGTGATGGATATTGGATAGAATTTTAGTTTCCTGTGATGTTTTGTGGGTATTCTATGCATGTATGTATGTGGGTTTTCATAATTCTACTGCTGAGTGATGGACATTGGATAAAATTCTTGAAATTACTCTGTATACTGGATAGGCAGAGTTTGTGTTTGCTGTAAGGCTTAGTGGGTATCGTGTGTGTGAGCCTCTCTTTGAATAATTCTATTGTTGAGTGATGGGTTTCGGATAGAGCCAGTATTTTGCCTGATGAACTATTGGAACACTGAGAATAACATGCCCAACGAAATTTCCATTTAAGCAATATAGCACAAAAAGCTTGGTATTTTCCCCACATCCAATTATCTAGTTTCAACAGAAGTTCTGGTACAAAACCATGTCTTATGAAATGTAATCAAGGCAGAATTTGGATGCATCATCATTTTCTTGATTCCTTGTACAATAGCTGTTATTGCCTTTGACTTTATTACAAATTGTTACAGATGTTATATTTGGATGAATGGGCTTCTATGGAAAAAGATCATTCTGGCTCTCTACTGGGTGCTATCGAATCCTTGAATGCCAGCACCATCCGGCTACCAATTGGTGGTGGGGCCATGGTAAGTTATCTGAAATCTTAGATAGGATTTTACTCGGTTTTTGTTCAAGCCTTGATGTGGTTCTCTCCTATCTCATCAGACGGACATTCAAGGTCTAAAGGATGCCATGTGTTCAGCACTTGATGTGTTACAAGCAATGGCATCGCCAATATGCGCTTTGTTAACGAAGGTAATATTCTGTTGCAGAATGACGTACTTGTTGTTTTCTATCCTGTGACTTCATTTTATTATTTCCTTGCATAATTTGAGGCCCTTCTTCTTAAACAAATACTTTGGAAAACCAGCTTTAATAAATCTGAGAAGGCTTAGTGTAGAACTCGAAATCGCATAAAAGCGTTTGGTCCTTTTTTTTTCCATCTTGAACAGGTTGAACAAATGAATTCATTGTTAACCGAGATGGCTAGCATTGCTTCTAATGAATGTAGTTTGCTTGATGAATGCAATGACTACGTTTCAACTCTGGCTGCCTTGCAGGTAATAGCTAATCCTCTTTTCTTTTCTTTTTTTACACTTCAATTTCCATCAATAACGTATAATATCTAAAGTCAGTTAAAAAAATAAAATATTGAGAAAACCCCTTGCATTATGAGCTTTTCTTCTTTAGCAATTAGTATGTAGATGTTTAGCTACAATAACTGTTACATGAATGAAAACACAGGTGAACGATTGTAGCCTGAGAACACATATACTGCAGCTGAAGCGCATACCATCAAGCTAAAGTATTCCTAACTCTTACACTGACCATCTTCCAAGGTGGCCTCCAATTCTTGATTCAAAGGCGAAGGCCGGTAAATTTCGGTATGTTTTGCGCAGAGCTTTTTTTGTATAGTGGTTGGTTCCTTATAGTCTGTAGTGTAGAGTTGGCAAATTTGTAAATTTTTCCACTTGACTTGTATCATTGCCAATTGGACTGTTCCACCCTCTTGATTAAACTTACAACGGCACAATACTAGGACAAACTAGTTTAGTAGTAGAGTACCTGACCAACCAAACTAGTTTAGCTGCCAAAAGCTGGAAGTGTAATGTTTGCTTATTTTGCGTAAATACAGTAGCACGAAATGAAAGAAGAGTGACTAGTTGGGAGATTTGGCTGATTTGTTCTGTGTATTTTGCTGCCAGACAATCTTGTTCCACGTATAAATAACGTATATATTTATTATAATCCGGACCAAACGAGCTGGCCCGGATTTTCAAGTGGTCGGATGGTCCGGACCAATCGGCCAACCCGATTGGCCGAAACGACCCCTGCCCATATTTTAGAGTGGTCGGGATGGTCCGGACCAAACAAGCTGGCCCGGATTTGTGTCGGTCTAATTAAAAACCCTTAAAAAGACAGAAGTTGGTCCTCATCATCTTGAAGACCCATTGGTATTCATTCACGTCAAAAGAACTTGACATTTATGCAACAACTTATATTACAAAATTAATAAATAAACTTATGCACAGAAATTGCAGTACTAGCTTAGACTATAACGTGGGAAGAGTAGTACCAGTACATAACAAACTTGAATCCTCCACAAATATAAACAATGTATGACGGGAAACAAGTAGCTCTACAAAAACACAAAAATCACCATTGAATATATACATCAAAGTGTGGGGAAATAAATCAAATAAGATCTCATTTTGACGTGAAGCAGCTTTCGATGCTGACAGGCGACAAGGGGATATCTGACAACATCATCTCTAGATCTATCCACACATCCGGAGACTCCAAGAGCACAAACTCGCCAAGATTGCAAGGTTGCTCCTGCTGCAAAATAGTAGTACTCTCTGAGCCATCTGTGCTACTATTTGATCTCATCTTCTTAGCATCATTTGCAATTATAACTTGTTCATCTGCTTGTCGCTCACGTTTTGTTGGTGGTCTCTTCCTTATCTTGCAAATTGCAAGATCTTGATTGTTACCCTATAGGAAAATAACATAACTTAGTTATATATTTCTGCCCCGCGGTGCACATATATTTGCAAGGCATATACGTATAAAAGTAACATGGCATATGTATACGAAGAACCAATGTTGATTAACTTATTTAACATGGGATTGGCTTTGGAGAAACCCTAGTTGTTGGAAATAATTATAAGACCCGAACCCTTAGAAGTATACTACTAATTAACTTGTAACTAACTAGTTTAAGGTAACCAAGTTGGGTTGCTTTTGAGAAACCCTGGCTAGTTGAATCCAATAAAACTTATGTGCAGATTATACATGCATGCATGCATGAATGCAACGTACCTCAAGTAATGGAGTAAGTAGGGTATACTCATACATGAGCCAATGATCGGGCCAAACAGGCCCGGTGTTACCCGACTTGCGTGGCTGATAAGTGAATGACCTAATTCGGGCGGTCGGTATGTCGTCGACCTTGATATCTTTGGTTCCCTGAAGCTTCCACGTGCCACCACCGGTTGTACGGACGTACCTTTGGGCACCATGAGTGTTCTTCTTCAACGTAGTAAAGCAATATCTGAAGGTGTACTCACAGGGCCCGTTCGAGGCCCGGTCTTGAAAACCTGATCGTTCGTAGATCTCGTTAGGAGATAAATTGCCGAAAACTTCAACTTCTCGGATTGGGGTTTCGACTTGACCTAACATCCGATCTTGCAGGAACTTTACTAAGTGTTGGTCATCCGGGTTGAACCTAAACGCCTCCGAAAACAACGAGTTGGAGTCACACTTTCCCATTGAATGTTAAGGAATTGAAGCCAATGATCAATCGATCCAGTGAGAGGATGTTAATTAGTGTAATTATACGTATGAGAGAATTGCGAGGTCCGTATATATTGGAATGTTTTATAAGGAGGTTTTGTTGGCACAAGATATTTTGTTATAGATAATAGATAGCTTATGATAATGGTAAATTAGGGTCTTAAATTTGTAATTTGTTGACATATATGGCAAAGTATTTAGGTGTTCTGATTTTTTTAAAGATTTACTTCTGTAAGATTTTGATATAACGTACCTTGTTTGTACCGGGTGTAATTTGTATTTGATGGTAAAGTTTTGGATTGTTAACTTGTTGTGCACGTAATTAAGGGAAAGTATTTCGCGTAGGGTTTTAATTAAACTGTAATCTATTTTTAATTTGTTGTAATATGTAAAGATATAATTCCAACTCCAACGGAATCCAAATCTATAGTTAAGATTCTTAAGATTTTCTGACACGGATTGTTAACATGTTATGGTAGATTATCAGGTAGTAAGTATGTTTTCTGATAATCCTTTTCATCCATATTTTACTGGAATTTGTAGGCTACGCTTGGTCCTCATTGGGCTTCTTAAAAGCCCATTAGCCCACCGCCACAATATCATAGTAAAAAAGAAAAAAGAAAAAGACTTATTTTATAAGAAAAAACTCGATGTACCTATACGTTTTTTTGGGTCAAACGACCTATACGTTGATTAAGAGAGTGATAAAAGGAAAGGACTAAACGAAGTAGAGTACCAAATAGCGTAAATGAGCTTGGGATGAAGTGACCTAATGTTAAGGATAATTAGTTTAATGTATTCATCTAAGGTGTTTTGTGTTTTCACATTCTGTAACTCTTGCTTGCTAGTCCTTCTAGCTTCATGTACTCTCCTTTATATATCCCCTGATATCAATAATATAGTATCAGTTCACAATGTCTCTAAACCTCAACATGGTAATCAGAGCATGATCCAATCAATTTTTTTTTTTTCAGCTGAAACCCTAATCTCTCTACCATGGCAGGCCATCCCAGCCATACTATCCCTAATGAGGTCGAGCCTACTCGTCCTTTCGTCATCGTTCAGTTTCATAATCCCATCAAGCTCTCCTCCACAAATTATATCACATGGAAAGCTCAAATCCAATCTATACTTGAGGGCTATGGTCTTTTCAAGTTCTTGAATGGCACCCATCCGGCGCCTCCGCAGACGGTACCCAACGTCCTGGATGCCTCGATCACCACTGCTAATCCGGCGTACTCCACCTGGCTTCGCCAGGATCGTCTTTTATTCGGTGCTCTTATCACCACCCTGTCGGCGTCGGTCGCGCCCTTGATCACCCGATCGGCGACTTGTCAGGCCGCTTGGAAAATCCTCGAAGACACGTACGCCAAACCGTCCCGAGGTCACATTCATCAAGTCAAAGACAAGCTCAAAAACATCAAGAAAGGCTCTCAATCCATTGAAGAGTTTATGCTGCAAATAAAACAGTGTGTTGATCTCCTTGCATCTCTTGGCAAAGAGCTTGACCCGGAGGACGTTATTGACTTTGTTCTCCATGGTCTTGATGCGTCGTACCAATCGGTAGTTGATGGCGTCCGGGCTCGTGATTCTCCTATTACCTTTGAGGAGCTTCATGAAAAGCTCATCAACAAGGAGTTGCATCTCAAGATTGAAGCTGGTGATTCTTCTTCTTCGTCTCCGGTTTCCGCCATGACGATGCAATCAAAGGCTCGTATGAGGCCCAAATCTGGTCCCTCTCATCAACAATGGCCTAGCCACTCGCTCACCAACCAGCCTACCTATCCACGTCCTCCCTACAGGCCTTGGCATTCTCCCAATCCTACCAACCCTAATCCGTCCTCCACCCCTACTTACCCTCCCTCGCAGCCCCGGCCCTTCCTTGGGAAGTGTCAGTGGTGTGGCGTTCCCGGCCATGTTGTTGCCTTTTGCCCCTCCTTCCGTCAAACCGCCCCAACCCTACGGCCACCATCTCAACAACGCCCGGCCTTTACCCCTCGCCCTACACCACCACAGGCCAATACCGTCACTTCCTCTCACTCTCCCTGGCTTCTTGACAGCGGTGCTTCGCACCACGTCACGAACGACCTTCAAACCCTAAGCCGGCACTACCCTTATGAGGGTCCTGATGAACTTCGCGTGGGTAATGGTGAGGGTCTCTCTATCTCTCGATTTGGCAGTTTTAACTTTACATCAAACAACCGAAAACTCAATTTTGATAATGTTCTTTTTGTTCCCCAAATCTCTTCAAACATTGTGTCTGTTTCTCAACTAGTTTCACAAAATAACCTTACTGTTGAATTCTCACCCACTCATTTTCTTGTGAAGGACCCTCTTACGGAAACAACTCTTCTTAGTGGTCCTTGTGTTGACGGTGTTTATGCCTGGCCTCTTCCTGTCGCCCCTCAAGTCCTCACAACTCAAGTTGCGTCTTCCTCTTGGCATCATAAGCTGGGACATCCATCCTTCCAAATTTTGAAGTTTATGCTATCTAATTTTAATTTGGGCAATGTGTCTCCTAAGTCTGATTTTTGTAATTCATGCTCCATTAATAAAAGTCATCAGTTGCCGTTTTCTCAGTCCTCTATTTCGTCCTCGCATCCGCTTGAGGTGCTCTTCTCGGATGTTTGGACCTCCCCAATTCTTTCGCGTGATGGTTTCAAATATTACATTATTTTTGTTGACCACTTCACAAGATATGTTTGGTTTTTCCCCCTTAAGAAAAAATCCAACACAAAAGAAACCTTCATCCAGTTTAAGGCCCTAGTTGAAAACTACTTCACCCACAAAATCAAGGTCCTCTATTCGGATAATGGGGGCGAGTACATTGCCCTCGCATCCTTTCTTGCCTCACAAGGCATAACTCACCTTACTACTCCGCCCCACACCCCACAACAAAATGGTTTTTCCGAGCGTCGTCATCGACACATCGTCGAAACCGGTCTCTCCCTTATGTCTTTCTCCGGCCTACCTCACAATCTTTGGCCCTATGCCTTCAAAACCGCGGTTTATCTCATTAACCGCATGCCTACACCCACTCTTCAAAACCGGTCTCCCTTCTTTGCTCTTTTTCAAACACATCCGAATTATCAAAAATTGAAGAATTTTGGTTGTTTATGTTTTCCTTGGTTAAAACCTTATACTGCCAATAAGATGGAACCCAAATCTATCCCATGTGTGTTCATTGGTTACTCTCTAACTCAAAGTGCTTATTTTTGTCTTGATCCTACTACCTTCAAAATTTACACATCCAGGCATGTTACCTTTGTTGAGCATGAATTTCCCTTTCTCAAACAAACCACCCCTATCTCCACGCAGCCTTCTCCTCTGGATTTTGGCTCCACCCTAAATTTACCCTTAATTGCCTCATTCCCTGCACCAATAAATCCGATCCCTAATCCCCACCCTAACCCTAATTTACCCGCTTCCCCAAATCATCCCCCTCCCCCTCCTCTTCCGCGCTCACCCTCTCCCACAATCCCTGCCCCACTCGCCCTTCCCTCCCCTTCCTCGGAAAACGCGCCCCTCAGCGCACTACCTAGCCCTAGTTCGGCTTCCTCGTCCTCCCCTGCCCTTGTTCCGTCCCCCTCTCCCGAGCCAGTGGTTCCACGAATGGTCACTCGGTCTCAAAACAATATCCATAAGCCTATTCAAAAGCTCAACCTTCTCGCCAAGTCCACACAGAACCGCACACCATAACCCAAGCCCTTAAAAACCCTGATTGGCGTCAGGCCATGGTTGATGAGTATACCGCCTTGTGCTCAACTGGCACTTGGGTTCTTGTACCGCCTACGCCCCAGATGAATGTCGTGGGTTGCAAGTGGGTTTATCGAGTCAAGTATAATCCTGATGGCTCGTTGGATAAGTATAAGGCTCGGCTTGTTGCCAAGGGCTTTCATCACCGTCCCGGGTGTGATTTCACGGAGACATTTAGTCCGGTTGTAAAGCCTGTTACCGTTCGGCCCGTCCTTTCCATAGCGGTCTCATCGGGTTGGGCGCTACGTCAACTTGACGTTAATAATGCGTTCCTTCAAGGCTCTCTTCATGAGGACGTTTTCATGGCTCAGCCTCCGGGGTTCATCAGCACCGAACATCCTCATTATGTCTGTAAACTCCGGAAGGCGATTTATGGCCTCAAACAAGCACCGCGTGCGTGGTACCACATGCTGCGCAGCTTCTTGATTCATGTTGGTTTTATCAATTCTGTGGCTGACTCGTCACTGTTTGTGTACCGTGATCAGCATGCTTCTATCTATCTCCTAGTATATGTTGATGATATAATCATTACAGGGAGCGATACTTCACTCTTAGAAGACATGATTCAGCGGCTTTCCTCCCGGTTCTCTCTCAAGGATCTCGGTTCTTTATCTTATTTTCTTGGAGTTGAAGTCCTTCCACACCCAAAAGGTCTGTTTCTTTGTCAGCACAAATACATTCATGATATCCTGGCTAAGGTGCATATGGCCGACTCCAACTCGATCTCCACACCCTTGTGCTCGTTCAAGTTCTTCAGCGCACTTCGGGGTCGGAGTTGGCCTCTCCCACTGAGTACCGTATGGTTCTTGGCAGCCTGCAGTACTTGTCTCTTACCCGGCCTGACATTGCGTTTGCGGTGAATAAGCTGTCGCAATTTATGCATGCTCCTTCCACTACGCATTGGAGTGCTCTCAAGCGGCTGCTGCGTTTTCTCAAAGGTACGTCTTCACAAGGAATTCTCATTCACCGTGATCCGATGCTCAATCTTCATGGCTTCAGTGATGCCGACTGGGCTGGGAATAAAGACGACTATACTTCTACAACTGGCTACCTTGTTTATCTTGGTCGGACTCCTATTTCTTGGAGCTCTCGGAAGCAGAAAACAGTCGCCCGATCTTCTACTGAGGCGGAGTATCGGGCCTTGGCTGATTGCAGTGCTGAGTTGCTTTGGGTACTATCCTTGTTGTCTGAGTTGGGTGTTCACTTGTCTCAGCAGCCTGTCCTCTTTTGTGATAACATGGGTGCCAAACATCTGAGCTCTAACCCTGTCTTCCATTCTCGAATGAAACACATAGCTCTTGCATTTCACTTTGTTCGGGATATGGTGCAAAGGGGCATCTTGCGTGTGTCGTATGTATCTACCGAAGATCAGCTTGCGGATCTTCTCACCAAACCGCTACTGCGTTCACGCTTTCAGCTGCTGTCTTCCAAGCTTGGCCTTACCGAACCGGTGTTCAGCTTGAGGGGGTGTGTTAAGGATAATTAGTTTAATGTATTCATTTATGGTGTTTTGTGTTTCACATTCTGTAACTCTTGCTTGCTAGTCCTTCTAGCTTCATGTACTCTCTCCTTTATATATTCCCCGATATCAATAATACAGTATCAGTTCACAATCTCTCTAAACCTCAACACCTAAGTCCTAAAAGAAAAACTTACATGAGTTTGGGATAAAGTGCCCTAAACACTATAGATTCATATCAATAGAAAGGAGATCAACGAATCATGCATCTTCGGCTAGGAGTGCAAATAAATTACACAATTTATTCTAATGTTGGCCACGTCTAAATAAGGTATATTTTCAAGTATCAAGCAAGACCATAACTCGAACTAGAATAACCCGATTCCTATTTAATATCATCTTCTCGATCTCAGAACATGATTCAACCAAGAGTAATTGTTATTGACTATTTTATGATTCAGTCAATAGTAATTGTTTTCATTACGTTGTGCACTCCATTTACAAACCAATTCTTAGCAGTTATATTTGCATGGTGGTGAGCAAGAAATAGGAAGGGTCAACCTTTTTTTCTTTTGATCAAGGAAGGGGTCAACCTTTATTGCAAATTGGGCGATTTGAATTACTACTTTCACACTTGTCACTTGCAAAGTAATTGTCAATTGTGGATTAATTATTAGAAAAGTGAAGATAATATATGCTTAATCATAGGTTACGTAAGAACACCAACTTGGGCAAATTTGCAGTTTATTTTCCAAATCCACTTATTTAGATAGAAATGGGAAATCTGAGTGCAATTCATACAATTAACAGTAAACTTTTTTTTCTGTACTTATTTGTAATCTAACTAAGCCTAGATAGAAGGCCTCCAAAATGCCCACTTTGCAAGTGGAAAACCACTTGGTTTTCTATTATACTAATCTGGGCCCCTATTAATTTGTTACAACTTTTAAATTATCTCATGTCATTTGTGAATAAGTTAGAGTTGTCTGAAATATAAGTCATGCATAAATAGTAGCCTTTCAACCAAAATAATACTCCCTCAGTTTCAAAATACATGACCTTTTAGACACTTTATGTTGTTTCAAAATACATGACCATTTTATATATATTTTTTTCTTCTTTCCGCATATGTCCCTCATGATTGACTCTACAAACATGCTTTTTCTTTTTGAAAAAAAGCATGCATGACTTTTAGTTGGAATTATTATTATAGTCCAAGGGTAGTTTAGGTAATATGAAAATTTCTTAATATACGTGAAATGTTGAAAAGGCCATGTATTTTTGAAACGGAGGGAGTATATAAGAGTTGTCGCAAGTCATTCAGAAATAGTATAGTCTTTCAGCTAATACTAAGCAAGCTAATGCAACTTTCACTTAAATAATTAAATAATTAAGAGTCGTTTAAAATATAAGTCATACATAAATAGTAGTATATTCTTTCAACCAAAGATAAGCAAGCTAATGCAACTTTCTATTATCATTCCCAGCAAGGAATGGTCATTCACTAGCTTGTTGATTAGGACCATCACTACTAGGCAATTAAAGTGGCTCAAAACATTAGTAAACTAATTAAATTAAAACATAATGTCGATGAGTACCCAATTAGTTAATCTTGGATCAGAGAGAGGGAATTTACAAGTACTGAGTTGGTTCTTGAGTTTTTCCATAAACACTCTTGGGATTCTGAGAAGCCACTGCATTCGGCCGATCGAGTACGTGCTAGTTGGAGCCTTGGAGGAATTCAATGATCTTACTAGCTAGCTTTTTGCACACAATATATCAGACATCTGATAAAAACACATACATCTATAACATTATAAATCCTCTTGGATTGTGGAAATCTTAGAGCTCAAAACTTCAATTAAGGGTCCCTTTAGATTAACGGGAGTGGTAATGGCATAAATAATAACCAAAAGCACATAAAAAGAACTTATTAGTCTTACATATCAAACATTTCAAAATAACCATATAAAAATAAGTAAACCGATAGTTTAAAAGTATTGTTCAAGGAATGAGCAACATCTTACATCTCATAAAACTTAATGACCTTAAGTAACTGAGAGTTGGTCAAATTTTATTTTCGGCAACTAATTGACATACATTAAATTTCCAAATATTAAAATTTCTCCATTCAGTATTCAAACTGTACTCCATGTTGTTAAAACTCTGTATTTAAAATACAAGAAAGTATAGACACGGTTAAGCCGACTGGTCCAACTATTGACTAATTGTTTAAGTGGATAATTAATCAGTATTCCAAACAAAACTCCCACTAAACAAATCAACAAAAAGTACATAAGATAGAGAGGCCAGGTGGCACGTGGCCGGTTCCACGCTGTATAGGCGGTGCACACGTGTCGTACTTATGAACCACGTCTCCTATTTATTTAGTGGTACTAGTACGTAACTCAGTGTAACAAAGTTATGGTTGGCCCGTAAGAAAGGCACACCAAATTAAACTAAATTCTTCCCCAATCGTACATAATACTACTGAAAAAGGAAGAAAAAAAAATGCTTAAAAGGCGTGGCGGACAAAACCATCAAACAAACGCCCGGAATTCGGCCGACGCTTTGTTTGATTGTATTATAGTACTACTACTACACAAAATGTGATTTCACTGAACCAATATGGACCGACCCGGTCCTAAGCCTGGCCTCTTGGGTCACCAAATTACCGGCACATAGTTTATAGACCCATATGATCGAGTACGTATGACGAGTGCGTGTGGCGATTACGTAGGGCGGCGGCCCACCGTCCTTATGGTGCATCCCCCTCTTCATAAGTTTTCTACTACTAAACTGGGTGTTTCCACTCTGTATCTCACGCGTTACTTTGCTTAGCTCCCAACTCAGAAACCCAATCAACACAGCCAAGGCAGCAAGCGTATTATTATACTAGTACTAGTATTATTCCCTATTCCACATTCAAATCTTCCATCAAATTCAACCAAGGCAAGGCAAACATTCCAGCATGTGGCAGCTGGCAAATGCCCTTTTAATTAAGCAATTAAACTGAATTTTGGCCTTTGGAATTGCTTTTGCGTCCACACTTTGGTAGCTTATTAAGCCCCCTTCGTTTCTAGATCTTACCTCATCTTACGCCGCTTTTACGTGTACGTTTGTGTAGACCTAACCTAATTAGTCCCCCTCCGGCCTAACTCCCTGTCCGCCCACTCCTCCTCGGATCCAACTGTTTTTCCCGGTCCATCCAATTAAAAAGTCAAATCATTACTGTATAATTAAGTAGTCATTCTACACGAATCCCGATTTTTAACAGGATGAATCCCGTCCTATTGTCTGTATCGACCTGACCCGAAAAATCGACCCAAATCGTCGCATCAACTCGACTATGTCTGAATAAATTGCTCCTAAATAAAAAAGACTAACATCATGAACCCGAACGGATCCGAGACCCGAATCGGCATAAATGATAATATCATGAAAGAACCAATTAAATTTGAAAAGATAACAAGCAAGAACATGAATTAATAGTAAGAAATCGACTCAAAATCTATATATGCATGTACAAAACCAGCGATCCAGAATCCAGATCAATCCAATCCAATTCAATACAAATCCAAATTCAATCCAATCTTTCTATAATAAACTAAAACCGATAAAAGCACGCACTTCAATTTTCAAGCGACAGCAAACGGGGCTTCTTCAACGGATGCGGGCTCTCCACCTCATCCTCACCGTAGCCAAACACGCCCTTCCTCCCGTTGACGGAGTCAACGCCGACCACGAACTCGGGCAGGGCGGGCAGGTTGAGGTCGAACCCCCGGTGGGTGACCGTGGACCCCACCCCCTCGGAAGTGGTGGTGACAGCGCTCCCGGCAAGGGCGGGCTTGGGAGCGCCGATGACGCCTTCGTAGTGGCAGCGCTTGTGGCCGCCGAGGGCCTGCCCGGTCGGGAAGCTCTTGTGGCAAATCGAGCACTCGTGCGCCTTGCTGCCCCCTCCCGACGCCGACGCCGTGGGGGAGCAGGCTTTTGAGTTCTCGTCGGCGCCGGAGTTCTTTCGGTGGCTGGCCTTGTGGCCCCCCAGCGCCTGGTAGGACCCGAACGCCTTCCCGCAGACGCTGCACGCGTGGGCGGGCTTCGGGCCCGGGCCCTCTGGAGGAGGAGGAGTTGGGTCGGCGGCGGAACCGGATTCGCCGCGGGCCAGCATGATGAGGCAGAAGGCCATGTACTCGTCCTCGTTGGCGGCGAGTGGGCGTTTGGTGCGTTTCTTCTTGACGGAGATTGATTGTTGTTGTTCCTGTGGGGGGTTGAGTGGTGGCGGTGGCGATTCTAGGGCCATGTTTTTTGTTTTTCTTATTGAGAGAGGGGGGAAAGGGAAAAGAGGGTTTTTTTTGGTGGGTTTGGGAGTGAGTGAGAGGAGAGAGTGAAGTCTTTATTTATAGGAAGAGGCGGCGTGGAGGCGGTTGGGGTTTCGCGGGAGGGGCAAACTTGTCAACCACTAATACTATAGAGAGTGGAGAAGTTGCGTAACAACAAGTGGTATGCAAGTAGCTCATCCATCCATCGAGCTTTCCTTTTTCTTTTCTTTGCTTTTAATTTCCCTTTTTTTCTATCCTTTAATCCAAGCCTAATTGCCTTGTTAATCCACAACCTTTAGTTTTTTTGAGTGTTTTCAAACATTAGGGGTCTTGTAGGTGAAAAAGCAAAGATATTTAACTTGTTTTGGTATAGTCCCTTGTATCTTGGGGTCTTTGACTTCTAATAAAAATGGATTCGTGTCATTAATAATGGAGCCGTAAATGCGGTAGGATTTTGTAGAGATAGTCTTCTATACCCGACAAAACCTTCTTTAGTTAAAACTGAGTTCAATTTAAGTCGACTAACTCTAAAGCGACAAAAATGATTTCTTTACATTTCCGATGTTCAAACTACACTGTAAACTCTAATTTAGGAATATAGGCTTGAAGCGGATACCAAAAGAAGTATTCTTCAATTCCGTGTGTCAATTTAACATATTTTAGTCTTTTTAAAATTAGTAGTCGGAACTTTCTTCAAAAAAGGGTAAATAGAAAGGAAAACGAGAATGCAATAATTCATTTTATACTTGCAATGTAATTATAAATAGTTTGAATAATAATTGGCTATTAATTTAATTTTAAATTTAAAGATTAATGTTTAATAGAGACAAATCAGTCAATTATATATGCTACGTACAATAGATTTTTTTTTGGGTTGAATGTAGAGTGTGTATATATATATATATATATATATATATATATATATATATTGGAGAGTCTCAACCAAAAAATATATATATTGGAGAGTATAGAATTTTAATTTTAATATAACTGGTCTATTGAATTACCCCCGAATTTGCACACTTGAAATGGTAAATCCAAATTTAAAAAGTTGATTTCACCCAAAAAAAACAAAAGACAAGTTGAGGCTAGGTGGTAAAAATCGACTTTTCGTTGATAGTTTAGGTTGGAAAAGGCCAAAGTCCGTCAAAGTCAAACGCCACAACACAGGCACTAGCAATTGATCATCGAAAGGCTTCTTCGCGCTTGTCGCATCAGCTCACTGGTTGAGCACTCATGGTAGTACCATGAGGTCTCGGGTTCGAGACTCCAGGGCGGCGGTTTGCCCTATTTCCTTTAGAGCTGGTTAGTAACCAGTTCTCATCCCTTGTGGATGCTCTAGGCGAGCCCAAGTAATACTTGCAGCGACCCTAATCCTTACCTTATCAAAAAAAAAAAAAAAAAAAAAAAGGCTTCTTCTGCCTTCTGGACTCGATGGATGACCTTTTCCAAGTCAAACCCCTCCCGGTTTACAAACACTAATCTCTACTACTTGTGGTATTATTCAACATTTGGCCGCCCCTCTTACATTTAATTAAGCTTAATTAGTTCAAGAATGAATGATTTTCTAAACCTAAAAATTTGGCACCTTCGGCTAATCAAACATGTATGATATGATGGCAGCCCCTTCGTTTTCTACTACCCGACTCTCGTTCCACAGTTTTACCTAACAACAAAACGTTGACCTTTCTTGGTCACATTTGTACACACAAACGCAGTTTCTTGCGTGTTTCTTCTTTCCATTTTTATATTGCCGAAGTTGGATTATTACTAGAAATCTTATTCTCCCAAAAAGCATAAATTCCTTGCAAACCACCCATCACCACACCCATTTGGTCTAGTGGGTCGCTCCCATCAGCGGCGTTCTGAGTACCCGATTCGAACGTAGAGTAACTTTACATGACCAACCGAATTAGACGCGAGAAGACGAGAAATTACCAGTTGATCGATCTAGCTAGTGGAATGAAAAGATTACTAGATTCCTGTATACAGTATGTGTTTATTTAGGATGGTTGGTTCATTGTACTTATCCGGCCGATGTGGAACTACGTACGTACCCTAATTCTTTGAACAATCGGAGCAGAACAAATGATACATGCATTAAACAAAACGCTCTTCATAAGTACTCAGTCAAAAGAATACTTTATTTCTAAGCTCACTTAATAAGATAATCACGAATAGATCGATCATCATCGCTTACGTGCTACTTTGAGCACTGGAGTAGATGCTATTATACTTTTTGTAAGGTGCCTTTTCCCCCCTTTGCCCAAAATAGGTAAGATATAATGCACGTTTATTTTGTGTGGTAAATATCTTCACGTAATTGAAAACCACAAGCAAATGAATGCAAGGCAGCTGCATTGAGTTTTTAAGCACACGTGGACCTTTTTACGTTCCAACTTCAAGATACGTCGAGGTTGGAATACAATGCTTGCCTACTTTATTTCTATGCTCTACACTTCCTACGTACACACATCGACTTTGAACTCCTGGTAAAAAAAATGCAGAAAACGTGATCGTGTTAAAAAAAACCCGGTTAAAAATCTAATTAAGTCAACCAATACATACGTATATGGAGTATAATGTATTAGATTCATTTTTATACTGCAGAGTATACTAACATAAAATAAGACCCTAAATTTATAAATAAATGCCCAACATTAAAATAGACAAGGTGCAAAATTAGAAAAAAAAAAAACCTTGAAAAGTAATAGCAAGAAATTATGAAAGTACTACCCACTAGTAAATTTATATGAAAGGTGATTAGTATCCTTAATTTTTTGTATTGTTTGTTAACTACCGGGGTGTGTATATAATACTGTATGTTACATTACATCTAGTAGAAGGCAGAAGCTCGTGGAGTGCGCCACGTCACATGCTTTGAGCTCTCGTGGTTGTTTTGGTGGCTTCTTAATCTTGGCGACTACGAAAGAAAAGCACAGTGCTCAGCCGAGCCACGTGGACCACTATACTTCTGACACGTTTTTCATGCCAAAAAATTAGACAGGACACGCAAGTAGTTCTGGTTAATTAGTTTACTGGCTAACTAATTACCCTGATTTTCACCCACGTGTCATCAGCATGAACTTCGTTGCTGATCGCAAATCACCAGATTAATCCACTTCACATTATTGGAAGCGTACGTGTTTCTTCTGCCAATGAATAATAATATAATGAAAACTTTATACTATATATATACTTTCTTAATTTCTAATTATTAAAATTGATGTACACTCAAAGTCTGAAGTGAATACATATTATAATAGGAGTTATAGTACGTGTATATATATAATGTACGTACATAATATGTATGTGGATAGTATATGCTTAGCTAGAACGTAACCATAGCTGAAGTCATTGCTTGCACAATAATATCTATATATACCTTGCACGTCACAGATAAATATACAGCATATAGTCTACGTGTCATGATATATAGCTAGCTAGATAGCTAGTACTTGTATAATCTTAATCAACTGTAAACCACTTGTTAATATAATAAAATTACGCGGAAGCACAGTTGAACTTGAATGCATGTCAAATGGCACTTATTTACACTTAATTAAAAGGGGTTAAATTAATTGGATAAACATATCACAAACGCAAATTCCACAGTCCATGTGCTTTCGTAGTGTTTTGTAACCAACTCTATCACTGCAAATCAACCAACCATGCAAGTAGGGTGAAGTAGCTAGTATGATAAGCATGACTTGAGATTATTCCGTTTTATAATTTCATATTAGGCTGACGATTGCAAATAACAAAATGCTGTTGGTGTTTCGAACTTCGAAATAAGCTCTAGATCGAGATAAATCTTCTACTTGTATTTTTTCTTTTTTGGGTATAAATATAAATATTTTTGTTTCCCCGATTATATTTAAAATTTGTAATAACGGAGTTGGGTCGGATTTAGTTGCATGATTTGAATTATCTTCTTAAGATCACTCATGATCGGCCCAAACCCATTTCACATGGGCTGGGCCCATGATCTCAAGGCAGGAGAGATTCATGCAAGTTTTTTGATGCACTACGAAGTGTCGTGAATGCTTTTGTATAGGCGTCCCCTGCATGAGTCGGTGAAGCGCATGTAATGTAATTGAATTGTAGTATTTGTTGTATGTAACTTCATCTATTGATCTTATTGCTTCTATTGTCTCCGCTCTCTACACTTAGGTTCACCTAACTCCCGACCTAAGATCAACACTTTCTCAAGTGTGCGATGGTTGATCCCGACCCCGAGCTAGCTCCACCTAGTGGATAGAGTGCTTTTAACACTTGTAAACGATCCTGAAGCAGCTTCATGACCTCTACAACTAAGTCAAACAATTGATAAATGATAAAGATAAGGCAAAGGGAATGTAAAAAAGAAAACTGAGAACGGGAAAGGGAGTGGATCGGAGCTTGTCATTCCATGGACTTTCTTTATCATCACGACGAAGCTCGATATTACTAGACCCCAACTATTATCGAAACACAAAAGGATCGTGTGAAGTTAAACGAATTTGTAATGATTTTCGTCTTGTTATCGAGAGGTCTTTTGACTCTTTGTTATAAGATCCTCCCACATAATTAATACCCTACCTACTTGCTTGCATATGTTAGTGTTGCTGTTGAGCAAAAAAGTTTACATTGCTTTCATTACCTAACTCCGACATCTAGGGTGGCTTGAAGATGAGATGTTGGTGTTTAAAGTCCTTAACATGATCTCCAAACCACCCTTTTGATCACAACAACCATCAATTATAGAAGCGTGGTTCATTGACTTGCTCCTGATTGGTCAACCCAAATACATTGAACCAGAATTTTCAAATAACAATAGTACAACAATGCATTATATACACTGATTCACTGAATGAAGGGCTAGTGCAAGTGGAATTGATCAATTGAGAAATGAGTGGGCTTATTTTAAGAAAATGCATGCTCTCCGTTTGTGAGCCATCTTCAAAAGCAGCCTCCACTTTCACAATTCCTCAGCTCTTCCGCCGCCCAACCTACTTCCGCTGCTCTTCCAACTCTCCCGTTCGCCCCCTTTCAATGGCTTCCCACGCCTCCTTTGACGATCGCATTCAGAAGATCAACTCCACAATTCGCGTTATCCCCGATTTCCCCAAGCCAGGTTTGTTTTCCTGGTCTGATTTCGCGTGTTCTGTTTTCCCCCAATTTTGTTGTTTTGATTTTCTAGGGTTTCGTTGTTTCTAGGGATTATATTTCAGGATATCACCACTATGCTTCTGGATCACAAGGCTTTTCAGGACACCATTGATCTCTTTGTCGAACGCTACAAGGATATGAAGATCTCTGCCGTTGCTGGTACAGTTTCTCCCCCGATTTTCGCTCTTCTGCTCGTTCTTTGTACTTGAATTTCATTGTGCTTTTAGCTGTTTGAAGTAGAGATCTGTTTGATTTGAGTGTTCTGAAATTGTTGTTGTAGAAACTGAAAAATCCATGCTTACTTTAGGGTTTCAATTTCTTTACTGTTTGGTACTTCCACTTGCTAATTGGCCTAGTTTCATTTTAGTTGTGCTCCAGCTTGGAATTGTTTTGATCTGTGTATTGTGCTGCATTAAGTTGTATAATTGATATGGATGAAATTGTGCAGGTGTTGAGGCAAGAGGATTCATCTTTGGCCCTCCTGTTGCTCTAGCCCTTGGAGCTAAATTTGTTCCCATGAGGAAACCCGGGAAATTGCCTGGTATGCCATTTCTCTGAATTTATGTTTATTTCTAGGTTCCATTGCTGTGGTTTGTCTCTCTGATATGCATGATAAGTTCTTGAGAATTGACTATTGAGCTCAGTTTGTTCATTTGCTTAGCCATTATGAATTAAGCTAAATAATGAATTGCATGGAAGGACTATTGTGATGCTATGATTGGTTCTGAACTGAAATTATATGCTCTCTTGAGATGTTCAGTGTTTTCTTTCTCCAGGCCTCTTAACATTCTTACACTTTATAATACTCTGATTGATTTATCAGGGGAGGTTATCTCAGAAGAGTACTCTTTGGAATATGGAACTGACAAAATGGAGATGCATGTTGGAGCCATACAAGCAGGAGAGCGTGCTATTGTGATGGATGACCTCATTGCAACCGGGGGTACCTTATGCGCTGCTATTAATCTTCTTGGTAATGCTCTAGCTACTCAAAACTCTCTGGTTTTTAGTTAATCTTGTCTCCTTGTATTTTTTTTGTTGATTGGTGTATAATGATGCTCATGTATGTCTTATGTTATTCTTTATTGTGTTATGGCAGAGCGAGTTGGAGTGGAAGTGGTGGAGTGTGCCTGTGTCATTGAGTTGCCTGAGTTGAAGGTATGGATTTTACTTATATTCTCCCTTGATATGTATGGTCAAACAACTGGCCATTAATGAATTTTCCAGCATGTTTTCAATCTTGTATGCCATGGCAAATTGGCCACCTCACTTGCTTGGTAGTTTGGTAGGTTAGTACAAGTAAATGCTTGAAGGGCCTTAAAATTTCCTTGAATCGTGTCATTTCATGCTTTATTAATTTCAATTCATATTATATAAGAAGACTTAAAATTTCAGTGTACTTCCAGATCGATGTAATCTTAGTTAGGAAGAAAATTGTAATTGGACGAGCTGATTGGTTTCCACTTCATGTTTCTATGATGTTTTGTTTTGTTCATCGTTTTAGCCTTATTTTGTCATAACTTGTAAAGAGGTCAAAATGAATTTGTTTTGAATCCGTTTTCTAAAACACAATGTCGTTTTATGACGCGGTTATATCTCGACATGACAGCCCTATCTTGTTTACCAGCACCAGAATACCTTCTACTCCCGTCTTTGTCTACTTTAGTCCTAGAATTTGTGCCCTCGCTTCCCATATGTCCTGCATCCGTCATTGATTATATTCCTTCTTTTGTTTGTATTTTTGTTCCCATGTGTCCTGCATCCGTCATTGATTATATTCCTTCTTTTGTTTGTATTTTTGTAGGGTCGAGACCGGTTAGGCGACAAGCCATTGTTTGTCCTCATTAAATCATAAGATCTCTCAGATCACGTTATTATTCACCATGACAAGCTTATGCATGCAGGCATTTGCAGATTGGTATGTGCTAATTCCCTGTTAAATGTATTATGTTGTGGATGAAAACCATGCTTGGTGTAGAGATTTGTATCTCATTTAATCTTACAACTATGTAAGATGCTGAAAACCATTGTACTCTCATCATTGTTTACCCATTAAAAAAGGGCAAGCAGACAGTTTCCTTATCCCCTTATTGAAAACATGATTACTGCTTTTATTTTCCATTAACCTTTGCAATATGATATTTTACTCCCATGTATGTTTTTTTCTATAAGTACTCGGTAAAATTTGTTATGGGCTTGGGCCATGCTATGATAGTTGCTAGTCTGCTAGAATTTGGGCCTGAACTTGATCCGGTCCAACTCGTCATTTTCATCGATGATTAAACCATGCACTACAACTTGAACCCTATGGCTATGAGGTCTAGATTGTGTCGATAACCTATATCATTTTTATAAATGAAAAGCCAATATAATTCATATCGATTCCGTGATATTTTTCGATCCATCCTATTATTGTCAAGTGTTTTCAGACCTAGTAATGCTAGCGAAATGAAATAATTGAATATAGCTTTGAGACAACAATTTGATGTCTACTGATTCAAACAATAAAACGTCAAACAAAATTTTCCCCCCTTTTCCTATTCGATATAAAATGTCAACGACTTGTTAATTATAAGGTAATTATAAAGGGATAAGATAGTTGCTATTGATGAGCGTTGAGTATACGTGGCTAAATACTAGGCAAGGAAAAACGACATATTTTAATTGTTTTTTGGAAGGCATTAAAACTAGATTATAATAAGCTGAGATTGGTAGATAGGGCCAAAAAAACTGTCATTATCTCTCAGGCAAAACTTATATTTATAAAAAGAAAAAACCATCTTCACGCACGAGCCTGGAGTCAAAACTCAAGACCCATGCTCGCTTCACAAAAATGATTTCAGTTGACAAAAATTTCCAAAAAAATATTGTTTTGTTTGTGTAAATGATAAGGAAAATAATAACTACTAGTAGTATATTATATCCATGGAAATCAGCAAACAGAAAGTGCAATTTATGAGGCCTTGGGTATAATAAAATGTAGCCGGTCGGGGAAGGCAAAAGCCGGCTTTTAAAAGTGTTATAAAAACCGGAGGGGCTTTTAAAAGTGTTATAAAAACCGGAGTTGGTGACTTGTTTAATCATTTATAAGACGGCAACCAAGATATTCTCATATTCCTATGATTTCCATATTAAAAAATACAGTACTTCTTTTGTTATTTTTGTTTGATCCTTTAACTTAACACTTAATTCTGTTCGGAAAACATTGCCATTTGATCCCTATAGTTCTTGCCTAGCTTGGACGATGCACGAAGAAATGTCGTGATCAGAAGCTGCACATACACAATCATTGATTCATTGGTTTCGTAGCAGATCAGACAAAAATGTGAGAACGTACTATACGTGCGTGATTCTTTATTATGCGCAAACTATATTATAGTGTATACAAAAGTCATGTCTAATAGATACATTGTATAATATTCATATTCCGACAATATAAAAAAAACCACACATTATAGTATAAGAATATGTTAAATCTCGGTGGGCCATACATGACGTGGGGGGTACACACGTCGGTTCGTGCGCATATGCGAGGTAAGCCCGACACATAAGCACATGAGGTTCCACCCTAAAACCAATTAGCAATAGGGGGAGTAGCCCATGTACTTATATGGTGGGTAGTTTAAGTTCTAATTCCCGATGTGGGATAGGTTTAGTCTTAACAGAATATAAAGACCATATCTAATATAGGAAATCCTTTACTAGTGTATTTGATTAATTTGCTTTTGCATTTCCTAATTCACGTTGATTAATGTTTCAGCCGAGGATCTACGAATTGCCTTCACCTTTGTATTTTTGGAAGGCCGGAAAATTGATTGATCACAAAATTTCATATATAGCTTACTTGTTGCTTGATCGATCAATTGTAGAAAAATCCATGTTTCAATTTTGATCTTGAATAGGCGTACGTGAGACAAAAAGAGTTGGAGGGCTAGCTAGCCAATGTAGCCATATAATCTCCATAAATTCTACATTATATACAATACACTCTAATTATGTTAGAACATGTACTAGTTTTTACTATTAGGAACGTAGTGGAAGGAGGTAATTCACCTTTATTTTTTCAAGTGCCAAGAAGAAACCATTGTAATTTGTATCACTATATGGGAAGGTTGAAGAAGTTGATCCTACCACTTTTTTTCGATCAGAAGAGACAATATAGCCTCCGGAATGATAATAGAAAAGGATCATTTGCTATAACTAACTAAAATATAATATTATCCTTATGTATTACATTAGTTAATTTACGCGTGATTTTTGCATTACAAGTTTTGTTTTGACTTCGATTCTTATAAAGAGATGTAACTTTTTTCTTCTTATACTGCTTTTTTTTTTGGTTGAATCTTCTTATACTGCTTTGACTTTGCGTTTCGTTAGTATTATTTTATTTTCTTTTGAACTTAACATAATCTGTCTTTTTCGGTCGACCTACATCTTTTAATTTTATATAGTAATAGTAGGCATGCTGAATTATTGTTTTTAATTAGCTTTTTGAAGACTTCACTTTCACATTAAAAAAAACAACATACTTAATATAAAAATCTGTCTATGATACACGATTCCACGAAACAATTCGTACAATACAAAGGAACCAGAATATCAAAGTTATTGCTCAGGAAAAGGAAAATAACAAGGTTTTTTTTTGGGTGTAGAGTGGACCAAAGTTAATAAACAGAGTTAATGATAAAAATAATACGAGGGTCGCTTTTGAAGTTTTTAATTATATAGAAACAAAATGCTATACTAGTTCAGTTTTTTACCAGTCTCGTCGCATATACATTTCGAAGATTCTACAATATTCGTAATTTAACGGTCAAATTATTAAACTTGATTGTTTCAAGAAAAAGACAAAACAATGGGTTCTTAAATTGTCTATTGACTTGCAAATTTTGATTGGATAAATCATCAAATTGGTGAATATATATACTCATATACATTAGATGAGATTCATGTTACTCAAAGGGTCAAATATAAAATGTTTATGTGTAATAATGAGTGAAAATTATTTTACTTTTGATTTCATTTTATGACTCAAAAAATGTAAAAGATTACGTAGAATAATACAGAAAGTCCGCCACCATAGTAAGTACTAGTAACTTTCCTCACGACGTTAAGTATGATTGAAGGAATTGAACTTAGTCCATATATAGGCTCCTATCAATAACAATGATCTTTATCCAATTAAAGAAACCGGCAATCATTTAAAATGATGAAGATATTCCAAACTTCAATTATATAAATCACTCCCATGTATATCAAACCAATGAGCTCACAATGTCGTACTTGATCTCTCTTTTTTATTAAAAAAAAATTAGACTCCTATCTAGTATTTAAACTGCGTAAACCTTTGGTCTTTCCCACAAATACAATCTCTTGCTTCCAATAACCAAACCTTGTTAATTTATAACTACACCATCCTATTCATCAAGAAAACAGAAATGGAGGTGATGGGAGGAGCTCCATTCATTGATGGAGATTGGGAATCCATCTGCAAAATCCTTTCATTCGATCAAGACTCCGACGTTGCGCATTCGATTTCCGGCAATGTCCTTCATGACGGCGGCCAAAGCCTAATTGAGTTGCTAATGGGCAATTCCAATATTACTAATCCTAGCACATCTCAATGTGAATTGGATTATCCATTTGATTACACTAACCATCAAGCTCTTCAAACCCCATTTTCGCACAATGCTAGTTTCATCAATGAAAATGAGGATTTTTCTCACTTTGTGCAACCTTGTGTTAATGATGATGATGATGATCAAATCTCTTCATTGACATCATCAACGTCTCTTGACATTCTTGCATCTAAGAAGAGAGTACGCTCCATGGATAATGTATGTTATAATGATCCATTATATATACATATGCGATTTAGTACTATTTGAGAAAAGAAAATGGCCAAGTTCTAACATTCTTGATCTCTTTTGTGGTGTAGAGGAAAATGCAGGCAAAGAGGAGCAAAATTGAAGCTTCTCAAGAAGAGGAGGAGCGAAAGTCGAGCAGCGAATCTTCCGATGATGAATCCAACGGCTCGCAAGAAGTGATCAATGAAGAATCTAAAGAGATTCCCAAATCGAATGGGAAGAAAAGAGCCAACAGAGGAGGTGCTACTGACCCTCAAAGCCTCTATGCAAGGGTAAATTTGCCAAGTGCATGAAAGTTTTGCCTTTTGTGTAAAGTAATCTTGATCCCTCTTTCTTTTGTTAATCTTTGTGTTTTGTTTCATGATGAATGCAGAAGAGAAGAGAAAGAATCAATGAGAGGCTGAGAACCCTACAAAATCTCGTGCCTAACGGAACAAAGGTTGACATTAGTACGATGCTCGAAGAGGCCGTTAGTTATGTAAAGTTCTTGCAAATGCAAATTAAGGTATGTTCCAAACCTGAACCTGGTTGAACCAGAGTTCACTTGACGTCTTGACCTATAACACAAACTTGAAATGTTCCCAACCGATTGACATGTCTTAATGTAGACAATCAATATTTCAAAGATGGGCTTCTTTCTTTTCCAATAGTAATTCTAACCAGGCAAAATGGAAGTATATATACATCTACAAGCTTGAATAGTTGAGTTAAGCACATATGCAATGTGGGTAATTAATTGTAGTGTTGATTGTAAATTTGTTGCAGTTGTTGAGCTCAGATGATATGTGGATGTATGCACCTCTGGCTTACAATGGATTTGATGTTGGCCATTACAATAGCTTCTCTTCTCAACTGCCAAGGCTTTGAAGCTAGAGATATACATGTGAAGATTATAGCTAATGCCCTCATCAAATTTTACTCTAATTATCATCTAATAAACTAATGGATGGTAGGGAGTGTGTGGAGTTTAAGCGTGTTAGAGGTATTATAGTTATTGACTTCATCCCTCTGTGATTTGTGTGTATAGGCTGTGACTTGTGAGATTGGTTGGAACATTCTTCCTTCAATTGATGTGTAAGAATGCTTTCTTTATTGGTTTCGGTTCATTCATTCAAAGGTTGATTAATGATACATCATATGAGAGTTAAGATGAAAACATGGCGCAGAATTATTTTTTGTGTGGAACAATCATGGCATTAATTTAACATATGAGCATTATCATTATACCAACTTGATAAACGCAAATGATAACACCCATCTCTTTGCATATATTAAAGAGAAAAAAAACATTTTGGTTTCCCTCCTTGAGTCATTCATATGTGTATGAAGTAGAAAGCAACATTTATATAAGAAATTAATGTTCTCAAAGGAATTAAAACATGGAGAGACTAAATAAATGGATAGTCGAACTAATGGACATGACACAAAATACCGTCAAAAAGGGTGAAAAAAAAAAGGACGCTAGAGGAAGGGGTTGAACCTTCGACCTTGTGGTTAACAGCCACACGCTCTAACCAACTGAGCTACTCCAGCTTTCGATTCCAATCTCAGCATCATTTTTAACAATTTGGACCCATCCCACGCGAGTGAAAGATGGGCTTATAGGCCCATATATTTTGCATTTAGTTCAGCCCAGACTCAACATAGAAACCGGCGTGCTGTGAGTAGTAATGCAAGAACTACTACTGTACAAATATGGTGAAAAAAAGAACTTTGAAAAATACTCTTTTTGGACAAGGACTTTGAAAAATACACTTAAATACACTCACCAACCAATAATATGGTTGCAATCACCAAATTGAAGAAGTATGTACTAGCTGACGTTCATCTTATACTAGGCTTTACTAATACTAACCTTTCTTGTGGAAATTGAAGAAGTACTAGCTGACACCAACTCAAATAGCTTTCATATCTCAGGATCGGACCTGCACTAACATGCAAGACTTGGAAGCGTAATATTAGTAATACATTAATTTAAGACCATGCACATATAAATCTAGCACAAAGTCCAGTCTGATTCCATGCACTTTACAATATAAAAAAGTAGTGATACACGTACCATCTTAATTACATCCTACTGTATATCTTGTAGACTAAAAAGTTGGAAACTTTATATTCCAAAACTTTATATATATATAAATATAATAGGGAGTCTGCATTTCTACATGATGCATGTTAATAGAATATTAGAATGTTGAGCATTAAAAGCTTAAAAATGATGGAATAAAGGAAGAAAGATAAAGATTCGTGGAGGCTCCCCAAGTCCTAACCTAATTACAGACGTACGTACGCTCTTTTTTTCTCACGTGGTCATAGCAGGGATTGTTAGTTCATTACCCTATAGAAAGTGATACCAACTTAGCAGTTAGCACTTAGCAGTTAGCAGCCTCTTTTTAGGTCCTTTATTTAAATTATTTTTCCTATTTACACCCTATTTTTTTCATTTTTGAAAAGGTGATACTTTAACTAAACTACCACACATCCTTTCCTTTTCCATTCGTGTGATAACGACTAAATAAGTTAGGCATATGTACATTGCACCCTATATATAGCTTTCCATATTGCATATATAGTGGAGTACGGTATATATTTACAAATTAAATAGGAAAAATGACTTTAAATAATACCAAGTAACAACTTTAAACCAATAATAATACCAACTTTAAAAATCCTTAAAAGCTATACAAACTATTCAAGTATTAACCGAAAACAATACGAGACTATTTTCCGTCACAATTTCCGGTAGCCCCGCTGACATGGCAACCGGAAAAGTGACATGACATCTCTAAATTTTACACCTTTTTTATATCTTTTTTTTTTTTTAAATGCCAACTCATTATTATTCAAAACAAAAAAAACAAAGGCTAATTAAACCCCAATAACATATACATACATGTACGTCTACTGTCTACCCAAATCAAATTACATAAACCCAAATTGAACATATCAAACATAATCGATCCAGAAGACAGAATACGAAGAACACGTAGCTCCACCTCGCACAATCGACGTCTACAATCGAGCAATCGATGACGCCCCATCACCAACTCCATCTCGCGCGACCCGGGAGAGATGTAAGGTTGTGGAAACCAAAGATCGTATGCCAATTCCCCAATGTACGGGATTTCGAAACCCTAGAATCAAAGAAGATTCCAATTTCTCGTAAATTTGAAATTCCCCGTATGCAATATTTTTTTGGATCGAAATTGAGAACTAAAACCCTAGAATTACAATACTTACCTGTTGCGTTCGAAATTAACAATCCAAATAAGGTCTCTTCTTGTGCTCCTGTTCTTCGTGTACGTGTTCTTCTTTGTGTGTGGCCTCTCCAATTTTTTGTTTGTCCTGTATTAATTAGGTTTTGTTTAATTTGATTTGGATAGACATACATGTACGATGTTTAATTTGGGTTTAATTAGCCTTTGTTTTTTTTGTTTTGAATAATAATGAGTTGGCATATAAAAAAAAGATATAAAAAAGGTGTAAATTTTAGAGATGCCATGTCACTTTTCCGGTTGCCATGTCAGCGGGGCTACCGGAAATTATGACGGAAATTAGTCTCGTATTGTTTTCGGTTAATACTTGAATAGTTTGTATAGCTTTTAAGGATTTTTAAAGTTGGTATTATTATTGGTTCAATGTTGATACTTGGTATTATTTAAAGTCATTTTTTCAATTAAATATATTGGATGTTAATTATCAAATGTAAATAAATAAGCTGTTGTCAGATGAAAAAGTGTGAATATATATGTGTGTTACAAGGGTGAAGGGTACGTACGTACGCTGACACGTTGTAAATCTACTGATGGATGTAGTGCAAGAGTGCGTACTATTGGGTGTGTAGGGTTGTAGGGATGCAAACGCAGCGGAAAACATTAACTTTGATCCCAAACCCTAGCCTAGGATCCGTATGATAATGTAGAACATGTAAATAGTTTAGACGATTACCTCAAGGAAGAAACCGAATTGCAAGTTCAAACCTTTCTTTATGATCACCAAAGAGCCCCAAGTGTTGCTCCTCTAGCGGTATCCACGCACACGAACGGGACGAAATTCTGCACCGGAAATCACTTGCTAGAATGCTAACCAATACGCAATATATTGAGAGAACTTGTATACGAAGGGAATTTATACACGGAGGGGATTTGGTTTGATCACGGCACTAGAGTTCCAATTGTGTGTACGTACATATCTACCAAAACCCAATATATATAGGCTAATTGATATCTATACGTGTAACCCAAGATTGGATCAAAAATCTTAACTGATATTATATTATCAATTTGTTAAGATTTTATCTTATCCACTTGCTTTAAAAGATAAACTTCTATCTATTATCTTTTATTGATCCAATTTTCTAAAATTATAATTAATCAAATATCCTTATGATTAATTATAAATATCTAAGAAAACAATCTTATCTCCAAATTTATCTCATGGGCCTAATTTAAGACTAAGACCCATCAAACCCGACCCGGTAAAAAACTAGACCCGACAGCTTGGTTATTGTGCATAACTATCAATCTCCCACTTGCACTATTACCAAGCTCAAGTCATTACCGTATTAATCTTGGGTTTAATGTCAACTCTCAATTTCAAGTTTCCCCATCTATCGTGCTTATGCGTGTGACCCTCTAGGTTTCTATCATGAAGGTAGTGTTATCCAACACAAGTCAAGGTAACAGTCTAGCAACAATTGTTGACCACGTACCCAACAAGATAGAAATGGTTGGTGAACCATATACCTCTATGAAATGATTACTGTGTAATTCAATCTCTTCATCCTCAAATATCTAGATCAAGCTAGTGCACGATGCGTCACCACTCGGCTCAATCAATTTACTTGGTTTAGCAGAGATAACCTAGACTCAAAATATTCTACCATGGCCATGGATTTTAGAGTCACTTATATCTCAACCAAGTGGCCCGCGATATCAACTCTCTAATCCAAGAGAGGGATGAATCCTTTCTTGACTCAACCACTATCCTCTCTACACTTTGTCTTAGACCTAATAACCGCCTTAATTGTAACTCATCAATAAGTTACGTTGAACGGCATCAAAGTTAAGACTCCATGCATAGGATTATGTGATAGTCTCAAGTCATGAGATCACTTACACTCCTTCATTTAGAGGAGGAACCAATGACGCTTAATACATGTGGTATCCTCTAATTCGGGTCAATCCGGTGGCTCTACATATACTTGAGCACCCACATGAATGACTTGGAAGAGCTATCCCTCGGTTCAGCGAGATGAACCTGTAGTCTATTCACATGTTGGTTTATAGTTTCGATATCCCCTCTCGATACTAATCCAACCAAGGACAATTTAAGAATATAACCTTGTTGTAAAATTCTCACTGACAATAACCACTATATTGTCATTTTACACAAGACATTATACTCTATGGAATTTTATCAACATTATATGTTAGCAGAAAACAAATAAATATGATAAATACTGCCTTTTAAATAAATATATTACTGTCACATAAGTAACTCTTGTTCGACAAAATGCATACTATAAAGTATCTCGCATAGATCAATGCCAAACTCTAAGTCCTAAACCCCTCACATAATAGTCATGTTTCTGCTGAGGTAAGGCCTTAGTCAATGGATCTGCAGTGTTTTCATCACTTGAAATTCTGCTCAATGCAACATCTCCTCTTTGGATTATTTCTCTAATGATGTGGTACTTCTGAAGTACATGTCTGGATCGTTGGTGAGATCTTAGTTCCTTAGCCTGTGCAACAGCTGCATTGTTGTCACAGTACAAACTAACTGGACTCTCAATGCTAGGAACCACTCCAAGCTCTGCAATGAAGTTCTTGAACCAAACTGCTTCCTTAGCCGCTTCTGAAGCTGCTATGTACTCGGATTCTGCCGTAGAGTCAGCAACTGTATCTTGCTTGGAACTCTTCCAAGAAACAGCTCCACCATTCAGGCAAAACACATAACCCATTTGCGACTTTAGATCATCTTGATCTGTTTGGAAACTAGCGTCAGTATAACCTCTGACCACCAGCTCCTCTTCTCCTCCATAGACCAAAACCATATCCTTGGTTCTTCTCAAATATTTGAGAATGGTCTTCACAGCACTCCAGTGTTCCTCACCTGGATCGGACTGATATCTACCCGTCATACTTATTGCATACGAGACATCAGGCCGCGTACATGTCATGGTGTACATAATGGACCCAACCGCAGAAGCGTAAGGTACACTACTCATCCTGTCTCTCTCTTGTTGTGTCTTTGGACACATCTGCTTAGAGAGACGTACACCATGTGACAAGGGCAAAAATCCTCTCTTGGAATCTTGCATTTTATATCTGTTCAAGATCTTGTCAATGTACGTGCTTTGACTTAGACCAAGCAACCTTTTAGACCTATCTCGGCGTATCTTAATCCCTAAGATATAGGCTGCTTCACCTAAGTTTTTCATGGAGAAGCACTTACACAACCATGCCTTGGTAGCCTCCAAGAATGGCTTATCTTTCCCGATGAGGAGAATATCATCCACATACAAAACTAGAAACACTAATGTGCTCCCACTAACCTTTTTATAAATGCAAGGATCTTCTGAATTTCTAATGAAGCCAAATTCCTTGATGGCTTCATCAAATCTCAGGTTCCAACTCCGAGACGCTTGCTTCAATCCGTAAATGGATCTCTTCAACTTACAAACTTTATTTGTGCCTGTAGGCGATTCAAACCCTGGAGGTTGTTCCATAAAAACTTCCTCTATTAACTTCCCATTTAGGAAAGCGGTTTTCACATCCATTTGCCAAATCTCAAAGTCGTAGTAAGCTGCTATTGCAAGCAAAATCTTGATAGACTTTTGCATGGCTACCGGTGAAAAAGTTTCCTCATAGTCAATTCCATAACGCTGAGTAAAACCTTTTGCAACCAACCTTGCTTTATAGGTACTTATGTTACCATCCATGTCTGTCTTCTTCTTGAAGACCCATTTGCAACCAACAGGTTTTACCCCAATTGGTGCATCTACCAACTCCCATACTTCGTTGGAATACATGGAGTCCATTTCAGAATTCATGGCGTCCAGCCATTTCTCAGAGTCAGGTGAAGTTAATGCTTCCTTCTAGGTTGAAGGTTCATCATCATTCTCGATGAGCAACACTTCACCTTGCTCAGTGACGATAAGGCTCATTCTTTCCGGCTCCTTTCGCACTCTTGAGGACCTACGTAACTCTTGCATTTCCGCAATCTCAGGTTCTGGCTGAATTCGCCTAACCAATTGCTCTTGTTCCAACTCATTTGTTGAATCTTGAATCTCCTCAAGACTTACTTCACTCCCACTACTCTCTTTAGAGATGAACTCCCTTTCCAAGAAAGTAGCATACCGAGCAACAATCACTTTATGCTCATTTGGAATGTAAAAGTAATATCCTTTTGTTTCCTTAGGATATCCAACAAATGTGCATTTAACAGATCTGGCTGCAAGCTTATCTGGATTTGAGCTCTTCACATAAGCTTCACAACCCCATACTTTGAGATAAGACATGTTAGGCTTATGACCTAACCAAATCTCATATGGTGTCTTATCTGCTGCCTTAGTTGGGACACGGTTTAGTGTGTGGATTGCTGTTTCCAAAGCATAACCCCAAAATGTCAATGGAAGACTTGCATGACTCATCATTGATCTTACCATGTCTAAAAGAGTGCGATTCCTTCTTTCAGAAACACCATTCCATTCCGGCGTTCCAGGAGGAGTTAGTTGTGAGACTATTCCACACTCCTTCAGGTAATCAATGAATTCTTGGCTCAAATACTCGCCACCTCGATCTGATCGAAGAGCCTTTGTTTTCCTGCCAAGTTGATTCTCTACTTCGTTTCTGAACTCTTTGAATTTATCAAAGGTCTCGGACTTGTTCCTCATTAAGTAGACATATCCATATCTACTTAAATCGTCTGTGAATGTTACGAAGTAAGAATAACTACCTCTAGCTTGAGTCGATAGAGGTCCACATACGTCACTATGTATGAGCTCTAGCAACTCTTCTGCTCTCTTACCTTTCTTGGTAAAAGGTGCCTTAGTCATTTTTCCTTGTAAACACGCCTCGCATCTATCTATGGATTCAAAATCAAAGGAATCCAAATAGCCTCCAGAATGGAGTTTAGCGATACGTCTCTCGTTTACATGACAAAGTCTGCAGTGCCATAAGTAGGTAGTTTTCGAGTCATCCTTTTTCTGTTTCTTTTCAACAATGCATGATACTGACTTTTCTAAGTTCAAAAGATATAAACCATTATATAATATTCCACTACCATAGAACAAGCCATTCAAGTAAAACGAAAAGGTTCGATTTCCATACTCAAATGTAAAACCTTCAATATCCAAAACCGGAACTGAAATAATGTTCTTGGTAGAACTAGGAACATAATAACAATTGTTCAAATCTAGAACTAAACCACTTGGCAAGGTGATAGAATAAGTCCCGACGGCTAAAGCAGCAATCCTTGCTCCATTAACACCTCGTATATCCACCTCGCCTTTGGAAAGCCTCCTGCACCTACTTAGTCCCTGCAAATTCACACAAATGTGAGAAAAGCAGGCGGTATCCAATACCCATGAAGTAGAAACAGACATACTGCACTCAACTAAGATACCTGATCCAGTATCTTTGTTTTTCTTCTCTAAGAAGCTTGTGCAATTCCTCTTCCAGTGACCCTTCTTGCCACAATGGAAACATGTAGCTTCTTTCTCCTCAGCTACAGGTTTCTGCACCCCTTTCTTTGGCTTATCATCTGTCTTCACTTTCTTGGCCTTGGAATTTCCCTTTCCCTTGCCCTGTCTCTTGTTCTTGTTCACATTAAGAACTAGTGAAGACTGCTTTGCTGATTTTGACGCTTTAATGTCCTTTTCAGCAGTTCTTAGCATAGCCAAAACATCTGGTAGAGTTTTCTTCATGTCATTCATATTGAAGTTCATGATAAACTGTGAAAAACTCTCCGGCAATGATGACAAGACTAGATCCATTGTTAAATCTTGATCCATGGCTACCCCCAAGCTTCCGAGCCTCTCTATGTACCCGATCATTTTCAGGACATGAGTCTCCACTGAGGTACCTTCTTGCATCTTGCAGTTAAACAGGGATCTAGAGGTATTATAACGCTCAACCCTTGCATTCTCTTGGAATAGATCACGTAGGTGAGCATCAATTTCCCTGGCACTCATGCCATCATGTTGCTTCTGCAATTCAGGAACCATTGCAGACATCATGATGCATTCTACGTCTATCTGATCATCCATGAATTTCTTATAGGCCTGTACTTCGGCCTCTGGGGCGCCTTCACCCGGTTCGTCCGGGATTTCTTCTTCTAGGATGTATAACTTTCTTTCATGCCTCAAAACAATTTTCAGTTTCCTGAGCCATTCAAGATAGTTAGGTCCACTAAGCAAATTATCCTTATCCAGGATATGTCGCAATGTCAAGGTTCCATAGCTGTTACTCGCCATGATATCTACATCAACAATGCACAGAGGATTAGTATTCTTAACAAATACATTTAAATAAAAGGACTTTTATAATATGTCAAAGCTCCCACTATTTTAATCAAAATCAATAGCCCTCACTAATGATCTCGGAGAATTTTGTTGCATAAATTCTCTAGTGGGACTGAAACCCCAACTTGTCTAGTTTGCACACAACTTTAGCTGTACCTACAAACTAGATTCATTAGGTAGGCCTTAACTTTGCCAATTGCAATTCCATGCAACTTTCAGTATCCGTTGGATGGCTATCTCGCCTATAACTCAAATCCATGAATTATATGTCCAACACTTGCCCCTTGAACTACTCAACCTTAACTTTGGCTAACAAGTTGAATATCCAAGATAAGTCGACCCATCAATTAGTAAAGAAAAACTATAGACAATTTTCATATGAGCCCACAACTGAGCTGTACCGACTCACATGAAAAATTCTATCTATTTTCTTAACTCAATTAATGGAGGGCAAAATAAACTTGACTTAATATTTATAACGAGGGATTTTAACCTGCACAATTTTAATCTCACCAAATACATACACACTAGTATAAATTGAACCATACATACTTATATATCACTTAATAAGTCATGCGCACCGAACAATATATATATATATATACAGTCATGTACGTAAATATGCAAACAGTGATATATGCACAAAGAGAAATGCACATACGTGAACTGTCATGAATTTACATGTACCGACAACACAATCATGCATGATCGGCAAAAAGTATCAAATAGTGCATGCCTACTAATAATAATTAACAAAAGACTTTTAATTACAATTAGATTTAACTATGCATGGCATCACCGATAAAAAACAGCATATCGTAGCAATTCAACACGTAGAATTAACACGTATTACGCATGCAATAACTAAGTCTAATCAACACCGATCAAAACAGTATTGAAACAAACTTGATTCCTGTATATACTAGATAACCATTAAAATTACCAATATACAGATACATGCTATCACATATTTCGCACGCCATACATAACAATTAAATCAAATATTTAAAACCAAAACTTGATTTTAATTGTACTAAATAGCATACGAAATATAATTAATCAAACACCCTATTGAACATGCTTTTCTACGCATAGAATCAAACACGGCTCTGATACCACTGTAGGGTTCTAGGGATGCAAACGCAGCGGAAAAACATTAACTTTGATCCCAAACCCTAGCCTAGGATCTGTATGATAACGTAGAACATGTAAATAGTTTAGACGATTACCTCAAGGAAGAAACCGAATTGCAAGTTCAAACCTTTCTTTATGATCACCAAAGAGCCCAAAGTGTTGCTCCTCTAGCGGTATCCACGCACACGAACGGGATGAAATTCTGCACCGGAAATCACTTGCTAGAATGCTAACCGATACGCAATATATTGAGAGAACTTGTATACGAAGGGAATTTGTATACGGAGGGGATTTGGTTTGATCACGGCACTAGGGTTCCAATTGTGTGTACGTACATATCTACCAAAACCCAATATATATAGGCTAATTGATATCTATACGTGTAACCCAAGATTGGATCAAAAATCTTAACTGATATTATATTATCAATTTGTTAAGATTTTATCTTATCCACTTGCCTTAAAAGATAAACTTCTATCTATTATCTTTTATTGATCCAATTTTCTAAAATTATAATTAATCAAATATTCTTATAATTAATTATAAACTAGTTTAACCCCCGTACCATTATGGGTAATGTGATTATAAATCCAATTTAATATAGATATGTAATAGCAATGATCACGTTAAAATTATAGGATCATATATTGTGATTAGTGTTTTTTTACCAATAGTAAATCAACTCATAAAATAAATAAGTTGGATTTATTAAAAAATTACTTTACGATAAATATCACGTTTTATTAAATAATAATATTTATCAGAAGATTATAACTAATTCTTGGTAAGTGATAATTCATGATTTTCGAGATAATTCATACTTTTTGGTAAATTTTAAGTAATTTTTACGGGATAAGAATATATGAGATTCTAACTACCTAATTGGAATAAAAGAGGGCCCAACTTATTATTTTATTTCAGAAATGACACGTGGCGCAAATTTTTATGAAGACATTGTCTCCGCTTTATACTATAGGTAGTATAGATATCTAAGAAAACAATGTTATCTCCAAATTTATCTCATGGGCCTAATTTAAGACTAAGACCCATCAAACCCGACCCGGTAAAAAACTAGACCCGACAGCTTGGTTATTGTGCATAACTATCAGGTGCAGGCAAGTAGTTAGAAGTTGTATAATTGATCATGTGAAATGATCAGACTCCATCTTCAACCATGCATTACTCACCACCACAGGTTAAGAGATTATAGACCACTTGCAGAGGTATTTACAAACGGTTCACCGACACCGTTTTTTTTATAATATATAATATCCACTTGTTCTATTTTCTAACTGTTCTTAATTTCATGTGTGAAGTTTTGATCAAATTTCACTCAAATTGAACTTCATTTGATGGAGCATATGTTGATGTTCCTACTATATTAGGAATCTTTGCCCCTCTGTCTATGAGTGTGATACAATGTAGGGGCCAATTAAAACCAATTAACCCTACACAAATAAACAATTCACATTTTTCTGGAAAATAGAAAATAAACTTTACAAGGATGGTACGATCCAATAGAATAGTAGTAAACCTGTTATAAGATTTAAGGACTCAAATCTCTATGCTAATACACTAAGAGTAGTTAAATTTTCTTAATTTCTTGACTGTCGGTGTGTACATTAATTCTGTATCACCAAAATATATCCTAAATATATACGGAGTACTACTTTATTTTTTTTGAAGAATTAGACAGACAAACATAATTAACTGAAAGAGAGTAGCTGATAAGAGCCAGCTAGGGTTTTGTACGTGGTGGATCAGAGTACATTAGCATAGGACAAATTGAAATGTTGGTATATATCTCATGTCATATATTTGTTGGTATACAAGTTGTTGGTAAGTGCTAAGCAGGAAGCCATGTACAGACCACGCCCATAAATTAAGACACTACTGTATTAATTTTGCAGTCTTGTAAGAGCGTATATAAATTAAGAGCGTTTAGAAATTAATTAGTTGGAATGGGAAGGCATGTGATCGAGCACACTGCCCACTACACTGAGGATAATAGTATATATTTGGCAGGTCATTTAGAAGAATTTTTTTTGTTTGTTGGTCATTTAGAAGAATTGTTGGCTACAAGATGAGCATTTGAAGAATCCATGCTGCATAATTTACAAGGAGTAGTTTGTTTTGTGTTTTGAGGGGATTGCAAATATATTCTCCCAAAAGAGATTTTTTGTGGTCAAAACTTTGGGAGTCTCAACTCCTTTTTTTTTTCACTCTGCAGGATTCCTTTTTTTACAGCACTACTGATCTTTATGTGTCTGTAAATACAAGGTTACTACTACCTCATTATTACTGCATGTTTCAGTTGGCACAAACTAACATACACAGTCGCTTTGAATTTACCAGAGTACCTTTTCTTCCACTATTTCCGCATTTTTCTCATTTTTTCACTTGTTGGATTGGATCCATTAGGGGTGGGGCACCGGTCCAAGATTGAACCGAACTGTACCGGGATCGGATTGCTCAAATCTAATGGATTGGGGACCGGAATGGGAAAATCCGATCTAGTGCGGTCCGGTCCAGTTTGGACCGGATTTTTATTTTTTTTTAAAAAAAATTGTTAAGAAAAAATACTTTTTATTTTTATTTTTTATAATATAGTTAAAGAAATCATATATGATTAATGAAAAATATAATATTATTAAGTATATAATATAAATGTGAAACTCAAATATTAAAAATAGACTATATAACATTAAAATTTATTTAATTTTAATTTTTTATTAACTTTATAAAAATCCGGTCCGGACCGGGACTGAGAACCTCCATTTTAATGGACCGGGGACCGGACCAGACCGGATTTTCTGTGTCATTTTTAGAGGTTCTTTCATTCGAAAGTCCCCACACAAAATTAGCCTCCAAATTTTGGAGAATATAGACGAAACATTACTCATCTTCCTCCTTTGCAATTAAAAAACCTCCTTGGCATGCATTATGGTCTACAATACAGTGAATACACTGTGTATGAGAAAGTGTGAGTTGGTTTTCTGGCACTTATATGACGTGGCCTTTCCTTCTTGTCAAGTAAACATGAACTTCATTTATTCTAATAGGAAAAATTGCAGAATATAGCAACTTTTGGGAATTATTGTGAAAAATAACTTAACTTTTTAAATTGCATTGAATAACTCATATTGTGTATAGGATGGGGTGTGATCAATAGCTAGCCTATGTGTCATCTAAGATGTTAGTGTTAATATTGATATTTCTCATAATGAATTTTGACAAATCCTAAATGACAATTTCGATCATGTTATGTGATCCTTAGTTATAACAAAATCTCGTATTTAACAAACCTTTAAGCGAGTGATGGCGACCTAAGTATGTACCGGCCCTCATAGTTAAGGTTATTTGTAGCAATTGTTTAAATTCATGCAATTTCCTACAGCCATTGTAAAAAGTTATCTGTTAATAATGGAACAAAGTTACAATGTAGGCAAAAATAATGTACTAAAGTAAATCCAGTGATCATTCACCTAACTTACTATCGGCAGCTAGCCAATATTCAAATTTGATCATAGTAATGAACATGAATTATTCCATCTAAAAATAGACGGTTTCATTGTGTTGCAAACAGGCAGATAAAACTATACAGGCTAGCAAGCTAGCTAGAGTTCAAGTTTTAGGGTTACTTTTGAGAGTATATATAATTCTACTTGTCTGATTTATTCACATTTATTCGAGTATTTTGAGACGCTTGGCGCATCAGTTCATTGATTGAGTTCATGAATTTACCACGAAGGAAATCACAGCTCAGTCTCACCCACACATGCAAATACTGAAATACATATATATACATACTTTCTTCACAAGGCTTTTCTACACACAAAATGGAAGAGTATGTATTTTTTTCCTTGGATAAAAGATTAAAAAGAATCTATGAATAATGTGATGCATGGCAGATTAAAGGGCCCCTGCTCTCCTGGGTTTGTTGACTGAATTCATCTCCAAGAAATGAACACTCTGAATCTGAACCCATACAATAATAATTTGCATGTCTAGTGACAAGTGAAACATTAAAACTATAGAACATCAATTCAATACCTAGTAAATTAGTTTAGGTAGCCATGAATTAAGTTCCATTTTTTTCTTTTTGTGTTCACTTAATTTTTTACTAAGAAATTTTTGTTCACGGGAGTAAAATAATTTGATGCAAGCCATGTACTCAGAAGTTGCAGGAGATGTGATCAAATTAAATTTGTTCTATAAAATGTAATTAATGTACGCACGCCTAATGTTATCACTAGCATTTCTTAATGACGAAGCTCATTGTTATTGTTATCTTATGCGGATGGTCTTTTTTATTTTATCACCTAATACTATAATTACTACTCTACATTAAAAAGTAATTAGGTGGGATCTCTGATTTCTGGCCCTGTTACCCATTAATGTCCTCTTAACAGTACAGCAGATAATTTTAAAAAACACTTGTACAACTTTTTTGGTAGAAATTAAACACTAGCTTGTACAACTATGCACATTGAAATATTGATATTGTCTGTCACAAATTAAGAAGATGTTCATGTTGTATTAATGTAAAAGCTAGCTAAGATATTCATGTTAGATTGGTTTGGGTTATGTGGTCAAGGTACGTACGGTTGAATGGATTATTTAGCAATAATCATCGATCATAACAATGATAGAGATCCTATCACTAAAAATCAAACTCAATACTCCATGAAACAAAGCTCTCTGAAGAATTAAGTATGTCCTATTTTTGTACTAGCTTTTAGGAGGGGGTAATTCACCTTTTAAAAGTGGAAACACAAAAGAATTTATGTATATATATATATATATATATACTACGTGCATTTCACACCTGATCGAAGTGCTGATTTTTTTTTGGTAAGAGAAACACAAGGGCGAAAGCCCGAGGAAACTACAGCCTAATGGACCGAGTTATCGGCCTCCCACATTGATCAAATTCAAGTGCAACACAAGAACTTGAAGGGGGCTCGATAAGAATGTGAAAACCAAAAGACAAGGCCTGGCGAGAGAGTCCGCGACCGTGTTCGCTTCCCTAAAGACCTATAATCCGGCTCCAAAGAGCCTCTTTGATCAATGTCAACGAATTTTTAGTGAAGTTGGAATTCAAATTTGTCATTATACTTCCAATATAATTTGTCCTGTTTTTCAATTCCATCTCAAGAGATTCCATTTTGTAGTTACTAAATTAAATAATATTCACTCCATCATATCATTTTTATCTCTATTGTATTGCGTACGGTTTGTTCCTTTATAATTGACAAAGTAAAAGATACAAATATTATGATATCTAGTGGTAGAAATAACTTAATTTTAATATTATAGCATGGAAAAGGATCCGAATTTCTTACTTTATTAGTTAAGAATATCATCATCGTTAATATTGTTAAATCACTCTAGAATTCCAATTTCATATCGTTATAATTAACACAAGAGACGGCAAAGACTTGTAGACCTAGAACATTTGACCAAAAGAAGAGCGTAGTACGCAAAAATGTAACGGACCACAAAAGGTGGAATCTTTTCAACAAACACAAAATCCCGTATCCTTAAAACATTGCTGAAATGCACACTCAAGCACGTCCACAGGCCCCCCCAAACCCCCTATTGGAAGGTGCATCTCACGCCCCCTCCTCAGCACGTGAGCCCCCCCTATCGAAAGAGGGCAGCCTGGCCTCTGCCAAATCCAGTCAAAGCTGGAGTCAAGCCCCCCCTCTTTCTTTTCTTTCTCCCGCGCACAACAGAACAGAAATAAATGAGCGAGCAGAATTTTAGGAGAATAAAACTCAGTTTTTAGAGTAAAAGCCGTTTCTGATTCATCACTCCTCCCCCCGCTACATTTGGCGCTTTTTCATCACCCCCTAATCGTTAATCCCATCCCTCTCTCTCTCTAGAACGTGAATTTAGCAGTTGATAATGAAAAAGGGAATAAAAATAAATGTTAAAAAATAGAAATCCCCACCACTACTTCTACCATCCCCAATCTTATTATTCTCTTCTGCAAAACTGAGAACTCAATCCCACCCACATAATAATAAGCAGAGGCAGAGAAAATGGAGAAGAACCCATCTTCCTCTACTAGTACACTTTCTTTGCTATGCCAGGAAACAGGATTTAGTAGCTTGGCTGAAGAAGAAGAAGAAGACCACCCAGATTCATCATCATCATCATCGCTTTATAGCCTGATTTCCTCCAACAATGGCTTCTCTGACTCGGAGGAGTATGTTCAACTGTTATTGGAAAGGGAGAAGATTGATTACTCTGTTCTCACCCCCAAACCGGATAGTTTGAGTGATTTCATCAAGATTGCCCGTCTTGATGCCATCAATTATATTCTCAAGGTCAGTCTTTTAATCCCTATTTCATGTAACACCCTTGAGAATTTATAGGGGATTGGGGTATTCCCCATGTCAACAAGAGCTCAAAAGAACTATGAAGTTAAGCGTGCTAGGACGAGAGTAGTCCCAGAATAGTTGGCAGTGCTTCTGGGGCCTCACGCCTTACATTTCATAACTTCTCTTCACTTTGACCTTATCTTTTTTTGTGCTTTTGATGATGATTTGGGTTCATGTTCTTATTAGGTAAGGGAATTATTGGGATTTGAGTTCCAAACGGTCTATTTGTCAATCACATACTTGGATCGGTTCCTCTCCATAAGAACATTGCAAGTGAGTTTTGCTTACAGATCTTGCACTGATTCTTTCAAGCTGAGCAAATTCTCTAACTTTGGTTAAAGTATTTGATACAGGGTGAAAAGCCATGGGCAATGCAGCTTCTGTCTATTGGGTGTCTATCGCTAGCCACTAAAATGCAAGAGTCCACTTCATGGGGGTTGTCATCGTTTCAAGTTGGGGAGTTCAGATTTGAAGATAAATCAATCCAGAGAATGGAGCTTCTAATCCTATACACATTGGAGTGGAAGATGGGTTCAATCACCCCTTTTGCCTATTTGCCATACTTCATCAGTGTGCTCTTCACTAAGACTCCACCTTGGATCACTCTTAAAGGGATTCTAGAGCTTGTAATCGGCCTTGTCAAAGGTAATTTCATGTTAATTGAAATAGGTGTCAAATCTGAAATGGGTATTCAAAATTTAACGATTTAGTCAATCACAAGTCCCAATTACTGATTTTTGCAGATTGAATATTAATGAAGCTAACAGTTGATAATGATATGCAGATGTCAACTTGATGGATCATTATCCTTCTGCTATAGCATTAGCTGCAGTTTTGCTGTCATTGGATCAGAGGTTTACAAGGAAAACATTGGAGTTAAAGATCAAGTCCATACCTTACAGTACACTTCTTGATCTTGTGAGTGTTTTGCGGTCCCTTTTTCTCAATTTTCTAATTAAGATTTCTTGGTTAGGATGCTTGGACTTATTCAAATGGTTTCCTTTTTAATGCAGGATGATGTGTGTAGTTGCTACTTTATAATGCAACAACCAGAGAGAGATCCATCAAAGATTCCAAAGTTGCTATCTTCACCAGATTTATCACCAATAAACATAAGTCAAATGGGCAATTTTAAAAGCTCCCCAGGTACGTCTTCGATTAGCAGCAAAAGGAAGAGGCTTGATTTTGATGGCGCTGGCGATCAACATCAAAATCAAAATCAAGGTTTCTCTGATAAGAAACAGCGCGAAAGTGACAACATAGTTGCAAAGTTCTAATGGAGTAGTTAGTTTTCCTACGACTTAGAATGTCAAGCGGAAAAGGATGGTAAGTATAATGAGAATCAAATAATGTTTAAATTTTTTTTTTATAGCTTTTGGAAATATTTGCTACAATATGAGTGTTTATACAAGTAGAAGTCCATAAGTTGGAAAAGGAGAGTTGAAAAAGGAGCACAGCATGTGTTGAAAGTTGTATTCAGTAATGTGCATTCATTTTCTCTTCTTGGGTTTAGACACTTAAACTCAAGATTTTCATTTTATTCCTCCCAAATTTCATACATTTTATAGGGTATGTGCCTAAGATCCTTGTAATCCTAGCTTTTGAGGGGTTCCCTGGGATGATCTCTTCTTCTTTTTTAATGTGATTTTTTATGCATCTGTGTTGGATGTTGGCCATCATCAAAGTTTGTAAAGTTGAATGTGACTGGATTTGTTTGAATGTCTGGAGCTCTGTCTTTTAAGGTGGGGCCTTTACGTCTAATGTGAAACTTGCCCTGTTTTTGAGGGTTCATCAAAACCATGACCTGACCCCTCAAAAAATATGTTATGTTTTATGTTATGTGTTTCTTGATTGTATATAAATTTTCCTGTTTCTATATAATTTCTTTTGTGTTATTTCCATACCCAATAATCAGAGTAGTTGCCCATGTCAGTTCCACTACGAAAGGATATGCTAGCTGTATAGAAAAGCCATAAAACCCATACATCACCTACTGAAATGGCAAGCTATAATCAATTGGTCCATCTTCCTTGTCTTCTTGAATTCAGATTTGATATTTCCATTTCAAATGTTCAGAGAAACAGACCAAAGTTACAACGAGATGGACATATGTGTAAATGGTCATTTAATGTCTCTGATGATATTAACCATAATGACAGTGAAACAGTGAAAATTGTCTGGAGTAAATATAGTTAACTAAAAAAAGACCAAGCCTCGTTCTGCCATTGGCTTCCTGCCAAGCTTAAATTGTCTACTCTCATGGTAGGCCTACTTGACAACTCATTTGTACAGGGTTATTTTTATACTTGGTACTTTGATCTCTGTCACAAAGCTATCCACACACTTTGAGTGTTATGGTTATAGCTCAAAGAAGAGCAGACATTACAAGTACAATAAAAAACACAAAGGAAGAAGCAAAGGAGAAATGTGTACCAAAATGAAACCATATAGAGAGAGCAAAGGAAAGGAGGGAGCTGGCTTGAAAAGACCCAATTTTGACATGACATTCAATTGCTGAGATTTACTAGCATTTGAAATTTGAATTGCAAAGATCCATAGATACGGCCTACGGGCGCAATCAAATTTGACGTTTATATGTGTCTTGTACTAATTATTGTTCATGTACCCCTTGTGTTTCAAAAACTCGTCAGGGAAACAAACAAAATACACGGGTTGTTACTTACCTGACATTTTTGTGCCCCATCAACCAGCTGCGTTTTGTTGTTTTTTGCCGTAAAAAGAGTTGTTACTTGTCAAGACATTGAATTTCATCAAATTAAAAATTTAGTTGTAATGTCATTTCTTATTACATTGTAATACTTGGAAGCTGTAGTAGGTATAAACATCAAACAAATCACGTTTCAGTTCTTACGACTGTTTTGTGTGTCAAGTTTCAAAAACAAAAAGCAGTAAATAAGATTACAAATTTAGTGCACAATGGACGGTATCCTGTCTACATCAGGGTTCGCATGCCAACAGCCAAGCTTTTAAAAGCTACGATGCAAACTCAACCACGATTTTGTCATACGAGTAAATACAGAAAAAGTAATCCAGAAGTTCAGGAAAAAGCGACAAGTATCACATGTTAATCATGGGAGGTTTGACAGACAACCATGGAGTAATTTCCAGTCAAATGAAGAAGTGAAAAATGTCAGTTCAGAATTACCGAGTATCAAATCAGACGAGAGATTCAAAAGAAGAGAAAGAGAACATCCAGTACCAAAATCTTCTCTTTACAGGCAATTGTGATCACATCAAACGTAGTGGCAGTTTGGCAGAACAGCCGTACAAACTAAGAGGCATATGAAGTTCAATTTAATACAAGGAAGAATCAACCAGCTAAATGCATTGACAATAAGGCATTTCTGGGAAATAATTTGCACGAGAAAAGGGTTGCAGAGTCAATTTACCTTCTTTCTCTTGTTTTTTCTTTTGATATCAGGGGACCATATAGTTGGCAAATTTGGCACCGTAGGTAAATTTCTTGCCAGCTGACGCAGTTGCCAGAGGAAATCTACTTTAGGGTCATTTTGATCATACAGGGATCATCTTTAAGGCAGCGGCCACAGGCATGCCGAGGAAGCCTAGCAGGACACTGGTTGCCCATTGGTGTAGAGTCAGGGGTGACGTGTTCGCAAAAGTTCCAAGGAACTCAATGATTATGATCTGGAACAGAACAGTGCAAGCCAGAACAGCCACAAAGACATAGTTTTTCAGGATGCCAGAGAACACATTGATTTTCTCCATCTCCCTGGAGCTGATCTCATTGAACACCTGTAGGATAAATAATATAGTATCAAGCAATAGAGATTGTAAGTAAGAAGATGATGGAAGGATCACACAGCTTGTGGTAAATATCATGTATGACAAAACACTGGATGAAGAAGAATCCATTTACTTTTCCTGATTTATGGGCATGTTTATTCGGGAGAAGGTTAGAGAAGGACAGATTTCTGTTTCATGTTTACATATCAAAGCTTTTCATTTGTAGTTCATTTTCTAACAATCCTAATGGTGTTCACAGTCCAGATAAAACTGAACAAAACAAACAGAGCCTATTCGATTTGGTTTTCAGCTTTCATGTGTTTGAGGATCAGTTCTGGTTCAGTCAAATCAACTCTCTTAACACTACAAAGTGTGTGTTTGATTTATTCGGTCCAAAACCGAACTTAACTGAGTAAAACAGAGCCAAATCTGAACCTCAACTCAAATCCTTTCAGCTCAGTTTTTAGTTCATCAAAATTTCAATTTTTGGTTCGTTTCTGGACCAATCCCCACAAGCATCAAGTCTCATCCCAATCTAGTTGGCTCACTGTTACTTCTTTGTTTAGCAAATTTCATATGAATATAAGTTGTTAAGGTTATTATTTTATTTGCAAGAGCTTCGGCAGTATAATTTGTAAATTCCTCTTGGACTTATTTTTTGGACAAATTTAAGAAGCAAAAATACCTGGCAAAACACAAATGAGTTGAAAATCAACGTGTTCAGGATCAAATCAGAGGACGGGCCATCTAATCCAAAAGCTTCTTTCCCCCTGGTCTGAAGATACCATATCACAACAAACTGATACAGAGACTGCCCCAAGATATTCCTCCACATCACGGTGCTGATAATACTGCCTTTCCTACCAACTGGATGTCGCTTCATCAAATCATCATTTGGAGGCTCTGTGGCCAGAGCTAATGCTCCAAGAGTATCCATAATCATGTTAACCCATAAGAGTTGAACAGCGGTAAGTGGTGCATTTCCTGCAAATAAGTGATGCCAAGTTTAATAACAAGGATAAGGAAGCAGATGTATGACATTCTGATGGACAAGGTAATAGATTTAAAAACTAAGTGGCAATACTAAGGTACTATAAGTAGTGTCCTGGACAAAGAGAACTTCTAAAGACAGTAACAATTGTGCTATTTCTTTTTTCCTGTTGCAAGCTTCAAGGGTGGACTACTGGCTTTAATGGCAGAAAGACAATGGTACATAGGAGGCTAAGTATGCGATGCATCTATCATGTCTTAATACTTGGATCTATTTTCAGTTACCTGTCAAACAGGCTGAACAGAAGTTGACAACGAGAGCAACAATATTGACGGTCAATTGAAACTGTACGAATTTCTGAATATTTGTATATACTGAGCGCCCCCATTTAGCCACAGTCACAATTGTAGAAAAATTATCATCCAGAATGATAACGTCAGCACTCTCTTTTGCCACCTGAAAATAAAGAAGTCAATTAGCTAGTCCATGCTGGTGTGACAGTGGAAGTGTTCCACCTGATAAAGCCATTGTGATAATTTATTATATGGACAGGTAATGCTTGTGTCTGGAATAAGAAAGGAGAAAGGATTTGAAGTTATGATTATTTATTCAAAGTTTGCAAAGAAGAATATTTTTCTTTATTCATAATACAGCAGCCCTGCTGCTGATCAGATATTATTATTTATTGCAAGAAAATTATTTTTCAATGCAAGCAAATTTTTATAGGTTCAATCCGTGGTGCTCAGCAAATACTATGCTAACAGTAACATCTATGTATCCCAAAGATCAAATAAGAAAATCAAGCTATCCTCTAATTACAGATATCATGTTTTGATTCCTCGGTTATCTTTAGACTTTATTTACCTCCACGCAGGAAACAGAAAGAAACTCAAACTAATCAAAAAGTAGAAAATTAGAATTAGCACCTCAGTTCCAGCAATGCCCATAGCGAGTCCAATATCCGCTTCATGAAGGGCAGGTGCATCATTTGTACCATCTCCTGTCACAGCAACAACTTCTCCCAGTGTTGTCCGTAAATGTCTCACTAGAGTATGCTTATCCATTGGAGAAGACCGAGCCATCACCTGCAAATATAATGTGATAAATTGATCAAAACCATAGCTTTTGATAGCAGCATCAAGGTAATATGAATGTAACATCATGAGACAACAATGCTGTCAAAAGAATGTCATTAAAAAACTGTTTTAAGCCTGGAGATGATAAATTCTAAGGACATTTTAAAAAATACAAGAAAGAAAGACAATAAGAAAGAGTGTCATTATCAAACCTGAATTTTAGGAATTAGTTTACTTAATTCCTCCTCACTCTTCTCACGAAATTCTGGGCCTTCTATGGCTATACCATCATCAGTCAGAATCCCACACTCTCGAGCAATTGCTTTTGCTGTGTTTATGTTGTCTCCCGTGACCATTCTAACAGTTATACCAGCTGACCTACAAATTGCAACTGATTCCTTGACACCAGGTCGAACTGGATCTTTGATACCAACTATAGCAAGACAGGTGTATCCACTAGATGGAATAGGACTGCTAGGAGAAAAGTCGTCATTCAATTCCTTATAAGCAAGGCACAATGTCCGCAGAGCATCATTAGCAAATTGCTCAATCGTGTCATTCAGATGGTTAATAGTTGACTTATCAAGGGGCACAACCACACCTTCAGAGTTTACGAACTTATCACATGCAGCCAAAACAATTTCCGATGCACCTTTAGCGTGAGCCCTTAGGCCTCCTTCAGGAAGCTCTATAGCTACTCCCATTCTCTTTACTGATGAGTTGAACGGTTCAACTTTCACAATCTTCAATGCCTTCCGTTCAGCCTGGAAATCCCCACCCAGGGCAAGTCCAAATTCTAATATAGCAGTTTCAGTTGGAGTGCCTAAAATCTCAATTTTACCGTCCTTGGTTTTAACAATTTCCCCACCTGTGTTACTTAAGATTGATTGAAGGAGCATTTTTGTGGCAGACTCGGGAAGTTCTAAACCAGGAGATTTTGTAAAGCTCTTTTCATCTATTATTTTACCACAAACGCATGCTTTTACAACAGTCATGTGATTAGTGGTAAGGGTACCAGTTTTATCACTACATATTGTAGTAGCAGATCCCATAGTCTCACAAGCAGCAAGGTTGCGGACAAGAGCTTTGTCTTTCATCATCTTCTTCATGGCAAAAGCAAGACTTAGTGTAACAGCCAAGGGTAAACCCTCAGGCACTGCAACAACAACAATTGTGACAGCAATAGCAAAGTACTCCAAGATCTCGAGTGCCTCATCACCAGACCAACTCAAGTGGGATCCATCTTGCAGCTTGCGGCTGAATAATCCTTGAACCAATACAGAGAAAGTAACCACAGCAAAGAAAAGACCTATTTTGCCAATAACCGTTGCCACTCCATTCAATTTTACCTGTAGAGGGGTCTCGTCATCACCTCCTTCACTGAGGGCAGCCATCAATTTACCCCACTGAGTTCTCATGCCGACAGTAGTAACAAGCATCTTGAATGACCCATCCTGGACCTTAGTTCCAGACAACAGAAAGGGATGATCATGGTCCACCTGAACGGGTTCACTTTCACCAGTCAAGCTTGATTCATCCACCACGGCAGAGAATCCAGAGACAAAAAGTCCATCAGCTGGGACCTGATCACCGATAGCAAGATGTACTATATCACCTGGAAGTAGCTCATATATTGAAAGCTTTTGCCTGCATCCATCCCTAGTAACATGAATTGAGATCTTCTTTTTCTCCCTATCTAAATCCTTGAACTGCAATGATTGTCTATAATCACTTGTGGCAGTGACAAAGACAACCAAAAAAATACTTGCAACAATTCCAAGTCCATCATGAGCCCCCTTAGGCCACCCCTCAACTATAAGCCCAACAGCAAGAGAAACAACTGCACAAACAGCAAGTATCATGAGGGTCATATCTTGAAGGGCTTCCCATACAAAAACCCAGAAGCCCTTTGGTGGACTTTCAATGAATTTGTTTAGCCCATAAGTCTCCCTCCTACTATGCATCAATTGCTCAGAGGTTGACAATCCATTTAAAGTTGATGTAGAGAGCTTGGTTGCTATTCCCTCGACCCCAGAATGATCTTTCAGCTTCTTCCTGTTGTGTCCTTCTACAATAGATCCCAGCTCATCAGCACAAATTTCAAAACCAGCAGCTTTGACTTCCTCTGGCGGGGTATATGCTATACCTGGAGGATATATTATAAAAGTGAGAAATGTACTTGGTACATATTAAGCTACAATCAGAAGTAAGATCTTGTACTTGATCAAAAAAAAAAAAAGAAGTAAGATCTTGTACCATGAATAAATTGAAGAGCAGCTTGTGAGACCAAAACAGCAATTCTCAACTTTTCCTGCATACATCAATAACATAGATAAATCAAGATGCACTGTGTACTGTCTAGTCCAGAAGCTATTGTTATAGCATAAATTTTTTTGAGAAGTTAATCAAGATGAACACAAATGCTGATAAGGATTCATCTGTTATCGATTTGAATAAGAAAAGTTGGGCTGGTGGGAAAGCAAGTAAAATAATGATCCTTAATATGACCTCCAAATTCAGTAGAGCAATTGAATCAATACTAAGAAGGCAACGTCCAGATGCGCTGTACAGACTGATACCATTGCAATAGTGATCATGCAGCAAGCATGTGAGAAATAGATTAGATCTCATGGAAGCATTTGGTGCTTAATTAAATCTAGCAGAAATACTGAGCTCGAATGTCCTGCATTTATAACTAGCTAATCCTAAATCCATTATTTCCTCACACGTGATTGGTGATAAATAGATGATGCTATCAGATCCGCATCCTTATAATGTAGTTGACAATGTATACGGCAGTTAATAGCAAGCAAAAATCATGGAACGATAAAGAGAATAAAGAACATCAACTCGGCAAACTTGAGAGACTAAGTAAGCTAAGCCAGGTATCAGATTATCACTGAAGTACCAAAAACCAATTCAGAGTTGTTTCCAGTCTACTATGCTTAAGCTTAGCAACTAGGGAGGGATGGAGGGAATAGAGGGAGACCTGATTGGAGCGACGAATCGCCTGAACTTCGGAACGCTTGGACAGATTGGCAGTGAAACGAAACCTTCGCTTGGGATTCTTCACCAGCCAGCACGCTTTCCTCCATCTTCGAAGCGCTTCCTCTGACGAATTCTTCGCCTTCACCTCTCCGAAACTGTCGTTGAGGTAGTTATCCATCTCAGCTTCAACTTCAACTCCAACTTCAACTGCAATAGCTTATGTATTTGTAGTGGTCAATTGGAGAAGAAACCCTAGGCGACCAAGCTCGCAACTGCTCCCACGTACTGCTGATGAATCTCAACCACTACGACATTGTCAGGCCACTCAAAACGACTCGATTCAGCAAGATTTGAATCAGTCAACACCTTAGACAGCGGAGATTAATTCTCTTTCCGGATTCCGAGCAACTGAAACTCCGATCTGAATCTGAGACCAGTCCAATCGATTGGTAACGTAGTCTGGATTTGATTTGTGGAAAACGGTTTTACCACACACACATTTGGTCTACTGATTGTGAGCGATGGAACTGAGTTGATAGGCAACAAACCCAGCAAAGCATCATCTGCGCTGTTCGTTCAACTGCTAAACGTGTTTATAGATTGATTCTTTTCAACCAAGACAGACAAAAAGATAAAAGGTCAATGCGCGGTACTGAATTACGCGGAAAATGCATTTAATACTCCGAATTGAGACATCCGACTTCCAAGCCACCACATGGAGAACCGTGATTGGCTTTTGTCAGGCACTCAGGCTCCATGTGCCTTTTCGACGTCGAAACGCATCGTTTTGCTTAGCAACCATCACACTAAATTTCCCCTTTGGAGATTCATTGCATTGTTATTTGTATTATAATTTTCATTATATATTTAATTCGAGTTGAGATATACATTTTTGTGTATTAATCCAATTTAGTATACATAGTAAGATTAGCTATTATATATTTAAGAAAAACTTATAGATACAATTTTAATGATATATATATGTGTATATATATATATATATTTTTTCCTATTTTACATATACGTAGGATCTTCAATCAAAATTAACCAATTAAATTATTTTAATGAAGATGAGTGATGTGGTCCAATCAAAAGTCGACACGTGTTGTACTAATAATTATTTTTAACCTCCGCTTTAGTATATAATTATGATGATTGACGAAACCATTTTAATTTTAGTAAAGACTGTGATTGTTATATATAAAAATTTGTCATTCAACATTATTTTACATTAAATGTTGTACAGATAATTATTGATGCTCATTTGAATGAAGGTGCAAAATCATTATAGTTGTGATGACCAAAAAAAAATCATTATAGTTGTTTAACTTGTTTGTTACATTGGGTAGGTGGCTATCATCATGTTCTTATGATCGAGAAATCGTTACCATAGCTTTTGAAATTGCCTGGTTGAGCAACAAATCAACCATGAAAAGATTGAGATAGATAGTTTGTTCTGTTATACCATGACATCGTGTATAGGAAATAGAGGAATTAGTTATCTATAGATCGCCATGGGAAAAACTAGACAATGAGGATTTCGTGTGCGGTTTACTTGGTTCAACTCCTAAACTTGCATTCCATTCAAGCCTCTCATAGCCCTTAGATTGCATGTAGAGTAACAACCCACAAAGACTCTTAATTCTCCTATCAACAAACCTTCTCAACTAATTTGTCGTCATAGTATGTTATAGATCTTTCAAAACATTGAGTTAGATGGTTCATATAGCTTCTTAGTTTGGTTGAAATGTAACTTGGATCAATAGAATAACAAATTTTTGATAAAAAATAAAATATAAATTACAGGATAACCTGGTGAAACCCTGTCACATTTACTATGATATGTACAAAATTGTTATAACAATTTTTGTTGGAAAACCTCACACCTCATTTAAACAAACTCATTTTGAGAGACTTATAGCATGCCCAATCACTCCATATTGCATGCCTCTAAACCAACTAATTTTGTAACATGATACATGTGATGCCTCTATCCCCTATAAAATGATACATGGCATGTGAGACAGTGAGAGGAGGTCATAAGCTCATTGTAGTAATTCACAATATCAGAAGAAAGGGGTTAAATGGTGGTGTCCAAAGCCCATAAAGAATATAAAGAGGCCCAACTCACATGGGCTGGGCCAACATCTACGTCAAATGTTCAGTCAAATATTCGATGTTGCCTTCATTTCCTGCCTACACAAAATTTCTAGCCTTGTTGAATACAATCAGAATGAAATTGGCCACTCGGCCAGCAATAAGTAAGTTAATGTGTTGGAACGGAATATCACTGGAACAACGTTTTGTCCTGAGAGATTATGTCGTGACAAAATGATGGAAACATCATAAGGAACAACATCATCTTCAATTTTGATGATTGACAAATTCTCTTGAGCTAAATTGTTTAAAAAGTATTTCAGAAACAGTGTTGGGAAGGATACCCATTCGTGGAAGGATACCCATCCCAGGAACAGTACGGAGCTAATGCGTGACAGCTAAGAGAAAGCGCGTGACAGCTGCAATTCACAGAATGACGTAAGCTGACTGACGTTCCTATCCATAACGTCACTTTCCCGTTCCATGTCAGCAATCCGGAAAGGATTTCTCCCAAAGCGCCAAAATGAATTTGAAAAGAGGACACGTGGCAGCAATCTAATGGTGTGATTAAAGTGACTGTCATTTCCCCTAAAAGGAGGGCTACTTTGGTAAAAAGGAAAAGTAGATCTCCCTTGAGATCTATAAATAGTGAGCTGCATTCTACTGTTCATTTTTACCACCTTCAAACACACAAAAACTCTCAAAACTCAGAAGAAGAGAAGGAAGAAGAAGGTGATCGACGACCAAGGAAGTTCGGCGATCGGAGACCACCGGAGACCGGTGATCGGAACTGTTGAGAAGCGAGTTCTTGACAGAGGAAGGAAAGAAGACGAGTCCAGCTAGGGATCGTCTGGAGAGGTTTGTCTTTGTTGATTATTATTGAGGAGAGTTGGTACTTGTTCTAGGGAAGAGAGACAATAGTTCTAGGATTAGTGAATCGCTAGGAACTGATTGTGCTTGGTTGTATCTTGACGAACTGTACAACTGCTATCAATAATATGAGTGAAAGGCATTCAAAATCCTCCATGGGAGGTAGAGGTTTACTCTATTGGATTAGTTGATCCAGTAGAGGTTCCTCTATAAGTAAACGTGTCCTTAACTGTTCCATGCTTATTTTGAAGTGTACTACCCCTGTTTAGCTGCCTGCATACTTTACTATTCCGCTGCACAAGGAACAAACTGTTCCTTGTCCGATCTAACGTTTGTCGATCCTAAAATAATGGATAGCAAAAATTTGTATGTTTTGGTTTGAAGGGCCGTTCAGAATTAAAACGCGCGTACATCGACGGCGTTATTTGACAAAGTTGGATAAAAAGAGGAGCCAGCCTTTGATTTGTTGGTCTTCAATTCGTTCATGGCGTCTAGTCTCTATCTACGGTCTACCATGTGTGGATGGCGCCGGCCGTCACGTACGTAATTAATTAAGCAAGGAATATGGTGGCGCTGACTTGGTCAACCTTTAATCGATGTGGATATTTTAGTTTACCAAACCCTCTTTATTTCGTTTGGCACTTTGTAATTAATTAAAAGTTCTTGTGGATTTCAATTTTCAAAGTGTCAAAATCGATCGTAGCTTGCTAGGTCAACTTACTCGATCGGTGTCCTTTTTTTTTTTTCGAATCGATTGGTATCTTTTTAAGGACTTTATTTTGTTGGTCGAAGGGTTTCATTTTTGTTTTTCAAGGGTTTCATTTTGTATGTATGTTATAATTAAAAAAAAAAGTATTTTATGTAATAATATAAAGTAAATTACAGTACTATATATTGGGGGTTAACTAAATCAAAACGATGTAGGGAATATCTTTCCCGTCTCTGTCTCATCCCTATTCAAAGATCGCAGTCTGTTTCTCATCCCTGCTTCGTTCTGCGTAAAGTCGATAAATCTTCGCCCCATTAGGAACGGAAAACATCCCCGTAGTTTAAATGTGCAACCTTTATTAGGATAAGTACAATGTTTTCATAAACAAGCCAAGGCTATAAGTGCTCTAATCAGGAAGATATATGAATTTTTGAGTGCACGGAAACTATCTATATTGTTTTCCCTATAAATTAATTCGACATGTAATAATCAATACAAAGGCCACGTGTGGAACTGTGGAAGGGTCATCTACCTCTAATAATAAAAAGTTGACACATCCATCGTCCATGGCTAGTGTAAACATGTTAAAGCTAGCCCCAAGCTCTTTAATTTGTGCATGTCAACTTCAAGAATTTAAGCAATAAAGTTAGGCTTTGGCATTATTGGATTATCTCAAAATCATGAGTTGGACAAATGTATACCATTTGAAAGCTTCTAAACACTATTTACTATACGCATGAATTATGATTTTCATCATGTAGCTTTATGGAGTAAGACGCAAATGAATCATGTGGTTGTAAGATCGATACTATATAGTAAATCAACATGTCATTTTCTAGTAATTATTAAGATAGGTACCTAATGTCTTTTCTACTTTTGTGGAGTGATAAATTGACCCGGCCAAAATCTGGCCACGTAGTTATGTCCCATTTTAGTTAGATAACCTATTAAATTAATAATTGTGGGTCGAAATTATGAAATTCGTTGATTCTTTTTGTTTGCACAATACTATTTACTATGGATTAATTAATTACGGAGTGTTGGGTGGCTGCTAGAGGTGTCAAATAGGTCGGGTCGGGTGGATTCGGGTTTTGTTTTTTCGGGTTTGGGTTGAGTGCGGTTTCGGATCAATCGGGTTATAGGTCAAGCCGGGTCGGGTCTTGACAGGTTATTGTGCAGGTTCGGGTCGACCTAACAGGTCAAGAATTTGAATTTTTAATGATTATTAAAATAATATTATGATTAAATAACAATATTTAATAATAAAATATTATTTTTAATAGATTTTTATAATAATATTTTATTTATAATAGGTTTTATGATAAAATATATTATAATACTAACAATATAGTATATTTATTCTACATATATATAATATATCGGGTCGGTCGGGTCGGTCTCGGGTTTCAACCCAATCAGGTTCGGGTTAATCGGGTTCGGTTTTTTTCTTTGCTCGCTACTATTCGGGTCGGATTTCAACCCAAAAATTTTTGGTCGGTTCGGGCCGATTTTTCGGGTCGGGTCAGGTTTTGACAGCTCCAGTGGCTGCTAAAGCGATATTTTGTGGTTCTAAACACCAACAACAACAAAAAAAGAGGAAACAGTAGAGAGGATCTCATCATTTATTAGAGCACATGTGAGAATGTTAATTTTAAAGCTCAAACTTTATAATTAAAAGAAAAACAATTAATTCATATGTAAAAAACAGAGTTAAGTGGTCCTAAAAATAGTTAAGACTTACTGGGAAAAAAAACTCCAACTATTTTTAGGATCACTTGACCTTTAATTAATAGTACAGTAAGAAATTTGATTGACAAATTGAGCCTAGTCTACCTATGTAAGTTGTAACTAATCAAATTACTTACGTATTAAAAATATAAGAATGGCAGTTACATGTAGAAGAACCCAGCCGATCTCAATCTGACAGGAGCATCTCGCTACAACGAGATTAAGAGGATGATATGGTGCCACGTTATACCAAGATCCTGGGACCCCATCCTCTATCACTTTGCACTTCGTTAAGCATTATTCAAATTTAATTCGTCTTTATAACGTACCGAAGAGTACTGTATTTATAGTTTAAGCAATTCGCTCTGATGAGTTCAATTTATCTATACTACTTATAGTATAAAGCGGAGACAATGTCTTCACAAAAATTTGCACCACGTGTTATTTCAAGAATGAAATAATCAGTCGGACCCTCCTTTATACAATTTAGGTAGGATCTCATATAATCTTATCCAGTAAAAATTGATTGAAATTTACCAAAAATTATGAACTATCCCAAAAATTATAAATTATCACTTACCAAGAATTAATTATAATCTTCCCATAAATATTACTATTTAATAAAACGTGATATTTATCATAAAGTAATTTTTAAACAAATTCAACTTATTTATATTATGAGTTGATTTACTATTGATAAAAAATCACTAATCAAAATACGAATATAAATATATATATATGATCCTATAATTTTAATATGATAGTTGACATTACATATCTATATTAAATTGGATTTATAATCACATTACCCGTACATGGTACGGGGGTTAAACTAGTTTTTATTTTTATTTTTTGATCATGATGAGTTCAATTAATGAGTCGTATGAAAATATTCTAAATCTATAAATGTGTATAGGATTCTTAACATATATATATATATAGATATAAGTTCAATAGTGGACAACTAAATATGAGTGAACATTGCTAAAAAAAAAAAAAGAGTGAACAAGAGAACACATATGAGTCATTGGATTAAACTGATTTTATGTAACACACCCCTCCCACACGGGAACTAGGCTGTTAGGTCCGCAGCCCAATACACTCCAACCCATCACCTAAGAGGCCCCAAACCTCAAATAGGTAGGTTGTTGCCATGGGTCCTCGAACCCATGGCAACAACCTACCTATTTGGGGCTTGGGGCCTAGGTGATGCACTTTTTTTGTAACACACCCCTCCCATACGGGAACTGGACTGTCATGTCCGCAGCCCAATACACTCCAACCCATCACCTAAGAAGCCCCAAGCCCCAAATAGGTAGGTTGTTGCCATGGGTCCTCGAACCCATGACCTTTGGCATAACTTCCCACATGGGAGAGATATGTCAACCAAGTGTAGGCCTCTTAGGTGATGGGTTGGAGTGTATTGGGCTGCGGACCTGACAGCCCAGTTCCCGTGTGGGAGGGGTGTGTTACATTTTAATGGCTGAGATTGATTTTCAAAATAGACAAAATAATTATAATAACACACCCATAATTGTAGCACAAACAAAAACAAATTCGTTTTTTTTTTAAAATCAAAAAAGGAATGTCTATTGGTACTTCCGTAATTGTAGCATCTGTAATTGGAGAAGTTGTTTTACACGTTATCAAAAAAGGAATAAAAGAGCAAATTCTATTTTTGCCGATAAAACAAATTCTGTACGTTATAGGATTTTTTGCCGAACATCAAAAAAAAGAAGGAATCAAAGGATTGTATATCTACCTTCCTTGATCCAATTTATTCTCATTTTTAAATCAGTATCAAATTAAGGGTCATAGTTATATAACCAAACATCTTCTTTTGTCATGGACCAACTCACGATTTTTTTAATATAATATCTTATGTACGAGTACAAAATATTATTAGTCTCGTAGAATTGTGTAAAAGATATCAAATTTCGTATATACATTCCTCAGGTTGTAATATACAATATTACTGTATAAATATACATCTTGAATTGTAGAAATAGGTCACATAAGCAATCCAACTACAAGAAATTTTGTATATACAAGCCATAGGTTGTCATATACAATATTACTATACATATATACATTTTCATCTGTAGAAATAGGTTACATAAATAATCCAACCACAACAAATTTCGTATATACATTCATCAAGTCGTCATATACTATATTACTGTACATATATACAATAATTGGCAACGTGGTGTTAGTGGTGGCTTTGGCGACGTGGTGGTTCAATATGGTGGTTCCGATGGCCGGCGCAATGGTGGTTCGAGGTGGCCGGCGCAATGGCGGTGGCCGGCGAAGTGGTTCCACCGGTGAAGTGGTTATTCCGAGCGCAATGGTGGTTCGATGTGGTGGTGAGATTAGTGTCCGGAACATTGGTGGTGGCCGGCGAAATACGGTGGAGGCCAACGAAGTGGTGGTTCTGCGAAGTGGTTACACCGGTGGCGAAGTGGTGGTTCGGCAAAATTCGTATACATATTAATCTGTATGAAAAGATCACATAAACAATCCAGCCACAACAAATTTCGCATATACATTCCTTAAGTTGTTATATACAGACGTAGTGTACATATATACATCTTTATCTGTAGCAGTAGGTCACATGAACAATCCAGTCACAACAAATTTTGTATATACATTCCTTAGGTTATTATATACAAAATAACGGCACATATACACATTTTGATAGGTAGGAATAGGTCAAATAAAAAATCCAGCAACAACAAATTTTGTATATACATTCCTCATGTTTTCGTATACATTATTACTATACATATATACATCTTGATCTATAGGAATATGTCACATAAATAATCCAGCCACAAAAAATTTCGTATATACGTTTATCAAATTGTCATATACATTATTAATGTACATATATACATCTTGATCTGTATGAATAGGTCAAATAAACAATTTACACATAAATTCACGACATATACAAAATCAAATCAATTATATACATAATGAAAAAATTATATACAAAAATTACCTGATGTCATATTTATACTCAATTACCTTACATATATACATATTGCTCTGTAGGAATAGGTCAAATAAAAAATTTACACATAAATTCACGACATATACTAAATCAAAACAACCATATACATAATCGAAAAGTTATATACAAACATTACCTGATGTCATATTGATCTGTAGGACCGCTCGAGTTACGGTGGCCGGCGTAATTTTGTATGTATTCCGGCGACTAAGAGGTGGCGGCGTAATTCCTGTATTCACAAAACCCGTATTTATTATCAAATATGAAGGTTGCCGGTGAAAATTATAACAATTGAAAAATCACAAAACCCATATTCACGATTTCGGATCTCCGCAATGGAGGTAGCCGGTTTTCTCGATTTTGGAAGACGGAAGCAATGGAGGTTGCCGGTTTTTGGTAGATGGAAGCAATGGAGGTGGCCGGATTTGGAAGTCGGAATCAATGGACGATATGGTGGCCGGCGATTAGACGAAAGCAATGGAGGTTGCCGGTTTTTGGTAGACGGAAGCAATGGAGGTGGCCGGAGTTGGAAGTCGGAAGCAATGGACGATATGGTGGCTGGCGATTTTGGAACGATGCTCTGACGATTTTCCCCGATTTTGGAACTGCCTGCATACTAGAATGGATTTGTTTTTATTTTCCCAAAATATCTTTTTGGTAATTACAATAATGGGAGAAGATCTCTCATATTTTGAATTTTTTCTCTCTTTTCTTATTTTTGGATATTATAGAAACTAATCTCACCATCCATTACAAATCTCATCCTACGGATGAGATTTGTTCACTTGTTCTCTATAGAAGATTGTTCACTATAGAACCTACCTCTCTATATATATATATGTATAAGTTGGACTAATAGAATTAATTAAAAAATCAATATGGTTAAGTAATGTGTGTTTCAGAGCTGTAATATATACTAGTTGAAGACCCGTATCATGTACGGGTACATGGGTAATGATCATTTTTTTTTTTGTTAATTTGTGTATTTACGTACTATAATCTATACTATATATTAATTCTTACATATAAATAGATTAAAATGAGAATTGAAAAGTTAAGTTAATTAATATGTATCTTTTATAGAAGGAAAATTTAAAGATAGATAATATTGTTTCAAAGATAGATATTAGATAAGTAAGAAAAAGGATAAAATTAAAGATTAGATAATTACAAAAAATTTAAAGATAAATAATATGTCTTTAAAGATAGATATTTGATGGGTAAGAGAAAAGATAAAGATAAAGATTAGATAATTAGGAAAAATAAAACATATAAAATTGTTAATCAAGTGGGGTCAGAATTAACATGGAGGCTCGAAATTCTCCGACTTTAATATATAGTATAGATAGTTCACGTGATTAGAGAACTCAGCATATTGCTTAGATTTTATTATGTGTTTTTGTAGACGTTATATATATGATCGAATTAATATACGATAGATGTATTGATTTTGGCAGAGTCTTACAATTTGTACGTAATAGTCATCGGCACCAGTATTATATTATTCAAGTTGGAGAAAGATTTTGATGGAGCATGTGGATTTAAATGATGTATCTTACTATCGATCTTGTGGAACAGTCGTATATATGTATAATGTCGTACGTACGTGTTATGCTGGGTTGTGAAGCATGTGGGGCTCTTTATCACTAATAATGTTATGGGGGTGCCCAGACTCCAGAACATAATATTTAGAAAACTTGGATTTTACCATCCAGGTCGTCTAAATACGATTGTATGAATCTCAAACAAAATAATTTAGAGAATACTACAGTAGTCTCTTTTTTGAGGGGAAAAAACAAAAAGTGACAGTTTATTAGCTATCTTTGATATTTCTTGTCAACTACAAAATCTGTGAAACTAATTCAAAAAAAAACCCAACATTTATGAGTTTTGGCAAAATTAGCCTGAATTTGTGAAGATGCATGTGTCAAATAATATAATCCAATTCCAAGCTCTTCATGGTTAATTCATTGTCATTTACCAATTATTGTAATTGGCTAAAGTATACCATCAGCGATGTTCAAAAAGATACCAATCGAGCCACGACCATTAGTCATAAAAAAATACATCATTTCAGACTCCGATAATACTTAATGATAAAAACTACATCATTTCGAAGTCCAAGAAAATGCCTACGCCCGTAATCATAATCATAAGACAGTTTCATGTTGGGCAATTATTTCCCTAAATATATGTAGGAGTTTATGCTAGCTAGTATTAAAAGGTTGTGCAACTATATAGTACAATTTCCCCTAAAACATAAAGGGCAATTGAGGAAGCAAGTCCACTAATTAAGCAAAGAGATGAGTGCATTTATACTACACATGTCCATAATCACAATCAAAACAAAAAACGAAAGCATAAGAAACGGAAGATGGATGTGAAAGATATTTACAAGGCTCTTTTGCTTTCCCTATACACTTTGGGAGTTTACTCTTCATTTATTTATTTAAAAAACTCACACAAGGTTCCCTCTACACTTGCATATAGTATTTGTAATGTTTTTTTTTGGCTTTTTTCTGGTGGCGGTGTATGTGTATGTAATGGATCGGCTAGAGAAAATTGGGAAAGAAGAGAGGAGAAGAAGGGCGCCACGTGGGTGGTTTGAGATGGCGTACGGAACTTAATGATCAGGACAAATGCATGAATGTCAATGAAGAAGAAGACACCATACATCCCATCCCATCTCATCTCAACTCTCAAGTGTCCCTAGCTTGCAGCGCCGTTGCCGGATCTTGGTTGCCGTAGCAGCTCTATCAATGTCTCCGCCTGTCGAACACACCACGTAATCCCCCCTATTAAATTATTTATATTTGTATAATACTCTCTCACCTTCCATTTCCATCATCATCATCAACAACAACAACATTATTCCCATTTTATTACATAGTAATAAACACGGAGTAATATCTAAAAGCATAATCCTAAGCCAATTACAGTACGTATTAGGTATATTATTATGCTTAATTTATCATGATGCTTCTTCATATCATATCGATCATAGCTAACAAACAACACCAACTCATCAAATTCCTTTTGGGCAGCCACCTCAGAGCCATTCCAATTTGTCTAATTCCAACCAAATCCCCCTATTTAATGAAGCCTACCTAGCTAACTCATCAATTAATAATACTACGGAGTAATAGCTATGCTATACAAGAGTAAGAGATTGATCACTGTTCATCACCTTGTGATTAATTAGCACACCAAAGTTGCTGATTTCAAGCAACCAAAAAAAGAAAAAATCTACGTAACTGAACATATTACAGTTCTGGTACGGAATTTCTAATTCATTTTTTTTGGTCGGAAGGAATTTCTAATTCATACTACTAGTGAAGCATTTCCGTGTAACAGAAGGTGACAAATTTCTGTTTCTGGTGCACATTTCAAGCCACAATCAAGTCTTACTAGAACAGATCGAATTGCAAAGTGAATTTATGTTGGAGTTAATAAGTAACTTGTAAAGAGATGGACGGAGTGAATAATATAAAATGGACGCACCTTCTTCTTGGCTCGGGTGCTGCCGGATTGCGAGAGAGCGACGAGCGGAGGAATGGCGCCCTCACGCGCCACCATGGCCCGATACAACACGCAGTCTTCGCAGAGTTGCAAAAGTATAGCAGCGGCTATCTCTTTCTGGCGGTGCGATCCCAGCTCCACCAGCTCCACCAGAACCGGAATCCCTCCTTCCTCGACCACGGCCGCCCTGGCCTCGGTCAACGAGGTCAGCAGGCTAAGGACGTAGGCCGACTTGTCCACCATATTCGACCCGAAATCCGACATCAACTCAATCAGCGGCTTCATGATCCCGGCCTGCACGGCCCGCAACTTGTTCTCGGTCACGGAGCAGAGGGAGTAGAGGGCGGTGGAGGCGTCCTTCTTCCCCCTGATCCCGCCGCTCTCCAGGAGGTGGACCAGGGGCGGGATCGCTCCGGACCGTCCGATTGAGATCTTGTTCTCGTCGCTCTGTGAGAGGCGGAGCAGAGCGCAGGAGGCGTTCTCCTTGGCGGTCGCCGTGCCGGTCTTCAGAGCCCTGATATATATTAGAGGATATTGTTAGAGAATTACTGGAAGCTCGAAATATGCAATATCAACTAATATACTGATATATCCTCTAATACCTGACCAGGGGCTTGACCGCCCCGCAGTCGACGATGGGGTCCTTGTTCTCGTCGCAGAGGGAGAGGTTGAGGACGGCGGTGACGCCGTACTCCTGGAGCTGGGGGTCCGGGGAGGAGAGGAGGGAGATGAGGGGGGAGATGGCGCCGGCCTTGGCGATCTCGAGGCGGTTCTCGGGGCGGTTTTTGGCGAGGAGGCGGATCTCGAGGGCGGCTTGCTTCTGGTCGTCGATGGAGGAGGAGGTGAGGTCGGAGACGAGCTGCTCGGTGGAGGTGGGGTCGCCGACGGAGCAGGAGAGCCAGAGGTGGCGGGATTGGGCGGAGGTGGTGGGGAACTCGCCCGAGATGTCGCTGTTGCATTCGCTGAAGGCGGAGGTTGAGGCGGAGGAGGAGTCGTTGGTGGCCATGGCCACCCCGCTGAAGGTGCGGCCCAAGTACCGGAAATCGGGAGGAGCCTGGGTCTCCATAATATGAATTGGCACGCGGGGGGAATTGTGATCTAGCAAGTGATCAATTCATCAATGAAATAATCGGAGGGATAATAAATAATACAGTGTAATTGTTAGAGGTCGAAGCTCCGGCGATGGAAGATGAATAGAGGAATTCCGGGTAGAAAAAGTGGAATTGGGGAGTTGGCAGGCCGCGTGAACAAGGTTTAATTTGAAGGAGAGAAGAGTAAGGGGTTGACACGTGCAAGGAGTAGGGATGTGGGACAAGGGAGCCACGTGCATACAACCTCGCAATCATAAAGAGCGGGTTTTTTTATGGAGTACTACCCCAACCTGTCGTGCCATGCAGGACTATATCACTTAAAAATATGAAAATAGAATTATACTCCCTCCGTTTTATTGATTGTGTCGTTATAGCCATTTTTCTTTGTTTCATAAAACATGTCTTTTTAATATTTTTTCTCATTACTTTCCAATTTTACCCCTATAAGTATAATCATTACTCTTTTTGGTAACAATTTTCTAGGTAAAATAAAGTGTAATGTATAGGGGTATTATTGGAAAACTAATCATTCCTTAATATGTGTGTAGAAAGATAAAATGACACAATTAATGAAACAGTGGGAGTATATTTATATGAAAAATATTATATAAGTTTTATTATATGAACATGATTTTTTATCTTTTAAAAAGAGTGATTTTGTTCTTGAAGTTCATATAACCCAAAAAAATATATACAAGACATAAATTTTTTGCTCATTTGTATATTTTACAAAACCTGATTATAAGAATATAAATTGACATTTTACATACAATTTTTATCATATATTGATAACGACTATCATAAATGTAAATATAATTAAAAAACTTCATCAACTGATAAATTGATAAAACTTATAAAAATTTCATAGAAGTTGTCCGAAACCACAAATTTACTTGTATTAAAGAAATAAGTTGAATCCAATATTCATAGATTTTTCTTAATTTGTTTGTGAAAGATTTTCCCTTTAATGCTTTAAGAAATAATAAATGACAAAAGCGTTTTCTTATAAGTAGTTAAGAAGAAATTCAATAGGAAAATCCTATAAAATGCGAAAAATAAAAATTAGTTTTTTTAATATATGAGGTAGGGTCAACATTAATGTGGTGGTGCAAAAACGACCACTTGTATGTCTATATTAGGAAAATAAGGGACGTTTGTATAATTTGAGAAAAATTATGGGATTTTACTGTAAATAAGTACAAATTATGAAAAAGATGTACGTTATCAAGATGTAAATCAAAATTATTATTTGGCTAAAAAATCTAACTGGTTATCAAGATAGAAAAAAATCAAGTATAATGGGTACAAAAATATAGTAGATCATGTAAATATAGAAAATAATTAACTTAAGCTTAAAAATGCTAAATTTATTCAAGTAAATCAAATAATAAAGTAACAAAATTGGTTTTTCTAATAAAAATATTTTAAAATTTTATCTTCAAAATTCTAAATTTAATTAAGTAAATCAAATATAGTTAGTTCATAGTAATTATATTTCGAAAATTCAAGATAGAATCAAAAATACTAAAAAAGATAGAATATCTTACCAAAATTTGAAAATTTGAATATATCTTTTACTTAAATAGATAATGTAATTTTATCAAATTAATTGAAATACCACAAATAAAAAAATTTTTTTAATCAAAAATAAGGTGGGTCCAAAATAAAATTTAGAAAAGATAAGTGATATATTAAAAAGATAGAATATCTCAATATCTTACCAAAATTTGAAATTTTGATCATATCTTTTACATAAATAGATGATAAGAAATATAATTAGATTAATTGAAATAACATAAATAAAAGATATTTTTTTATCAAATATGCAGTGGGACCAGAATCAACGTGGTGGCTCGAAAATGGTATACTTTTATAATATATATTGATTGATGGTTGTTTTGGTAAGGAATGACTCGCGACAATTTACCCGTCGTGCAAAACTATATTGATCGTAGCAAAATTATACGTGGTTTATTTACCATACAATATCTAATTGAATTGTATGGATAGATACTATATCTAATTAACAGATATTGGTAAGGTATGACTCATGACGGGGTGAGATATTTTTGGTCAGATCGTAGCAAAATTATATGGCTAGATATTGTATGAATAGATATTGTTGATAAGGTAGTTAATTAAGAGATTAAAAATTTACGTAACAAAATTATGGTAGTTAATTAAAAGACTTTAAAAATTATTTTAGTTAAATATGTGGTGGGGCCAGAATCAACGTGGTGACTCGAAAACGGTCAGTTTTTATAATATATATATTGATTGATTTCTTCTTTCATCTCGGTTAGTTATACTTAATCATATCATTTCTTAAGAAGTATAATCATATAGTAATCATCTTTAATGGTGACCCTCTGTATACTTGGTTAATTTACTAGAGGAGTTGGACCTAGCTACTCCGTGTATCAAAAGGTCGGATCATATATTTGGTTAGTTTAAAGTCATAATTGTATGTAGCATATCAAAAAAAAGGTCTCTTGTGTGTATCACTTATTTACGGTGTATATGTTCATTTTGTACGGTGATTGCATTATTTTGATTCCTGTAGAGGAGTTGTACCCAATTTTCTTGCTAATTTTTGCCTAAGATTTCATCCATTTTTCAGAATTTAATAAATCTAATTTTCACGTGGTGTGGTGTGGTGTGGATAAGATTATCCTCCTTATTACTTGAAGCGATAGGGATAAAATGAAACTAACTTGTTTAAAGGAAAGGACGACTTTCTGAGTACGTGTGAGGATGAATGAGGTAAATACTGGTGGCTAGCAGGCTAGGAGTAGGAAGTACATATACATCTACTTATCGGAATCAGTGTTGTACGACTTATTGTTTTCGACGAAACAATATATACTCCGTAACTACAAGCTAGCAAAGTGGTCGGTTTCGATCTGGGTCTTGTGTCAAATACGTACTGTATATATATATATGGAGTACGTTTTACATAACAATCGATGTGCATGCATGTACATATATTTTTATGCTTCATCGATCCATGACTTGCTTTTGCTTAGGATCGAAGCTGTCATCGATTAATTAATGGCGTTTATAATAAAACATGCATCTACCCGGCCACTTGCTTGTTTATAACTATTATTTTTTATTTTTTTTTTGGCCGATGTTTATTACTAATATTAAAAGTTGCAACATACACTAGTATTATAAATAATATTGAGCGTCGATAAGTATCATTAGTAATTTTAAATATATCGTTTTCTCTTTTTTTTTTTTTTTTGAAAAGGTATGAATTCAGAGTACCAAATAAATTTGGTAGTCCGAGAGGCCGATAAACGGCAGCCAAGAATGGCTAGGTGGATCAAAAAAAGCCCCACAAGGTAGGCAGAATGTACTAAGGATCAAATAAATTCTCAAAAAACAAGAGCAAAAAATATTGGAATCGGGGTGAGTCATACACTAAGGAAGACTTAGCGTCGCAGGCATCAAGTTGACCCATCCTGGGGTGTGCGAAATGGACAACTGACGTTCCCTCCACCGAGATGAAGGATCTTCAGAGGCCCCAAGCACCAAGCAACCTGGCCTAGCACAACTCGATCCGAAAATTCCAACAAAGCTCTTGTTCTTCACAAATTTATACGCAAATAAAGTATAAGCAATTCTGCAAAAATTTCAAAATCAAAAGATCAAGATTTCATATCATTTTATATTTGTCTTTGTTTTTGCCCCGATCCAAAAGAAGTGGTAAATTTTTGAATCAGGTGAGTACCACCATTTAGGCTATTCTCAACCATGGTATGCTCTTGCTCAATTTGTTCAACAATGAGTTGTTCAATCGAGAGTTGTTCAAGATACGTTTCCTTATCCCTTTTGATTGTTGTTCATAGTAGGATTTCGCATCAATGAAATGGTCAGCTTTGAGAATTTTAGAATAAGAGGGTGCCAAGATGTAGATAGATGGGCGACTAGTGGTGGTCCAAGCCCCCTCTAGTCTCACTACGTATACATCAAATTTATTCAAATTGGGTTACACCTGTTGATCTTTGTGACGGGCTCCCTAACCGAGACCCGCCCTCGGAGATTCCATTCTGCCAATTTCCTTTTCTAATGCTAATTGACCTTCTAAACCAAAGACTATAGTTTGTCAGATGGTAACATACATGCATTCACGAGCAGCATTTTGGTCATAAAGAGTTCAACAATACTCTTGTCATTTGTACATATAAGATTTATATTTCCAAGATCTTTGTTGATTTCAGCACAAATGCATATGGTTTCCGCAACCTTCGAGATCTTTCGGGTCAGATGAACAACATCATTAATGGTCTCCTCGACCAAGATGTGTTCTTGTTCAAATTGTTCAGGGAAGTATGGTTCATCATGGTGATTCCTCTCGAGCTTCATGCTCAAGGATTGCTCCGTAACTCTATCATCAACATGTTGTACAAATTTCAAGAATAGTTTTTGCAAAGTACAAAAACACGTACAAAGAGACTATCAATAAACCTGCTTGTAGATTCAGGCGTTTTCCTCCAAGATTGCCTCCTGATTTTTGCGCCACCTCCCTCCTCCTCCAGATGGCAATCGAAACGGGAAACTTGCTCCTCGCCTCCTCTGATTTCTCTCCTCCCCCCCCCCCTCTCTTGGCTGCTGGAGAAGTCGTCAAGGACCGCAACCTTCGTAAAGCCACTGTCGACCATTCTTTATCACCAATCTCTTGTCAAATACCCTAATTTCTAATGTAACTTGCCTTTAATCTTCGCTGAGTTTGATCAGATTTGCTTCTCTTCCTCAGATTCTCATGGTCGGAAATTCTAGGGTTCCGCTTCTTTTCCTTTACCTGGTTCGATTGGGGCTTCAATATGCCACCATCTTGTTCGAGGTTGGCCTCCTATGTTGGAATCGTGTTGGAGCAACATGGATTAGGGAGAAAAAGGCCAGATTTTCACTGAATATTGGTGATTTTAAGGTTGGGGTTTTCAATCTCCATGTACGGACAAGGGAAGGGGAAAGGGGAGTCGGGAGTCGGGACCTAAAATATATCGTTTTCTCAAACTTATTGATTTGGCCTTCCATGACTATCCAATCAATATTATCATATACATATGTTCATTCTTTCACATTGGCTGATTGTTTAATGCATATGTATAATCTTTACAAATTCAAAGCATTCTTTATTCTATACTCCCTCCGTTTCATAATAAGTGTCGTTTTAGCACTTAAAATTTGTTTCATAATATGTGTCGTTTTAGGTTTTCAAAGTGATTTAATAGGGGTGAATGATGATAATTTTTATTGGAATGTGTATAGTTGACTAAAGTTGTTCATGCATTGGCCAAAAAAATGTAATGAGTGGTAAGATTAAGAAAAAGTTGTAAGTTTTAAAGTGAATGATTGTTTTTCTTAAAAACTGTGTTAAGAGCTAAAACGACACTTATTGTGAAACGGAGGGAGTATTCTTTTTTGATTTTTTATAAAGGTAATATGTCTATGTATAAGACAGAGACCGTGTCAATAATAATATCCAACAAATCTAATAATTAAACATGCAACATTATTAAAAGGTGCGTTTATTTCTTGTTTTTTTAATAAATACTCCCTCCGTTTCACAATAAGTGTCGTTTTAGTTCTTAGCACAGTTTTTAAGAAAAGCAATCATTTACTTTAAAACTTACAATTTTTTCTTAATCTTACCACTCATTACATTTTTTTTGCCAATGAATGAACAACTTTAGTCATCAAATACACATTCCAATAAAAATTATCATTATTCACCCCTAATAAATCATTTTGAAAACCTAAAACGACACATATTATGAAACAAATTTTAAGTGCTAAAACGACACTTATTGTGAAACGGAGGGAGTATATTTCTGGTGAGGTTTATTGATTGTAATCAAATATTGAATGAAGCCCCTGATTGACTTGACTCGATTATGATAAAGTCCACGGAGTATATATTAATACATCAATGGTTTAGTCAGTTGTATTGGTTAGTTCACTTAGTTGATGGCAGATTAGTTAAATTATCCAAAGCAATTCCATTTACTTTCCTTTTGCTTTTTGTTGTTCAACTAAGGACCATTTGCTTTTTTGGAACGAGATGACCGATAAAGATGATATGCAAGAGGATGCAGTGGTGGCTGCGGCTGCGGAGGAAGTTTCTTCCTGATTGTTGTCCCCCGCTTTTCGTCCCTCCAATGGAGTGCTTAGTCTGGAACTGCAGAGGTGCTGGCAGTAAGGGCTTCCGTAGGGCTGTTCGTTATTTGCTTAGGCAGCATAAGATCAATGTTTTGGTTATTCTTGAACCAAAGATTTCCGGCGAAAAAGCGGACAAGGTGTGCAGGAGGCTTGATTTCTCTAAGTCCATCAGGATTGAAGCGATTGGTTTCGCGGGAGGCATATGGCTTTTTTGGAACGAGCATGTGAATGATATTGAAGTAATTCAGTTATATGCTCGGTTCATGCACACTAGAGTCCGGCTTCAAGGTAAAGTTTTCGATCTAATTTTAGTTTATACACCTCCTAACGAAACTGACAGGGCTGTGTTTTGGCAGGATTTGCAGGATTGTTCGATGAATATCCAGGGTCCGATGGTCGTGGGAGGAGATTTCAATTGTGTCCTTCATTCTTGGGAGAGCTCGGGGACAGTTGAGGCGCTTTCAAAGGATACTGATGTTTTCAGCAAGTGGGTTGACTCGAGTGGTTTGCTGGATATGGGGTTCTCCGGGCCCTCTTTCACGTGGTCGTCCGGGAAGACGCCTAGTACGTACAAAGCACGGCGTCTTGACCGAGCCTTCATGAATATTGAGGCTAGGTTGGAGTGGCCTAATGCGGAGGTGCGTCACTTGCCGGTTATTTGCTCGGACCATGCTCCGCTCTTGGTGTCTATTAGCCCGGAGGTTGGGATGAATGCTAGAAGCGATTGGTTTCGCGGGAGGCATATGGCTTTTTTGGAACGAGCATGTGAATGATATTCAAGTAATTCAGTTATATGCTCGGTTCATGCACACTAGAGTCCGGCTTCAAGGTAAAGTTTTCGATCTAATTTTAGTTTATGCACCTCCTAACGAAACTGACAGGGCTGTGTTTTGGCAGGATTTGCAGGATTGTTCGATGAATATCCAGGGTCCGATGGTCGTGGGAGGAGATTTCAATTGTGTCCTTCATTCTTGGGAGAGCTCGGGGACAGTTGAGGCGCTTTCAAAGGATACTGATGTTTTCAGCAAGTGGGTTGACTCGAGTGGTTTGCTGGATATGGGGTTCTCCGGGCCCTCTTTCACGTGGTCGTCCGGGAAGACGCCTAGTACGTACAAAGCGCGGCGTCTTGACCGAGCCTTCATGAATATTGAGGCTAGGTTGGAGTGGCCTAATGCGGAGGTGCGTCACTTGCCGGTTATTTGCTCGGACCATGCTCCGCTCTTGGTGTCTATTAGCCCGGAGGTTGAGATGAATGCTAGAAGGCGCCCGTTCAGGTTCGAGTCCGCTTGGACCACGCATGCGTCGTTCCAGCCCCTGGTGGAGAATAAGTGGGATGGCAGGGTTCCTACTCCTCATGCTCTGTCGTCGCTCAGAGAGGCTTTGCTTAAATGGAATACTGAAACGTTTGGGAATATCCATATTCGGAAACGTGATATTCTTAAGAGGTTGGAAGGGATTCAGAGGGCCTGTGGAGTCATGGCTAATCAGTTTTTGATTGATCTGGAGTATAAGTTGAGGCAGGAGCTGAGTAGTGTGCTTGAGCAGGAGGAAATCCTTTGGTGGCAAAAATCTCGGGAAAACTGGCTCGTTGCGGGAGATCGTAACACTTCGTTCTTCCATGTCTCGACGATTATCAAGAGAAGGCGGAACCGGATTGATGGGCTCGTGAATGATACGGGGGCGCTTATTACGAAGAAGGATGATGTGGAGAAGCTTGCTCTGGATTATTTTAAGACCTTGTTTGCCTGGCCTGATGGGAATAGGGGGTCTCAGGAAATCTGCTCGGGATGTTTCCCTCAAATACCGACGGACCAATGGGACCTCTTGGTTCGGCCTTTCTCTGATGACGAGATTGACAGTGCAATCAAGCAGATGGGGGCAACGAAAGCGCCGGGGCTTGATGGTTTTCAACCGCTCTTCTTTCAGAAATGTTGGAAGTCTGTTGGACAATCAGTCAGGGGTTTTGTCCACGATTTCTTTAGATCAGGGAAGTTGCTTGAAGGAGTGAACGAGACGTTGATTGTGCTGCTTGCTAAGGTTGCTAAACCGGAGAGGATTGGTCAGTTCAGACCCATTAGCTTGTGTAACGTGATTTACAAAGTTATTTCGAAGGTGTTAGTGAACCGTATGAGGCCGGTGTTGTGCTCGATCATTGGCCCTACACAAGGAAGCTTCCTCCCGGGGAGGATGATATCGGATAACATTGTTCTTGTTCAGGAGGTTGTGCATTCGATGCGTAAGAAGAAAGGGCGGAAGGGTTGGATGATCTTGAAAATCGACCTTGAAAAGGCGTACGACCGTATTGATTGGGACTTCATTGTTGACTCGGTTCGTGATGCGGGTTTTCCAGGGTCCTGGGCGAGTTGGATTTTCGAGTGTGTTTCCACTACTTCGACGAGGTTGCTTTGGAACGGTGAAACTACGGAGAGCTTTAAGCCGTCTCGCGGTATTAGGCAAGGTGACCCGATTTCGCCGTATTTATTCATCTTGTGCATGGAGCGTTTAAGCCACATGATCTTAGATGCGGTGCATTGTGGTGAGTGGAAGCCGGCGAAGTTGACTAGAAGTGGGCCGGAGGTTTCCCATGTCTTCTTTGCGGACGACGTGGTCTTAGTGGCGGAGGCCTCGGTGAAGCAATTGCGGGTTATTAACGGTATCTTGGACAGGTTTTGTAGGGCCTCGGGGCAGAAGGTTAATGTCTCCAAGTCTAAGCTCTTCGTTTCGCCCAATGTGGATGCCAGAACTGTGGAGAATTTGTACAGGGAGGCTGAGTTTGAGGTCACGGAGGACTTGGGTAGTTATTTGGGAATGCCGATTTTACATTTGTAATAACCGCTATTTTTATAAATAAGAGAAATAAAGTTTTCTTAAAATCCTTATTCGTACAACGATCAAAATGTCGTCAATAGTAAATTCTTCGCCCAATTAAGTGTAAAACCTTACTCTTATGAATTCGTTTTCTTAACGATAAAAAAAAAAAAAAAAACTTTCAAAAAAAAAAATTGATATTACTGATTAAAATATAATTTTAAATAGGAAATAGTGGTTTATAATCTAAAAATAAAACTAAGTATTTTCACTTATAAGTAATGTACAAGTTTAGTTATTATAGAAGGGACTAATTAAAAATAAAATTAAATGTTCCCGAGTATTTACCCGGATAAATTTTTGGGTCGAATCAATACCCGATAACTCTTTCCTCCGTCCCATTTTCTTTTGTTTTGTGTGGCCTTCCTTTCCCTTACCAGTTGAACTGCGGGAAGTCTTTGTTGAATTATGGGACGAAGCTGATTTTAATAAGGAGCTGAATGCGGATCAACTTGTATCTCTTCGTCCAATTACCTCCTGCCAGCCAAAACCGATTTTCTGATCAAGAGGAAATCTGGAAATCTTCCCTCATCATTACCTTTGTGTCATATATACTTAATTTGTCCTGTTGCCAATTAGTAATTCGTTCCCCCCCCGTTCCACACTCGTTCCCGCTCATCACTCTGTCCTGTTCCATCACCCGAGCCTTTCGTCGTCGTTCATGCCCATCGCCGTCTTGCTCGACGCTCCTTTACGTCACCACCCAGCCCGTCGCCTCCCCTCGCCGTCGTCGTTTCCTTCACGCCGTCGCCATTCAGCCCGTCATCCCCTGCCCGCAGTCCGCCACAGCTCGTCACCGACGTCATCGTCCCCGCTCGTCATCGTCACTGCAGCCCGCCATCTTTCGCCGTCGTCGGGGAGCCGCCAGCAGTCGCCGGGGACCGCCAGGGACGCCGGCATCGGGGTGTCGCCATCGTCCGTTTGTGTGCTGAGTTGTTCGTCGGTGTTGTTTGCCTGTGCCGTTCGCTACTGCTGATAAGAGTGAGCAAACCCTTATTTTATTTGATCTGCTTGTGTTTTGGGCCAAATTGTGGACTGATTTGCCAACTAAACATGGGCTTTTCTTTTACGTAACAATTAGTGGCAATTAGTAGCAAAAGTTTCTTCCACTAGCAGGTGTGCGTAGGAATTCTCACCCAATTGGATGATTTGTATCAAACTTAATTAATTGGCCCACTAACCTAATTTGTTAATTAAAAGCCCATTAGTCTAATTAATTAGAAGAAACATATCTAAATGGATCTCATAGTATTTTATACTAAGGAGTGATCTTAAATAAATTTAAAAACTAATACCCATTAAAATAATTATTTTTATAAAGTGATAAAATTTATTAAGTTGACTAAAGGTATTTTACCCATGTAATTAAGTAAATCTCTTTATAAGATAAGTTTGAACCCTTTCTTAATTGAGACTTATAATTATAAAGTATTATTTTATTAAGAATAATAAATCTTAATTAAATATTTATCTAATCTCTTTAAGGAGCGTTTTTATAAATAAATTTTACGAAAGATGTTCGTAAACCGATGATTTTACAAATATCCTAAACTCGCTTCTAACATTTTAATAAGCCGAAAGCTTAGATTTATAAGCTAATAATTCGAGGAGTTCCTAGACTAAGAAATAAATTAAATATTAATTTATTTCGTTATCATTCCGTGCCTCGAATTAGGTTAAGCTTCTAGGAGCGCTCGTTCACAGAATTCCGTCTTCGTAACGACTTCGATCTCGAAAATCAAAGGCAAGTGGTTTGGTTCTCTTCTTCACGATTTCGTACATGCAAGTGGATGGTTCTCTTGCTCTTTACGATTAAACGTGAATTTTCTTCCATTCCGTTTAATATCCATATAATTGTTGGGAACACCTTGTTTGCTGAATAAAATGAACTTAGGGTTATTTGCTGTTTAGAAATAATGACCCCATTGTTACTAGACTACGTTAGTACTTGGACTTAGGACCGATTGATTGCGGCCTTTATGTGTTTAAATGTCTCGTTTGAGACTTTGCAATGGACTAGAATAGGGATTAGGGGTGAGAGCTCGTCTCTGAAAACACCTCTCAAAAACGTATTAGGATGTACCTATACCCTAATACTGGGTCATGACTCTGCCCGCTCTACCACTCAGAGGGGTGATAGCACCCTAGCTAGGTGCTCAACTATGTGGCTCTAGGCTCGCTCAAGGGGTCGCCGCATATAAAAATCATTAATTGAATTGTTGAATGGATATTCCTCGGGTGGCCCTTGACTCTTATGAGTTGCCACATCCGAAAATCGTTAAAACAAGATGTATTGGGTGTGGCCCTTGACTCTTATGAGTTGCTACATCCGGAAATCGTTAAAATAAAATGTATTGTTGTATTACTCAGAGAGGATAAGTTGATGAAGGTTTTTACTAAACTTTGATGTGCATTAATAAGTTCCCAACAAAAATCTTAATCATCTCTCGTTCCTAGGAATCACTTTCTTGTGATTTCCTATGTTCAAAAGAAAGCTCGTTCTTCACCTCCCTTCGGATTTGTTCCTTTTAATATCATCTGCTTGTATTCGAATAAAGCCTCGTTCTCTAAACTATATCACTCTCTTAACCTCAAAAGAACCTGATTTGTCGTGCATCGCTCAGTTCCCTTTGGACCTTGATGCCGACATACTTAGCCTTTTAAGAACCTAGTCATATTCTACCACTTGCTTAGTCTCGCGTTAGACTAATACCACTTTCTTTTCTTCCCGACATTGGTCGGCTGGTATTTCTTGCTTTTATGGAAATATCAGGAAGTAAAGACTGGCTTGCCGGAGACCAAGGACGAAGACTCGAGGATTTAAAGGAAGGAAGATTTTCAAGAGGTTTCAAGTTATTCTAAATATTTTGGAGTTTCCTATTTTGTTTTTGTGAAGAATCTTTTAACCGTCATTTTATTTCCGCTGCAAAATGATTTATATGTCTTTTTCACTCAAACATTGTTATCTTGTATCATTTACCATTGACTTCTAATCATGTATCAAACATTGAATCGCATTTGATGTAATAGAAGTTCAATATTTCGTTTTATATGAATCGAGTTGTGTTACCTACCGCCTTGGGTGACTTTGGATGGGAAAATCCGAAGTCACTGGCATGTAATACCCATGGTTTCAAAATAGGGGTGTTACAACATTCTCGGGTAACTAATGAGACGTTTGCTCCCTTGCTGGATAAGATCAATGGTAGGTTGTCCTCTTGGAAAAGCAAATACGTACTTGAGCATGGCTGGAAGAGTGACGTTAGCCCGGTCGGTCTTGAACTCCATTCCAGTGTTTACCATGGCTACGGTGTCCATCCCGCATGAGCTTTGCGAGAAGATTGACTTGGCAGTTCGTAATTTCGTGTGGGGGCATGACACCAATCAGCGAAAGGTGCATCTCGTGTCGTGGGATAAGGTTTGTAAGCCGAGGAAAATTGGTGGGCTGGGTGTGCGGCCTGCTAGAACGATGAACCTTGCGGTGATTGGTAAATTGTGCTGGCGGTTTTTGCACGACGATGAGAGTCTCTGGTGCAAGGTTTTGAAAGCCAAGTACGTCCGTCAGGAGGGCATGATTATTGTGGGTACCTCGTACATTTGGCAGAGCATGAGGAAGGGCTTTGATCAGGTCATTGACATTGGAACAAAGTGGATTGTTAGGGATGGTAGGTCGGTCTGTTTTTGGACTGCGGTGAGGCTTCGTTGCTTGAGCAGGCGACTGGGCTGGTGGATCCTGGGGTGTTGCAGAGAAAGGTTAGGGACTATTGGAGCGAAGACACCGGGTGGAAGTAGGCAGAGATTGAGGGGTTGCCGTTGAGTGTGGTGATGCGGCTGGCTGCTGTTGGGCTTGTTCAGGGCGCTGAGGATGCGATTGTGTGGAGGCCGTGCTCCGATGGGGAGTATTCAGTGGCTTCTGCGTATGACTTGCTTCACAACATAGAGTGCATGACCTCGGTCGATCGTGATATCTTCATGGTTGTTTGGAGGATAAAAGCTCAGGAGAGAGCTCGGCTTTTAATCTGGTTGGTGCTCAATGGCGGGATCATGACAAACGCTGAGCGGAGGCACCGTCATCTGGCGGATAATGCTACGTGCCACCTATGTAAAAGGGAAGTGGAAACTCTTCCCACTTGTTTAGGGATTGCCCTAAGATTAAGCGTTTTTGGCGCAAGTTTATAGTGCCTAATGATGTCCCTAATTTCTTTGATTGCTCGTTTGCAGTTTGGATCCGGGCTAACATTATGTCCAAGCAGCGGCTGTCGGATGGAACGGAGTGGAGTGCGGTTTTCTGCACTGCTCTTTGGTGGACGTGGCGTTGGAGAAACGAGGTTGTTTTTGGAGTGCCCAAGGAGATGCTGGATCCTGTCGCCTTTGTCGTGAATCAGGCTAAGGAGTACAAGGGGGTGTGGGAGACGAAGAATCCAAGCACTAGGGGAGGAGCGAAGGAAGCGGTTCTTGTTACCTGGTGCAAGCCTGCTGAAGATCAAGTGAAGATTAATACGGATGGCGCCGTGAATAGTGATGGGCGGGCTACGGCTGCTGGGGTCGTGAGGAATGCCGCTGGCGACTGGGTGGGGGGCTTTGTGCATCACATTGGGATGTGCTCGGTCCCGATGGCGGAGCTTTGGGGCATTCGCAATGGCCTTGAGTTTGCGTGGAAGAGAGGTTTTCGTAATGTGTGGATCGAGTCTGACTCGGTGCTGGCGGTTCAGCTGGCTCTGAAGTTGCCCAGTACGTCCCACCCGCTATTCAGCCTGGCGTTCGATTGCCAAGGCTTTCTGACACGGAACTGGTCGGTCCGTGTTACCCATATCTTTAGGGAAGCGAATGCCGTCGCCGACTCCCTTGCTAGTTTAGCCTTTCATTTTCCGCTTGGTTTTCATGTTCTTTCCGAGCCTCCCGTAGAAACTTGTACGTTTTTGTTGGAGAACTCTGAGGGCCGTACTTTCTCTCGTCTCACGAGGGCTTAGTCGGTTCCTCCGCTAGGGCCTAGCCCTTCTTTCTTTCGATCAAAAAAAAAAAAAAGGACCATTTGCTTTCCGACTACGTTAATTAAAGTCGGGTTCAACTAATCAATCACTAATTCACTGTATATGCATGCTAGCTTTTTATATGATACGGAGTATAATACAAAGTTATAATTAAGCCCAATCCATCACAATATATAAGTGAAATTAAGATGATGTATGAGAAGAAAATGGGAAAGAGGATTTACATCGAACAAGTTAGGGCTCCATTATTATTTTAAAAGTAGAGCAGGTCTTTATTTCAATTTTTAAACTTTTAGGTACGGCAAATCATGTGTATTGGTGTTGCATATATATCTTTTATAAGGGGAGATGAGATGTATTTATGTATTTATGTATTTGGATGCAATTTGGTAGGGAGTTCTGAATAATGATAATACTGGGCCCCTGAATTGGGCTGGTACCTTATCCTAATCCTGTTGAGCTCGATCATTAAATATTGTGAAAGCCCACCTGCCACTATTCCATGTATCAAACCATATTCGCATACGAGCCTTTCAAACCAATAAAATAAAATCGCAACCACAAACCAAACCATATGAAGACTCTTTTGTCTTTTACATAGAGAGTGAGTTCTAATAAAATAGCGTTTATATAAGGATATATTAGATGAATATGAACGTTAGATCTCGATATAAATATATAATGAATGCCCCAAAATTAATCTTGAAGTCGATTATATGATATAACAATGCTTATAAGAGATGGAAAATTTCCACAAATCCATTATAAAAATCCGTAAATATAATGAACCGAAAATCAGCCGCTATAAGAGCATTAATAGTGGTAGACCAAATAACTTGGTCATAGAATCATAAAAATAATATTTAACTCTTCTATCTCATTTTTTATTATCCTTTTTTCTCCTACGTTTTACTCTACCCCACCATATATATATATTTACTCTATTGTGGACACATGTCAAAATTGTGTGCAAAGACCAAAGCAAGGAATTGGTCTTCATGGTGATCGGTCTTTATCTCCGTACACATTATTTTTTTTACATATATTATTTTTTTAATTTCTCTCCCTTGATGGCCAATTTTTGGCCAACTGATAACAATACTCTAAGTGTATATACTTATATAAATATTAATATATTATATGCATGATTATAATATTTTACATACATGATCAAATATCGAAGGTATTTACGAAAATGATGCATATGAATGAAATCAACGGTGATTCTAATATGTTGTATACATGCTTTTTATTGATTATATTCATGAATCTCAAAGGTATTCCTAAGTACCTTCACAATTCGTAAATATAGTCAATAAAAGGTATTACAATTATGTATATATATATATATATATCATTATAGTGTGGTATAATCATATATAACATAATATATGCGAATATGCATATACATACTATAGGTATTATAATCATATATAACTAAGCATATAACATATTATAATCATATATCTCCAAGCATATAAGGTATTATTATAACAACTTGTTACACGCACACTTTCAAACACCAGGGGGGCTAGGGCAAATTGTTGCCTGTAATTGTAACAAGTAAAAAGTCTTCCAATACCTTCCAAACATGGCCACCAAAACCAAAATCACCATTCCTCCCAACATGTAAAACCACGGCAACTCCACTTTCTTCTTCTTCTCCTCCTCGGTTAGAATCTCAGCCTTTTCCTCCTTAACTTGAACCGCATCCTTTTCTCCATCTCTACTACCTTCTCCCACAAGTAACTTATTTAGGGGTTCATCTTCCTCCGCCTTATTGCTCGACAACTCCTTCAACTTGAAGGCTTTGTTGCTAGACGTTACCACCACCGGCTTCAGCTTATTATCGCCCGATTGAACGAACCGGATCATGGACACCTCTTCCGGGTCGAGTTGTGAGTAAATCATCCTCTTCTTCTCCTCTACCTCCGCTAACAAGGCTGAGAATTTCTCAATCCCGCGATCTGAGTACGGGTTCTTCTTCTCATTACTCTTCTTGTTGCTAATGCGCTTTGAAAGCTTCTTCTTCGATTGTTCGTGGTTCGCGCCACAAGTGCAAGAACTCGCCATGCCTTGGAAATGAGGATTGTCCTTTGTTTGTGGAGATTTAATGATTAAGACTGTGTTGAATACAATGGGTGTTGGACTATTTGAGAGATCCAGAATCTTGTAAATGACTAAGGTTTGAGAAGTTGGTGTACAAAATAGTGCTTTCTAGAAGTGATTATAATACTAGTGCGCCATTTTAGTCAAGATACGTGGGTGGCCAGGATATATAATATGATTTGTATTTAGGGTTTCGTGATGGATTTTGACGATCGATTCTTAAACAAGGGAAACTTTGCGTTACACGTAAGCTTGCGTATTGCATAAAATATTTCGTAGCATTTGCAATTTTTGTTGAATTAAGCAAGTTGTTGGATCAGCCATAAATGTGGTTTGACTAGTATGGTGTCTAGGGTGTAGTTTGATCTACACGTAGGTAGCTAGCTAGGGAAGGAACTCTTTTACCGACAAATTTCGTGCATTTGCCATACTGTACATATGTACAATGAATGAGATTCCCCCCTTCGTTACACGTAAGTTTTGTTTATATCTACTATTCTAAATGTTTTGTTTATATCTCAGGATTCGATCGGTTAGAACCACGTACTTTAATTTGAATTAGGCAGTACACAGTACACACGTTTTTCTTTTTCTTTTTTGTAGAATAAAAAAAGGTTGAATTGAGGTTGAGATCATTAAAATGATTTCATTAACTGGAAAAGGTTGAATTTGAAGTGAATTAAATTTGATTGTGTGCATTGACCAAGATAGGTGAATTAAGTTTTTATTACAGTATTATTTTTGAATCCATACAAGTTTGGATCAACCACCACTAATCTAGTTGGGCTTTACTTTAAATTGGGCCGCGGTTAGGCCTGTTCAGAGATGCAAACTTTCTTCTATTGGTACCGCCCTTACTAATATTAACGTCGTGATTCTTCTGTAACAGATTACAACGGTACCCGAAGGAATTCGCGAGAGAGTTCTAGCATCTCTTCCAATGGCGACTTCTCTTCCAAGAGGACTGCGATTAGCGCGTGCAATCCACCGATCTGCAATGTCGACCACTCGATCCTTCTCCTCTGACGTCGTCGTCCAACCTAAACCGACCGAGGTTGCCCTGATCTCTGGCATCCCCGAAGAGCATCTTCGTCGAAGAGTATGTCCTTAAAATCTCATCTTTTCTCACCTGATCTCTGATAATTCTATGGAATTACTGAATTTTGGATTTGTTTTCTTCAGTGTTTAAAGAGAATTTAGGAATTTCGGTAACCGGATGTTTCTGGATAGGAATTTAGGGATTTTTAGGGCGATTGTAGTTATTACTCTGAATAACAGAGAGGTTTACATTGTGGCCTAGGTTGTAATTTACTCTCCTGCTCGCACTGCTACTCAACAAGGCTCTGGGAAAGTTGGAAAGTGGAAAATCAATTTCTTGTCCACCCAGAAGTATGTTTTGCTGTCTTTCTTTCTCCAGAATAGCTGACCTTTAACAAATCAGTTAACTTATCCTAGCCTTTGAATGGAATTGTTGTACAATATGTATTTGATGACAAGTTTTGGGATCATTTGCCTCAAACGTGCTCTCTTCCGTTTCCATGGTATGTGTGTTGATTAGGTGGGAGAATCCCTTGATGGGTTGGACATCTACTGGAGATCCATATGCAAATGTTGGTGATGCTGGCCTCAGTTTTGACAGTGAAGAAGCTGCCAAGGACTTTGCCCAACGATATGGCTGGCAATACACTGTATGTTCCCTTTAACATTAATGTTTTTTGCATTGCAAGGAAACATGTCTTCTCTGTATGTCACTAAGTTCCCATGGATTTGATCACTGATCAGTAATAAAAGTGACAGATTTCTATAATATTAATAATAGGCTATTGTAAGTGTTTTTGGTATAAGGGGTTAGCAGTTACTCTAGGAGTTTCTAATCTTGCATCCTTGAATTTTGTGAGCTCTCAAATAAAAGTGACAGAGATTTCTTTCTCTGAATTGATCTGGATGATCTGACAAAACCATTTGTATTTCCTCGAAGACTTCTGAGATGAGTATAGCATATAGTGAAATTTGTAAGTTACACATTAAGTTCCTTATAACATCAATGTTACTGCATTGCGGTTGATATGTCTTCTCTGTATGTTGACTTAGTTTCCATGGATTTGATCACTGCTCAGTATTCAACTTTGTGATTTCACACTGCACAAATCCCTTGTGATATTTGATCTGTAAAATTTTAAAATGTGTCTAGGAATTATTACTCTCACTTAAGCTGACAAAGCCGTATATATTTCCTCTTTCCCTTGTTGAAGACTTCTGAGTAATAATTTTGTTGAAGACAGTACCTACTTTATTGCATCAAGTATACATATGACTTTGCTCAAAAAAGAAAAAGAAAAAGTATACATATGACTGAAGTACGTACAACATATAGGGTGTAAATCTCTTGTGATTTATTCATCATTTTCTTTAAGAGTCCTTTCTTGCATACTTGACTACTACTTGACCCAATACTAATTGGCATGGTATTGGAACAATTTATTTGTAGGTAAAGAAGCATCATACACCTCTTCTTAAGGTATAATGCTCTTTCTTGCTAAGTATGCATATCACGGCTTAAGTTGCATGGTTTATGTAACCCTTCTATTATAGCCACGACCTAAATTTTGCGCTCTGTTTTGCAGCCTAAATCATACGCAGACAACTTCAAATGGAAGGGTCCTGCTGTATCAGATAGCAAGTAGACTTTTATTCTCCAAATTCAAATATATTCCAAGAGTGCTATATCTATTTGACGTGAGACTGAAATTTGTACCCAAAGATGCTATATATGTCTCTACTGGCTTTTGTTTATATTGCTTCCGGCGGAATAATGTTGTATTTGTAAACAAAAGCCAACTCATGATCTCTCATAAATTTGTAGACACTACTACGTATTGAATAATGTGATGTGTTAAGATTTGAGCATTTTCCCCCCTATCTGCTCGTTGTATGATTAGCTATACATGAGATGTGGAAGGCCTGAATTTATTATGATCACAATGAGACGTGGATACAGTATTTGTAACTTCGGTAATAATGAGGAGGAGGTGGAGTTAAGTAGCAACTAGCAAAGTAGAGCAAGCAAGGAGTTTTATGGGTAGTCAATGGTTTGTGCCTTTTAATGGGAGGAGTTACATATGGTAGGACAAACGGTAAACGTTAATCACCGTTATAGTCAATTATAACTCCTGACATTATCCTCCATTAATGCGCCAATTTTTGAGACTTCATCATAAACTCCAAAGGTTGCTTCAGACTTGCACAAAACCCTTAGGCTTTCTCTGTAAAGCCATTCTAGTATTACGATCAACACTAGAACAAGAGTGAATACATGGCAATTGCTAGCAAAACTGAAGTCAAGACTCCACAAGTTTCAAAGATTGAAGAGGTTAAACCACATCCAGTTATGGAGACACTCAACGGAGTTGAATTCTGCATCAACTCATCTCCTCCTTGGCGTTGTCTTCTCATCCTTGTTTAATTTTCTACTGCTTTAAACTTTCTACCTCATTGTTACTGTTTTTATTTGTATTATGATCTTGTTTTCTTGTAACGCAGTTGAATCGATCCTGCTAGGCTTTCAACACTACTTCCTGACACTGGGGATGATAGTTCTCACTTCCACCATGATTGTCCCTCAAATGGGTGGAAGCAACGTAAGATTTCATATGTTTTTCTGATGCAAATTCTGTTAACTGTGGTTTCTTGTATTGCTTCTAATTAAGATTGGTTTCTGTGGTCGAATGAACAGAAAGAGAAGGCGATTGTGATCCAGACAACCCTGTTTCTATCAGGGCTGAACACCTTTTTTCAGTCTTTATTCGGGACTCGTCTCCCAACTGTCATAGGCAGCTCGTATGCCTATGTAATTCCAACCACTTCCATTGTACTTGCTGATAGATACTTTAGCAATGGGCTTGAGCAGCCTGGTGAGGTCAGCGTTCTCTATCTCAAAGCAGTTGATGCATTGAAGATTGTTAAGAAATCTCTAGTGAATGGAGGGCATATAATATTATCTAGTGTTGGTTCTCTATAGTTTGAGGTTATGTTATGCAACTGTTTTGTTCTTTCCCCCCAGAGGTTCGAGAAAACAATGAGAGGAATACAAGGTGCTTTGATTGCAGCTGCTGTTTTGCAGATGGTGGTTAGCTGTTTGGGATTTTGGAGAAACCTTGTCAGGTGCTTATTTTGCATGTTCTCTCCTTTGATTTCCAACTTAACATTCATTCATTCATTCGTTCATAATTCGTGTGTGTTATTTGTAGGTTGCTTACTCCACTCTCTATGGTTCCTCTTGTAACCTTTTGTGGTCTGGGCCTTTTTCAGCTTGGCTTTCCCAATGTAAGTCATTCTTGTACCTTGTTTCATATTGACTTTGTAAAATGATACATGTTCATGATGATGAAGCAAAACTTTTGCTTTTGCAGTTGGCAAATTGTGTTGAAGTTGGGTTTCCCCATCTAGTTTTGATGCTTGTATTCTCACAGGCAAGTAATAATTATGTTTTCTAATATTATCATTTGCAGCTGCGTCTTTATCAAGAACTAAGAGAAGTGATTATGGCAGTGGACTTGATTTGCTCGATTAAGTGTTTTTCTACTGACTAATGATGGAACTTGTGTTCAACAATTTGCAGTATCTTCCCCATGTAATGATTCCAAGCAAGCTCTTTTTTGCTCGATATGCGCTGATATTTGCAACTATGATTATTTGGATATACGCAGAAATTCTTTCTGTAGCCGGTGTTTACTCCCACAAGCCCCTGAAAACGCAGTTAAGCTGTCGTTCTGATCATGCTGATCTTATCAGTGAAGCACCTTGGTGAGATGGCCATGTCTAAGATTCTATCAAGGTCTATGAATCTGTACTGGAGTTTTGTAACATTTTTATCTTGTTCTATATTTTTTTTATAAGCAGGTTACTTTTTCCTCATCCATTTCAATGGGGATTGCCTAGTTTCCATCTTGGAGAATCCATTGCAATGATGGCTGCTTCTTTTGTTGCTCTGTCTGAGGTAGGCAAATAGTGGCAAAAGGAGTGAAAAACGAACTAGAATTAGCTAATAAAATGAAACAAACTTTTGCCTTATTTCTTGTAGAGTACTGGAACATTTCTTGCAGTTGCACGGTATGGTAGTGCTACGCCTGTGCCCCCTTCAGTGATCGGACGAGGAGCAGGCTGGCTTGTATGTATTGTCTTTTAAGAAAGAACAACCTTTATTCATGTAAGATAATTCAAGTGACTATATTCTCTATTCACCGAATGAACGTTGGATTCAGGGATTTGGGACGTTGTTGGCTGCTTTATTCGGTGGTGTCGCAGGCCCTTCTGCTTCAATGTAAGAACTGCTCCCCAACACAATCTTACTCCAGCTCAATCTGTGAAGCTTTGCTCATTATTTCTCTGGCTTTTGGTAGTGAAAATGCTGGCTTATTAGGACTCACAAGAGTAGGAAGCAGAAGAGTGATTCAAATATCGTCTGCCTTCATGATTTTCTTCTCCCTATTAGGTAGCTTTCAACTCTCAGACTCTCAAAAACCGTTTATCAAAGATTTTGAATATGTGATTGTGCATTCCAGGCAAGTTTGGAGCAGTTTTTGCATCAGTGCCATTGCCCGCCATGGCAGCATCATACTGCATAATGTGTGGCTATGCCTGTGAGTTTCTGTAATCAAGATCAAGAGAGCTCAATTAAAGTTCAACAAAACAACAATTGTTTTTTTTGTGATAAACTGTAATGAGTTTGATTTGGTGATACAGGCTCAGCTGGTTTAGGATTTCTGCAATTCTGCAACCTGAACAGCTTCAGAACTAAGTTCATATTAGGCTTCTCATGCTTCATGGGGATTTCAGTGCCCCAATACTTCAGAGAATACCTGATCAAGTCAGGCTCTAGCCCGCTTCGCACTCATGCCAAATGGGTAAGAATTTGCATCACGAAATGCCATATAAGTAGTGTCTTTCTTGCCCCACAACAAATCACAAGATGATTCCAATTCTTTGGTCTAAAGGTTGGAGTTGTGATTGATTTCAGTTCAATGACACGGTGACTGTGATCTTTATGTCGTCTGCGATGGTAGCGGGGATGGTGGGCGTGGTGTTAGACAAGACGGTGGAAAGAGGGAAGCCGGCTACAAGGAAGGACAATGGTGCAGATTGGTGGCAGAGATTTATGGTGTTTGCTAAGGACATTAGGACGGCTGAGTTTTATTCTCTTCCTTGTGAACTTGACAAGTACTTTCCTCCTGTGTAATGGCTGGGTTTTTGTCCTTGGATGTTTGGCTTTTGATCATAGGGTGTTCTTTTCCACATCCCAATCTTATAGCTTGAACTTGCAAGTGTCTCTTTGTTTGTTGGCTTGTTTGTGATTACTAGCTATGACAAGAGAATGTAATGTGTTTTTCTTCATGATGTTGTCAGTTTTTTCCCAACTCTATTACTCTATTATTCATAGAGCTAATCGGAATCCCAACTCAAAATACGACAATAAAGGCTTCTAAATACTTGAGTAATGAGCTTATACAGCAAAAAAGACAATGTTTGTATAGTTTGATTATTCATATAAGTTTGTTCCAAATCAGAATATCAGGATAATATATCTAAATTAATCGACGAATTAAAATCTGGCACGTGGGGTGTTAAATGGCGGGCGAAAAAGGTCCAAGTTGAATAAAAACGACGTCGTTATGCAGGTCCAAATTTCCCAACTCTATAGTTATTGTTTTTGATTTCTTTCCATTGCTTCCTTCCTCTGGCTCTGAAAATATCTCTGGAATTCTCGTGCAAGTCGTCGTGGATTTTGATGACCCCGTGATTGATCCCTTTCCGTTTCACCTGCAAATTTGAAATCTCAAATTGAATTTTTCGTTGATGAGAAGTCATTCCGATTTGATTAGTCTATTATTCCTCAGAAACTGAAAGTTTTGTGCTCGGAATCAATTAGAACCTCCTGTTCTTCTCCTTTCTCGCATCCCCATAGCTCTTCGTTTCCAGGTATGCTTCCTAATTCCGTGGTCATCATCTCGGTCATTTGATTCAATTGGCGAATTCGGAGAATTGTGTGGTTAATTCAATTAGAGTCGTTGACTTAGGGTTTCCTTTTCCCTTCACACTCGATGTAATTTTGGACTGATTTTCATTTGGAATTGACCTTTGTTGGAAGAAATCATGGGTGCTGAATCAAACAAGCAGAAACATCTGATAAAATCAATGGAGAAAAGTGAGGAGCAATTCGACTACGAGGAGCAGGCCAAATTGAAAGGGAAGAGAAAGTTTTGGAGATTAGTGAGATACCAACAACTCACTGAGTACCATTCTTTGCCTGGATTCTTACGGGACAATGAGTTCATTTTGGGATATTATCGCTCCGAATGGCCTTTAAAGCAGGTTCTTCTCAGCATCTTCACCATCCATAATGAGACTCTTAATGTTTGGACGTAAGCCTTATTTCTCATATTGCCTGTATTATAATCTTTTGTTAAGTATATGTTAGGGAATTGAAGGTAGTTTATTGGTTCAGAAGACATTTTTGAGTGAATGTCGTTCACAGCAAGATGGAAGTTATACTCTCTGTGTATGTTGATGATTTGAAGAGGTGCAACTAATGTGCAAGCAAATGAGATTTTGAAAGAACCTTGCATTTTTAATTCTGATATATGCTCTGCACTTTGGCTTTACTTCTGAGCTGATCAATCTCATATTGAAAGCTTCAAGGCGTCATCGTCTTTGTAACACGGTCTACATTGGCATGTGTGTTTTCAGGCATTTGATTGGATTCTTCTTATTCCTAGCCCTGACAATCTACACAGCAAATAAGGTTCCAAGTGTTGTAGATCTCCATTCCTTGCAAAACTTACCCGAGTTTCTCAAGAAGGCTGATGTGCATAACATTCACACAATGGTTGCAAAGTGCGTTCCATCTTTACCAGACATGCCTGATTTTCACAATTTGAGGGAGGAACTAAGGGCATCTTTCAAATCAATGAATTCGGTTTCGTCACTTTCAGGTTGGCATGTCTTACAGGTTCTTAAGAACTGCTTGCCTGACCAATTTTCAAGTCTCAACCTATCGGATGGTTATCTCTCGGTAATCGTTACTCCCTTCCTCATATCACCTTCTTCTATGATCATAATTCTCAATGTCCATAAACTATCATGATGTTTGGTGCAAAATGATGTATGTATCTTTTTGATGAGAAAAGTCAGGTAGATAATTGTTTGTGTATGACAAAAATGTTCCTTAGACTAATGAACATGTATTTTGTTTCAGAATGCAACAGATCAGATGATCAAACCCATTACAAGATGGCCCTTTTTCGCCTTCATGGGCGGAGCTATGTTTTGCTTACTTTCGAGTAGTGCTTGCCATCTACTATGCTGCCACTCAGAGCGGCTCTCGTACATAATGCTCAGACTTGACTATGCAGGAATTGCAGCCCTAATTGCCACCTCATTTTACCCTCCTGTTTACTACTCCTTCATGTGCAACCCTTTCTTCCTAAACCTCTATCTCACCTTCATCACATTACTGGGCATTGCAACAATCGTCTTCTCCCTTTTCCCGGTCTTTCAAAACCCCGAGTTTCGATCCATCAGAGCCGGGCTTTTCTTTGGCATGGGGTTCTCTGGAGCAGGGCCCATCCTCCATAAGCTGTTCTTGCATTGGAACCAACCCGAGGCGCTTCAGACCACAGGGTACGAGGTTCTAATGGGGGCGTTATATGGGATTGGGGCCTTGATCTATGCTATGAGGATTCCAGAGAGGTGGAAACCGGGAAAGTTTGATATTGCAGGACATAGTCATCAGTTGTTCCATGTGCTGGTTGTGGCTGGTGCTTATACACACTATTGTAACGGGCTTGTGTACCTTAAGTGGCGTGACACCCATGGTTGTTAGGCTTATTATCATGTACTTACATGAGATGTTTAGATTCATCTTGAGGTCTTGTGAACTGTCAGATTGAGTGTATTAGTTAAGAAAGTATGATTCCTTGTACATCAGAAAAGCACAACTTTGCACACTTCATCCGTTGTTGATCAATCTACACTTTGTTAGGATGATGTCATCTTCCTAAAAATCCAGTAGCCAGAATGAATTCATGGCGGTGGAGGCAACTTTAATTTATACTGCTATTTATTTTATGATGAAATAACCAATTTAAGTTGCTAATTATAATCCAATTCACTTTCAGGCCGTTCGGAGATTAAGTTTAAATATATATTTTTAAACTGATTATGTCGAGGATAGCTAGTTTTTGTCTGGCTGTGCCTTGTTTTGTTTTGTTTCTTTTTCGTGTTTTGTGCTTGAGTGTGGTTTTGGTTCGGATTTGTGCTTGAGTCTTTTGGACGCTTTCCCTTTGCGTTAGCCAGGGGTGCCCCATCCTTACCCCAGATTCCCGTAAGGGAATTACACTGAGTTATTGTTGTTGTTCTTGATTACGTCGAGTCACTTAGTATGATGATGCCATCAAAAAAATCTTTAACCAAATCCGTCCCACTTTCCGATGCATATTCTCAAGTTCGATTGAATGATGAGGTCAAATTAGAGGGGCTCAAATGCTTAATACGAATATATACTCGTTTAGAGCATCCACAATGGAGACTACCTACATTTCTTAACCTTTAAAAAAAAAATGTCAGAAAAAATCAGAATTGTGTCGGGGAGAAATTTCTAGTTTGTGAGAGAACTCTCTTGCAGAAGAAATTGTGTCTGACACATTTCTCTGACAAATATTTTTTTTGCCCAATGGAAAAGAGAGAGGAGACTAAAAGGTAATTTAAGAAATTGTATTTTGTATTCTCAGTTGTGGATGCTCTTATATCCACTAGCACACTTTCTGTCACATTTTTTTAAGGCTAGCTTAACTCTATAATATCCTACTCTTCTGATAATTTCATACATCCTTTTTTGTTCTTTCTTTTTTCTGTATCCATGCATGATAAGTTTCCGATGGAGCTTTAGATCAGTACTATTTCTGGTCGAATTTTGGTGCGGTGCGATGTATAGTTGGTCGGATTTTCCAAAAGTCATGACCTAGAGCCTATAGATGTAACGAGACACTACTATATTTTGGTTTCCTTTCTTTGGTAATTTGAAAATGCAAGATTAGACCTACTTTCACGGAATTATAACATGCTTCTAAATTGGTGATTCATTGATGTGATAATTTGACCATTAAGAAGATTTATGAGTATATTTTACCTAATAATCAACAATTCTGTGGCGATTTGCCTCTCTAAATACACGAGACTACAGTATCAATATGGTTGGTAACGATAAGATTATAATTTGGCCAAGTGTCTATCCAGACTATTCCATGGTCAATTTTTACAAGTCCAATCTGTTATAATTCAAACATAATAATATTCCACTGACGGATAAGGCCCATTATAAAAACTCATACGGTATAAATTCGGCACATATATTTGGAACATATAACAAACTAGCTAGTTCGTTATATGTATTATCTATTCGACCAGTCCGATTTCCCACTAATCCAAATCCGGCCAAATAGCTATCTTCGATCATCGTCATCCTCTTAATTTTGTTATTGCCATTAACTAATATAAGGGGCTTTCGTATATATAAAAACAAACATGCATGCATGGTTACAAGTTGTCACCATACTTCATCGAATTGTACACACGAATATATCACATTATCTAAGCAACGTACTCATCGAATTGTTGTGTAGAGGACTACTATATATCAAATCATCCACTAGCTCATATATATAAATTAAAGGAGCAACAAGCTAGTTGTTAGATTAAACTAACCTATATACGTACGTACAAAATTTATATAAGAACAAATGATAGTTGAATGACTTTTAAGTTTAGACGACCAATTAAGGAGAATAATTGAAGTGAAAAAATTCAAATATATCTGGCCGTAGAAAGTGGCCAGTCCACACTCTTTTTTCCTTGCATTCATTGATATTTAAATGAGTTTCATAGAAAGATCAAAGACACAGCACAACTACTATTGACTTGTCATGGTAGCTAGACCATTCCTTCAGGCTTGATGAATTTGGAGCAAACTATATATGTAAGCCGTCTTTAATTTGTCTGGTTTCTATTGTCAGTTACCTTCTTTGCCTACCTACACACGTCTCATATGATGTGAACTTCCCGCAGACAATCCGTTATGCATTAACCACCTCTTTCTTAAATACCTCACATCATCACATCTCTCGATCGCCTTCAAGAGTTCATGAGCAGCCTATATATAACATAAGTAGCCTCTTGCATGCAACATACGTACTACATATCAAAAACCACATATATCGCGTACAATAAGATCGATCATTCAAACCAATGAGCCGAAACAAGATCCATTCGGACGGGATAAGCGTGGCCTTCAAATGGGAGAAGCAGCCCGGGGTTTCCAAGACCGGATTTGAAGACCGTGGCAATAAGAAACAAGGGTCCTCGAATCCGAAGACCATGGCTACAGTCAAGCCGATGATGAGTCGAAACAAGAATCGTTCTTCGGATGGGGTAAGCGTGCCCTTCAAGTGGGAGAGGAAGCCCGGGGTCTCCATGATGGGCGCATCCGAAGGCAACAAGAAATTAGGGACGTTCTTGTTGGATCATGAGTTGCCCCCACCTCCATTTCGTGCAAAGAATTCCTCGAGATCGTCGAAGAAGAGCGTCGAAAATGATCCTTTCCTGATGGCGTTCAAGGAGTGCACCAAATCAAAGAGCAACGACTTAGTAGGTGAAGCCAAATTTGAAGGTGGGTTTGGTTTCATGAGGAAGAGTTTGTGGAGGGTGTCTTCTTGTAAGCAATCTATTGGCGTGAGGGATGACGTTTTCATCACTACTACTACTAGTACTACTACATCTAGGAATTACAAGTAAAGTTTTTGTTGTAGATTTGAGGAGATCGCTATGGCGCATGTTACTCCGTGGTAGCTTTTAATTTGTATCCGGTAATTTGGAGAGTTCATCTTATTTGAATTGGTTTATTCGATTTCTAACCTCTATTTGCAACATATGGCTTCAACGCTGATCTAAGCTAATAAATATAAGGGCTTTGCCCTCTTTGATGACAAAAACAAAAAAGCACCAACCCCGCTTTATTTTTTTTCAACAAACAAACAACCTAACTACCCAAGTCATACAACAAATCTTCTTATCATCAGTCAATCAATCAATAAACCTATAAAAAAAGGATTTTAGCATAATTAATGCCCCACATTTTATACAATTTCCTATAGTTTTTCATGCTTCATTAATCCTCTCAAAATTGAATCTTGATAATTTACCTCTCCTATTAATTGGCATTTGTAAAACCGTTTTGTAATTAAGCCGGTGACTAATGGGCTAATTTATTTTTTGACGTTTTTTCTTTGCTCTTCCTCAAAACGATTGAAGACGGAGAGGCATTCTGCCCGAAACTCCCAAATCAAGACGCCGTTTATTTTGGCGTTTTACTTCATCTTCAACAGGCGCCATTGAAGACGGAGGGACGTCCATCTCAAAACTTCAATCGACTGGCCATTCCTCCCATTCATTCATTCATCAGAAATCCAACACCATCAAAGGTGATCGAGCAGCTTTTGCCCATCGTCGCCCCTACTGGTGCTTGCTCCCCGTCGAAGACTCCCGCTCGCCGCTCGCCCTCCCGACTACGTCGCTTCCGCCCTCCAGCTCGGCCGAGGCCCTCCCGGAGTCCCTCACGCTCGCCCTCCCGACTCCATCCGTGCCTCCTTCGCTCCCCCAGCCGACTGCCTCCCTCGCCCCCTGGCTTCCCCACCCGACCGCCTCCCTCGCCCTCTCGCAAGGAGGCCCGACTGCCTCCCTCGGCCTGTCTCACGGACGCCCGCGTCACCGGATATCCACCGGCGCCCGCTCGCTCATTTTCCTGATTACACAATTAGTTGAAGTGCTGGAGGAGGAGGAGTATCGCGTAAATGTTCAAGCCACAAATCCGTACATTATCTAGGTTACAATCACAAATAGTGTCTTCACCCCAACTCCCCAAGGATTATGCTGCTTACCAAGAGCTGCTGGTATGTTGATGGCTCTAATCAATTGCAATTACAATTATGGAATTATTGAGTTACAACCTGATGTTTGGCCGAAGAATGATGTTTTTAATGGATCTTTCCTGTGTTGGCACATATTTGGTTTCTTCTAGAGCATTTACTATCTATTAATCTCCTTTTGATCCTACAAAGTTGCATTTTTGGTTTTATATCAGCATGGTGGGGCAATATTTCCTCCAAGATTTGAGAGGTCTGCTCCCGTGCTCACGCCTCCAGAGTCGCATCCTCTGTCATCTTATGTAGAAAATGGGAGAATTTCTGCATCTAACCGTGAAGGTGCAGTAGCTGAGTCTTCTTCTGAGGCTGAATATCCCACTTTGAGGTATTTTCGATCCATTTGTTTACATATAAAATGGCCATTTCTTGGTTATTCAAGTTACTGATCATATAGCTAGATAGGCGATCAATATTTGACAAATCTGTTTAGGACGATGGAGTTGCATAACTGAACTTCATGATTGTGAACCACAATGAGCTGATTTTTACTCTTTCCGATGCTAGAGATATATCAGCAGCCTGAAAAGAGTAATCAGGTTGTAGATGGCTTTTGTCAAGAACAATTTAATTACCACTCTACATGTCATCCTGTAGCACCGCCTCCTCATCCCTTTTAGGGGCCGTTTGGTTAGAAGCTAAGGAAAGGAAACGGAAAGGAAACCCTTAAGGAGAGGGAAAGGAAAGGGAAAGGGTTATCCTCAATTTTGTTTGGTTACTTTTCAGGAAAGGTAACGATTGACCTAATAGTGTTTGGTTAGTAATTTTTCAAGAAAGGAAACACTATACAAACATGCCATTATATTAATATAAGATTTTAAATTCAAATAATAAATTGTATATGATAAGCATGCAAATGAATGAAATATTAGCCTTAAGTCAAATACTCATTCCATTTCATAGTGTCAAATATCATTTCAAGTATTTAGTACAACCAACAAAGGATTTTAACAATACTCAAAGTCAACATAAACAATGTCATCATATATTGTGCTAAAAGACTTCCATTTCTATCACTTTTTCCTAAGCAAATCAATAACATATTGCTTCTTCATTGATGTACTAGCTTGATAGAATACACGGAGCTTGTGCTCCTCTGCCATTAGAAGAGTTGCAACCTGAAAATTCAAAAAAAATCAACATCAATTTACAAGCTAGTATAAACAAAGCACAAAAATGGCCATGGACCAGCTGTACAATTCATGGTATAATATGTAGACTAGCATTCAGCTGTACAAACAAGAAAAGCATAAACAAACAAAGATACAAAAAGTAAAAAAAGTAAAAAAAAAAAAAAAGAACATGGTAGACTAGCATTGATTGTAAAACAAATGGATCAAAGACTAGCATTCATGGTATAATATATAGACTAGCATTCTAGATGTGACTAGCATTCAAATTATGATGCTTTGGTTCATAGTAGACTTCAGATTTTACTACTTCTTACAAAAAGTAAAAAAAAAAAAAAAAGAACAGAAAAACTCGAACTTGAGTTTGATCCCTGGTGTAATTATGGCAAAAATATGAATTGCAAAAACAAAGATACAAGTGTTGTTCATTGATTGGGAACACATGGGAGGGAGAAAGGGGATTTGGGGTGGGAAAAACGGATGGACTTCAAAATTCAACCATCATTATTAACTGACAACAACTCAATTTGGTACTTGGACCCCAAGGCAGAGAAAATCTTTTGTTTTTTTTACAAGTCCAACTCCAACTTCTTTCAGTGAAGAATTGCCTCACATTAGTATTACTTAGATATTGTAGATAAATTTCAAGATGTAGATCACTAGTGTTCACATAAGAAACCAGAAACCATTCGTAAACTGATGAAATAGCATTAAACTAGAGGACTCAAATTAGTCTATGGCTCAAATTCACATTTCAAACACATATGCCCATTCCAAAATCAAACAACTATGCAGCCTAGCATCAAACAAATGGATCAAACTCCCATATCATGGCATCATATAAACCACAGAGCATGTCAAAGTCAATCATAGCAGCTCCAAAGCCAGGAAATCTAAACAAGAGCAACAATAGCAAGTACACTGAAGTAAACAACAAAATTCCTAGTTTGCAGCCCAATTCTAAACTTAAGTAAACAACAAAATTCTTCCCCATGATGAAATTCATCATTCATAAATCATCTATGCATCATTCATAAATTGATAAAGTGGAGGGGAAGTTATGGAAAAAACCTCACCTAAAACACAGCAACTCTTGCAACAACAGCTGTGACAGCAACTCCTGCAACAGCAGCTGGGTTCTCTTTGGCTTTCACTACTTCACCTAAAACACGAGCAATATACAATCGATATCAAAAGCAGAGATCATGAGCATCTTTCACCAGCTTGGCATCTAGATCTACAAGTGAAGAAAGCTCACAGGCAGTTCAAAATATAAAAAAGACTCATGAATTAACTGCAAGGATAGCAAGGACACTCATCTATGTTGCAAAACTACAGGAATCAGAAACATTGGATACATGTGCACTTATGCAGAGAGCAAAAGACATGAGGAACACTGACTTTCACATATCAATTTCAGCAAAGACGTGAGGAACACTGACATAAATCACATAAACCTGGGAACACTGACTTTCACATAGACAAAGACATGAGGAACTGCAGTCCTTAATACCAATTTCAGCAATAGAACTTGTTCTACCCAGCCCCTAATGTGAAGCAAAACCATGAACACTGACTTTTGACAGCAACCACCAGATTTTGGCCAAAACAACTTCATTAGCAACCACCAAGTTACGTAACATATAATTTGAACAAGTAATTTGACTCATCCAATCCCTAAGCTCGATTGAAACCCAAATTTGAAAAAAAAACCCTAGAAAATCCTCAATTTCTGATGAGAGTACAAGTGGAAACAAATGGAAGCGTAAAAAGAAGAATCAAAGCAAAATATAGAGGATTCTCATATCAAATAGAAGATCTCTAGTGAGATTCGAAAGCATTACCTGATCTGACGAGAGGAGTTGTGAGATCACGAACCGAGCTAGAGGAACTAGAAGATTGAGCGCGAACTATAGATGAACAAGGAAGAGATTGGTCAGAAGCAAGGGAAGCGAGAGGGAGAGGATACGAGAGATTCCAGTTCGGACTCCATGGAAATACAGAGGCGAGAAAGTGTCGGGGAGAGAGGAGAGGAGAAAGTGTCGGGGAGAGAGGAGAGGAAATAGGGCTGGATGGGTGGAAGTAAGTGATTAGGCTGAAGGGTGGTATTGGTTTGACCCCGTAAACGGAATGGATTGTTTGAGGAATTGAAACAAACATGTGAATTGGGCCAAACGGAAACCCAATCCGTTTCCGGGCCAAAATTTTTCAAAACAAACGGGCCCTTAATCTAAATTTACTGAACTGTTTTAGTTAGACTTCCGTCACAATTACAGAGAATGGACATAGATCCACAGTGTATGTTTTCATTAGTCAAAGACACAAAAGAACATCAGTTGCTTCAGTGCTGGTTTTTGGTGTTCCCTGTTTGTTCGAATATCGTCTTCTCTACGTCGCAAAGTGGTATGCATTTGTAAAATAAACAATAGTGACAAACTAAAGTGCAATTGAAGATCTATCATATATTTGCAGAACATGTTTCTCTACATTATGCAAAGTTGAGGTCATAGATTATCAAGGGCTGAAATAATTAACACTTCTTGAAGATGATGAAGAAGAAGCTTGAAGACCTCATGGCGAAAGCCGAGGTCCCAAATCAGATTCGAAAAGTTAGTTGGTGAGGATAATCTTCCATTCTATATTTTGAAGTTTTTAGGTCCTACAAAGCTTTGTCTTCCTTTATTTTTCCTTTTTCCTGTTAATATAACAAGCTCCTTATTGGATTGGATATAGACACTAATTTCTCAGTATTCTGAGCAATACAAACCTATGGTTTGTAATCGTATTCAATAGCGACTTGGTGTGCAATCAGGTTTTGATAATGGTTACATATTAGACTTCTATGCCTTGAATTGATGAAAGCACTTTATTAAAGCCTTCCCCTTTTTGAAGGAGATGGACCAAGGGGCCAAATATTCCAACAACGATTATAACCTGTAATTCTCAAAACAGATCAGCATCAGCAACCAACCTGATTACATACATACATTCATAAAGGTTAATGAGGATGGGAATTACCTGTATCTGTTCCTTGGTTCCTGCTATGATGTTTGAAATAGTCCAGCAAGCTTCCTTCTTGATACTCTTCCTGTGACTACTTAGCAACAAGTCCAGAAGACAAGATAACGCTTGATGGTCTATGATGGTCTGCAAAGGCAATGATGAGAAAAAGTTAGCTGTTAGAGCCAGAACTGAAAACAAAAGAAGACTAATCAAGGGGACCTTCACTGGGATTATAAATCCTACGCTCAATTCCATCTTTTGTCCCTAGCAAAGTAGTAAAAAATCTTTCCATTTGTTTAATGTTTTTTGTGATTATTGTACAGTATAGGAACAGATAAGGTGTTACTCCGTATTAATTTGGAATCAAAAAGTCTGTCCCCACATTGTCTTCGTTTAGAAATTTTAAACATTTAAAAAAATATAAATAAAGAAATCCCTAAGATATGATATTCCTTAATTATTGCAAGCTCAAAAGGAAGTGAGAGGTAGAATGATTACTATGGTAGAATTTAATATAGTAGAAATTACTTGCGTTTGGAGATCATCTCCTGTCACTATGTTTCCAATTGTACGAACTACGAAGGGCATGAATGCGCACTATTGAAGATGGATGACTGCCAAATAAACTCCACAAGTAAATAAGATAATACAAAAGAAACTCTTGACCAAAAAAAACATAATACAAAAGAAACTTATCCGATTGTATGCATAACATAGAATGCCTTTACATCATACTCACCGGAGAGGTTCAACAAGCTTGGGACACAATCTAGAATGATAATATATACAAAAGTTGTTCTACGGATAATCCAGCTAAATACAATGCAAATCGTTGTGATGTTTAAATTTGTTATGATATTTCACAAAAATGATTATAAGTCTTCTATTATATATTGATATTCACACATCCATAGTATGTATAAAAAAACCTAGATTATTGCCCGTACCCTGTATGGGACACACGATTGGTAATATTTTTTCAATGTATTATTCAATTGATAAATGAATGTATAATAATATTATTAGGAATTAGACATTGATATCATCTTTTTTATTCAAAATCATTACAATATTTTGTTAATCCAAAATCGTGATTTGATGTTAAAAATAAATTTGAAATTGAATTTTATATAATATGACTTAAATAAAAAAAATTAAATAAAATACTATCATTTTATTTCACACTATGTTTGATCAATTAAAAAATTATATGTGATATTATATGAAATCTCAAGTGAAATATTGTATCATCATCGAAAATTACTTACTACATACTTTCTTACTTATATATCCAAATAAATTCTCAGTGAAATAATTAGTACATGCAAGGTACCCGTTGACCCGTTAGTTATTATTTCTGAATGGCTTCCATACATACATATAATGTACCGTAATAAGAAAGGCTTAAGAGTTAAGACGCACTATAACTCTATCAAATGTGTTTCTACGTTTAAATCAAATTATATGAAGAGCATATAAAAAGAACGCTGCCCCCCTGCCGTAGGCAGGGGCCGGAAATACTAGTATACATATAAGAATGGGTTGTTGCCACCATTTATTGCCTTAATCTCTCTTCTTTCTCACCTTTTTATATAAGAATGGGTTTGTTGCGGCTCGGATGGTATCTATGTCACCTCATATACACTTGGTCTAAGGTTCGAGTCTTCCTAATACCCTTTTGATTTTATCCAATAGAGCACTTTTTATGCATACATAATACAATCAATAAAAGCTTTTGATTTTATCCCCAATAGAGCTTAAAAAATAATTTAACTTTTTATGCATACATAATACAATCAATAAAAGAGGGGGTTACACACGGCAATTACGGCCAGATTTGAATAATGGGTGTTACGCACGACCATGAATGCATATTTGAACAATCAATCCCACTATATTGTATAAATTAATCCCATTTCTCCAACTTCAATATCAAAATAATTACAATCAATTTAATGACGACAATGAAAGCTTTTCGACTTATCCAAACAGCGGGTGTTGTGCTGGAAAAAATGCTATTTAAGCAAAATTCGAGTGAAAAAATGAAAAAATATGTAACGTATAGAGTGAAAAAAGAGAGAAAAGAGTGATTGTCGGTTTTAAGTCATGCAAATCTGAAATCCTAATTTAAATTACCATCAATCAATGACTATGAAAAGATTACATCACATTAATTTATATGCAATCTTTTCAACTCCATTTGTAACATACATTTTTATATAAAATCATCACTCGTGTTCAATCAAGGACAAGAAAAGAATGATATAAATCGCAGAAGTCTTAATTATAGTTATGTTTCAATCAATTACATCATGATATTTTATTTCATATGTCTATAAATATAAATAAAAAGGAATAATCACGTTATCAAACAAAAATTTAATTTGACTTTAAATGTAATTTTGCTGACTTGTAGATTTTTTAAATCCAAATAAACACAATTTTGAGTACATAAATAATTTTCAAATATAATTTTTTTGAATGAAAATAATATATTCACGATTTTCAATTATGGCGTTGTCAAATTATTACAATTAATAAAGATAAAACATATCCATTTAAACAAATAACACTAATATCTCAACAAGGAGCACACTCCAAAATTTTCTCAAAAAATATTGTATCAATCTAGGCAAATATTAAATGTAAACAAAAATGTAAATAGTTGTAACTTGTAAGAACTAACATTTCAAATAGTAAATAGGCATTGATTGTTTTATAAAATTATTATACTGTATCATTTAAGTATAATATTAATAAACTTGAAAAATCGATAATTTGTAATTAATCAAATTAAATTTAGTCAAATTGAATCAAGGGTCTGTTTGGATTCCCATGCATTAAATTGCATTATGTATTATTTTGCATTATTTTGATTTAAAATTTAAACTACATTATACCTTTTCAAAATAATACATTATGAATTAAAAGTGCGTCTGATTTTTAACCAACTTAATACATTATCCAATCTAGATCCTTCTCCACTTCCAATCTAAATCTTTCTCCACCCCCTCTTCCCCATAAAAATGGAGGCAAATGATTTCTTTTGTCTAAAATAAAAGATAAACATAATACGTAATTTTATTCATCCAAACACAATTTAAATATTTAATACATTAAATCAACCATAATGCATTTTAATACATTTTAGTTGGCTATCCAAACAGGCTCCAAATCTCGATTTCGAAAATCTTAGCAAAACTTAAAATTCAAATTGAATAATTATATAGAATTTTTCGTCTTTCAAAAAAAAAAAAAAAGGCCAAAAGTTGAGCTAAATAGCCGGGCCGATCCCGAGCCTGTCTTTTTATTTTATTTTTGTTGGTCGAGCGAGCGGTCCTGTCAATTCACTCAACTCACAAACAACATACTCGAACCCTAGCAAGGAGGACGGAACGACGGCCTGGGGCGAAGGCATTCTTCACCGCCGGCGTATCTTCTCCGCCTCGTCAAAGTGTCCAATCTCTTCGGTTTGCTCTTGTCCTTTTCCATTGAGTTTTATTTCCTAATTCTGTATGTCAGTCCTGGTCCCTCTTTCTCAATTGAGTAAGATCCAATTAATCTTTCACTTGTTCGTTCCCCCACCTGCCTACGCCACTGTGAATCACATCGTATTGAAATTTAGGTGTTTCCTGCTCTTAGATTCTCATGGTTCTGCTTTCGGATCAGAAAGAGGGCATGCTAGAAAAAAAGTGCTTCTTTCTATTGTAATGTGTTTGGCTCTCTTGTTTCTGTGAATAAGTTGTTGTACAAGAAAATATTATGCTAATCTTGTATATATTGCGGATGGTTGATGTGTTATCTTTTCTCCAACTATCACTGTATTTGCATTGCTATCTTGGTGGGAAAAAAAGTACTAATTGAAAAAGATATATGAACAAACTTGAATGAAAGTCGATCACTCGGATGTTCAATTAAGGAGTTACTAATACTAATAGCAATCCCTTCAGGGCTCTGATTATTATTAAGTTGCATGATCTTGAAATACTCTTGTCCTGTCGCGCTGAGTTGGTTGGGTTATTACTTTATTGATGAAGTTTCTTGCACTGCAGCTCGTTGTAGACTAGTGTGCGTATTGGAATGGCTAATAACCATCAGCCATCTCCTTCACAGGTAATAATATATTAAATCCTTTAACATGTTTCTCTGAGATGAGTAATCTTCCCTGTCATGATACATACCTTTTTTACACATGTATGATGAAATAATCTAATTTGTACATTTAAAATAACATTGAAAAGTTGAGTAGTGAAGTTTACTTGGCTTTGGAAATATTTCACTCACATTTCGAATATAGTACACTAAATCTTGCTTTCCACCACCAAGAAGTATATGCACCTGCCTTAATTACCTCAAAATGATTGACTATGATATGCAATCAGTACACAACTTTACCCTCCCAAACTATGTGCACTTCTTGATGAGTTTCTTCGCTTGGAAGCGGAGAAAGTTTATTCAATAACCTTGTTGTGAAGTGCATCTCTCTCAACTCTCGCTCTTGTATTACTGGGTGTAGCAATTTGGGCCACCTGCTGCAGGGTCCATTGGCCATCCTCCGAATTATGGCTCTTCTATGCCAATGCAGGTAAATTGCGAGTTTAGATAATTCTATGCTGTTTATAGAATGTAAATTATGTTCCTAAAGCTCAACATTATCTGTTGCAGTTTCGACCTGGTGTACCTATGCAACCAGGGCAGCAATTTGTGCAAACTTCATCGTCACAGTATCACCCTATTGGGCAGAATATGCCTTCAAATTTTGGGATTCCTGCTGGTCAAACTCAGACTTTTCAGTATAGACAGCAAATGCAGCAGTTACCTCCTATGCATTCCATGCCTGGTCAACTACCATCATCTCAAGCCATGCCAATGCAATATGGTGGTCCACCTGGTAGACCTGTTTCATCTGGTGGGGCACCATCGCATCAAACTGCTCCACCTTACAGTAATCAGATGCCTTCTGTAGGTGGTCCAGGAATGTCCATGCCTCCAACATACTCGGTATGTTTATTGATATAATTCCAAACTCCCAACTTGGGTTGATCATTCCATAGAGCTTACGTTCTTCACCTTATTGATTTTGTATGCATTTTGTTTGGCTCATATTTTACTGAGTAACCAATATTCTATACTTTGCAGTTTCAACATGCTCCACTTCAGGCTCCTTCTATGCCTGCTGGTGGTCAACCTTGGTTATCTACAACCAATCAGCCTTCTGCAATCCCACCAGCTCAACAACCTGCAGAACAATCTTCAGTCTCTGCTGGAGCTGCCACCGTGAGACTCCAGTCAACCTGCGAAACTTGATTGTAACCCAATATCTTCATAGTTTGTTTCTAGTGATGTCATTTTAATATTCTTGTCCACATTCAGGTTCCTACTAGTAGTGATATAAATCAACAATTGGCATCTGATTGGCAAGAGCACACTTCTGCTGATGGAAGAAGGTGAGGTTTTGAAGTGCTCAGATGTTCACTATCCTTTGCTTTGACTAATTCTCATTTTACCACAAACAGATACTATTACAACAAGAAAACTCGGCAATCTAGCTGGGAGAAACCTTTGGAGTTAATGACTCCTGTAGAGGTGAGCTAAGAGGCTATGTGGTTGCACTTTGTTTAAGATTTACATTGTTTTGGTTAGGTAAATCATGCATTTGGGTCTGTCCACTCTTCCAAGTTCTTGCTTGCTTTTAATGATTGTTGTCAGTTATAGAAATAAGTAAGGTATGCGTGCATTGAGCAAAGCTGTTTTTTACTTCTTTGTTTGCATGCTCCTCCTATGTTCTTTAGATTTCGTGTCTGGTGAGGCGACTGCTCTATTTTAAACACAGGTTGCTGTTATCAGTACTCTGATTTTATGCTTACGAAATTGTATACTTACTATATGGTGTAATATATTATGACTGATAATTATTGGCCGTGGTGGCAATTATCATTGGTATATGTCAAACTTCCACAGCATTGTTATTGTTTGAATATGAGTTTTTTTTGGAGAGTGGGGGTAGTTGTCATTCTATGGTTTACTTTAGTTAGAGTGTTCTTTCTGCTGTGTAGATTCTCTTAGAATTATTTAAAGCTTATATTGCTTTAAGTAGGAAACCATTCACTATTTAATAAATTTATATTCTCACAGAGAGCAGATGCATCCACTGTTTGGAAAGAGTTCACAACGCCCGAGGGGAAGAAGTACGTGTCGCACATTTTGCTTTTAGCGAGTACTTGTTTATTTATTTGTTTAACCCCTCCTAGTCCTTTCAGATGATTTCACAAATGGGTTGATGTGGCTTTTGACTTTTACAGGTACTACTACAACAAGGTCACAAAGCAATCAAAATGGACAATTCCGGAAGAACTTAAGGTATTTGGAAGTTAGAATCATTCAGTTTTCTGCCTTTTTTTATCTTACATTCTGGCTTGTATTTTTCAGTTGGCCCGAGAACTAGCTGAAAGGGAGGCTAGTCAGTTGGCACCGGCCGATGGTGGTGCAATATCTCACACTTCAGCCTCTGGGGCCGCAATTTCCACCCCTGCACTTTCAACAGTTGCTGTTTCATCAGTTGTCGACAATGCTCCAGCCACTCCTGGTATAGCATCCAGTCAAGCAACTCCTACTATTCCTGCTGTGAACTCTGCATCTGCTCCATCTGGTGTGGCTTTTAATCAATCTCCTATCGCAAGTGTAAATACTGTGCCTGCCCCTTCTGGAGGGACCAATTTACAAGCCTCCTTGAATAGTGACGGTGCAGAAACGAAGTAAATTTCTGTTTCTTCTTCTTCTTGTTCATTTTATTGTATGTTGCTTAGTAGGTAGATAGAACTGCGAGGTCAAAAGAAAGTTTAGGTTGATCGAATACTTCCCTTTGTTTGATACACAGGAATGATGACAAGTTACAAAAACAACCCCTAGAAACTGCAAAATCTATGGATGGAGTTTCTGCTCAGGATGTTGAGGTAAGCTAATACTTATTATTTAGGATGATTGACGTATGTGGATTGAACTTGGCTTTTGCTGGAATTGCATGATTTATGTAAGAGTTATTATACCACATTGTAACTTCGAATGTCTCTATGCATCAGGAGCCGGGAAAGGAAGTGACTATGCCTGGGAGTGCTAATGTAAATCAAACTGTAAAAGATGAGAAAGCTGAGGATGATGAACCTCCATTAGTGTTTGCTAATAAACAGGTAGGAACTCTGTTCATTTTTGTTCTCTATACATACTTGTCTTCGTAGTTGAATTGGAGCTGTATCAATGGTATATGTTGGCTTTTGTCTTTACTAGGAAGCAAAAGGTGCGTTCAAAGCTCTTCTGGAGTCTGTAAATGTTCAGTCTGATTGGAGTTGGGATCAGGTTCTCTTGTTATTTTTCCCTGATGTCAAACTTTGCTATTTATGATATCAATATCATACATATTAAGGTTATTACTTGTGTCCATTTCTATGTTCAGGCAATGAGAGTGATAATCAGTGATAAAAGATATGGTGCCTTGAAAACATTAGGGGAACGCAAGCAGGCATTTAATGAGGTACCTATCTCAAGATTTTCTGGCTCATTCACTAGATCTATGCATTTAAATGGTCAATGCTAGATTTTACTGAACATTTTGTTGATTTTTTCCTCACTCAACTATTTTTCTGGATAATGATGGATTTCTTAAACTATATTTTTCTTGTATCACAGTACTTGGGCCAACGTAAGAAGCAAGAAGCTGAGGAGCGACGCATCAGACAGAAAAAAGCCAAGGAGGAATTCACAAAAATGCTAGAAGTAAGTTTTAATCTGTACAGCATGGTCCTTTTGTCTGCTTTTATTAAGCTGACCATTTGGTTATGTGGTACAGGAGTCAGAGGAACTCACATCATCTACCAAATGGAGGTTTGTATATATTATCTAACCTAGAATTTTAAATGGTTTACATTGACTAAAATATGACTCCTAAAATTTTCTTGTATCAGCAAAGCTATCACCATTTTTGAAGATGATGAAAGATTTAAAGCTGTAGAACGAGCTAGAGACCGTGAAGATCTCTTTGAAAATTACTTGGTGGAACTTCAGAAGAAGGTAAGTGGTTTAGATGCCTTCTCTTTATAGACATTGTGCTGTTTATGAAGCAACATGCATTGCTATATCCTCTTTGGAAGGCAAAACGAGATCTATTGGTAGAAATGAAATATTACACATTATCAAGCTCTAATACATAGTAATGTTATCCTATCTTTCCCCAATCCCCCCACCCTGAAAACTTAAATTGATTAGCCGATCTTTTATGTAGTTATGAAATAGTTAAATTTTAGCTGATATGAGGCCTGCTGAACCAGTTTGTTGAAATGGCAAAGCTGAGCGAAATGTTTACAAATAATTCAATGACTTAGTCCTATTTTTACTTTTTTTATAATGATATGCATCATTTATCTATATTCACCATATTCTCATAGTCCTTAGCCTCTCCCTGATTTCTTGAGGGAGGATAACTTTTGGAATTTATCTGTGTTTGTTGTTTATACATGAATTTCTACTACTCGCTTTCAGGAAAAGGTGAAGGCTCAAGAAGAGAATAGACGGAATAGAGAAGAATATAGAAAATTTCTGGAGTCTTGTGACTTCATCAAGGTAGTTTCATTACCTTTTCTATATCTACTATCAACATACTGTTGTGGCCAGCTCTGTTCTTTTGATTGCTAAACTTAGTAATGTACTCTTTTAGGTCAACAGCCAGTGGCGGAAAGTCCAAGATCTTTTAGAGGATGATGATAGGTGTGCGCGCCTTGAGAAACTTGACCGACTAGAAATTTTCCAGGTTCAAAGCTTTCCCTTCTTATATTGAATGAAACAAAAATTTCTTTTTATTTATTTTAAAAAAATGCTCTGATTATTTTTATTTATCTGTAGGATTACATTCGTGACTTGGAGAAAGAAGAAGAGGAGCAGAAAAGGATCCAGAAGGTTTTATTGGGCGTTTTCTGATTTTTTTATATTAACGATCGAGTTCTGTTGCAATGCTTGTATTTCTTTTTGTTTTATGGACCTCTGTTTAATATTCAGGAAAAGCTTTGGCGAACTGAACGCAAACACCGTGACGAATTTCGCAAGATTCTGGAAGACGATATAGCTGCTGGCTTTATTTCTGCTAAAACTAGGTGGCGTGACTACTGTGTGAAGGTAATAAGCTTTTTTCAGTAGGTGTTGCAATTTGAATAATCAAGGGATGTAATTGGATCTTGTTAAATTCAGATGTGGTTTTTATGCTATATTTAATCTTCAATTTTTATACTTTTTAGGTTAAAGATTCAGCATCATACATTGCTGTTGCTCGTAATACCTCTGGTTCAACTCCAAAGGAATTATTTGAGGATACTGTTGAAGAATTAGAAAATCAGGTATTTATTGCTGTGCTCCTACCTTTTTGTTTGTTGTAATATGAAACATGAAAATCCAAAACTCATCTATCTTAGCTGAGATTCCTTTTCTCATGCTGATTGGCTCTGCTTTTCTCCAATTACAGTACCATGATGACAAAAGTAGAATAAAGGATCTAGTGAAGTCCGATAAGGTAAATAAAATTGATTCCTGTTTTTCAGAGAAGTTACACAACATATCTGTAGTATATATATTCCAGTTTTCAGATTGGGAAAATTAAAGTTCTCTTTTGTTTTTTCATTCCAGATTTTGGTGTTGTCAACAACAGTATTCGAGGATTTTAAGGCTTCAGTTTCAGATGAGCTTGGTTTACCAACAATATCAGATATCAACATGAAGGTATTACCTAAACATTTCTTTTTCTATTTAACGTGTCTTTTCTTTTTCTCCTGTCATAGATGTGTGCTGCCTACCTATATTATTTCATAAAAATTTGATACCTATAAATCCTTATATCATGCTGTCCAGTTTTAAGGTACCAATACTGTATTTTTTAGTAATCCATCCCTTTTGTTTTTGGCTGCACAGCTTATATATGAGGATCTTCTTGAGAGGATCAAGGAGAAGGAAAAGAGAGAAGCTAAAAAGCATCAACGCTTGTTAGATGACTTCTCTGATCTTTTGCATTCTGTCAAGGTATTGATCTATACATTTGGGATTTCTATTATAGTACTTGTGAGTGGTTGGACTGTTTTCAACTTAAGAAGTAGCTAGAAGGATCTTATTTTATGAAGGAACTATTGTTCTCTTGTTGAAATGGAATTGAACTTTCAGAAAATTTCTTATATTCTAACTTCAAACAAGTAGATGAACTTCTTTCTGTTGGTTTTTCTACCTAGATAGATGCTTTTACCTCAATGTATGATATTTGTTTTGAAGCCCTCTTAACAATAAAAGGTTTAACTTTGTCGCTCATAAAGAAAGTTCACTTTCAAATTCATTTACTCCCCTCTTTTTGCTTTTCATGTCTGCTTTATAGGAGATTACTGTATCTTCAACCTGGGATGATTGCAAATCACTTTTTGAGGACTCTGAAGAGTACAGGTATAGCTTTTTAGTGGTGTTGGTTCTTAATTTTTTTATACTGTATTTAGACAGGTTTTTGAGTCAATTTTTTGATCTTGAATCCAGTGCTATTAACGATGAGAATTTAGCCAAGGAGATATTTGAGGATTACATCATTCATTTACAAGAGAAGGCGAAGGAGAAAGATCGTAAACGTGAGGAGGAAAAGGTACCTGACATAACTTGCAATACTTGAGGATTTTATTGCAGTACTCTGATTTAAAAAAATGAAAATTTCCCATATTCATATGCATCCACTTTTTAGGGGAAAAACAAGATGTCGTAAGGAATTCTACCAAGTAGTTTTAATGTGGTTAGAGCATTCACAGCTGTCATTTTCCTTCTGTACAGTTTTTAAATTTAGTGCTTACCCATTTGTTGCCTGTGGAGGGTATTTATTTTGTTGTGGTGGAGCGTATTTATGTTGCTTGGCTATCTGCATTCCTTATGAACCTGCTTTTAATACTGATGGTTTTTATTGGTGTTGTTGACCTGTTTAGTTGTTATGGTTGCTTAGTTACTGTCAAATGAAACTATAACAATCTCCCCTGCCTCCTTTGCTCAGGCAAAGAAGGACAAAGACAAAGAGGAAAAGGAAAAGAGGAAGGAGAAAGAGAAGGACCGAGAAAAGGAGAAAAGGAAGGATCGGTCCAAGAAGGATGAGCTTGACAGTGAAAATGCAGATGCGGTTGATGATTATGATTATAAAGAAGAGACCAAACGAGAAAAGGATAAAGATAGAGACAGGAAGCATCGGAAACGGCACCACGACACTGCTGATGACAGCTCAGATAGGGATGACAGAGAAGAGTCCAAGAGATCTCGTCGCCATGGTAGTGACAGGAAAAAGTCTCGAAAGGTAAAATAATTTAGTCATGGTAACGTAGTTTTAGCATGTCACTGAGTAAAGTTGACATTTATGATATCCCATCTCCTGTAGCATGATCACTCACCCGAGTCTGATGGAGAAAGTAGGCATAAAAGGCACCGTGATTCTAAAAGAAGTGGTGGCAACGAGGAGCTTGAAGATGGAGAGCTTGGTGAGGATGGTGAAATTCAGTAAATTTTCCTTCCCATGTCCTGTTAATTAGCGATATAGGATATTTGCTAAAAAAAAAAAGCTATATAGGATATTACTCTGCGAAAAATAGTGCTCAATTCTTATGCTTTTAATGGTTACAACTGATTTTGTTCTTCAGCTGTTGAGTTTTTTTTATCTGTGTATAATGATGGATTTTGTTTTCTCTTTCTAAAGAAGTAGTATGATGGATTTTGGTATATATAGCTGTCGCTTTTTGAAATGCAAATGAATGAAGTCCAGTGGTTTAAATCAAGCTATCATCTCTTAGGTGAACAGAATTGATGGATCATACTCTGTGAAGCAAGAGGATTCTAGCTGGAAATTTGTAACAGTAGTAGTACTATTTGACCGGACTTCATTGTTGTATAGGTTAATGTATTTTTTGTGTTTATTCTTCCTACATTTTTTTGTCCAATTGGGTGTTTGTAACTGTATCTGTGGTTGTGTGATTGTGAATGGTCACTGCTGGCTTTCTCTGGTATATTTAGCAAGTATACATTGAAAACAGAACAACCGTATTATTGCAGTGGAAAAGTTAATTTAATGTTAAATGAATAGTGCATTTGGTTTGAATGTGTTTATAGATTTATTGGTTAGTCTAGTCATTTTCAAATCCCCATAGCTTTTGCTCAAAAGAATTAGTTACGACCATAATAGTATTGTTTTGGGCATCTTTCAATGTCAAGTAGCTGGAATGATTACTCTATGAATCAATTCAATTGCTAAATTATCTCAAATACTAGTATACACGATGACTTGGTCCAATAACTCATCTATAATCTGCTCCTATATCTGACCTCCCACTTATCCTTGGCAATATCTCCTCTGAAACCTTCCAAATTATCCCATTCTTGAAAATAACCCAGAAAGTCTAATCTTAGCAATCTAACTGCTAAGTTTTCGAGTAACATTAGAAATATCTGAAGATTCTGACCGTTCTGAAATGTAATAGGTTCAATTTCATCAGGGCCGTGTTTGCTTCAATTTGGGCTGAATAGGTGGTTCTACTAATTTCTCACTTTTTCTTTTCTTTTATTTTTACTTCAGGGTGCCAATAGGGATCCCCTAGTTAGCCCGAGACCTTATCCAGAAAAGCGTGTAACCATTAAACTCCACAAACTCCGATCGAGCCGTTGGCTGAGCTGGTGGTGCCGGAGAACGTACGAGAGGGCTCTCGATCAGAACACAAACCCACATCCATCTCGATCGATCGGGTGGCCAAAACCCTATTGAGGTGAGGCTGATTGATTCTAGTAGTGGTTGTTGATTCTTGGTATTTTACTCTGGATCTTGTGATTCTTGGTATTAGCTAGCCTAGCCTAGTTGGGTATATATCATTGACGGAGCCAGCCAATTCTGGAATTTGCAAAAAGGATTCTTTTTCTTTCGTTTTTTAGGCAAGGAATGAATAATTGTTTACTCCCGATCTCGTTAGACTATTCAGCTCAAATTCCTGCAGTAACTTAATTATGGTGTGCTCAACACATTGAGTGCAATGCTTGTTACATGCGTAATTTGTTATATATGGCTGTGACGGAAACACACTAGCTAGCTAGTCTGTTGAGAGAACTTTTGCAAAATTTGAGATGCCAGGCAATCTTGGCCCTTTTCCTGCTCAATTGATGCATCCAGCTAGCTGAGTGTTTCTACTAAAAGGCTTGTCCTAGCTGCTATAAATTCGTTCTGATTAATTAAGGATCATTTATGAAGTGGTTTGTGCATGAAATTCACATCGTAGCTAGAAACTAAAACGGGATTCAAAGGGATGACGAGCCATCAAATGTGCATGAGCAAGTTCCCGAGCATGGGCGAGATAATGGAGGCGTCGAGAGCACAGAACATTCATCTCCAACTCCAAACGCTGGGGCCTTTGTTCAGAATCACAGCCAAGACGAGGACGACAGGTGGACAAGGTGGTGATGAAATGAAGGAGATAGGAAGAGCAGAGGGGCTGATAAGGCCATGGGTTGACCATGGCAACATACTCCACTTGGACTCCATCCGACTGAAGAGGGAGACTCTGAGCATGGACAAGTCCATCTTCGGGATCGGGCTGTTCATCGGAGCGGTCGCCATCAGGCACGGCTATGACCGGGGGTGTACCACTGCCCAGTTGCTTGCCATCAATGACTCCGAGCTCTACCATTCCAAGCTGGTGAGGTTTTACAGCAGGATAGGGTTCAAGGCGGTGCATCAGGTGAGCGGGTCGTCGTTGGGAGACGTCGCCCACATGCTGGTGTGGGGAGGCAGGGGAACCAGGATGGATGCCAGTATTCACCAGCTTCTGCTCAAATGGTGCTCCCGTTTCAAACCTCCATCGGAAACCCATTCTTAAGCGTACGTAAGGATTGAAGACATACCACCAAGGCACCAGCTACCAACTGTTGTAGCTAGCTAGAGGATCAGTATATATGTACGTGTTGCATACATACATATATATTATATATACATCTATGAAATATCGCATTACATCCATCTGTAGGCGTAGCAAGTGTGATAACATGCAGGCCCATCCATATTAGCACAGCTAGTACGCTGCCCCTATTAATTAGTTAATGCAAAGCTGCTGATCGAATTAGTTAGTTACCCCAAAATGCATCGGTTTGCCTTAGCTTGGTTCAAGGCACAGCTCTGCTTATATTTTTCTTTTGGTCGAATATTAATTACTCCTATATGAATGTGACTAATTAATATATTGGACAATAACTTTCATATATACTCCTATATATACTGTACATGACTAACTGGTAAGAGTATTTCATCAAAAAAAAAACTGGTAAGAGTAAAGGGAATGCACATCTGGCATTCTGGCTTGCTTCCAGAACTTGAAATTCAACAATCAATTTAAGGGTGCTTGGGTGAAAGGACAAAAGCAAATCATAGCTATATATATGACATTAAGAAAGATTTTCCTAGCTAGGTATATCTTTTACTAGTTACATGCATGCATGTCTCTACCTTTTATACACCAAACAACAAAAGTGAATCTTGCTCCATATGGAGTATATCACAAATCAAAAGTGTGTGTGTGTATAGCATGCATGCATGTATTCTCTAACCAATTCAATACTAGAATGATACATCTTCCAGATGCAATATGATGATATGATTACCTATTAATACAGTATTATGCATATTCTCCCATTGGATTTCATGCATGCATGTTGTAATATACAGTACGTATCAATTCATAGTGGTCTATATATTTCCCACTTTTCCTCGAGATCTACCTTAATTTATTTCTTGGTGGAAGTTGTTGAGATACTCGTAATAATGATATGATTCAGTCAAAAAGAAGTAAACTCTTGCATTTTTGGCTTCTTTCTTCATCAATCATTACTAATATTATTGATTAATACAGTATCATTCATGCGAAATTTCGACGAGAAATGCGCGTAGCGGAAAAGCTAAAATTTACATTACAAAGATTGATATATTCATCACCAAAATCAAAAGGCTAGTGCTTTGAGTTTGTTAAATTAATTTGCATGAAACGAACGTCTCACCTACCGTCCGGCAAGCTTGCCGGCGAGCCAATCACCGGTTGACATGTCATGCTCTTATGCCACCCACAGCCACGTGTCTTAACACAACTGTATTAGAGCATGTCCTCGTGTCATCATTTCTGGCCACTATTTAACTTTTAATTGAGTGAATAGTACTAGGCGCTTTTTGCAATTGAAAGTACTGATTAATTATGCCTTCTTTTGTGGATCAATGGGGGCTACAAATCCAAAAGTCATGCATATATTGAAGTATTCATGGTCATTTAAAAAAGTTAATGAGTGATCCATTTACCATGAAATTAGCATGCATAACAACATATGGAGTATTAATCAATCAAAAGAACAAATACAAATAAACCCTATACAAAAAATGACTTAAGTTTAAATAAACTAAATCGAAGCTAATCTTAGGCCCCGTTTGGTAACACTATCGGAATAGGATTGGAATCCGGAATCGGAGTGAAATCAGGAATCGGAATGAACTATTCCAGATACATATTGTTTGGTTTAAAATTTATAAGATTTAGAGTTCTTAATTAATATTTTAAGGGTTTATGACTTTCAGAAATTATAATTTAAGGTTATGGAGTTTTAGGATTCAAGATGACAATTATAATTTTTGGAATGGATGATACCTCCCATTTTCAGCTGGAATCAAATTAGCCCGCAGTCTTGGAATGAGCCATTCCTGGGAATGAAATCGATTTCAGAATTTTCTATACCAAACAGCATACTAGAATCATTCATTCCTGATTCTCATTCCTCATTCATAGGGAATCAAAACAAACATGCCCTTAATATATATTGGACCATGCTCATAATTTATAAGGTGATTAATCTAGTTGTATCAAGCAAAACTATATCAATGCCTTTTCTTAGACTTTAAAGTGAAAGTGTAACAAAAGTGACATATAAATGCATGCATGTAGACCTCGTATTAGAGCATGTCCAACAACTTCTCCAAATTGAAGAAATTGGGATTTTTGAGGTGTTTGGGGTGGATTTTACTTAGATTCTCAATCTCATTCTCCAAAATAGAGAAGGATGAGAAGAAAAAAGAGAACTACCCTAAATCTAGAGTATTCTCCAAATAAATTAACTATTCTTCAAAATGGAGAAATTGTTGAATTAGATGCCTGATTTTTGATTCTCTATTTTGGAGAATTTTTTGGAGAAACTGTTGAAGATGTTCTTAAATCCTTATACCCCTATTAAATTTACTTAATTATTATCCACAATTACTTTCACGGTTACAGTCAGGTCCTAGAATTCATCGAAGTAGCTAGACTCGTTATAAAGTAGGGCTCGATTTAATTCGTTAGTTTTCTGATGGATCATCGGTATAATTAAGCGAAGTAGTATTTTTTAATTTGGATCGTTTTATATATGATTTCATGATCTATTTAATAAACATAACAGTTTTAAGAAAATGGTACCCTTGATCCGTTGCATTCATCTAAAATTAAAATGATTTGACCAGATTGGTCCTTAAAATATAATGGCCCGATGAATTAAATTTATATGTTCTTAATCAAAATCTGCCAAATCCATTTAAGTTTATTGTGTGTTTTAAAGGCAGGCTCTACTCTACTCTAAGCGTACTAAATATAGAAATTAAAATCCTAAAAAAAAAATGACGAAACTGTTATAAAAAAAGAAAAAAACCCGAAGACTTAAGATGATAAGCCGTTATTGTGTCCACCTATGACATATAATAGAAAAATCTATATACGAATTAAAGTAAGGAATAAGGATTTTAGAATTTTTAGATTGGTTAGGTTAAAACTAGTTTTATTTTTTGGCAGTTTTATTACTACGTATTATTTTTGTTACAATGATATAGACATTCGTGCTCGCGGCTGGCACTTCGGTGATTGTCTCTGGTCCAAGCTGGGATAGAGCTTTTTTCCTTGTCAACTTATATATTCATTGATTGAACATATATATACTCCGTATCAATCAAGTAATTAGTTAAATAAAGCCTTCTAGCTAGCTGTATTTCATAAAGTGAGCAAGTTATCTACCTATAAAGTTGAAATACAATGACATAATATATATATATATATATAAACAAAAGCATATGATGGGTAGATAACTAGATATTGATAAATATAATTAATTAAAAGCAGTTAATATCTCTTTATTATGCATATATCTTCATCATAATCGATCATTTTCTTGGGCTGGATTTTACGTAAGTAATACAAGAAGTACAAAGGTAGCTAGCTGTCATGGATGACAACTGACCACTATCAAATTCAGTCTTTATAATTTACTGTTGTTGAGCTAAGGAGATTATAAACTAAAGGAAATTACATAATCAACTTTTTCTCAGATGTGGTCAATCATAAAACTAAAGTTACAAATAAAAACTTTTTTTTTTGGTTGAAAAAGTTACAAATAAAAACTAGTTATAGAGAAAGCAATCTTATCTCATTATATATTTATATGTACATATGTACATATATGATAAGTAGATAAAAAAAAGTATAAGATAAGATAACTAGCCAAGTTGCATGGGATTAATTAATAAGTTGAATATTAGTGGTTTTCCAACAAAAATAAAATAAAGTTGAATGTAAAGTACGTGGTATATGTATACCCCCCTATAGGTAGGAAAAACTAATCAAACTCTGTAAGCGCGTAACCCTCTCTAATATAATTGCACGTATACATGGGATTGTTTGCGTACGTATTATACGTATAATACGTACACGTAGACCCGGCAGAAAGTGACCCGAACCCGAAATTCGAACCGAACCGACCCGAACCGAACTCAGAATTGGACCCAAACAACAAAAAATGAACAATCCGAACACAACCCAGACCCGAACTGAACCCAAACCGAACCGAACAGCATCCGAACCGAACTGACCCAAACTAAACCTGAACCGAACTGACCCGAACCGAACTTCACCCGAACCGAACTGCACCCGAACCGAACTAACCCGAACTAAACTTGAACCGAAATGACCCGAACCGAATTGCACCCGAAACGAACTGACCCGAACTAATTTTTATAAAAATACAAGTTACATTCCTCATTCAATGCTCAATTAGCTTTTATTGTAATATTTCCTATATAATTTAACAATATGCAATCAAAATCAAAATAACACCAATACCATAGTGGTAATCTCTTCCTTTAATAATTCCAACGTTTGGAGTTCAAACCTCGAAAAAAATTCATCCAAGAAAGTGTATTACATAATAAAATATTCATATTAATAATTTTAAAATATTTAATTAACATTAATAAGGTGTTTATAATTTAGTAAATTTACCAATGATAAATTACAAAAAAGAAAAAATTAAAATTTGTTTCATGGGTCATGGATAATTGTAAAAGGGTGGAGTTGTAAGTGGGCTAAAATGCCCAAATGTAGAATTACATCTAAATCTTAGAGTTGTAAACTTATAAGTTGTAATTTGTTTCATGCGTAGTTGTTAGACCCATTTTAGAGTTGTATTTTGTTCTTCTCGTACGTATGTGTATGTATATAATATAAATAGTAATTAATTTTTTTAATTAACTAAGTAGAAATTAAATCTAAATTTTTGTCAATAATATGTAGTAACTATGTTTTATTACAAGACACATTAAAGTACTCATTAAAGTGTCCAAACCTTCTACGTTAAAAACTCACCGTTGCGGGTGATCTTATAATTAAAAAAAAGTTGAATCCAAATAACACCCGAACCCGAATTGACCCGACCCGAAATAATCCGATTCGAAGCAATCCGAAAAGGACCCGAACCGAACTAGACCCAAAACCGAACAACATCCGATCCGAACTAATCCGAAATATTACGATCCGAAACGACCCGAACCCGAACTAGAACCGAACCCGAACCGAACCGAACCGAACAAAACCCGAAATAACTATTTGACCCGAATTGATCCGAACCGAACAACCCGATCCAAACTGACCCGAACAACCCGAATTGCCAGGTCTACATACACATAATGTCTCATGTTAGCCCAAAAAACATGTAAGATATATGTACGTACGTAGAAAGCATGGTTGCATGCAAACCTATTGATAATATTTGACGTACCATTTTGGTATTTATTATTGTTTTTTTGGCATATAATATATTATGGTGTCGAGAAAGGACTTAATTAGTTACAAAATGAACAACATATGCGTGCATGTTTTTTACGAGAAAATCAATTACATGCTTACTCTCCATAAAGAGTAGAGTCATTTTTGAACATTCTTACTGATAAGGTGCATAAAAACTGGATCAAAAATCACCTTCAGAAAAGAAATGGCACAACATATCATGTGAGGGGTGTGGGTGCACCCCGATAGACTAGATGGAGAAAACATGTACGGTTAAAAGCTGCCCTCTTTTTTTATAATTAGTTGTTCTCCCCACGGTACGTAGTGTAGAACTAGACGATGCGTATCTTACTTTGATTTTATTATTACTTTTCGGCTAACTTTGTCAGACTCGCAATATACTCAAACCCAACCGATGGAGTACTACAAATGCTTTAACGGAGACTACCTTTGATTTTAGTATCTCATCCCCATAAATTCCATAATCAACTTACAATTAATATTCCTTTTTGGTTGAGTACAATTAATATTCCTTTTAACCCACCTCCTTTTTAGTTACCTCCCTTCACCTGCCCGGCTACGTCGCCATCCTATTCTACTTCACGCTTTAACTTTAAAACACGGGTAATATTTTGCAATTTCATTTTAAAACACGGCTATGTCTATGTTTACATAATTACATGTCATTGTTATACTCCAATCCGTCGACCTTCCATAGATAACTACAAATAAATTCGACCAAAATAAAAGATAACTACAAATAAAAAAATGGTTTTAAGTTTTAGAACGTATATTAATATATATTCACAAAAACCTTCTCCTTTGATTACCTCAATCATTAATTAATTAGTTACAATGTACAAATATATAGCACATAAATAGATCGAGAAAATTAAGGATACCAAAATGGAAAACATTAAGAAAAGAAGAAGAAGAAGCAAATATATATGGAGAAATAATATAATACTGTAATAGTTTGAAGTTTAATTAAGGCCGATCTTATTATGTTCCGATATATCCTATGTATAATACTATATATCACGCTGTCCAACTTGATCGATCAGCTAATGAAATCTGGAAGCGTTAAGCAATCTGGTTTTATTTAGGAGTTGCATGGCTTGCAAAACCCGGTTCAGATCCGAGTGTCTTTGGAACAGGCGCATGGACTCAAGCCTGAACCGTTCGTTCTGCCTAATCACAACGTGGAGCTGACACAATACGGAGCTCAGCCGGGTCTTATATTCCCGGTTCTGGGCCTTGAGCCGGTTCATCTCGACCGTCAGATCTTCAAGGTACCTCTTCTTGCGCCACCTGGAGCGCCGCGCTGACTCCCGGTTCGATATCTTCCTTTTCTGCTTCTTTTCGTCCGGTTCTTGGGGGACTCGGCACATGGGTTCATCCAAACCGGAGTTGGAATAAACCTGTTGGTCATGGGACGTCTCATCGTCCACGTCGCCATTGGGTTGGAAAAAGGAAAGGAGCTCGTTGAGGTCATTGGAGGTGAACCGGTTCTCAAAGACCGGAAGTTGGAAGTAGGCCGGTTCTTCAGAGCACATCATTTTGATGAACCGGACCGGACAGGGCAGGACAGATTTTTAGAGAGAGAAAGCGTGAAGCTTATGAGTGAGAGAGAGCGGGAGGGGAAAAGGGAAGAATTGCGTATTCGGGGCCGGGAATTTATGGGCCGAAGAGAGGGACATGTGGGCCACAATTTTGGTGAACTTGAGGGGTATATTGGTCTTTTCGTATGATCATTTTTTTCTTTTAATAAAGGTTCATGATCCATCCTTTTCCTTTTTTTTTGTTTGAGCTTTTTTACTTTATAATTTTCTATCCCATTTTGTTTTTAATTAATTTGGAAGGTAAAACAGGAGGTGCATGTGGTGGGGGTGATCTAATCTTAACCGTGAAGAATCTAAAGACAGAAGCCAGATGATGGATGTGCAATCCAACTTAGCTAGGCAAGTATTATACTGTACTATACAATTTCAGTGGGGCCAGTCATATATGTAGTTCGTGTAGGAACATAGACGACAGTCTAACGTATAAACCATCCTTGTATTAATTAATGTTCATTAATCTTAGAAGAGAATTCCATGGAACATATATGCGTGCTCCTCAACCATAGGTTTTATTAAAGTTCAATACATAGCAACAAGCTAGAGTGACGGAGGAGTAAAACTGTCAAATATGTCATATGTATATAAGTTATGAAAAATGGAAATACGAGCTAGCTAGTGATAATATCATAGACACGTACATAATTAGATGGAGAAGGAGAGATTGCAATTCCCAAGTCACATACATATATAGGACCACGCACGTACGTCATCACCAATATGTATGTATAAAATGTAAGTGCATGTAGTTGTTGTTTTTAGTACAAGTTTGGATGGTGAATTGGAAAACCACGTGGACAAGTGTCAACCCACGTGTGGGTGTGGGTAAAAAAGGTTGGTGAAACGATAAAGTTAGAGAGAGAGCCCCTAATTAATTACCATATGAACAAATTAATGAAGTCGACTATTCAATTCGAGAGTAGTATATGAAAGCAAAGACTGAATTGATATGTGTACGTATGTGTATCTCGGACGACTCAGTCTCATCTACTGTACTAATTAACTAAGCTTTTCCTGTCTTCCATCCTTTTGGGGCCATGGCCATGTCCATGTGTGATCTATTTTAGCAAAACGCTAGACTCGGCTTTGAGAGTATTTTAGTAGCATCGTCGATCATCATATTATTATCAACGCGCGCGGCTTAGACGATCGATAAAGTACGTTAGGACGACCGTTGATGAATTGAAGCTACTGTAGCTATATACAATTAATTTAATGTATTATAAATGATAATACATCAATCTTTTAATATATATGTACGTATAAATTAGTTTGTAATTAAGAATCTATGATAACATCATCTTCAAAGCTAATATCGTACCATAACATTAATTTCTCCCAAGCAACTCAACCGAGTGCTAGCTAGGTCGACTTACTTGCAGCCTTGCAGGCCTCCTTATATATCTCGAAATTCCTCTATTTATACGTAACGTACTTGGTCGAGAATATGTAGTGTACGTGTATGTCCCCTTAATTTCATGGTCAAACTTGGTAGTCCCTTGTTTTTTATTGTTCTAAATAATCTTTTTAAATCAAAAGAAACACAAAAACTAAAAAATATATTTTTCTTTTTCCAATTCTTCTCTATAAGAAATAGTGGATCAGGGGATGGACCATAAAAGTGGACCAGATCCGCGTTGATGTGTATGTCCTAGCTACTATATTACATATGTATCACTCTACGTATCAGCCTTATCCCGCGGCCTCTACCTTACTCTGTGGAACCAACAAAATGCAGGACTTGATTGTATCAAATTAGGTTTAGACTTCTTTAAAAAGTATTTACAAAATCAAGCTTCATCCCAACAATCTCCAAATTATATATGTATATTTATATTTATATACATTATCCCGTTACTTTCAGATTTCATAAAAAATTCACATGGGATGCTGATCCAACTTACCACACCACCACACTTTATAGCTGACATTCTTTTTGAACAAATTTTTTTTTGCCACACGTACATTACATGTGAATACGTGATAAGTATTTTAAAAGCACAGCTCTTCATACAAATTTCACAAAATATATATCCGGCCGCTTGATCATAAATTAATTGTATGCATTTTGTGCGTGTATACTTCCTTCTCCTTAAAAATTGAAAGGATTAATGAGCTTAGTTAATATATTGTGGTATGCATTCATGACATCCATCGATTTAGTGAAAACATGGGGGCTCTTATCATATACTTATGTCTTAAGGACGACATATATATACAGGTTAGAATTAAAACCGTTTTCTTGTGATATTTGTAAGACCTTTTCAACTCTCTATTAATCGATCGGCTAATATGAACTCTGAAACTTTCGTGTGTTGTTTCACAAAAAAGGGAGGTTCCTTTCACTAATTTGGAAGCTGGATCGATCATCTTCTAATAGCTAGCTAGCGTGTGCCTCAATCTGACCACCAGATATTCTGGTTTCTTTCAGTGTTAATCAAACTTTTCTTTTGATGTTGATATAAGACAAAACTTACTTTGATCAATAAAGCTATGTATGTATCACCTTCGAATTAGATGCACATAATGTGCTCAACAAAACATCAACCACATAAAAACTAGATCACTAATTACTTAAGGGTCTGTTTGGATCACCCAATTTTAATGCATTAAACTGTACTAAATTATGTTGACTCTTCTTATTTATTGAATCTGGCTAAAACTGGAGGCAGCCAGAAGAGGAAAGCACTTGGCACTAATCTGGGAGCTTCAGGCTTAGTTCCATTAATAATTGTTTTTCAATTCAGTGGCTACTTTTTATTATGGTTAGCTTCAACTTTTAAATTTTATGGCTTTGAGGAAACATTTTATCCTCTTGCTTTTTAGATGAAAAGAAGAAGTGGCTTCCTCTTCCTACCTTGCTCCTTTTACCAGCTAGCTTTGATGTGCATCCATCACTTACCAAACAAGTGCTCTAACTTAACATCTAAGCAGCTTGCAACCATAACTTTCTTTTTCTGGGTTTCCCTGGATTCCAAATATCAGTTCTGTAAGAAATCCATACAATTCTATTTCTGTTCAAGGTGCGTGCGAGTGCGTATGGTTGTTACCTCACTCAATGTATTAGGTCGTAATTTTGGCTTTGTACATCAAGCAAGCTCAAAACTGATGCTCTCATTTGGTTTCAGCTTTCTTCTTTCTTTCATGCATGATTCTTCTTCTTTTGGTCATCCCAGAATTCAAAAGCAAACTGGTTTACATGCATGCAGATCAATCATCAAAGTTATGGCATTACAGCTGGGATGATATAGTCCATCTACAAGTTCAATTCTAGGAAGAAAAAACCAATATTGACGAATGATGTTGGTTTAGTTCAGCAAACTAACTGAGGCAGCAGAATTCCCACATGATCAAATGTCTTTACAGACCCTGAATTTGAAACTACGCATTGTTATAACTAAAACTAAAAACATCTCACTTTCACACCACTCATTTTTCTTTTCGAGGAAAAAAGAGTTGTGTGAAACCAAGAATACCAAAGGTACATCCAACAGGGACAAAACAAAAGCTCCCAAGATTTAGAATTCATATACATGAAAAGTCAAAAGTGAAAACAAATCAAGGAGCAAGAATTACCAAAATAATCAACAAAGCATATTCCTATCCTTGGATTCAGTGGATTTTTCTGAATTAATTACGCCTAGCCTAAGTAATCCTAGTAGCAGTACGTACTATACTAATAGTATTTGATCTTACTTAATGACTAATACATCTTATTTAATATAGTACAGTATCAAAGAGGTATATAATAGTTTAACAGTTTCATATCCAAGCTGTACATAAAACTCCGATCCATAGTATTGGCAAGACAAATGACATGGGAAAGCATTAACTAATGTAAGCTTGACCTAAGCATATCTTTGCACTGTTTCAGTGGATTTTATCCTTGTATAAATTCACATCCTGAGCATCTCACAAGTCTTCAAGAGTCGATTCAAAAGTGATAAGAAAGAAAGAAACTATTATATCTCATGTGACGCATGGCAATGTCAAAAAAACTTACCATCGCCTTCATCTTGATATCTCTCCTCTCCTCCATGATGAGCTACCATGCTCGTCCCCAGCCTGTGCAGCTGAAGAACCAAGATATGGTACTTTTACTATCTTTATTTGTCTGTATGTTCATGGTGATGTGTTGATTTGTATCCTAAATCCTGATGACAAAAAACTTGCAGGGTGCTGAAACAGAAACCTTACAAGGTTTTGCTGATGAGAGCTGCAAGGGATTTGACAAGGAGGAGTGTTTGATGAGGAGAACACTAGTCGCTCATCTAGATTACATCTACACCCAAGCTCATAACACACCATGAAACTTTGGAAATAATAAGAGTGATTGTTCTCAAGACACCTCTGTTCGTCGACAGCCTTGTAACACATAAAAGTGGGTTTCCACTTTGGTTGATTATTTCTTGCAAGCTGGTGTGATGATGCATCTGTTTTCATAACAAGTGCTGATGAAAAGAAAATCTTCACACACAATGAAAAGAGAGAACCTAAGGGTGCGTTAGGATTAGCCAATTTCACGTATTAGGTTGCATAGTTGCATTGAATGGTGTGATCCAAGTACACCCTAAATGGGCCATTTAATGCCTTAACTTAGGAAACCCAGACACACCCTAAGCTACTAATCATTGTCAAACATTTTATCACAAACAACCGTCCAGCAACCCGCTCACACAGATCATATGAACCCCTAATCAGCTGGGAAGGTTGATCATAGCAACGAACCATAAAGCAATTGAACTAATCAACATGATCCAAATTCAATTGTGCATAAATTGTAGACTTACCAGAAAGGAAAGGCTAGGAAAAACTTTCAACTTTTATTAAGCGACCAACAAAGGCCTTGTATCACCCACAACATGTAAACACAGAGCAAGACATATGGTAATAATAACAGACGACTTTGCACTGAAATACCTAACCACCTCCTTACCCCTATCAACTACTTGATCACGCACGACATAGCCACCTCTTCTTAATCCATCCATTATCTTCCACAGCAAGAAATTAACTATAGACCTCAAAGTCTCAAAGGTCACTCTCCCTGTCATATCAAGAACAAATCTTCTGTTACTCGGAACCGACAATGTGGAGGATATCGAATCAGCGAATCCATTGTTCCGCATTTTATCCAACACCCATTTCTTCGTCAAGTTAGCAGCATCTCCCTGAACCATAAACTCCTCCTCGTTAGGCTTCTTATTGGTCAGCACTTGATGAGAAGTCTTGACAAGAGTTTCAACAGCTCCATTACAAACGGAAACCAGCATTTCTCGAACTCTTTCCTCATGCCTTGGATTGGTCAAAGCAGCAAAGAGCTCATCGTAGATGTTTACATCCAATGTTTTGTCAAGATATGCAGCCACAGCTGTGCTCACAAACACCTGTATACAACTGCTCATGGTAGCTTTAAACCTCTCATCACAGACTGCATCCAACACGCTTGATGAATCGCCTCTCAATTCAGCCTGTTCACAACGACTAGCATAGAATCCCAGAACCAGATTCTTTGCAAAACTACCAGCAACAACGGAAACAAAACCAGTGCCAGCGTTTGACAAAACCCTATCCATTACCTGGTCCGTGATGCTTGTTTCATTCCCGTTTGTGGTCTCAGATCGGCAGCCTTTCAGAACTCCGACGGTGAGAGCCTCAGAGATCCTATTCACCGACCGGAAAAAGTGATCGGACTGGGCAATTTTGGAGATTTGTTTCAAACTATTGGGGATTTCGTCAGAGTCCGAGCTGAGGAACTCCTTCAAATCCCTTGACACAACGCCGATGGTTTCTGCAGAATCGGAAACTGTCTCGAGCGTAGAAATTAGGGCACCGATCAATCTCGCCAGCCTCTTCCTTTTCCTCGTCACCGACGGTGAGTGGTAGACTCTGTAGGCGCCATAGGCCGAGGCGCCGAACAGCGCGAATAAAAGAAGCCACTTTTTCCTCGTTCTGGTGAAATCTCTTGTTCTGTTGAGCAATTGAAGATCCATGAGAGAATAGTATAGCGAAAAGCACAAAACTTGGGGGCTTTTTCGATTGAAATCGAGAATCAAGAACCCTAGGGTTTCGTGTTTTGGTTCGAAGGTCGGCGAAAGGTGAAATTGAAATGCAAAGCCAGGTGGCGTTTTGACAGAAAGAGCGGCGAGGACGAACGTGACAGATATAGCAAGGATTGGCCTGGTCTGAGCTCTCCATACAACGAAGCGTCAGCTCCCCAACAAGTTTGGTTTTTATACTGTACTATCTAAAATAAAATTTGTTTCTTCTAATTTCGCACCATCTGGGCTGGCTGCTGTGCTCTGTGTCACTATGGTGGTATCTGCAGGATTCTCTGTTTGGTCTCAGAAAAAAAATGCAGAGAGAAATGCCGAATCTGGACCCCAAAAAACAATACATCTGTCTAATTCAGTGACGGGCACACAAAACGATGCGTTTTACTCTCATCTCATATTGCATTTGCACCCACCCACCTAACCTAACCTAACCCAACCCAACCCTTGTTTATACTTGGCCAAAGGAATCAAATTATGAAGGCAATTCTGGTTATTGTACTCGTAGCTGCTACTGGTATGGTGAACAAAAGAAGCTGCGAGGACTTCAATGTTATAGCTTACGATAATACTGAGATATGTTATCAATGTTGCTTGATAACATGTCACACTTGTACTGGATATTAAACAGAATGCAACGAAATAAAAGAGGGATGGAAGGTGAAGATCATCTGCAACTTCACAAGTCACAACATGTACATTCGTTTTCTGAAAATATGTACACACTTGCAACAGACAACTCTCATGGCGCCTGAAATCAATCTATAAGATGTGGATACACGAAAAATGAATAAAAACCAAATCTTCTATACATATTTTGTTTACAAAAAAAAAAATGGATTCATACCTTCACAAACAAACTGGGGCAGTTTTGCGAATGCTCTTAGCCAGAAAGAGCATAGCAATTCAGAGCTTCTCTCATTCTCAAGCGACAAGCTTGATTTGCATACACAACTTGAACTTGTTTTTACACACTCTAAGATAAAGCCTCTCACCTGATTTGCATATTGTATTTTGCGTGTATACTGCAATCATCATCCTCAAGGTCACTAAAAGAAACTTCCTCCTCAATACCTAATGGAATGGCAGAGATACCCTTTCCATCTTCTGACAAATCATCCTCAGGCCAATCATCATCGTCGTCGTCCTCATAACCCATGATGTGTTTCTCCACTGCTGATTTTATAACCGGTTTCTCTGAAATGACCGATTTATCAATGAATTCTGTCTCAGCACTTGTAACTGATTGTTTTTTAGTATCAGGATCGTAAGGTAAGCTGGAAGAAGCAGGGTCAGATGCAAATGTCCACGTGGAGTGGTTGTCTGGTTGTAGAAAGGATGGTGATGATGGAGCAAAGTCGCCATTCAGATGGGCGTTTTCTTTATAATAGCGTTGTCTCTCCAGCTCTTCCTTTGTTCGCTTTTGCAGCTCATGCATCCATTGTGCTCGAGCTTCCACAACCTACAATAGTTGCAGATCAGAACCACAAATGTGTATACCACAACAGCTGTAGCAGATAATGGAATCAGTCAGTCTTAATAACAGGAATTTCACATGATCAAGGATTTTCCCAGTTGGTGTTTCAGGATTAGAAGAAGAGAAACTTACATGGGAGGTTGATAAAAGCTCGGCATCATGCTTGTTGAGCCTGGAATGCAAGAGAACAAAATAGACCATCCAAAAGTAGCAGATGCTCATATGTGCAGGGCATAGCTCAATTCTCAGAGCTCTTAGCCTTGGTGTAAGGGATTCGATGGCTACGGCATGCCCCTTTTGGGAGTCTGACAAGTCAAAATCTGAACAAAGAAGACAACTAGTAGTTGAAAAAAAACATCCATTTGCACCAGGGAATTGCTAGTTTCAACTGCTTTCTAACATTCACGAGAATCAGGCATCACTCTAAACAGCATCATCAAAAGTCAATAAAACTATAAAACTGTAGAGAAAAACGTGGAACTGCAATATGGCGAAGGTTGGCAATGGCATACCGTGTGAATCATCCTCTTCCTCGATAGGGAAGTCCAACCAGGTCTCAGGATGATGCGCAATGTTACCAGCGAATGACAATACCTCCTCCGTCAAGCCAACAGCTTTACCAACACAATCAGGCTCCGAAGTGGTATCCACCTGAAAATCCCACGGATCCTGAATCGGTAGTCGATCGTTGCCGGAGACAGATGGACCTGAGAATTCAGACGGATCGAAGTCGGAGACAGTCGCCTCCTGATCCGGATAATTGGGGAGGAACGGGCGAGTTAGGGTTTCTGTGATCTCGCTGAGATCCTCCGACTGATCTTGTTCTTGATCTTCTTCCTGGTATGGACGAAATTGCCGATCCAAGCCATCAGAAAACGAAGACTTACTGTAATGGTGAATGTTGCGATGGTTTTGCTGGGGATCGTCTTCGTCGATAGCTAGAGAATTGGCGAACGATCGGGCCAGCCATGACATTGATGGAATGGAATTCTTATGTTGCAGTGGTGGAATGGAATTTCAAATCAAACCAGGGATTGGGAATTCAGGAGGAAGAGAAGATTGTGATTTGTCAGCTTTTTTTATCACCTTTTACAAATTGCAACAGCAAGGCTTGGTTTTTTGGTGGGATTAGAGGATCGTCTTTAACTTAATCGAAAACTGGGCCCATTTGTTAATTAATCATCATCCACCAGGTTTATTAGCTGGAATTGGGCCTCTCCGTGTTTTACAACTAATCCGGGGGCATCAATCCTGTTCCCGCCCTTTTTTCATTACTCATCATTCCATTCCTACTGCAATCAAAGGTGGTTGTTCCTGGTTTCATAACCCAAACTCGTAACTCATCCCATTCAATTCCATTTTTGGACTAACCAAACCAAACTTGACAAACTCAATCGAAACCACCCATCCAATTCACCTCGAACAATGGCAGAGCCACAGGGTTTTATTTGTAGGATTTTTCTAACATAACATTAAACTGAACAATCTAACACCGGAAAATCGAAACTGAAGATCATAGCAAATAAGTTTGGTTCCGATTTATCTGATCCGTGAACAACCCTAGAAACTCTGTTGATCAACAAAATCCACTACGGGGAGTTATAGAGAATAGTCCCCAAGGTTTCCGATGGGAAAAAGAGCTGGAACATTCAAAATTATGATGATGCATAGTTTCGACAAGCACTAATCATATCCTTAAATACTAGTTACTGAAGCTAATTGAAGTTGAGCTAATTTTGCCAATCTAGGGTCATCATATCAAACAGGTGCTCCAACATGAGGAATTTAGGATGACAAGTAGTTACATCATGGCCATAACAAAAGCAGAAGACGTGATGGGGTTGAGGTGGTATAGGTTTTGCCTTGAACTGAACAAGCTGATTTTCAGTAATTTTGTATGCAAGTGGTGTGTGGTTTAGGTGAATGCAGATTTTAACAGTCCAAAGAACAAGTAGAAACATGCAGTAAGGTGGGAGTTGAGAAACAGCTGATTCGACACTAGTCATGCTAATCACAAGAGATTACATCTTTTTTTCTTCATACCAGTACTAGTACCTTAATTAAGTAGAGCATCAGGTTCATATTCATGAACATACCTACGGCTACCTACCAAAAGGGATAGGGATTGCAGCAGCAGCAGAAATCAATTTGAGAAGATGCTACATTAATTAGCAGAGATGGGTTTGCTTAGGTAGGGGATTTAGTAAAGGTAAGGCCACGACGCATAGCAGTCTCCAAGAAATCACCAGTAGTTGTAGCAGCAGCAGCAGCAGCAGCATCATCATCAAGATCAAGGGCGCCTAGTTGGGGTTGGGAGGGAGCCTCCCTTGCAAGCGCCTTCAAAACCGAGAGTATGGTGTTGATATCATCCCCTCTCTTGGCTAGGGTTTGGGATCTCGAAGACTCGCCCACCTCCGTGCCCGTGGTAGAAGGTGGGGGTTGTTGAACCCTTTTAACAACAGGAGGGACTCCATCCTGCTCCTCCTGCTGGCGGGCGTAAGGCAATCGCTTCAAAAGCTCTTCAACCATGGCTGAGCACTGGCTCTGCCCACTGATGAACGACCAGGGATCCTCCTCCTCCTCCATCGGGTGTTTCTGAAGGATTAGGGATTTTGACCACCCAATGACCCCCAAGTCCTCAACCTTTGTTTTTTATTACTATTTTCTTTTCTTTTTGTTACACACAGTCACACCAATCATCAGTAATCACCAATGCGTGTGTTGAGTGGGAAATTCTTCCGGGCTGATTTGCGTTTTGTCCCCTCTATCTCTATGCCCATCTTTGTTTATATTTTTCTCTGCTTAATTCATCTCACTACTTACTACGGGATTTAATTTACCCCACCCCACCCCGGCCATTTCATTAAATTACTCTACAAAATTAATGTATGAAGAAGAGCTATAGAGTGAACCGTACGTGGTTTCTAGCTGTAAACACGTACAGAGATAATCAATCAGTTAATTAAACACAAGGTCCATAGTAAACGTACTTATCAGAGAAAATGGCCACCGCATATTATAGTTAGGTTGCAGAAGAAAACAAATTAAAGGAGATCCATCAAATTAAGACATGCATGAACCCCCATGTTACACAGTTACTACGTACGACAGGCATATCTGCTTCCCACTAGAACCAAGGTGGTGCAAAATCAACACGTACTTACAACTTGAATTGGATGATCACCATACCATTTTTCAAATTTAATCCTAATATGGCTTGGACAGTAAGATAGCATGGTATTACAATAATACCCTAATATGCTCTAAACCAATTAAGGGCGGGAGTATATATATATCGATGATTATCAACATTGAGAATCCAAGCAATATGGTGTATACATGCACCATATCAATTACCGTACGTATTAATCATGAATTATACTGTAAAAGAAAGAAAAAACTCGATTTATAAAAGTTGATTGACGGTGCACGTACTGTATGAGGAAAATGGCGAAATATATGGTCTTACAGAAGACAAGTGATAAGTAATTAGTGGAATATTATGAATAATACTTTAGTAATAAGTGGCGTGGACCCCTGCACCTTGTCTGCTATATGGAAGTAGGTTTTGACTACTCATGCATGCATTCCAATTTTCGTTTGTACTCCACAAGCTAGTGATCGATCGAATCGTCTTGTACGTACGTTCTAAGGAAACAACATTACTACTCCGGCTCCGTAAAAATTCCACGATGACTGAAAATAGCAGCAACAACTGGCTAGGCTTCTCTGTTTCTTCTTCCCCATCTGTCTTGCTTTCTCCTCTTCACCCTGTCAACTCTTCATCTGCTCAGTACAGTTTCCCTCATCAAGGTACCTACCTACATTTCTTCTTCCTAAAGCTGACTAAAGTTTTCATCTTTAATTCTCCTGGTTTCTAATTAAAGCTTTGGTCTTTATTTGTAGTACCAAAGCTTGAGAATTCCCAGGAGAAGGAGAAGGACACAGTGGCACTCAGTCTAGACATATTTCACCACCACAGTTCCTATTATGGGGCTGCGGATTGCAATGCTCAGACGATCTCTGAAATGGGCAACTCGTCTCTTACTACTTTGTCAATGAGCCCAACGGCTCAGACTCCATCCTCCATTTCTGGGTTGGAGAGCAAGAAGAGAGGGTTTGGGAAAGTGGGTCAGAAGAAACCCCTTCATAGGAAGTCCGTTGATACGTTTGCACAAAGAACTTCACAGTACAGAGGAGTTACCAAGCAAGCTCCCATCCTTTTTCATGATTTATACTCGATCCTTTTTAACAGTTTGTTTTCCAAGTGAGATTTGTATTAGTAATTCATTGCCTGCTAATTTGGATGTTTGGCGCCCTCAATCAGGCACAGATGGACAGGTAGATATGAAGCTCATCTATGGGATAATAGCTGTAAGAAGGAAGGCCAGACTAGGAAAGGAAGACAAGGTTGATCCAAAAAAACGAAGCAGTACTTCACTGTAGTTGTTTTTTACTAGTGTAGAATGTTGATTTAATTGCTGATTTTTATCTCTTCTTGTTTTGACATGTTCACAAATCACCAAAACCTTCAGTCTATCTTGGTAAGCCATTTCTCTCTCTTACAAGAAAATAAGCAAGTTGATCGATTTCCTTGCCAAATCTAAGCTAGGAGCTCAAGAATGGTGTGCGTGTTGTTTGGGCTGTGCTTTTTGTACTGTATTTTAGGAGGTTATGATATGGAAGAGAAAGCTGCAAGGGCTTATGATCTTGCTGCACTCAAATACTGGGGTCCATCAACTCATACAAACTTCCTAGTACGTCTTGCAAATATCTACTCTAGATTCCTGTTTTCTAGTCTTTTTTCTGCATATATCAATTGGATCATCAATATTGAGCTCTGGTTTGAAGATCTTCAGCTGTTGGCACGTCGTTGTGTTGTCTTTTTTAGCTACAGAGTTACAAAGATGAGCTTGAAGAGATGAAGAGCATGACCCGCCAAGAATATGTTGCTCACTTGAGAAGGTACATTCTGATTATATACTATGACAAATAACAACTACGTACAGTATATATAAACCGATTAAGAAAGTGGAGAATGTTTATATTTCTGATCGAGTTAAATATGAATTATATAATGTGTGTGTGTGTTTTGTTTGGCCTTTGTTAAACAGGAAGAGCAGTGGGTTCTCTAGAGGTGCTTCTATGTACAGAGGAGTAACAAGGTCATTTTGCTTGCTTGCTTATCAAATGCATTTCTCTTTACCAGAAAATTTACCAATTCCTCACTCTATATTACCTACGTACTGTAGCTTTGTTTTTCGCGAGCTTGAATTGATCAGATTTGGTCATCTTGAAAATATGCAGACACCACCGGCTTGGAAGATGGCAGGCAAGGATAGGGAGAGTTGCAGGGAACAAGGACCTTTATCTTGGCACATTCTGTAAGTTTTTCTTTAATTTCTTTTTAGTTACAACAAACTTTCAGCTAATTTGAAAGTGGATTAAACCTGGTGCAGGCACCCAAGAGGAGGCAGCTGAAGCCTATGATATAGCTGCCATTAGATTTCGCGGCGCGTCTGCTGTCACAAACTTCGACATGACAAGGTACGATGTAGACAAGATTCTGTCTAGCAACAACCTTCTGGGAGGTGAGCAAGGCAAGAAGGTCGATCAAGGCCTTGGATCATCACATCAATAATGCTCCAATTATTGATCTTATTGGAGAGGATCAATCAAACAAGTCAGCCACAGTTGAGATTTCGAGCACTTCGTCGATACTGACGGGCTTGAACAGCTCAAGCGAAGCTAGCCCTGATAAAAGTGGAACCCCTTCAAACATGATCATGATTCAAAGCCCACAAAATATTGCAAATGGTGTTATTTCAATGGCTCAGCTACCAATTCTTGCTGTTTGGAATGATGCTTAATTAGGGTTTTAAGCTTTGTAGCTGACCACCAATTATTAATTAGTATGTGTCTTTTGTAGTTACAAATTAGAGAACTTTTGGAGTAACAACTTGGAGGGAAATTTGAAAAGGTGGTTGCTTTGAATCTGATTGATTGCGTGTATCTTTAATTGCATTATTATAGATTCCACTGTTTTCCCACTTCTGTTCTGTACTTCTGTTAAGGGAGATATGGAAAGTGTACTCAGTTTGTGCTTAGTGGGATGTAATAATGCAAAAGAAAAGGGGTAATTTTACTACACTCTATAGCTTTGACCACTCCAATCTGTTCCTTGGACAAGTAGTATCGTAATTGGAAACTAGTTTAACCCCTACCATGTACGGGTAACGCGGTTATAAACTCAATTTAATTAGATATATAACGTTAATGATCACGTTAAAAATATAGAATCATATATATGTATCTTCGTATTATGATTAGTGTTTTTTTTATCAATAGTAAATCAACTCATAATATAAATAAGTTGGATTTGCTCAAAAATTATTTTACGATAAATATCATGTTTTATTAAATAATAATATTTATCTGAAGATTATAACTAATTCTTGGTAAGGGATAATTCATAGTTTCCGGGATAATTCATAATTTTCGGCAATTTTTACGGGATAAGATTATATGAGATTCTAACTACCTAATTTATATCAAATCATATATATTTATCTTTCTATTTCTATTGTGATTAATGTTTTTTTATATACACAAGAGCACAGTCGATTATTTTATTAAAGATGTGACACGTGGCGCAATTTTTTGTGAAGACTTTTTCTCCACTTTATACTATAGATAGTATTGGCCAAAGTTCATCCCCCATAGGCAAGGGTCTGTTTGGCTGAAAGTACCAAGAGATGTAATTATCTTTTGGTGGAATGTGTTATAATTAGCTTCATCTTTCTACGTCTCCACTATATATTACTCCCTCCTGTTACGGTGTTTTGTGTGCGTGGGCAACTGGGCATGCATGTGAGTTTTGATTATAATCTTTGAATGATTAAATTCAAAGTTTTAAAAAAGTGAAGTGGTGGATTTTAAAGGTGAAGAGGAACATTCATTATTATCTATCCAGTTTCCTGATCTCTTTTATTGATGATTACTTTCCCAACAGGGGTACTAAGAATCCTCTTATTTACTCATCCAACATGACAGGCCACTTGGGAATTATTTTCCTAAACTAGCTAGGGAGATGAGATCAATCACAACGGTTTCAACTTGTATTCTGTTTGTCCATAATTGTAGATTTATGTTTATAGATCAATTTTAACACTACTGCGTACTGATGTACTGATCCTTGATTAACAGATGAGTAGGTGAGAAGATGATGCGGATTCTTGTGTTTACACATCAATATAATACGACATAAAGTTGAGAAGACAAACTTTTTTTGGTTGAAAGAAGACAGAAACTTTTAGGAGGTGGCCCAAAAGTTGTACCACATATTCATCAATTATTGACAATTATGATCAAAGTCAACCCAAAATTTATATAATTGTGTTATATGCTTGTGTTCTGGCTTTCAAATAAAAGTGCTAGATACACATATCATTTTCCCACTATATCAGTCTCATAGGTTTTTGTCTTTGAGGGTTCTTTGCTAATTGCTACAAAATCACACGTAGAACTATCAATTGGGTTAGGTTCGGGTCATATAGGTTCGCACCAAAAATGTATTCAAATCGTGAAAATTTGAGATTTAATTGAGTAGAGTTATGCTGTTGTAGGTTAACTCATTAATTTTGGATTGGTTTTCAACCCTAAGAACTTTGGACGGATGTAGTCCCATCCTTTGGTTCAAATACAAAAGATATTCACCTTCACATCATTAATAAACTATAATACAATATAAAGCCGAAGTGCGGAACCCAAATCTGTGTAAAAATTTGTGCCACGTCATCAAACTTGAATAAAATAATAATTTTATTTTTTCACATTAGATTTTTTTAAAAATAACTTTTATATGTTCTTGATATCTTATCCAATTTCCTTATACATTTACTTGATATCTTATCCAATTTCCTTATATCTACTTGATATCTTATCCCATTTTTTATATCATAAGATTTTTTCCTAACCTGATTTTTATAACATTATACTCTTATACGAATAAAAAAAATTCAAGTGATTTTTTTTATGTCTTAAGCATTTTCCTTATTAATTAGTAGGGGTGTTCAACGGGTCGGGTCGGGTCGGGTCGACCCGCGGCCCGCAAAAAATTTATGAAATGACCCGCGACCCGACCCGTGACCCGACCCGCAAACCCGCGGGTTTTGCGGGTCGGGTTACGGGTCGACCCGTTGGCCCGTTTGACTTGGTCAAGTTGGTATTTTTTCTACAATACGAAAATAAATTGTAGATCGACTCCAAATACGGTGAATTTTTCAAAAAGTATATATATTATAATACCAATAAAATTATTAAAAGACATATTATTTCTAAAAAATACATTTTAATACTAATAAAACAATAAATATTAGTATCAAAACATATATTTTTTCTTTAAAATACATTTTAATACTAATAAAACAATAAATATATATATTTTTAAAACTAACGGGTCGCGGGTCGACCCGCAAACCCGCGGGTTTAACCCGACCCGACCCGCGACCCGCAAACTTAAAAAAACTCGACCCGCGACCCGACCCGTTATGTGCGGGTCGGGTCACTGCGGGTCGCGGGCGACCCGACCCGTTGAACACCCCTATTAATTAGTATATGTTTTGTCATTATGAAATATTGAAGAATAGTGAAAAAAATTTCACATATCATCATATGTCAATAGTATATTAAACAATAATATAATTATGAAAAATGGAATAGAATTATTTTAAAATTAACATTGTATTAATAAAAAATACATAGTCATACATAGGTAAATAAGTTCGGAATCGGGTCTATCGTATTTGGATCGTAAATTCTCGAGTTAAAAGGCCATTCATGTCAAAATTCGATATCAAAAAAGTTAATTCGGGTTTAAATTTACGTTACCCGTACATGGTACGAGATTTATACTAGTTTATAGGACGAAGAACATCAATCTCTACCAATCATAATTTCAAAAGATTTAAGAATAGGGAAATTTTGCCTAGATAATAATCTTGTGTGAACGTCAGGATATCCAACAACAAGATCCGCCCAGGCTCACTTGGAACTAGCCCATTGGGCTACTCAGCTTCATGGACAATGAATATTTTCTTTTCAGCTATCACAAAGCCCTTATAAAAAAGCCCAATCATTTTTCAATTGTTTTCTATGAAATGAATTTTCAGGGCCGGTTTTATGTAAGCCCATGATTCTACATATGCCTTGTAACTCCAATTGCTAGTTTGGGACAATGTACTTGAGATTATACATAAATGATTTCTTTGTGCTGATTAATACTAGTACTCCATAAAAAGTCTATTTACGTTAAGCATTACTCCCTTCATATTAACTTAACTAGTTGAAGACCCGTACCATGTACGGATAATGATCATTTTTTTCGTTAATTTGTGTATCTACTATAATCCATACTATATACTAACTCTTATATATATATATATAGAGAGAGATTAAAATGGGAATTGAAAAGTTAAGTTAATTAATATGTATCATTTATAGAAGGAAAGTTTAAAGATAGATAATATTGTTTCAAAGATAGATATTAGATGAGTAAGAAAAAGGATAAAATTAAATGTTAGATAATTAAACAAATTTTAAAGATAATTAATATGTCTTTAAAGATAGATATTTGACGGGTAAGAAAAAAGATAAAGTTAAATATTAGATAATTACGAAAATTAAAACATATAAAATTGTTAATCAAGTGGGTCCAGAATTAACGTGAAGACTCGAAATTCTCCGGCTTTAATATATAGTATAGACTGTACTAATGTGTGCCCATTGCCAGAGAAGCCTAGACTTGTGATTTTTTTTTTTAAAAAATTATTCCCTTGGCCTTGATAAAGTTCACACTTGTGAATTGTGACAAGGGGTAAAGAATGAAGAAGCATCAGGCATCAATTGATTGGCTTAACTTCAATTGTGGCATAATAAGAATAATAATACTGTAATAGTTATGCTCTGACATATTCCAAGGCAAATTAGCTTATACTATGATGTAATAGATTCCAATTTCATATTTATTGGATGATCAGTATTAATTAACACATTAATCTCCAAATCAATTAAATCTAAGCCATTTATTTAATTAATCATGGCAGAGACCCAGGGCTTAGCATCTGTGTACTTGGCCTCTATAGCAATAATAAAGCAAACCCCTCATCATGGATTAGGTTAAGAAATGCAGCCCTTTTGAGCTGTATTAGTATTTGATCCAATTTTCTTCTTAAAAATCTTCTGTACTAAAAACAACTAAACAATTCAGAGTACTAAAACATTGTTCTCAATCAAAACACAATTTAAGGAAGTCACTCCAAGCTAGCCAGAAAATCAAATTTAAATTTCCTTTTACAGGGGCAACCTCATAAAGATTAGCCTGCATTCCCTGCAGGAAGGCATCAATGGATAATCCAAAAGTAACAACCCTATGCCTAAGCTAATAATACTTGTATGTGTTTTCAAGACACCCAAATATAAACAATACTCCCTTCGTTTCAAAATACACGACCATTTCGACTTTGCACATATATTAAGAAAAAAGTGTTATTTCTATATTACCCCTATCAAATGTAGAGTTAATCATTTGTTTAGAGAAATATGAAAAAGTGTAATAATTATGATAAAGATAATTATTAAGGATATAAATGGAAAAAGATGAGAAAAAATGTGAAATGGTCAAGTATTATGAAACAAGAAAAAGTGTCCAAATGGTCTTGTATTTTGAAACGGAGGGAGTACATCTCTCTGGTAATTTAATGTACTACTATTATATAACATATCCATCATTTTGACTGCTAGTTTACTTACTGTATATGATTAATTACCAGCTTAATCAATTGGGAGGAGGAGGACCACACATATTGTATGCACAATAATTACATCTAAAACTGATACTACCGCTAGTGAACCAAACAAAGGCATCTCTAACCCCACTCGCACGCGTGTGGTGGTTAATTAAGTAAGCCTTTCAAAATACAAAAAAATACTAGGATTAATTGCCAAGTATAATATCTTAATCTTCAAGTTTAAATCTCCTTCCTTTTCATTATATTCTTAAAACAAAAAAGTTGGTATCTTTAGGAGGATTAATGTATGATTACACCTTCCACATGCACCCATCTCTTATAATTACATTTAACATGAACCCTTTAGTACAATTATTGACATGGATAATTGTATGTTTATAGGTACGTTGTCCATCCTAATTAATCAAGTCATGTAATTATATCCTCAGTAGTTTTTTTTTTGGCAAAATAATCATGCCAAATCCTAAAAAACACCACTTAAACACACGCTTGTTGGCTTTCAATTGCTATGAATTTGCATGCATGCCCTTAAAAACAGCAAAGTGATCCTTACTTGTTAAGCTAAACCAAACAACATCATCATTAAATTTTGCTACTATTGTTCTTCCGCTGCAAAATCCTCTGCCGGTGCAATAATCCCGTCACCCCTACTCGATCTCTATGTTGCGTAATCTGCAATTGAAAACAAATGCTGCTGTACTAAAAAAGAAGGTGCCCATAAATTAATTTCAAAGAAGAACACCAAACCATTTGGAGTGTTAGCCAATCAAGAATCGAAACGTATTAATTGAAAGGACTTTTCTTTCTTTTATCAAATAAAATTAGGCTATATAGGAATCTTTATTATTGTCAATTTTATCATCATACATTTGTTGACCCAGTTCATAAAATTTGATTTCTGATGTAGCCAGCATAGCCACCCATCAAATCAACCTAAAAGCCAATCAACCATGCTTTGCAAGTGTATCATGGCTTGCTTTGAAATTTGCTTCCCCTAGTAAGTTTGATTTTAGATCAAAGCCAGGAATTGTACAAAGCCAAGAATACAAAAGCAAAAAAAGAAGTCATCCGACAACGTCGGAGATGATTGAGAGGAGTTCCAGCCAGATCACAACTTGGCGAATGAGAGAGGTGCATTTGACCAGATTTTAATGTCTGAGGTTTGACCGGGTTGCTTGTGGTTGAGACCAGCTTAGAGCAATACATTGGAGTACAATAACCAAGAGTTTACAGCTGGATCAATACAAATGGACAAATGGGTAATTCATATACTAAATGATTTATATAGATTCTATTATGCCTTGTGTTTAATTTCTTGCAATAGGAAGATGAAAAAGAAAGCATTAATCCCTACTTAGCAAATTACCATTTGGTTACATATATATTGTGTACTTTGTTTTGCTACACATTAATATTGTGTTGTGTGAGAAGCAACAATGGGTTATTGGCCCCATGGCCGGAGGAGTATCATAATCTGAGGCCTCACCGAGCCTGAAGGGGAAGAGGGGGCCTACATGATCGAGAACAGTGTGTGTTATGGTGGTGGACCCACTTGTGGTACATCCCAAGTTTAATTGGTTTACAAGACTTGTTTGGGATGATTTGGAAGAGAAGGCCCCAATTGTAAAGGTATGGGGACAAACAATTGTAGCCAGCTGTAGATGATCATGGAGTGTAATGCACCTCAGCTACACAGGGGCATGATGAGTGTATTTTGCATTTCTTCTTCTTCTTCTTCTTAGAAATCGTTGATATTATCCATAAATGACATTAGTAATCTCAACACAACCCATACTCCCAGCCTATTTGCGGTTTAACCTTATAAAGTTTTTTTTTTTTGGGGTCACCTTGAATCCCAAGATTTTATCTTTTTACGGAGTACTGTAGTATTTTTTGGGGTTGGTTGACGAGTCTAGAGGTGAGAAGATGAGGGTGTGAAACAGCAGGGCCTCCCTCTCTGTTTGGAATAGTTGGCCAAATGTGTCAGTGAAAAAGATGAGAAAGAGAAATGGAATATGGTGTGAAACAGCATGGGAAATTATTACTCCTTAAAACAGTATGACAAGCAAAGCAACCAAAGGCTTGGGAATCAAGAGAAGCACCTCTCAATCATGTGTCAACATAAATTTTTACAAAAAAATATATTATATCTAATTACCAATAATTAAGTACAGGTTTAGAGAGCAATAATTTAATCAACAGCAATAAAAAGAAAAAGGAAGTTCATTCACAGTGGGTAAAGTATTACAAGAATGGTAAAGAAAATGAGAGTATTGTTATATAATAAAGAATTAGGAGAAGATTATTGAAACTTTACTTAAGAACTTTTACTTAAAAAAGCCACTTTAGAATGATAATGACATTAGAAGAGAGGGAGAAATTGTATTCTTACTCTTTGTTGGTGCAAGTTTTACAATGGGTGATGCCTCTATTTATAGGACCAAAGTTAGGCAAGAGTTACCACAAAAGTCAAGATTAGGAGGTGAATAATTCACACTTTTCTACCTAGGGTAATTAACCATTCACATGTGTTTTTCATGCTTCTTCTAGATGATCATAAATGTGTTCATAACACATAATCTAGATAGAGCATATGTGTGTTCATAACACTCCCCCTTGAATATTCACCTTCGTTCTTGCTTTGGGACACAAATGTATGTTGCCTTGTTGAACCCATGATACGCTTTGATGTTGCCTCATTAAAAACCTTGCCAGGAAAAACCCAGTGGGATAAAAACCTGGTCGAAGGGAAAAAGAGTGCAACGCGTATGATGCTCCCCCTGACTTCAACGTAGCTCTCGGAGCTTACACATTCCAATCCTGTGCACTAGTTCTCCAAATTTCTTAGGAATCAAGGACTTCGTGAACAGGTCGGCCAAGTTGTCATTCGACCGAATTTGTTGGATATCCGCTTCACCGGTTTCTTCGAGATCTCGAGTAGAAAAGAATTTTGGAGATATGTGCTTTGTGCGGTCTCCTCTGATGTAGCCTTTCTTCATCTGAGCAACACATGTTGAGTTGTCTTCATATAGTATCGTCGGATTGTCAGTGATCGGCTTCATTCCACTTTCCTTTTGGATGAACTGAATAATTGATCGTAGAGACACACATTCTCTTCCAGCTTCATACAAAGCAATTAATTCTGCTTGATTTGATGATGTGGCAGTTATAGTCTGCTTTGTTGATCTCCATGAAATGGCTGTGCCTCCATATGTAAATACATAGCCGTTTTGTGATTTGGCTTTGTGTGGGTCGGACAAGTATCCTGCATCTGCATATCCGACTAAAGTTGCATTGCTTTGGTTGCGGTAGAACAACCCCAAATCATGCGTTCCTCGGAGGTAGCGAAATACATGCTTGATCCCATTCCAATGCCTCCTTGTAGGAGCAGTGCTGTACCTGGATAACAAGTTTACTGCAAAAGCAATATCTGGTCTTATATTGTTAGTCAAGTACATTAGTGCACCGATTGCACTTAAATAAGGAATATCAGGTCCTAGAACCTCTTCGTCCTCTTCTCGAGGGCGAAATTGATCCTTTTCAATATTGAGGGAACGAACTTCCATAAAAGAAGTCAGGGGATGAGCTTTGTCCATATAAAATCTCTTTAAAACTTTCTCAGTATAGTTGGACTGATGGATAAATATTCCATCCTTTAGATGCTCAATTTGTAAGCCGAGACAAAGCTTTGTTTTCCCCAAATCTTTCATCTCAAATTCTTTCATCAAGTATTTCACAGTATCTTCCACCTCATTGGGAGTTCCAACTATGTTTAAATCATCAACATAGACTGCGATAATAGCAAATCCCTCATTTGACCTTTTGATAAAAACACATGGGCAAACAGTATCGTTTTTGTATCCTCTTTTCATAAGGTATTCGCTCAGACGGTTATACCACATCCGTCCTGATTGTTTTAACCCATACAACGACCTTCTCAATTTTATTGAGAACATTTCTCGAGGTCCGTTGTTTTCAGCCTTAGGCAATTTCAGTCCTTCTAGGACTTTCATATATATGTCTGTATCTAGTGACCCATATAAGTATGCGGTCACGACATCCATAAGGCGCATTTGCAGTTTTTCAAATACTGTCATGCTAATTAGGAATCTTAGTGTAGTTGCATCGACTACAGGAGAGTATGTCTCATCATGATCAATTCCTTGAATTTGAGAGAAACCTTGGGCTACTAGCCTTACCTTATATCTAACGATTTCATTTTTCTCATTTCGTTTTCGTACAAACACCCACTTGAAGCCAACAGGCCTTACATTCTTTGGTGTACGAACAACAGGTCCAAAGACCTCTCGCTTTTCAAGCGATTGTAATTCTGTTTGAATGGCATCTCTCCATTTTGGCCAATCCTTTCTTTGACGACATTCGTCCACGGATTTTGGCTCAAAATCATCATCTTCAGTCACAATATCAATAGCCACTGAGTAGGCAAATATATCATCGGTAATGATATCCTTTCTATTCCATTGTATGCCTGTGCATACATAATTTATTGATACCTCAAGATTATCAATATTCTCATTATCATTGAGTGTATCAAATTCTCTTAGGATATTTTCATTTTCCATCTCATTGCCTTGGTCATTATTCTCATGACTCAGTTTGGCTTCTTTTGTCATACCCTTTTGGTTCTTTGGTTTCCTTGGTTTCAAGTCTTTTGAACCTGGAGGCCTACCACGTTTTCGACGTGTCGTAGACTCATTTGTAATGGACGTATTAGGTTGTCCAATGGGTATATCAATCCTAGCAGGAGCATTCGCTGCAGGAATATGTGACTTTGTTACCTTCTTTGTATCAGTGAATGCATCAGGTAATTGATTTGCAACATTTTGCAAATGTATGATCCGTTGAACTTCTTGTTCACACATTTTTGTTTTCGGATCAAGATGAGATAATGATATTGCATTCCATGTAATCTCTTTTACATGTGGGTCCATCTTTTCTTATCTCCCCCTAAGTTTGGGAATGTACTTTCATCAAAGTGACAATCAGCAAATCTTGCTGTGAATAAGTCACCTGTTGTCGGTTCGAGATATCGAATGATTGAGGGAGATTCGAAACCAACATAGATTCCCATTCTCCTTTGTGGACCCATCTTTGTACGTTGTGGCGGAGCAATGGGTACATAAACTGCACATCCAAATATTTTTAGATGTGAGATATTTGGCTCCTTGCCAGATACTAATTGCATTGAAGAATGCTCATTCTTTGCACTTGGCCTCAATCGAATCAAAGCTGCGGCTTGTAATATAGCATGTCCCCATGCAGATGATGGCAACTTTGAGTTCATCAACAATGGTCTAGCGATTAATTGTAATCGCTTTATTAGTGATTCAGCAAGACCATTTTGTGTGTGAACATGAGGCACTGGATGCTCTATATCAATCCCTAATGACATGCAATAATCATTGAAGGTTTGGGATGTAAATTCTCCGGCATTATCAAGTCGGATTTTCTTGATTGCATAATCCGGGAATTGAGCTCTCAGCCTTATTATTTGAGCAAGAAGTTTGGCAAAGGCTGCATTCCTGGTCGACAGTAAACTTACATGTGACCAATGTGTAGATGCATCAATTAGAACCATAAAATATCGAAATGGTCCACATGGTGGAGCAATTGGTCCACATATATCTCCTTGTATCCTTTCTAGGAATGCAGGATTTTCACTTGCAATTTTATTCTTAGAAGGCCTGATAATTAGCTTTCCAAGTGAACATGCAGTGCAATGGAGATCACTGGACGGGAGAACCTTAGCGTTCTTTAATGGATGTCCAAGTGAGTTCTTTATGATTTTGTGCATCATTATTGATCCTGGGTGACCCAGACGATCATGCCACAATGTGTATGCAGTTCGGTCAATTGACCCAGATGTCGCATTGGCCTCAAACGGACAAATGTATGTATGATATAGTCTGGAGGCTTGCGTGGGCATCTTCTCAAGAATCTGTCTATGACCAGATTCATATTTTATGATGCACAGATATTCACTGCCATTTTCATTCAAGGTTTCCATGTGAAACCCATTGTGGCGCACATCTTTAAAACTCAGTAAATTCCTTCGTGATTTACTTGAGTAGAGTGCTTCATTTATTATTAACTTTGTTCCTCTTGGGAGTAGAACAAGTGCTCTTCCGGAGCCTTCTATTAGTTTCGACACACCAGATATCGTATTGACATTTCCTTCAAGAGGTCTTAATTCTGTGAAGAATTCTTTGTTTCTCAAGATGGTGTGTGTTGTTGCACTGTCTAGAAGACATTGCTCCTTCCCATCGAGTTTCACATTAGATGATTCCATGTTTTCTATGGAAATAAAGAGAAACATTAATGCATTAATAATAAAGATGCATATTGATTACATAACGATATTCATATTACACAAAGTCTATTACATAAAATATTGGGAATGATAATTAAGACATCATACGACATGCGAAATTAAAGACATGACAAACAACATGTGAGTAGTAAAGATAATTAGGGGCTAATATTTTTGCTTAAACCCCTTAGGCAAATTCATCATTATTGTCAAGATTGAGAAAATCATTGACATCTAGACTGGTCACGGGAGATTTATTCACATCTCCATTTTCGATGTAATTGGTCTCGGTAGCCTTTTCTTTATTCTTATCAGCTTGGTACAGCTTCACAAGATGTGGAGCTGTACGGCATACCTTTGACCAGTGATCAGCCATGCCACATCTATAGCATATAGATTTGGGCTTTTGGGAGGATCCTGATGGACCCGTCTGGACCTTTTGCTTGCCATTCCCCTTGTAGCCATTGTTCACGCGGTCATAAGGTTTGTTGTAACCTTGACCACGACCACGAACAAAGCTGTTACGGCCACGACCGCGACCACGTCCGCGGTTACGTCCACGACCATTATAGAATCGTGATTGTTGCCCACGTTGATGGGTATTTCCATCATAAAACGCCTTTTCAATAGCGTTTGCTTCTGGGACTATTGTTGAGCCAGTAGGCCTGAGGTTGTGGTTTTTCATCAATAGCTCATTGTTCTTTTCGGCAACCAACAACACTTTCAACAAGTCAGAATACCTCTCAAAGCCTCTTTCTCTATACTGTTGTTGTAACAACACATTAGAGGCATGCATTGTGGAGAAAGTTTTCTCCAACATTTCTTGCTGGGTAACCATGTGCCCGCATAGTCTCAACTGAGAGGTGATTCTATGAATAGCACTATTGTATTCAGTGATAGACTTGAAGTCTTGGAACCTTATATTGTTCCATTCATGGCGTGCTTGTGGGTACAAGATTTCATTTTGATGGCCATAACACTCATTCAAGCTTTCCCACAATTCAACTGGGTCATCCACAAACATGTATTCAGTCTTTAGACTCTCATGAATGTGGTGACGTAGGAACACAATGGCTTTTGCCTTTTCTTGCGGGGTGGTATCATTTCCCGCCTCAATTGTTCTTTCAAGGCCATTTGCCTTTAGGCTAGTCAAAGCATCAACCCTCCATTTGAGGTATTTTTGACCCGATAAGTCAAGGATTTCAAACTCCCTTTTGGTGATGCTTGCCATTTTAGTTACTACAAGGAAATTATAATTTAACAAAACAAAGGCAATTAGGAATACATATATAACTCGTAAACATATATGGTATGATGAGATTAAATAATTTAGTCACGATGAATGTTATTATTATGTCAACATATATAAGCATGTAATTAGTATGTGTATAACATATGAATGATAGCTTTATATAAAGAATGCTTATAAGATGTAAATAAATAACAAGAATTAAAGAAGTAAATAAATGATAAAGGTTAAGGAACTTAAACAAATAGAATAAGCATCTGATCGAAAAAAAACAAATAGAATAAGCATCAAAGCGGTAAATAAATAATGTATGCATGAGATATATAAGATAAATGCGAAAGTATACTAAAACGTAAAATTAGCGGGAACAGTTATAAAGCCGGTTTCCTTTTAATCCTTTTATCCTCATCCATCCATTTTCACTTTTACCACTTCCACCTTATCTCCTCCATCTCGTCTTCCTCCTCTCCAATTTCCATTTTCATGTCCATGGCCGACGACGATATTTTGCGTCGTATTAAGGCCGGTAATGATCGGTTTTTAACCGAGCTTTTCATTTGTCTTGTTCTTATCGTGATTATCTATATTGCGCTCATAATCATTTGGGTAAGAAATTTCTCACAATCCACTTGGTGAAATCAAACATTTCCGAAAGAGGATTCAAGTCTAAAACGCCAAATAAGGTAAGTAAATCTTATATTTTGTTTGTATCTTAGTAGATCTAAATAAACATGCTTCCATATTTAGTTTATAACATTTTAGATCTAGAATTTTGGAAATGAGTTTCTGATGTAGAAGATCATAAATTAGGCGACTACAGAGCATACTCCTCAAAACGATTTTATAAACTCTTTGTATGAATTTAGTTAAGAAGAAATAAATTCGTAGATTTAAAGAGGTAGAAGTGATTAAGTATAATGAGTAAGAATTTACTAAATTTCTTTTGTTTGTAAAAGCTATGGACTTATATATAATTAAGTCAAAATCAAATATGTGTATAGAAGTTTTACGAACAAACATATGTAATTAAGGAAATGTTTAAAGCTTTAGGTTCAATGGAAAGAAATTGCCAAAGCTACGAAAACCAAGTATATATATATAATTAAAGATTAAAGAAAGATCAGTTGGTAATTAGAGACTCGTGCTGATAACGTGTTATATAATAAAGAATTAGGAGAAGATTATTGAAACTTTACTTGAGAACTTTTACTTAAGAAAGCCACTTTAGAATGATAATGACATTAGAAGAGAGGGAGAAAGGGTAAGCACCTTATAGGTTGTATTCTTACTCTTTGTTGGTGCAAGTTTTACAATGGGTGATGCCTCTATTTATAGGACCAAAGTTAGGCAAGAGTTACCACAAAAATCAAGATTAGGAGGTGAATAATTCACACTTTTCTACCTAGGGTAATTAACCATTCACATGTGTTTTTCATGGTTCTTCTAAATGATCATAAATGTGTTCATAACACATAATCTAGATAGAGATTATGTGTTCATAACAAGTATATATATTAATCTGTCTCCGACCTCTTTCTATTTGTACCTGTGGTAGGAAGAAATAAATTTACCAAACAGGAGCAGTTGAGGTCAGTAGTTAGCCTGTCTCTTACATAAGTTTTATGGGTGTTTTGCAAGTTCATGCATGTCAAAAAGAAGACTTCTTTATCTCTCACTTCCTCTCTAAAACATCCCACTTTTCTTCACTAACTTCGCACGATCTTAGTGGTATATTACGATTGTGATCTTAAAAAGTTGGAATTTGATGCCTGATTTCCTGTTTCCGCAAGTAGCAACCTGGTGAGTAATCTTGTATGTCTTTTGTCAAGTTTAAGCAGACTATTAGATTTGATGTCGTTTGCTGTCACCGAAAATTAGGGTTGCATTCAAAAGTAGAATTTGATACCCAATTCATTGTTTCCTTATTAGGGGTTGATCTTCTTACCGATTAAATTTCCAATTGTGATCTTCATCACTTGGGTTTTGCTGGAATCACTTCCGGTATTGAAATTGAGCTCTGGGTTTTGCCCAAAAGACGATTTCAAAAGGGAATCTGCTTTCTTTTGAGTTGAATTAGCCAGGTGAGCTGTTACTTAGCTAATGGCATTTCTTTTCTCCCACTTAGTCCACTTTATGCTCTGAAAGGTTCACTTTGTTGCCCCTAAGAAAGCATTTCATTGACAATAGGGTTATAATTGGAATCAGGGGGTAAACTGGCCCTCCTGTTTGTTTACCTTTGTGTGATTATGCAATTTATGCTTGATGATAATACTTTGAAATTAATGTTTTTCCTTTCTTCCTTTCCACTTTTCCTTTGTGCCTCTGTAGATGCTGCTATGAGAGTGTTCTTTTGCTTTAACTCTACCTTCTCAGGCATTTAAAGCTTTCATTGTAATTTGTTCCTTATTGTGTTCTGCAAGATATCACAAACAAGCTATATTTAGTCATAGTATACATACTTGCCATAGCTCCACATTCACTCTTCATATTTGTTTTCTGTGATTACATCCTGTCCTTGACTTCCAGGTGAGGTTACTGTCACGTTAGAGGAGCTCTATCTGTTCAGTTATATATAAAGGTTAAGCTACCCACAAGCAAGGGAGCATTTTCTCCTTTCCCATTTTTTCTATTCATGGGGGATGATGGAAGAAGTGGTCAAATGTATAAGGCCTCCTCTCATGGAGGAGGAGAATCCTATTATAGTTCTGGGTGGGACCCACTTGTTTCATTGAGCCAGAGTGAGAATTTCAGGTCAGCTTCAATGGTTGCCGCTCACGGCCTGTATTCGGGTCCCCCGTATCCCATTGCTCCAGAGAGCACCTCTCATCTTTTGCACTACTCGTCTGATCCAAACGCTGTTGAAATGGTGCCAAGCCTTGGTGGCTCTAACTTCTCTGAAATGGTCAACCCGTTTCCGATGCCGGTTTATGGTCAGAACTACACTGGTATTGAGAAGACGTGCCCAGGTTGGATACCACCTCAGGTAGCTTCTCCTAATGGCAAAAGGAAAAGGGTATCGGATCCCTCTTCTCCCACTGCTCCCAGTAAGGTTAGTTTTTGCTCTTACACTTCAATCCATTATCCTATAGACCAAACGGCAGATGTTAATTTGATATGAATACTAGAATATACTAAGCACTAGATATGGGTATGAGCCATTTCAATACCCATACCTCATATCCTAATATGGATACCGAACTGGCCAATAGATACAGTAGTCGATTTGCTTCTAACCGTTTCCTTTTATGCATTGGCAGACTTGTGAAGGGGATCCAGATAGGGATTTGTCTGGTGAAACTTCGGAACCAAGGGAATCGGATGAGAAGAAGCCGAGAATTGAGCAAAATAGTAGTCCCGATCAGTTCACAAAGAAAACAGGCAAGCAAGTTAGAGATGATCCCCAAGGTGGGGAGGAGACTAGAGATAATTATATTCATGTGAGAGCAAGAAGAGGACAGGCTACGAATAGTCACAGCTTGGCTGAACGGGTATATAATTTCTGCTCTCAGCTGATGAACACCGAAAGATTTGTGGATTTCAAACGTGTAAGAATTAGAAAGTGTTAACTTGCAGGTGAGAAGAGAAAAGATCAGCCAGAGGATGAGATTGCTTCAAGAACTTGTACCTGGATGCAATAAGGTATATTTGAGGCAGTCTTGTTCTTGTGTTGTGGTTATTTGGAAAGTTTAGTTCTTTGCGAGAATAGAAGGTGATGCTTCAGTTTTTTTATTTTGTTGTTTTGAATAGATTACCGGGAAAGCAGTAATGCTAGATGAGATTATCAACTATGTACAGTCACTTCAACAACAAGTTGAGGTGAGTTATTCTGCAGTTTTTGTGGAAGAATTAGAAGTGATCATCAAGCGAGGCGTCTAAAAAAAGACTGCATTTTCAGCTGATAAATTGTTCATGTAGATTCAGGATTTTCATGAAGTTATAGCAACTTATCATCTGATATGATGGTTTTGTTGGGCTTTATTTAAGTTTCATTCACTTGGGATGGCTTAATAAGTTCCGGTGTTTTTTTCCCCCTAAATGGTCACAGTTTTTATCAATGAAACTTGCCACTGTGAATCCAGAGTTGAACTTTGACATTGACCGAATCCTATCAAAAGAAGTAAGCACAAAGACCCAACACCAATACCTATTGTTTCTCTTCTTCTTTTGTCTTTACAAATTTATCTCATGACTAACCTTCCACTCAGATTCTTCATTTGCGAGGTGGGGGAACACCTGTTCTAGGATTCAATCCAGGATCGAGCTCCTCTCCACATCCATATGCACCTGGGATTCATCAGGGCGCTCTACCAGGTGTCTCCACCTCATCTGCCTACCACCCGGTGCCTCAGGTATTTAAAAGCTACTTTTATTCTTGTAAAGTTCCTCTTAAACTCCCATCTCTAATGTCTCGTATGACTGTTGGACATCTGAAAGGAAATCTTTGTTAGTTGTGTTGAAATTTGAATGTTATTAGGAAGAATGACTAAAAATTATACCAACTATCTATTAGACATGGCCTGATAATAATCCAAAATTTGGACTCATCTTAAAGTAATACAATTACAAACTATCAACTTATGAACCAAAAATAAAAACGAGTCGATTGAATTCTGGTTAAAAGGTCGTTGAAACAAGGATAAAGGGACCGTTTTTTATACTTCCAGCCGTCTTTTTGGCCTTCTAAAAGTCTGTTGATCTAATTAAGTTTAAACTGAAAAACAAGATCCATATTGTTTTTGGTAGATAAGCGCCTGATAGTTTGTATGATTCTTGGTAGTTTCTAAAGCTCGGATACATGCCGAATAGTTGGTGTAATTATCTTGCCATTAATTTCCACTAGTGATGAAGAAACATATGCATCTTGGACTGCTTTTGGTGAATCAAAAGGCAATCTTTTACTGATCAACATGCATGGTTTTGTACTTGTAGGATATGTGGGATGGTGAAATGCAAGGATTATATCACATGGGTTTTGATGCGAACCCAGCAGTTGCTAACCTCGGACCTAATGGTACGAAGTTAAAGAAATAAAATCATTTATGCCCATAAAAGGATGAATTTTATATCCATTTTGAATTTGGTATGATTCTTTGCAGTGAGCTCAAATCCGGATGCGCCATAGCTAATTGGAAAGTCTTCAATCTCCTAACAGCTAATCAGATAGTTAGCTGACTCCAAATTGAGACTCTAGTAGGGAAGGCACATATATTTATATTGCATAAATGAGAGGTAAACCAAGGAAGGGGAAAAAAGGTGTCTTCTTTTGGTGTTTGTATAGGATTTTTAGTGAGTTCCCAACTCTTGTTTGAAGTGTTTTCTTTTTTGTTCCCCCTCTTATACAGAAGAAGACGACAACGAAGAGTACTCAGGTAGACTCTCAAAATTTGTTGTAAATCCAGAAAAATGCAGATGTAAGACATTTTGATTGTTGAACGTGAGTGTCTCCTACATCGATCTTGCCCGTTTGATGATGTGGTTGATTGGAAAATTGCATTGAGATACTGTAACTGGATTTTGAGATCTTGATATAAAATACTACTACACAAGTTAAGGATTGCGTTCTAAAATCTAATGTTAACGGGTAACGATCCGGGCCGGCACAAAATTATTACTCCTATCACTACGAATTATGTGTCAGCATGATTAAGTTGTTATACATACGTCCACGAGAGTCTTGAGAGCTGAAGTCGAAGCAAACCATTACAAAAAGCAAGGGTGATTGCTTCTGTTTTGTGGTGTTGTCTTCATGAATGGAAAAAAGGAAGCAATGTTCATGGTCTCAATTGATTACACAATGTCATAGTGGATTAAAAAGGATGCAGGATGAGATGAACATTTAACCACTTCATTCAAAAGGTACTAGTCTACTAGAACACACACAAGGCCAAGGACTACAATTGGAAAACTGCCCCCAACCATATTACTGTCTTTGAATCTCTTATAGACCTGAGAGGTGATTAAGCTCAAAAAAGAGAGAATCTGAAGCAGAAAACATATACAGCCAGCCAGATCATAGTACCATACCTAGCATAGGAGAAATGGTTAATAAAACTTGTCCTAACAATGTTAAGCAACTTTTTTGCGCTTCCTACTGCTGGAAGGCGTCTTGGAATCAGCTTCTGATTTCTGTTTTCGGGATTGACCAAGCTGTTTAGCTTCTGTAGCCGAGCTCCAGAGTGCTCTTTCCACATCTGAAGCTGTGAATGATTCGTCGTCTAAACTCAACTCCTGAAATGGAGCATAGTTGTCAGGCAAAACCTAAGGTTATGCTTCAGTATGAATCCAACAGCCAAACAAACTTCCCCAAGACAAAAATTTAGAAATATTCGCCCTAACATTAAGAAAGCTTGGACAGCTGATATTGCGTAAACCATTAGGCACTTGGATAGGATAAAAACACATTGAAGGTTCAGCAGATAATGTAGTCAAATATAAGTTTAGAAATAACTGATAATGAAGTCATGTAATATGTAATATTCCGCTGTTTATGCTTCAACTACAAGAGTACATGCCCTTATTACCAATGCTTGACATGTAAGCACCAACAAAGATGAATAATGTGATGTTCTAGTTTAAGCTTCTTGAATTTAATTTCGGAATCTAGGGAAGTAGGTCAGAAGCCATAGTAACAAGAGTTAACAAAGTAGTGAAATGACAAAACTATAAAGCCAGGACAAGATTGTTATTGTAAAGGCAGGAGGACAATGTTTCAATAACAACCTTGTATCTAGTGCATTTGTTGTTCTTCTTTTCAAGAGAGCAACGCAATTGTGTATGTAAATGTGGGGAAATAGGGATGCAGATGGTGAAATAAAAATTAAAGAGAAGGTGTGTGTGTTGCATCTTTGAACACCATAAGGTTCCAACACGCATGAAAACTTATCATGCTAGAGAAGTGAACACCCATGAATTATTAAATCTAGACGTGGGTGGGGGGGGGTGGGGGGGTTCACACGTCAGTTCGTGCGCATATGCGCAGTAAGTCCAACACATAAGGACATGAGGTTTCACCCTAAAACCAATTGGCAATACGGGGATTAGCCCATGTCTTATATGGTGGTGGTGGTTTCTCTTTTGATTTTCAATGTGAAAAGAGTTTCCCCTCCTCCACATGAATGGGTGAAACTAAATTTCCAACCAAGAAAAGCTCAACAAGGATGGACAGAAATCTGACCTTTTGAGACAGTCCTAGAAACCATACAAACACTAGTCTGAATTCATAATCAAGTATATAAGTGGGGAGAAGAAGACGGACCTTGGCTTTGGCCTGCAATTTAGTTGCGAAAGCAATGTATTGGTTGAGGGTATAGAGTTTAGAGTTGCCAAGCGCGGCTTCCATAGCCTTATTAAGAAAACACGAAGAAATGACGACTAGGGTAGCGATGATAAATTGAAGGTAGAGTAGAGAGTAGAGAGGAAGTAGAGGACCTCGTCGGACATGAAAGGGGCGACATCGGGGGCATAGGCGGCGAGGACGGCGGAGGCGGTGGCGGGGCCCACGCCCTTGAGAAGGGTAAGCTCGGAAACGGCCTTGGGGAGGTCCGGGAGGGAGAGGAACGCCTTCTCGGACGCCGCTTTCACGGCCTCCTCATCAAGCGACTTGATGAAATCCAGGAGGCGTGGCCTGAACTTGCCCCGGGTGAGCTTCCACTGCATGAGCCTGGCTAGCTCCGACCGGGTGAGGTGGGGCCGAGGGAGGCGGCTCCGAATGAGGCCCGGGAGCTCTGACCGGTAGAACTCGTCGAGGGACTCGAGTTCTGGCTTTTGCAGAGACGCTATTCGGGCCGGGTAGGATCCCACTGCCTCTCGCCATGTTTTGGCGTCGGAGCAGTCCAAGTTGTTGAGCGCCATTTACAGTAGGTTAGGTTTTTGTAAGAAGAAGAACATAATAATAATAGTAGACCTGAGTCCGGGAACCGGGCAAAACCGGCCGAAAACTGCTGGTTCCGGTTCCGATGACAGTTACGGTTCCCGTTCCCCTAGAATCGGTGAACCGGCGGTTCCATCCGATTCAAACCGTCCCAAACCGCCAATTTTTCTTCTTTTCAACAAAAAATATAAATAAATTATACCAAACATATTAAAAAAATACAAATCAAACACTAAATATTTATATATAATAATCAAAATCCAAATTTATAATTCAAAAGAGAATAAAATCTTAATTTTTTAATTTTTAGTCAGTTTTGGAACCGAAACCGGAATCGGCCTCGGAACCGCATGGAACTGGAACTTGCTCGGAACCGGAAAACCGGCCAAAGATCGATTTTAGTTCCGGTTCACCGAAATTTGGAACTGGGAACAACCGGAACCGAACCCACGTATAATAGAGGAAAAAATACGACACGCAAAATAGGATAGACTGAAATTAAAATATCAAGCAACCGTCTTGGAATTTCACCTAATTAACAGTAAATGAAATTTCTAGAAGACCAACGATTGACTAGGTAGATGCAGGTTCAGCCTTGGCTGGCTGTCGTCTATTAATCCCCAAATTCAGACAGACATTTCCTTGCTGATCGATCAGGTATGGCGACGGCAAGACAAGAGCAACGGAGGAAGAAACGGGGTGTGGTTGCCAGATCTTTTGGGTGTTTCAGATCGGATTTTGATATTCCGTCGCTGGAGCGCCGGAATGACGACGGCAGCCTCGAGATGGTGTCCGCGACTTGCACCGGAGGAGAGAATGGAGCTCCGGCTCCTTCTCATCTCGTCATCATGATCAATGGTATCATTGGAAGGTCCGACCTTTCTCTTCTCCTTCTCAAACCCCCACTTGACTTGATTAATACACGCAGCAATGAAAATGATTATGGTACTAGTACATTCCATCTAAAAATAGGTCTTCTTGCTTGCTTGCTTGTTGGTCAGCTCAAAGAACTGGAGATATGCAGCCAAGCAGTTTGTCAAGACACATCCCCAACAAGTGGTCGTTCATTGTAAGATTCCCGACTCTCTGCCTCCTCATCTTGCATCTTTTCCATCTCTTCCCTCCGGCCTCCTTGTCTACGTTTCTCTTAATTCATGCTGGGATTAAATCAAGTTTCCTTTTTCAAATCATATTGTTAGCACTACAGCTCAGCACAGGGGACCATATATTGTCTACACTAAGAAGATGCACAAATAGTCGGTTAAGGGGAATTATCTAGAATGAGCTATTACTAGTATTTGGGGGGTAGAAGTGTCTTTTATTGAAAGGTTGTTAGAGTTACAGCCTGTGTGCTGATGCTATATATTTGCATGTCATTTCCTTTAGTTGGTTATCCAGAAAAGTGTGTAAGAAGCGGCTGAGTGCCGGGGGCTCATTGGAGAACTCTTCTCCTTTGGGATTGTGAGGCTCGTCTATTTTCCAGATCTATCAATATAATCAAGGAGTTTTGGGGTTGATTTGCTGAGTTTTCCTCTTTGTCTAACAAATTGGTGCTTTCATTGAGAGGGTTAGCTAGCCATGACTAGGGCTGGAGAGTTAGATTCGAGGATCTCAGCAGTAGAGGGTGAGCTTGAGAAAATCCAAAGAGAGCAGCGAGAGATCAAAGAGATGGGGGCCATAACTAACCGGAAAGTTGAGGTGTTGGAGGGGAGTCTGGTGACGATGAAAGACCAACTGCTCCTTGCGATGCAACAGATGCAGGACAAGGTCATGAACCAGATCGAGTCGCGCCAGCCCAAGCAGTTCGGCCTCAACCAGGGCGGAATCGGCGGGTCCAACTCGAAATCGCCAGCAGAAGAGGTGTCACCGATGGCCCTTTGAAGTGCGGCGACCGTCGGGATTGAAAACGAAACTGCTCCGTCACTTTTGGTGGCGCAGAAGGTGGAGTTACCGCTGTTCGACGGCGAGGATCCGTTGTCGTGGATTGCTAAGGCCGAGCAATACTTCGACATCCAGGCGACGAGGTCGACGGATCGAGTCAGGGTGGCTATGGTGAGGATGGATGGAGCCGCTCTCAATTGGATGAGATGGATCGGTCAACAACGCCCAAATTTCTCGTGGGAGGATCTTAAGGAGGAGCTCGTCAAGAGGTTTATGGGGGCTCAAGCCACAAATCGATTTGAGCACTTAAGTCTCTTGAGACAATCGAGGTCGGTGGATGAATTCGTCGATGAATTGGTGGCGTGTGCGGCTCATACGACCGGTTTGGGAAACGATCAACTACTAGGGTACTTTCTGGCGGGGCTGAAACCTCAAATCCGAGTCGAATTACAGAAGTTCGAAGAGGATGAATTACTTGCCGCCATGGAAGGAGCTCGACGGGTCGAAAGGAAGTTGAACTTCGAGCAAGGGCTAGGTCGGGGTCCTTGGAAAAGGGTGTTACCAGGGGGCGGATTTGGGCAAAGGAGCTGGCCTAGTAAAAGCCCGTCACTATCTCAGTCATCTTCTTCTGGGGGAAGTGGGCTGAAAGACAACACAAGTTATAACAGGCCCAAATCTGGTTGGGGGCCCAATTCATCATCAACGGGGTCTTTGCAATCTACAGCCTCCAAACCTAGATTCATCCGCTCTATTCCACAGAAAGAGTTCGATGAATTGAAAGCGAATGGGCTGTGCTACAGATGTCGGCAACCTTACAGTCCACTTCACAAATGCGGTGAGAAGGTGTTCAAATTGGTCGAATGTCTGGATGATGAGTTGACTGAGGCAAACGGTGAGGTGGAATTGATTCAAATCGGAGAAATCGAGCCGGTAAGTCAAGAGGTTAAGGCTGAATCTGATCTTCAATGGCTGGAGCTACCCCTAAATGCATTGGGGGGTACTTGCAATCCAAGGGCGCTAAAGATTCGAGCCAGGTTGGGCGAGAGGAAGGTGGTGGTATTGGTGGACAGTGGGGCCAGCCACAACTTCGTAAACCAGCGCATTGTAGAGATAGAGGAAATTCCGGTCGAGCAAACGGGAACATTCGGAGTAAGGTTGGGCAATGGCCATCGGGTAGAAACAAGGGGAATTTGTCGCAATATGCCTCTGCAATTTGGGTCGTGTGAGATGAATGTTGACTGTTATCCATTTGATTTGGGAGGCATTGATGTAGTGTTGGGATACGCCTGGTTGCTATCGATGAAGAAGACCACAGTTGACTGGGAAACCATGACGGTGGAGTTTGAACAAGGGGGTAAGCAAATCACGATCCAAGGGGATCCAACTCTGGCTTTGGCTGAGGTCTCCTTCAATGCATTACAGAAGATGTCAGGGGTTGAGTATGGAGCTTGGGTGTGGGAGTCAACCAGGTTGGAGAACAAGGAGAGTATGTCTGTTCTTGAAGGTGGAACTCGGTGCAATCTCGAGGGCCTATTGGAGGAATATAAAGATGTCTTTGAAGAGAAGTCCGGATTGCCTCCAAAGCGAAATGTCGACCACAAGATAACTCTCAAGGAAGGCGTGAATGCAGTCAATGTGCGACCGTATCGCTACGGCCATCATCAGAAAGACGAGATCGAAAAATTGGTTGCTGAGATGCTGAAGTCTGGGATTATTCAACCAAGCCACAGCCCGTTTTCTAGCCCAGTCCTGTTGGTTAAGAAGAAGGACGGTTCGTGGCGGTTTTGTGTCGATTACAGAGCCTTGAATCAAGCGACCATTCCTGACAAGTATCCCATTCCAGTTATACAGGAGATGCTAGATGAGCTTGGAGGAGCCAAGGTGTTTTCTAAAATTGACCTTCGTTCCGGATATCATCAAATCAGAGTGGCGGAGGAGGATGTACCTAAGACGGCGTTTCGGACACATACAGGGCACTATGAATTTTTGGTGATGCCCTTCGGCTTAACCAACGCCCCAGCCACTTTCCAAGCCACAATGAACGATATATTTCGGCCTTTTCTGCGGAAGTTTGTGTTGGTATTCTTTGATGACATTTTGATATACAGTGGCAGCTGGGATGCACATGTGGTACAGTTGAAGCAAGTCTTGCAAATTCTGAGAGAGCAGGCCTTAGTGGCTAATAAGAAGAAGTGTTCCTTTGGGCAAGCAACTGTAGAGTATCTGGGACATATTCTGTCAGTTGAAGGTGTATCCATGGACCCTTCAAAAGTAGCTAGCGTCCTCACTTGGCCAGTACCGAAATCAGTAAAGGAGGTGAGGGGGTTCCTCGGATTGACGGGCTACTACAGAAAATTTGTGAAGAATTATGGGCAAATTGCGAGGCCACTTACTGAGTTGCTGAAGAAGGAAAGGTCGCCTTTCAAATGGAATGAGGAAGCACAAGAAGCCTTTGAAGCCCTGCAGCGTGCAATGACATCAGCCCCGGTGTTAGCTCTACCCGACTTCACTCAACAATTCATCATTGAGTGCGATGCTTCGGGCCTTGGGGTAGGCGCTGTACTGATGCAAGGAGGTAGGCCTTTGGCTTATTTCAGCAAAGGATTATCTGGCAAAGTACTCTCGAGATCAACATACGAGAAGGAGTTGATGGCATTAGTGCTGGCCGTTCAACATTGGCGCCCTTACTTACTCGGGAGCCGGTTCCTAGTGCGAACAGACCATCGGAGCCTCAAGCACTTACTCAATCAACCTATCACGTCCCCTGCCCAACAAAATTGGGTCGCTAAATTGATCGGATACGACATGGAAATTCAGTACAAGCCCGGCAGCTCTAATAAGGGGGCTGATGCACTGTCAAGGCGTGAGGAAGTGCAGCTGAATGCCTTGTCAATTCCGTTTGTGGCGTGTTGGGAAGAGCTGCAGAAAGAGATTGAGGCGGATGCAAAGTTGCAGGACATAAGGCAGAAACTAGAAAAAGGAGAAACGGTGATGCAACCGTTTGTGTTGGTAGGCGGAAAGTTATTCCATAAAGGGCGAATCTGCATCTCAGCCAGCTCAGCTTGGATTCCCCGTTTGCTAGAGGAATTCCACGCTACTCCAACTGGGGGTCACGCAGGGGCATGGAGAACATATAAGAGGTTGTCAGCAAATGTTTATTGGCCTGGAATGTTTAAAGCAGTTCAAGCTTATGTAGCCAGTTGCCTGATCTATCAGAGGATGAAATACGAGACATTATCCCCAGCTGGTCTTTTACAACTATTACCAACGCCGGAGAGAGTGTGGGAGGATATCTCGCTAGATTTTATTGGAGGACTACCGAAATCTCAGGGATATGATTGCATCTTAGTGGTGGTAGACCGGCTGACCAAATATGCTCATTTCTTACTGCTCAAACACCCGTTCACGGCTAAAGGGGTGGCGGATGTGTTCATCAGGGGAGTGGTCAGGCTACATGGTGTTCCTCGTTCGATGGTGAGCGATAGGGACCCTTTGTTTTTGAGTAGTTTCTAGAAGGAGCTTTTCGCTAAACAAGGGACGAAGTTGAGAATGAGCACTTCGTACCATCCAGAAACTGATGGGCAGATCGAAGTTCTAAACCGATGCCTCGAGGCCTACCTAAGATGCTTCTCGGCTGAGCAACCAAAGCAATGGGCTCTTTGGGTGCATTGGGCAGAATACTGGTACAACACCAATTTTCAGGGAGCTGCAGGGATGACACCTTTCGAAGGTGTGTATGGGAGAAAACCTCCTGGGATTCAGCAACATCTACCGGGAGAGTTCATTGTAGCTGCAGTGGCGGAAGAATTCTTGAACAGAGATGAAATTCTCAGGCAGCTGAAGTTCAATCTTGACAGGGCAACCAAGAGAATGGTGGCTGCTGCAAATAAAAAAAGGAGGGAGCTGGAATTTTCAGAAGGTGAGCTGGTGTTCCTTAAACTAAGGCCTCATAGGCAATCGTCCCTTTTCAGGAGAGTGAACCAGAAGCTGGCTGCGAAATATTTCGGGCCTTTCAAAATTCTGAGGAAAATTGGTGCGGTAGCCTACCAATTGGAGCTTCCTCCCTCGGCCAAAATTCACCCTGTTTTCCATGTATCCTTGTTGAAGAAAGCGGTTGGGGAACATAGAGCAATCACTGAGTTACCCCCTGAATTGATTATGGAGGAGGAAGAATTTATCCCTAGTAGCATCATCAAAGTTGTGATCCACACTGGTGAACAGGGGGCCTGTCATAAGGTGTTGGTTGAGTGGAAAGGCAAGGTGAAAGAGGAAGCTACATGGATGACTTGTGTGGAATTCAAAAATCAGTTTCCCACCTCAAACCTTGTGGACAAGGTTTGTTCGATCGGGGGTGGAATTGTTAGCACTACAGCTCAGCACAGGGGACCATATATTGTCTACACTAAGAAGATGCACAAATAGTCGGTTAAGGGGAATTATCTAGAATGAGCTATTACTAGTATTTGGGGGGTAGAAGTGTCTTTTATTGAAAGGTTGTTAGAGTTACAGCCTGTGTGCTGATGCTATATATTTGCATGTCATTTCCTTTAGTTGGTTATCCAGAAAAGTGTGTAAGAAGCGGCTGAGTGCCGGGGGCTCATTGGAGAACTCTTCTCCTTTGGGATTGTGAGGCTCGTCTATTTTCCAGATCTATCAATATAATCAAGGAGTTTTGGGGTTGATTTGCTGAGTTTTCCTCTTTGTCTAACACATATATTTTCAATTCCTTGTATTTATATTTATTTGATCCATTCCTACACTTTGACACTTACATATTTGATGGTATTTTAGCCTAGTAGCAGCCAAGGGTGCATTATTCTTACTACACTTGACACTTACATATGCTATCCATCCTTGTGACTTAAATGAACAAAAATATCTTCTTGCTTTCTGATTAATACTAGCAAGTAGCAAGTACAGTAGTAACCTGCAATTGGAGCTCTACTCTACAGGTAGTAAAAGTAATCATTCAACACTCACCTTTGATGGTGTGGATGTCATGGGAAGACGCCTCGTGCACGAGGTACTCGTTTATTTATAAGACTTTCAATCTCCCACATGCCTTTGCAAGATATAACTACACTGCACCTGAATTTGCAATGTGCAAGTTCTGAAGCAGCTGTTGCTCAGGATATTTATTAGAGTTAAATGCAACTCTTCTTTCAGGTGATCTCAGTCATTCAACGCAATCCCAGCGTTGACAAGATCTCCTTCATAGCTCATTCACTTGGTGGCCTCGTTGTCAGATATGCCATTGCTCTGCTTTATGAGGCCAATTTTCTGAATTTCTTCCCGCCCGAAAATGGACAAGTAGGTTCTACAGAAGCATCAACACGGGACAAGTATAAGGGCAAGATTGCTGGTCTAGAGCCCGTAAATTACGTAACATTTGCAACACCACACCTCGGTTCAATGGGACACAATCAGGTAGCTAGATCCTAGATGAGATGAGGTGTCCATTCATGATTCAACAAACAAATACATATGTTCTGATTGTTGGGTTGACAATAATATGCTCCGCCTTACTTTCAAGGTTCCGTTGTTCTGTGGTGTGGGAAAATTGGAAAAACTAGCACGTCGTTCATCCTGGTTGCTCGGTAGAACAGGAAAGCATTTGTTTTTAACTGACAGTGACAACGGGAAGCCGCCTCTTTTACTGCAGATGTCCAATGACGTTGAACATCTTCCTTTCATGTAAAGATGCCATCCTTTCCTAAAATGTATCACCTCATATAGTAATGATTAATAGATCTGACAAACTATATGTCTATCTACTCTGTGCAGATCAGCCTTGCAGGCTTTCAAGCGCCGAATTGCCTATGCAAATGTGCGCTTTGACCGTATCCTTGTGCAGTTTTTTCTAATTGAGCCCGATTATGTACTATTGTAAATTCGTTTGATTGCACTGCCATTGTCAAGAGAAAGGCTTAGCTTAACTCCATTTCACAGAGATAGTTGGCTGGTGTACATCATCAATACGATATCCTAGTGAACTGCCACAGGTACATTGCACCTTCAGATAGTGATCCTTGTGTGATATTCCCTCAGTTAACTAGAGATTGTTGTTGTCCTTTCTTAATTAGAGAATAGGGATTGTCATTTTAGGCTTTGGTACAGCTATGTAAGTACTTTTAAAACCTTACAAACTTTTTACACAACTTCTACATTATTAACTACCCATTTCGTTTCCAGCCAATAAGAAATAGAGAGAATTCCCACCGAAGAAGTCAATTTATGAAAGCAGCAACATTTACTAAATGGAGCTAGTGCTGTTTAAACTCTTAGTTTTCTCACATTTTATCATTCTATGCATTCAGCGGAACCAACTTTCAAGACATGAGAGATTCAAACATGTAGTAAACCGAGAGCTGGCCAATGATCAGCAAAAGGTCTACTCTCAGGAATCTGTAGTTGATGACTGGAAAAAACTTAGTGCAGAAGGTTCTTTACTAATAATCTGCTTCTGTTTCTCTTAAAGTTGTTTCTGCACTGTTTTCGGCAGTATAATTAGCTTGTGCAATTTTGTTTCATTGTTCTACAGAGATGATGAAAATTATGCTGAATGGGCTAACGAAACTGAGCTGGGAGCGAGTGGATGTCAAGTTTAATGGAGTCAAAAGATTTCTTGCACATAGCACAATCCAGGCAAGAATGCCAGCTTCTTGTTCTTAATGACATTAGCTTCCTGATCATTACTAGCTATGAAGAAGAACTCTGATTTCGTTACTCTCTTATTCATACCAGGTTCAAATCTACTGGATGCATTCTGCAGGAGTAGACGTGGTACAACACTTGCTTGAGAATTTTGATTTCTAACTTTCTCAGCAGTATTAGGACATGTACAAAATGGCCGGAGCAAAAATCATGTCCTCCTATGTTGTTGTTTGTTTATTGTAATCTTATATTCCTTGATATTCGTTATAACCCTCTTGCTTAGAAGTGGAAGCCATAGATGAATAGGAACCATACATACATTGATTTCATAGAGCAACATTAATTTCAGATTATGTACATTCAGAAGTCTACCTTTATATATTATGATAAGAAATATTTGTACCTCAGTTTTGATTTACAGCACCAGATAGGAAATTCACAGTTTTCTGCTGAAATTATTCATTTCCCTTCATACTGCAAAAAACTATGGCAGCATGGCGTCTTCAACTGCATTTATATCTCTCTTTCCAAAACGGAAAAAGAGAAACACAATTGCATTTAATACCATATCTCTTTCTTTGAGAGAGAGCATTTAAAACTGCATCTCTAATGCAGACATGTAGTACTCCCTCCGTTTCACAATAAGTGTCGTTTTAGCTCTTAACACAGTTTTTAAGAAAAGCAATCATTCACTTTAAAACTTACAACTTTTACTTAATCTTACCCCTCATTACATTTTTTTGGCCAATGCATGAACAACTTTAGTCAACAAATACACATTCCAATAAAAATTATCATCATTCACCCCTATTAAATCATTTTGAAAACCTAAAACGACACATATTATGAAACAAATTTTAAGTGCTAAAACGACACTTATTATGAAACGGAGGGAGTATTAAAAAAGGGTGGAATTGTTCATGCTTGGTATCACTAGTGCTAGTAGTAAAGTAGCAGATCACAGACATACAAGTATAAATAGCAACAATCAAAGTTCAGAACATAATCTAACAACCTGGTAAAGTGCAACACCTTGTAAATATGGATTCTGTGAATATTGTTTTTGTCAGCACAATCAGCAAAGATTAGTAGAAAGGTTCTTTATGAATATCAGTATAACTTGTTGATGACAGGAAGAAAAGGGTGAAGTTGGCGTGTGAAAGTGAAGCTTCCCATATCTCAAAAACGGTCCCTACTGAAAAAATTCAGAAAACACTCAACTACCAAACAAAACCACATTTTGGTGGGACAAAGTGACTTCAAAATACTTGAGAAACCATTTCCCATTAAATACCACAGATTCTCACGTCCCGCATAATTAAGCAAGTATATCAAGTGTGATTCGGTGAAAATTAATTAGTACTTCTGATCTCTCCCTTTCTCAACCCGTTGTCTTGTTCTATTCTTCTTTGCCTTTGTTGTTCCTTCTCCTTCCTCAAAGCCTCATTACAAGTCCCTGCCAGTATAACCACCTCAGTTCTACTTGTTCTCTCTCTCTTTTCTCTACTGAAAAAATGGGCCACTTCCAGAACAAGCATGTAATCATTACCTTAGGTCTCCTGCTGATTTCAAGCCTTACCCAGAAAACTTCCATGGCTGAAGGTAAGTGGGTACCCCTCAAATTCTTCTTTTAATCACTGAGCTGTGTTTAACGGTTCATGAACCTAAACTTGTTCAACTTCCATGGCTCTTACAGGAAGATCAGTACCCCGTTCACTCTTCTACAAGGTAAAAAAAAACATACATTTCTGGTTGTGTTGATCTGGGTCACTCACTTGAGAAGTTTAAAATTTGAAATGGCAGGAAAGTGAAGAAAAGATGAGAGAAAGAGCGCTGATAGGGTCAAGACCACCAAAGTGTGAGAGAAGATGCAGCAACTGTGGTCATTGTGAAGCAATTCAAGTTCCCATTGCGCCTCAGCAGAGGAATAAACAACAACTCAAATTCACAACAAAGACACAGCCTTCAGATGCAACTCTGGATGCAAGGGGGGATGATCTCTCCAATTACAAGCCAATGAGCTGGAAATGCAAGTGTGGTAGTTTTATCTTTGATCCTTGAGAGAGGGTGGGTCTCCCAAATTCTTGTAAATTAAGTGAATGTTTTTGAATAGCTAATTAAGTTTGTATGATACCCACTAATTGATCCTTAATTTAGTTAGAGTGTTTGGGTCCTTTGGGATGGGAATTGTTTCCTTGTTGTTGTTGTTGTTTGCGTGTGTTACAATGCAAAACAGACAGGTGATAAAGATGAGCATATTTGCAGCCAAAATCTATTCATTCATTTCTCCAAGTAAAAACTGCAAAACAATCGGTGAGGATTCTCACACTCACACAGACTACACAGTGATGATTATAGCATGAGGTAATGCAAGTAAAAGGCCAAGCTTTCGGGCTTAGGAACCTGCCTAGCTATGTATTTTCAAGTTAATTAAATGAGTAATGTAGCATGAAAATTTGCTATAGAGAATAATACAGTACGTAACTTTCAACGAAGCTTAAAGACTAAAATGACAATCTGTTAAGCAAGAATCCAAAATTTGTTGATGGGCAGATAGATAGATAGATATACAGGTACAGCAAGCTGAAAAGCCTTATGGTAAAGTGCCACAAATCTCAATGTATTGACATTACAAGCTAGGAAAATTGAAATGGGCAGAGGCAAGCGTGGAGTCTCTATCAGAATCTCAATTTGCTTTTTGTTTGTATTGACACTTGCCAGGCTGCAATCTTTTGGAACTTTTAGCTTTATCTTCTTCCCTTTTCAGGTTACCAGTTAAATCTTGCTTTATCACGAGAGGCAAAAACCCAGTTTCTCCCAACTCCCTAGTGTTGTATACAACTACTAATACCCAACTCGTGACATGTATGTAATATGTATGAGAATGTGTGTATCAACAATTGAAATGTAAGTAAGAGGCGTCAATAACAATGAACAATGCAATAACTGCTTTGCTTGATTGCTTGTAGAAAGCCCCTCCCCCTCCCTGCAAGTTGAAAAATACAAGGCAAAATTATGACATCATTTTCCATAGTCCAGTCAAATTCAATCACTTCCTCCTAATTACCAGAACGCCACGAAGCCATCACAAGGAAATTATACTGTAGAAAAAACAAAAGTTGGTTAGTTTTTGTTACCCCTGTGACCCTGTCCAATCTCATGCATATCATGTCTACTTTGAATTGGTCTACTACACTAGAAATGAATTGCATTGTTCCATGTTTATTGTTTACTACTGGCCTAGAATCAACAGAAGAATAGATGTTGATTGTCGAGTACTAATTCATATGCAAATGGGTAGTTTATTCCTCATACAGCAGAGTGGTAGAAATTGGAGTGCAAAAATGAACCGAGATAATGAATTGGGCCGCCTGGGTCCAAGAAAGAAAGGCCACACTCGACTCGACTCTCGAGCAGTATATGTACATGGCAGGGTTTATGATCAATTAGCCTCCCTAGGCGAGCACTCCCTAACGGAATCACCAACCAGTAGCGAGTACGTGCTTATCAGGTAACTCACGTGATCGACAAACTCACTGAAATTCATGACACCAACTCAACAAACTCATCATCGATCTCTCTTCATACAAATCCTTCTCAATTGGAACTAGTACCTCATCTCATCTTCCTTTGCTGTGTTGTGTTGTCAAATGTAAAAACAATCGCAGAGCAGGGCTCCTCCTACAAGGCTACAACTACAATGCTCAAGCACTCCTCCTCACCCAGCAGGAATCACTTTCAGAGGCCCAAGTCGGTCAAACTCAAAGTCAACCTCGTCTTCCGGATGTTTCTGGTGGTTGTCATTGGTGTCTGGATGGTCTACCAGCTCAGGCTCTTCCTCGCCCACAAGCTTCAACCAGGTGAAACCAACGATGCAGACGCGGCTCCTCAGCACCGCCACATGAACCTTGGCCTTGGCAGAAGAGGCGGCTTCCTTATAAAGGAAGCGACGTCTAATGAGGAAGCCAAGAGTGACGACGGCACTCGACGCACCGATGAGATCATGGAGCCGTTGGATGATGAAGGTGAAGCTCTGGAGATCACGGAGCCGTTGGATGATGATCCATTGGAGTTGGAGGAGACTGATTTCCAAAATGACGACGATGACGACAGCGATGATGATCACAAGGCTAATACAATAGAGATGAAGACAGGAGGAGATGATGATGGTGATTCTTCAAAGAGGATGCCATCCACGATTGACTGATGCGTTAACGGAAACAGTTTGGGAGCATAGTGAAGACTAATTTCAATCAAGACCATATTTCTTGGTATACTACAATCTATTGGACGAGATAAAAAAGACAATACAATATATAAATTCCCTAGTGTAATCAATCGCAATGCTTTCCCAGTTCAAGGGAAGTCATTTGTGCTGTATGAAATTATCCTTTCTTCTTGTAAGCCAACTCTGTTTCTACTTCCAAACGCGCCCTTGTTCATATTATCTAAGTAAACTAGGAGGAAATTGTCATAAGAAACAGGCAACACAAGACAGACAATTGACTAAAACTGCCATGGTGGATTCACAATCTACAAGGTCTTACATGTGGCTGATACCAAAGATTTCAAAACATCTAAAGAGCGTCAAAAGCAATGAGCTCTACAAAAAAGCCTATTGAGCACATTACTGTTTTGGTGTCATCCTACCAAATGTATGTTTGTGAGGCCATGAGATTCCATTAGCTGTAAAGAGTTAGCTCAAAGTCTTACACCTATTGCTACCTCAATTATTCACTTCTACTTAAAGGCTAGAATCTACACCAGACATACTTTGGAACCGTAGGAAACTGAAAGATACCAACTATTCCTAATCAACTTATAACAATTTTAAGTTACTAACTAAAATAGAACAGTTTCTCAGAGATAACTGTGTATGGTTCAGTAGTTTACTTTTAGGCCTGAGTTAATCGGTTTGGAGAATCCCCTTTGGCAAGTTGATAGATCACAGTGGGTAAAGAAAATGATGAAAAATAACTAGCAGCAGAACTCTTGGTTTGATGTTTTGTTTGAATTATAATTACTAGATCAAAATTTCAAGCTTATATAAGTCGCATAATGTAAATCAAGATTGGAATATCTAAATAGATGGAGTTTTCATGGATGACTAGCATATCATACATAATATGTCAACCTCATAGAGGCTTCTGCTCACAGTCTCTTTCCTAAGTGGCTAAGATCAGCATCTATTTGCCAAAACATGATATGAAAACTATGGTAATCATCAATTCAATAAATTCACTCCTTCCAGCACATGCTTTATATATCAAAATAAAGACATATATTAATATTTGCGAATCAGATAATGCATTTGCAATGGGGTGCTTTTCTCACGCGATAGTCAAAACCCCACTGTTACAACATTAGTAGTCAATAACTTTGATCAGAATGGAACATCTAAAGATCACAGCAAAATTTGCAATAGTTGTAGTGGAAAGAATTTCATTCAACAGGAACTGGAAATAAAAAAGTACCTCGGAACTACAGAGGTAAGGCGGTTCAAACTTGAGTATTAACCACCTATCAGACTAATTGCCATATTCAATAAAGCTTGGAAGCAGAAGGTCCTCCCTCAGAAAGCAGCAACACTGAGCAATATTCAGAAGTTTTCAAAACAATTGGAAACACAGAAGATGCTGCAATCTGCCCTTAATACTGCTTTTTGTTCGTCTTTTCAAAGGCGTTCCACTGTAATGCCATCCATAGAATAGAAGCACCTGTAGGAAAATATACACACATTTACTCCAGTGATATACACCTCAAAAACGTTTCTACACTCCTTTAACTGCATATGGGTGAAGATGAATGAATAAATTATTAAGATGTCATAGAAAAAGGGTGTTGAATTAGCCAGCAGTGAGGCTACTATGGCTAGTAAGGATTGATTGTTGTTCATTAAGGTGAATAAGAAAAAGAATCACTTCAAGTGTTTGTAATGCTGAAGATAATGAAAATTTTATCTAATGATACCTGCAAAGAAGCCAACAGTTGACAAATTGGTAATGGCCATTGTGTGATATATTAAGTACTCGGTCAAGAAATGAGCAAGAGCGTATACGAATGATAAGAAGGTTGCCAGGTAAAGGGGCTTGTTCTCAAGGTTGAACGCGCATAGAAAGCAGAGAGTACATGTCAGGAGAGTCCAGACACCGAAGGTTCTTCCATGAACTTCGGTCACTGTAAAATGCAAAATTCAACTCAACATTATCTAGCATAAAAATCCCAAGTGACAGAGAGTATACCAAAAATTTAAAAAGCTGCAGCTTTGCAAAAAAGATTTTGGCATGCATTCCCTTTTAGCAGCAATGCAACTCATTCAAATTGCAATAAGGTAGGTCTTCCACAGCACTCTGAAAATGAAAATGTGGATGTTAACATGAAATTTGTCTATGAAATCCCAAAGAGGAATTTCAAGTTTTTAGGGCACAAATCCTACTTCCTCCTAACACCATTGACACACTCAAAAGACACAAAATTTTAATGAATGCCAAAGGACCAAAATCTTGCTAATGTGGAAGCAGCCCGAAATGAAGCAAACATGATGATCCGTTGGAAAAGGCGCAACTATAAGCTGTGGTTAAATCTATCTGGACAAATACATTGACCTTGTGATGTTACGGAAACGAGATCCACTCATCCACGAATTCATATTCCTGGAGAATGTGAAAGCCAGATCCAATCTGATGGTAAGCGTGAAACATGAAGCAAAACATAAAGAGCAGAGAAAACTCACAATTGGAAATTGAGAAACTTACTAGTAGTCTGGGAGAAGACGGCAACACGAAGTGCCCAAATGTTGAAGAAACCGAACCAGACGGACGCTAATCTTAGCGATCCCACCAGCATCAACCACCATCCCAAAGCCTCCATTTCTCACACTCTGCTACTAAATCTCCTTCCTTCTTCTTCTTCTCCTTCTTGTTGGAGGTCAATTCTCTTTTGAAGTCAGCACGTACGAGGTCAATCTCGTCTGCATCTCTATCCAAGCCATTATGCTCCTACAAAAATGTTTCATTTGGGCTTGTTTTCATGATGGATCAAATGGCCCATTGTGCACCTTGTGTGTACTATTTTGATATCCTTTTTTTTTTTTGATCAATACTATTTTGATATTCTGATATAGTCATTATGTAGGAACCTTACTGGAGGAGCCAAAAGAGTGGGAAATGGTGGAATGCTCTCTGATCAATTCATTGGGATTTGAGTACAATATATAGGCATACAAAGATGGTTCTAGAATAGCCTTAGCTGGCACATGTTTTCCTTAATTTACATTTTATCACAATATATCTACTATTTATCCTATTAGCCCCCCTCGATCCTAGCTGAGTGAAGGCACAGCTTGGAGCGTAGTTGATGAAACCGAGCTGTTGGAAGAGGCTTTGTGAGAAGATCAGCGATTTGCTCTTTGGAGGAGATGAAGGAAACTTGAAGAGACCTTGTCTGAACCCTTTCCCGAACAAAGTGGTAGTCGAGAGAGAGGTGCTTGATTTTGTGATGGAGCACCGGGTTGACAGCAATGTACGTGGCTCCGAGGTTGTCACACCAAAGAACTGGAGGCTGATTGAGGGAGATGTGAAGGTCACGAAGAAGTGATTGAATCCAGATCACTTCACAAGCAGCAAGAGCAACACTTCTGTACTCTGCTTCCGTCGAAGATCGAGAAACTGTAGGATGTTTTTTTGAGGACCAGGAGATGAGATTGGCACCTAGGTAGATGCAGTACGCCCCTGTGGATCGCCGATCAAGATGATCACTTGCCCAATCCGCATCGGAAAAGGCTGACAAAAGTGAGGAGGACTCGGACGAAATGCGAAATTTCAATTCAGCTGTGGAGTTTAGATAGCGAAGGATCCGTTTTACCGCTTGCCAATGCTGAATGCTGGGGGCGTGCATAAATTGACATACTCGATTCACGGCATAAGATATGTCTGGACGCGTGAAAGCGAGATATTGGAGACTGCCAGTGATGCTCCTGTAGAGCTGAGGATCATCGAAGGCCGGAGAATCAGGATCAAAGAGACTGGATGCCATAGGAGTATTTACGGGTTTAGATTGATGCATCTGAGCACGTTCACAGAGATCACGAATGTAACGAGTTTGAGAAAGAAGGAAGCCATCTTGATTGCGCTGCACTTCGATGCCGAGAAAGTAGTGTAGATTCCCCAAGTCCTTAACAGGAAACATGTTTGATAAGGCAGAGATGAAGTGATCGGATAAAGACGAACTGGAGGAGACAACCAGAAGATCATCTACATACACCAATATGAAGGCAAGCAGGTTTCCATGTTTGAATGTGAACAGAGAAGAATCAGCCAGAGAGGGAGAAAAACCAAGCAAGATGAGAGCATCAGAGAGCTTCTGGAACCACGCTCGGGGCGCTTGTTTAAGCCCATAAAGAGAGCGTTTCAATTTACAAATGTAATTGGGAAAGAGAGGATTGACAAACCCGGAAGGTTGCTGGATGAAGACGTCTTCGTCCAAGTCGCCGTGAAGGAATGCATTTTGGATGTCTAGTTGGCGAGCGGACCACTGCTTCATGGCGGCTAAGGAGAGAAGGAGGCGGATGGTTGTGGGCTTAGCTACGGGGGAGAAGGTTTCAGAGAAGTCAACTCCCTCCAATTGGTTGAAGCCCTTGGCGACAAGGCGGGCTTTCCGACGTTCGAGAGAGCCATCGGAGTGCCGTTTAGACTTGAAGACCCACTTAACTCCAAGAACATTGACATTTTCGGATGGTGGAACTAGGGTCCAAGTGTTGGTTTTGAGGAGAGCATTAAACTCAGAGGCCATGGCATCGCGCCATTCGGGGAAACGGGACGCTTCTGTATAATTAGAGGGCTCGTCGGGAACCGAGGAGGTGAGATGGCAACGGGGAGGTGGCCAGGGAATAGTTCCATCGGCACGAATTTTGGGTTGATGGATATTGTCCCGGTGACGAGTGATCATGGGGTGTGAGTTTGGGGGAACGGATGCCGGCACCGAAGGTTGCTCAGGGGAGGCTAGGTTGTCAGAAGGTGGGTGAGAAGGAGATGGGATGGGAGATGGAGTTTCGTCCAAATCAGAAGTAGTAGGCGGGCTGGATTGTAAAGAAGAAGATGGGCTGGGATTGGAGCTAGGAAGTGGGCTTGAATTTGGATCAGGCCCAGTAAATATAGGCAGAGAAGTGTAAGAAGGAGGATCGGGTGTTTTGTGTGTGTTGGCTTGAAATGGGAAAATGGTTTCGTGAAAGATGACATCACGTGATATGTAGTATTTAGAGTTGACCCAATCCAAACATATGTAACCTTTGTGATCACCATTATATCCGAGGAAAATCGTAGGGGTTGATCGGAAAGATAGCTTATGGGAGTTATAGGGGCGGAGATTCGGAAAGGCAAGGCATCCGAAGACTTTGAAAAATTTATAGTCGGGGAGTTGGTGAAAAAGGGTTTCAAAGGGAGATTGATTTTGAAGGAGGGGGGTGGGAAGATGGTTTATGAGAAAGGAGGCTGTTTCAAAGGCGAAATCCCAATACTTAAGGGGAAGAGAAGCTTGTCGAAGAAGAGTGAGGCCCATGTCAACGATTCGACGATGCCGGGTTTCAACACTTCCATTTTGTTGGTGGGAGTAGGGACAGGTAAGACGATGAGTAATTCCAAGGTGAGTAAAGAGATGATGGAGGGGTTTAAATTCTGAGCCATTGTCGGTTTGGATGCTAATGATGTTTGTGGAAAGACGATTTTGTATCAATTTAATGAAATTGGTCATAATTGGAGTCACGAGGGATTTGGAGGACATAGGAAATAACCACGTAAATTTAGTGTAATCATCTACAATGGAAATGTAAAACCGATTGCCTTTTGTGGAAATAAAATGTGCCGGCCCCCATACATCAACAAAGATCAACTCAAGTGGTGTAGTAGATCTGGACTGAGAAGGTGGGTGTGGGAGAGCATGGGCCTTGGCCCAAGAACACGTTGGACATGGAAGATGTGATGGGCTTGGGTCTTTTGAGGAGGAAAGCTGAAAACGAGAGAGGACAAGTCTTGTGACACGATCGGCCGGATGCCCTAGTCGGAAATGCCACAGATCTCCGTTATTGGAAGGAACGAAGGAGAGGTTGAGGGAGGGTGGAACAGTGGTGGCCGCCGCCAACTTGTAAATGCCACCTTCAGCGGGTCCTTGAAGAAGAAGAGCCCCCGTCCGAGTATCCTTCACACAGAAAAAATTGTCATGAAACTCAAAATATACAGAGTTGTCTCTGCAAAAATGTTGCACAGATAATAAGTTTTTGGAGAGAGAGGAAGTATGTAAAATTCGAGAGAGATTAAACGAATGATTTTGAGAAAGAAGTGTGGCTGAACCAGAGTTTTGAATGGGAATATTCGATCCATCCCCAAGAGTGACTTGCTCGGTACCTCCATAGGGCAGGGAATCAATGCGCAAGTTGCTCAAATCAGGAGTAAAATGGTGCGTAGCTGCAGTGTCGGGATACCAGGGCATGGAGGCCGTGTGATTTGCCTGGAAGTTCGCCGGCGCCGGAGCTTGGTAGCTTTGGTCAAACCGATGCCAGCACTGTAAAGCGGTGTGCCCTGGTTTCGAGCACACTTGACAAATTGGGCGGTTATCCGGTGCCCCTGTAAAGTTGGTTGGGGGACGGCCACGACCGGAGCCATTGCCGGAGTTGTTGTTGGTGGAGTATAGCTGGCCGGGAACCCGTCCTTGAGGAGCACTTTGTCCTCTGTTTCGATTGTCTCCTCGTCCATTACCGTTTCCTCGACCCCGACCTCTACCGTGGCTGGTGAAGTTGGCTTCAGGACGATTAGAGTTGGTGTTGTTGGCCGAGGGAGGAGTAGAGAGGAGAGGGTTGGATTGACGGGAGAGTCGAGATTCATGAACAAGTAAGTGGGAATGGATTTGAGTGGGGTTTGGGAAGATAGGTTGGGTGGAAAGAGACGTTACCAGGGACTCGTAGTCTGCTCCTAAACCAGCAAGCAGATAAACGCCGAACTCGTTTTCCGGGATGTGCTGACCGGCGGCGGCGAGAGTGGTGATGAGAGATTTTGCTCGGTTGAAATACTCGGTAACGGTTTCAGCCCCTTTCTTGAGAGAGGCAAGCTGCAGTCGGGTGTGGACCACCTGAGCACTAGAGCGAGCCGAGAAGAGCTCATGAAGGTTGCTCCAAATCGCCGCTGATGTGGTACAATCCATTATCTGGACAAGAACTTCTTCAGTGAGACTACTAGTCAAGATAGCCATTACCAACTGATCTTTGGCTATCCAAGTGTTATACTCTGGGTTAGGAGCGTTGTTGAGAAGAGGAGAAGGGGCTGGAAGAGATCCATCAACATAAGGGAAGAGCCCTTGAGCTCGAAGGTAAGGCATTACTTGGGTTTTCCAGATCGGAAAGTTAGACTGGTTCAACTTCACTGTGATGAAGCTTGAAAAAGCGGGTAGAGGATGAGCAGCAGGGGTGGTGGCTAGAGTAGTCATAGCTGTGGGAGGAATTAGGGTTTGGTTTTCTGTAGAGGTATTTGGGTTTTGTGAGGAGTCGGTGAATAGACTTGGATCAGTATGAAGAAGTTGTTCTTCCATGGAGAGGTCTAGGACGTTTGTCCTTTTGCAAGCTCTGATACCATACTGGAGGAGCCAAAAGAGTGGGAAATGGTGGAATGCTCTCTGATCAATTCATTGGGATTTGAGTACAATATATAGGCATACAAAGATGGTTCTAGAATAGCCTTAGCTGGCACATGTTTTCCTTGATTTACATTTTATCACAATATATCTACTATTTATCCTATTAAACCTTTATATATATATATAATACATGTATGGTTTAAATGATACGTCATAACTACTTACTAAAAAGAAATTTGCATAACTTTCGATAACAAAATACCTAGTTGATTAATAAATCAAATGCTAAAACTATAATATTTCATCACAAAATTTGAAAGTTAAATTATAATGTTTTCCGACGAATGTTACATATATCACGTTATGCTCCGCGGTGTGATGAGAGGAAACCTTTAATATAATTACGTGCATATATTCTAACATGTTGAATGTGTCAACTACCATTAAACAGATATATAATGCAAAGCCCAAAAAAGACAAGACAAAACAAGAAACTTATGTATGATTGGTTGGGAATTGTCTAATTTCAAAGATTGGCGTTTTACAATTGCAGTGAGACAGAAAACATACGTAGTATCATAATCTTAGACCCTTGAATGGTTGAACCGCGCACATGTTGCATGAAATGTGGAATTGAAGTTTTCTATTTGTTCCGAGACCAATCAAATCAAGGCTTGTATTTTTTGCCATAATGTCTTTTTTCTTATGTGTAATGGAGTAGGACGTATATGGAAGAATGAAACATATAAGTGCTCAAAACGTATATACACACCTAAACTTGTCAATTTTGGTCATTTCAACACTTGATATTTAGAACGGACCTATTGAGCACTCAAATTTGTCAAACGGACCTACTGAGCACCCCAACTTGTCAAAGATTACCTATCAAACACCTAGTCCCTAGCGTGGTATTGCACGTGTGATGTACACTTTATTTGAGAGTGTTTTCATTTAAAGCCAAATGTATTTAAACTTACGGGTATAAAGAAATTTGCTTGCCATTGTAGTATAATGACGGGTTTAGGTCACAATTAATTAAACGAGGAGGCCTTCTTTGGCATCACGTGACCTTTTTTATGCTTAATCATGCTCACGTAATAACGCGTGTGTAAAACTGCACTCTGTAATTAGGGACGGAGTATTTAATAGGTAGACTTTGACAAGTTAGGGTGTTCAATAAATCCGTTTCAAAGATCAGACATCTAAATGATCAAAATGAACAAAGTTCGGGTATCTGTATATATTTTGAGCCTATAAGTCACGTTTAAGAGCTACGAGTCTCAAATGATTCATGTTAAGCGTCCAGTATATGTATAGTTTTTTTTGGTTGAATAATAGCGCGACGTTTCAGATTGTTATCTTAAATGTTCTGGTACAATGAATGTTTGGAAATTTATCTCAAATGTTCTGGTACAATGAATGTTTGGAAATGGGCACTACTACGATATATTACATTACATAGTATATAACTAAGCAAAAGGTTCCTTTATGACAAAAAAAAAAAACTAAGCAAAAGGTTAAGATTCTAGACTGTTTTAGCCAGAATTCATCTATCCAATTTTTTTCCTGTGAAGATGTTAACTCTATCATAACTATATACTAAAGCGAATGTTAAAAATAATAATTATCACTACACGTGTCAAATACTCATTGGACCGCATCATCCATCTTTAGTAAAAGAATTTAATTAGTTGAAATTTCATTGTTTACCCTATATTAAAAGAATGTATTATAACATAAATAATGACAAAACTATATATAAAATACAAATATTTAGTCTTTATATGCCAAAACTATAATACTACAAATCTTTGTTTGATTAAAAGAAATGTATTATAACATAAATAATGTATCATTAAAATAATCTCATAAGAAAAAAATTATATAAAATAATACAAGATTTTATATCAAACTATTCTTTTAAGCAACTATATATAAAATTTAAGTAAGTTTTTTAATTAAATCAAATGGTGGCTTTTTTTGTTGGTCGAAATCAAATCGTGGCTTTAATACTATTTTTATAATATAATAGGGTAGATATATGAATACCTGACAAAAAATACTGGAAGTCCTACCTCTGTTTTTCAAGTTTAAATAAATACATAAATATCGAACAACACTACCGCTTGTGTAAGTAGATCAAAAAAATAAATATATTTAGCTATCTTCTAAGCATAATACTAGGAGAGTTGTTTATATTAAAAAAGTGATAAGAGGACAATTAACACCAAATCTGTGTAAGTCAAAAAAAAAAAAAACCAAATCTGTGAACGTGCCAGCACAGCACTCTACCAAATCCTCAGCGACCCCTCCCGAATCTCACTAATAATAATCAGGTTAGAATGCGCCCCACCATGAACAACTGAATGAGATTATGAAACTATATGTTGTCCAATTTTATAATAGCTAGTGACTCATATAATCGGAGTATTAATATAGGCTTAAAGTTGCAGTTCCGGAAAGCCCCTGCTTTTAAGCCTAGCATAACTTATGAATTTGTCTTGGCTAAAAAACGAACAAGATTTTTGTAGACTAGATACATTCAACATCCCCCAGCGGATGTGTTGAAGCATTTGCGGAGACAATGAGCTACACGAGTCAAAAGCAGAGCAGGTGCATCAGCATTCAGCAATAAAAAGGAGAAAGAGGGGCTAGATCCAAACATAACCTACCAATGCTACTGTAGTAGTACTAGTTTACTCACTATTCACAATCACAGGGGTATCTGTAAGACTGTAACCACCATTAGCAGCATAACGCCCTGCCCGTCTAAAAAACAGGGACAGGGGAGATGGACTATCAGTTACGATTACATTACGTTCCGATCTAAACCAAGCAGAGGGGGGAATCAAGAGGAAGCCAAGTCATGGGTATTGCAGAGCTCCTTCCTGAGCTTTTGAGAGAAAAGCCTACAGGCGTCCATGCTGAGATCGACGGCTGCGGCGAGTGCCACGTAAGCAGCAGCATCCTCCGTACAGCTCACGTGCTGCACACTGACTTCCACGGTGGGCTTGCTGCACCTCCCTTCCCCTTCCACGCGCGCTGACATCACGAACCCTCCGTACGGCCACAAGTCCCCTCCTCTCGGACTCGGGGCCATGGCAGTTAGGTCGATCGAGAATTTCCCGCCCTTGCCGGTGCTCAGGGTGCCCTCCGCCAGCACGACGCCCGCGGCGCTCATGTCCGCAATCAGCTCGAACCTGTAGCCTAGGCCGTCGCAGGCGCCCCGCTCCCGCCAGGCTTCCAGCCTCCCCCAGGGCTTCCAGGTGCCCTCCCCCGGCCGCAGAATCAGCCAGCACCCGGGGTTCGAACGGCTCACACGGTCTGACCCCAGGGAGGCCACGAACGGTGTCACCATCGAGGCCGCTGCCACCGGGGACCCCGAGAGGTCGTGAACCGTGATGGACCACCCTTTCCGCTCCTTTCCCGGTCTCTCTCTTTCGCTTCCGAAGGAGCTCAGCCACCCCCTTCCACTTCCTTGATCCAATTGCAGTGACCTGTGGATTCAACAACAGCAACTGCTCCATCACCAGGACTGTCACGACTATACTAGAAGCACCAAAGATTGCTTGTCTAAAGTAGTACATATGTTAAATTGAAGAGCAAGACAGTCTGAGAGACCAAAATTGAAGAATCTGCTAAAGGAGAGGCGGATAAATTTTATTCTGATTCAGGAGGAATAAGGAATTCAAATCAAAGTTGAAGTTTCAAAGCTAGTAGCTCTTATTGTCCACAAATGAATCCAAGGTCTTATATACAGTTAGTATGTGCTCAAACTGAAAAGTGGCAATACAATTGAAACACGAAATCAATAGCGGAATAAATTCGAAATGAGTAGAGAGAGACAGAGAGAGAGGAAGGAACCTGGAGCGCTGGTGTCTGTCTCCGGTATTGCGAAAGCTGAAATTGCAAGTGAAAACAGGCTGGCGAAGGTTGCCTTGGATTTGGAAAACCTGAGGGCTACATTCAGGCTCGCCGTCAAATTGAAACACGAATCTAGGATCGGGCTCGGCCTTGACAGTAAGATGAAACTGCGCCGGGGAGTCCTTGCCGACGTTGATCCAGCCGTTCTGGAACATCACGGCTCTCGACTCTAGGCAGTCCAGATCCAGCGGCACCGAAACTTTCCCGAGAAGTCGACCGGAATTGACACCGCAGGTGGCGCCCGTCCTACCAGTGTAGATCGCCAGCTTCAGGCGGACCTTGCCGGCGAATATAGACTTGCCGGCGAGCCTCTCTAAGTCTTGCTTGCTCAGGTGGAAGGTCGCGGCCGTACCGTCTGGGACGCTGCTCTCTGCCTCAAGGTAAGAGACGACGGCACTCTGGACAGGAAAGCTCTTAAGCTTGATCGTGCAGAAACAGGGAGAATACACCGGGTGGACCACGGCGCGAGCAGGTTTCACCGCCACCGGGACCTTGAGCGCCAGGTTCCCCACCGTCAGGCGCACAAAAGGACAAGGATCCATCGCCTCTCCTAGCCAAAACCCCAAACAATTGCTTCTCTGTATTCACCAAACCAAACACAAACAGGTGCAAAGTAGGAAACAGACTGGTAAGCGAACTAGCCAAGAGTGGAATTGCTACAACAAATTACTCCATTAGCGGAGCCAAGGCATCGCGCAGTCAACCTATAACAGCATTTGTACCGGAAACATCACCATCAGCTTCGTCGATTATTGCTCTACAGCCTCGCATGGCGGTCGACGTCGTCAAACTGATCGCTTGCTCATCTTCTTCACATTCAATTCCTATGTCTGAGTTTACAAGAATGTGGAGCCTATCTATGGATTTATTACGAGTCTCTGCAAAATCTGCTCTTTCTCCCTCCCGACTTGCGTTCTCTCTCAGGACTCCAGAGTTTCATTTCTATTAGTATTATTTTGTTTCCTTGGCATTCGCCATTCAAAGCATTTAGTTTTGGGGGAGAGGGAGAATGGTTGGAGTACAGCTGTACACAGGCTGTCTTTTTGTATATAATCCTAACCACCTCCCTGCCCGGCTAGGCGGCTACCCTTGCCAAGTGAGGTTGACGGTATCTCTCAAGCCCTCATGGGTCCCAGTCCCACTCACTAATGGCCCCCACCACCTCTCTTCTCGTTTTTTTTTTTTAAATTTTGTTTTTTTGGTTAATTGCACAATATAACCCGACTTTTTGGGTGGTTGGAAAAAATAACCCCAAATTCTATGATCTTTGATTCTTTGTATACCCTATTTTATAATCTAGTTTTTTCTAACAAAAAACAGATATTATAATCTAGTCAAGTTAATTGGTTAAGTTTATTTTTGCATTATAATTTTTCAAATACATATCAATTTATTTTTACAAAGAATATCTTTATATAGAAAAAAAAAATTTATAATCATATTGTTATTTTGTTATCCTTAGGTAGAATATTTATCTTGTTATTTTTATGTTAAGTTAGTTTATATTATATTCCATCCGTTTCAAAATATTTGTCCATATGACGAAATTTTTTTGTTCTAAAATACTTGTTCATTTCACATTTTTTACCCACCACTTTCCATTGATACCATTAATAAGTATCTCTACAATAATCATTGTACTTTTTCATGTTTCTTTATGTTAACAATTAACTCAATATTTATAAGGGTAATATAAAAAAGCTATTCTTTTTTTAATATGTATGAACTTTTCAAATGAACAACTATTTTAAAACGTCTAAGGTATTATAGATAATTACTTTTTTAAGTACGGCCACAATACAAATCCCCTAACAAGAACAACTTGTATCCAAATTGTCCTTTAACCCAATTGTCAATTCAGACATGCGAAGAATGGGGGCATTTATAAACATAAGATAAATGGGACTCCATATTAGACACACAAAGCCGGATTCCTGCACTTTTGGGTGGGCAGCGCATTAGTTGACAAACCAAATGCCAACTCATATAATTAATCCTACTATTTAAAATGGTTTGGAGAGAAAACACCATGAGGATTAGGCAGCTGATCCTTTATTATATACAGACAATGTCCTTAAAACCAATGTTGAAAATGGTTCAAGTCATTGGCCGAATAACAGACGTGAATTAACAAAGCAAAAGGCTTAGACTTTAGAGATTGGTTGGTATCAATGAAGCTGACCTCACTTATTCTAATTCTTTCATAACAAAAGTAGGAATTATATATATGGAATTGGGGCCTGACTAAAGAATAATAATGGGCCTCTTGAAGCCCATGTAAATCAAAGCCCAATCTACTAGTGGTGGTTCGGATAATGGCGGTGGATAACATGAAATTCGAGAGGTGGAAAGGAAGCAACCATACCTCAATAGCTGGAGAGAGAGGAGTGGAACCACAAAGCAGGCACTCGGAGAAGATGTCGGTATCGGTGATGTTCAGCACGAGAGTTCCGGCGGCGATGCCGAGCTCACTAGGCCGTTACGGGGCACCGAAGAAAGAGGCGCCGCGGGTGGGGCTGGTGATCGAGTGCTCGTCGAGGCCGCAGAAGAAGGCGACGGCGCACCACCGGAAGACGAGGCCCCGCAAGTCGCAGCCGTGGGACATACGACGTGGCCCAGCTGTCTATCCGCCGCTCCCCCCGCTCCCTGCCGATTGGACTGTGGTTGGCACCGCCGCCGATGCCGAGGCCGACGCCGCCTCGCCCCCGCCGCCTGAGAACGAGTAGCCCTTTTTTCTTGTTTCCGTTTTCTGATTGAATATCCAAATGTCTGCTCATTTCTATCTGTACTTGGTTTTCTGAATTCCACAAGTTATGTTTTTTATCTGAACAATTTTGATCAAAGTTATTGACTACTAATGTTGTAAGAGTGGGGGTTTGACTATCTGTTGCTAGTTATTTTTCATCATCTTCTGTACCCACTGTGATCCATCAACTTGCCAAAGGGGATTCTCCAAACCGATTAACTCAGGCCTAAAAGTAAACTACTGAACCATACACAGTTATCTCTGAGAAACTGTTCTATTTTATTTAGTAACTTGAAATTGCTGTAATAAGTTGATTAGGAATAGTTGGTATCTTTCAGTTTCCTACGGTTCCAAAGTATGTCTGATGTTGATTCTAGCCTTTTAGTAGAAGTGGATAATTGAGGTAGCAATAGGTGTAAGACTTTGAGCTAGCTCTTTACAGCTAATGGAATCTCATGGCCTCGCAAACATACATTTGGTAGGATGACACCAAAACAATAATGTGCTCAATAGGCTTTTTTGTAGATCTCATTGGTTTTGATGCTCTTTAGATGTTTTGCAATCTTTGGTTTCACCCACATGTATGACCTTGTAGATTGTGAATTCACCATGGCAGTTTTACTCAATTCTCCGTCTTGTGTTGCCTGTTTCTTATGAGGATTTTCTCCTAATTTACTTATCTAATATGAACAAGGACGCATGGTAATTCCATGGACTAGGATTTCCCTCTGTAGCTTGAACCGCCTTCCCTCTGTGCCTTGGTTAACAAAAGTTGAGTGGTTCACAACACTCAAAACCACCACCAGCAACTTTTACAGTCTACAATCTACATTGCTTTTTTCCACTGACTGGTTTTAAAGTTTCGTGGAGTACTCTTCAAGTTCAAATTGTAACACCAAACGTCAATTCTCTCTTTCAATTTTCAATGCCCATCTGTCAAAACACTTCCTGTGCTTGTTTTCTGCTAGGCTCATAAGGAAGTCTGTGACTATATGCTCGTATTCTGGCAATTTCCCATAACCTGTTGCACATTCATGGCCTTGTAAGAAAGACACCACATCTTGTTTCTGTACAACCATTTAAAAGATCTCACAGCCGTTTCTGTGATTCGGGTAATCCTAAAACAGGAATATCGCACATACCCTGAAAGTAATTGATGTCAATGACATAAAACCTGCCATTATCCTAGGCAAAAGTTTGTGCACAGCTTTTGCCACTTAATAGAGATTGATTTTCGGGAAATGCTGGACGTCTCACGTTTTTTGCGAGAAATTATCTCGCATCCAACGTGGCAACTGACCGTCTGTCATCGTCGCTTCCGATCTCCACCGTCGTCTCCGGATCCACCGTTGTCACTGTCGTCTTCGTCTCCGACCGCAGCCGCCGTTGCTCCAGGTCCACGCTCGCAGTCGACACCTCCCCGAGAGAGAGACTGAATCTGGAACGAAAATAAACATTCCATTTCAAATTTTCAATAGGGCTTTGGGTACTGAGATGACAGAAGAGGTAAAAACTAGTGTGACTTTTAGGTTATTAGTAAGTTAATTTTGTAAGAGATTGTGAAGCCTTACAAATTTGATTTGTTACTGCAGCAAATCAATCAACTGATGCATAACCTATAAAAAAAAAAATCAATCAACTGATTGCAGATGCAGATGATGATGGCAACGTTCTTCTTGACTTTGATGAGTTTTGCTACATTATGACTGCACAGAGCATAGAAAGAGAGACCAAGCAACAGATTACGCGAGCTTTCAGCTTAATGGACAAAGACAACGGCGTACTTACTCACTAGTTGCTTTGTGTTGATTCAATTGTGATGATTATGCCGAAATGATTCTGTTCCATTGTTTTGTGAACATGTTCAGGGAAAGATATCTGCAGCTGACATTGAGAGCATTAAGGAAGAGCTAAGCGAGTTCTTCACTGAGCGTGAGATATGCGACATGATTGAAGAAGCAGATTGACGAAGTAAGGCTAAATATAACTATGTTTGCAATGAGCTTCACTGTTAGTCTGTAGCTAATTGGTTATAGAAATAAAAAATCTGATGGGTTTGAATTTAAAATTTGCAGGTGATGTTAAGTAGAAAGTCATTAGTCTTAAGAATACAATGGAACAATCTGAAGTTGATTTTTGTTACTTTGATCTATAAAATCCCTATGACACCCCATAAATTAGAGTGTGTGGCACATTTATATGGAAATGCTAAGAGATTATGGATGTGTAAGACTTTCCTGGCTTGAAAGCCCATTGCATGCTGAACAAGAATTGTACCACTGTCAAGATATTTGCAAAGAGCTTCTATTCAATTGTAAATTATTACAAGGCTGTTCATCTGGATTCTAGCATATTTGTAAGTTGTAACCTTGTATGTTGTCCAAGAATTCTCCGTTGCTTTTGAAGTTCCCTTGATTTCACATTGAGTGGTTGAGACATTTTGTTTTCCATTTCTTATATGGTTCCTTATCTTTGGGGAATGCTGTTCATGCAGTATCCACGCCTGCTTTGTTTTTAAGACAGAACAGTCTGCAGAGGTCTCTCTTGACTATAATATGGCTCTGGTATACATTCCTTCTTCACTTTTTGAGATGTTGTTATATGCTCCTTCCTCTCTTTTTGAGATATTCTCTACCCAAATGATTAGTTTTTTAAAATTATTGTGCATTGATGTGGTTCTGTTGATAACTACTGATCAGTTTCTATTTTTGACAACTTTGGAAATGCAGGTTGGTGGTAATCATATCCGTGTAGATAGGGCTTGTCCACCTCGGAAGAAATTAAAGGGGGACAACTCTCCACTTTTTGATGTGAAGGTAATTTGTTCTCACAGATTGCAAATGATATTGTGCTTTTATTTTTTAAATATCATATTCCTGCACTGTTCTATAGGCATTTAACATTAGCTCTCTGTGCAGAATGAAGAATTGTATCGGCTATTTTCTGGTATTAACCAAATGGGTCCTAGCCTTGAAGCTGTTAGAGTTATTAGAGACCCTAATACAAGTCTTGGAAAGGGCATTGCATATGTCTTGCTCAAAACAACGGTATGTCTTCTTAGCTTCTTGCTTCTGGTGTATTGTTTCTACCAAGAGAAAAATAGCTTATGAAAAAAGAGAAAAAACTTATGAAAATTATTCAACATGTCTTAGACTTGCGCTTGTGATACAGTTAAGATTGACATTCTTCTGTGTTATCTGGCATAGGAAGCTGCAAACTTGATTGTCAAGAAGAGAAACCTGAAGCTCAGGGACTGAGAGCTACGTGTATCCCATGTGAAGGCAGATTCCACACCAGCAAAGAGAAAAACTCCACCAGCTGATGGATCAGAAAATTCTTCAGGCAAGAAGCTTCGCTCGGAACCCAAGACCCCAAACAGTGGATACAAGCCAAGGCTGAGTGCTTCTGCCTCGTATGAAGGTGTAGGGGCAACAAAGTCAGGTAAAGAGAAGAAACCCTATCGAAAAATTACCAAGCCAGCCGTTTTTAAGTCAGGATCAAAAGGCAAGGATGAGGTAAAACAGAGGGACAATAAAAGACCATCTGTTGCAGCCAGAAATGGCAAGGCAAATGCTCGAAGACCATCTGTTGCCAGAAATGGCAAGGCAAGGATGAGGGAAAAATTACCAACTGCACAATTGAACGAATTTGCAGGAGGAGGATACACAATCGCCCAAACTATCGGGATGAAAAAGAGGTGAAACCTGCAAGAAAGAGATAAGCGGAAAGTTTAAAGTGAAATTCAAGCTTTGAAGCGTACGATTTTGAAAGAAGATAGAAGAAGAAGGGACATGAGAACGAACAATTTCGCCCTTAGGCTGAGCGGAGCCATGGATCGCTAGCTAGGTCGAGCGATTTCGAAATCTAGAAGAGAAGGTTTTAGGAGGGGGTGAGAGCGGATGAAAAACTGAGGGTTTAGCGTTTTTCACTTCGCTCTTGTAAAATATTACTCCGTGTTTGATATTCGTTCTGCGGACTTGGGTTGGTTTGATTCTATATCAATTATTTACCTTTTTAACCCTTGTTGTTTATGTCCTTTTTTGTCATAATGCATTCTCATGTTGCATAGCCAAACAATTAACCCTATCATACTATATTCGTGAACCAAGCATCAATGCTATTGTTAACCAAATGAGAAATACACATGGACAAATCGAACCCGGATCCCATTCCTAAGAAAAATACAAGAATGACGATCAATCAACCTAACTACATACGTAGTACACATATGATGTGGGTCGAGTCAATCAAGTATTAGAGCTAGACGGAGGAAGAACAGTGAGCGCCAATATCCCACTCATCGTCGCTGATACCGCGCCAAACATGAACGCCGGCAGGTTTCCTCCCCCAAACAGCTTGTCCAATGGTCCACTTATTAAAGAAACGAACATTTGTGGTATCACAATCGCCAAGTTCAAAACTCCTAGCGAAAGCCCTACAAATCATGAGCCACGTCTATAGTTAAAAACACATTTTATAGGATCTATCTAGAGATCATCTATTCGATTCACGCATAGATAAAACTATTTAATTGAACTATGAAATGTAGAGGGATATATCTTCCGTTACCGTGCCCAGCTCCAGAGTCTGATGAAAATATTGACGCTAGAGCAAAAGGAACGCTAAATGTCACCTGTTTTTCAATAGCCATAAAACTTATGTAAGAAAAACTTGTTACTAAATAAATAACACTGCTCAAGAGTTAATTGATGCACTTACAGCTTGAGGTATGCCCATGGCGGCGAACAAGGTGAGGACGGCAGCCTTGATGTCCTTACGAGGCGGTGCCAATGGCGGTAGAGACCTTCGAGAATACTGCGCCATTTTCGTCACCAAGACGGTGAAGGCCAACGAGGCGGCCAGCAAGAAGTTCAAGGCGCCCCACAACCTACGAGCGCCTACACCTTGAAAAACTGATTAAGACTTTTGTATACTTTCTTTTTGATAATCACATTGATTTTGGGTAGCTTTTTTTATCAGAGAAATCTGATGTATGATTGAGCAAGTCTTGAACCAATCTGATATGGTGGTAGCATTGTTAAGTGCCATTCTTTGCTTTTTTAGATGTCAAACATTTGCTCAATGGAAAATCATCTTTGTTCTATATGAAGGTTACAAAAAATGTATTGGCAGTCTTTTTGACACAGACATGATTTTAGGACAGTGGCATTGTCAGTTATTTATGGCACTTGGTCTGTCTTGATTGAGACATTTTCCATGTCATCGAATATTTGTATAAATAGTAGCAAGGTTTTCTCTAAAACGACTGTGCTTTCAGTGAAGAGCTTTGAAATGTCATTATATTGGAGCCCTATGTCGATCTTTGAGGCTTATTAAGTCAAAAGAATGCCAAAACATGGAAGGTCACGTATGTTTGAATCCATTCCTGCTCCATGAACAGCAAAATTTTTATATGTCATATAATAGCAGCAATGTTTAATGTTCATTGTGTGTTCTATCCTACATATCTTAAACCTGATTATCATGTTGTATGGGTTAAATAAGTGAAAAAAGAAGAAGCTATTTTCCTCTGTAGGCTTCTTGGAAATTTGAATTGGATTGCCTTTGACAAAATGGCAGTGTCTTTCAGAATTCTTTATGAAGAAAAAAAAAAGAGGGTACAATATAATAACCTTCCTCTTCCAGTGAGTATTGAACTGAAGGCAACAGATACATAATTTTGATACAATCCACTATACACAGATTATGTACTCGGTGTGTATATCTGGTCAGATCAATTGCTTTATTCCCCACTTAACCATGGCAGTTTTAGAGCATCTAGTATGAACAAAAGTGATTCATTGCTATTGTCTGATCAGAGTTGATAGTTATTTTTTTCCCACTTGCATGGATGCTTTTGAGCAAGGTTGAATGATCATTCACAATCAACACAAGACACTTTTTTCAGTTCACTTGTTCTGAAAAAGACTGATGTTTTTTTGGAGGAATTGGAGCGCCCCAAAGCGTTATCTGAGTCAACTAGAAAGTCATCAAATGTTGCAAGGGATTTCAGTTGCTTTCCAAGAGATGCAACTGCCTTGTGACAATCTCCCAATTTACCAGCTGCCATGATCAACATAAACACAAGAGGGTATTTTTGGAGAATGCTGGACATGTCGCAAATCTTGCGAGATATCCGTCTCGCCCTTACGTGGAGGATGGCCCACCTGCAGTTTATTCGGCCTTTTCGGATTTTTTTCTAAAACAAATCGCCACTTTTACGCAAATCACGTTCCAAAAAATCAGATCTGCTTCTGTCCGCCGACTCGTCGCCACCGCTCCGTCCTCCGCCCTCCTCCTTCGCTCCGCCTGAGATTTGTCCTTCCAGATCTGACGAGCGGTTCCTTTACGCAAATCTCGCTCCCTTTCGCTCTCGGATCGACCGCCGGTGTTTGCCCTCGTACAGGCCCGCCTCCGCTCCGACTCGTCGCCCTCTTATCGGCCGGCGGTGATTTGATTACTATGAACGCGCGGGGTCTGTTTCTGCACTTTAATGTTATTACTATGAAACTTGTGAATCTTGTGATGTGATTTGAATTGGTGAGAGAGATGGCGTGTTGTATTGTTGCTCCGAAATCAGGCTCAGCCTTGTCGATTAGTAGATGTCTTCACGCCACTATCAGAGTCAGACTGCGCCATGACGATGGCCAACCTTCGGAGTCGGTCTCCGTCCCGCCGTTTTCCGTCAAAAGGATCTGCTCAGACGTTCTGCAATCTTGTTATCAAAACCAAACGCACACCCGAATTCCTCCACCAAGGCTCCGTCTTGACGGCCTTGACCCGGACTCCATCACCCACGACCAGGCTATTACTGTCATGGCCTCACTTGCCAAGGATGCAGGTTCCATGGTGGCTCTCGGCTTTTTCAACTGGGCGATAGAGCTCCCCAAGTTTCGGCACTCTACGAGGCTTTACATCGCTGCCGCCACTTCCTTTATCCGGAATCAGAATTTGGCCAAAGCCCAGGAGGTAATGCTCTCCATGGTGATAAGTTTTGCTGAGATTGGCAAGTTGTCCGAGGCCGTTGATTTGGTGTTTGACATGGAAACCCAAGGACTGCCCTTGGACACCCGTGTTTTCAATCTGACTTTGAGGGCTGCTTCTCAATTGGGGCTGGTCGACTATGCAGAGAAGGTGTTCGATGAAATGCGTAGCCGAGGGGTCTCCCCGGATTGTTCTAGCTTCAAATCCATGGTTGTGGGTCATTGCAGGAAAGGGAGCATTTCAGATGCCAATCGGTGGTTATCCCAAATGGTAGAACGTCGTTTCATACTGGACAACGCCACTTGCACTCTGGTAATCACTTCCTTTTGTGAGCAAGGGCTTATGACTAGGGCATTCTGGTTTTTTGATAGGATGGTTGAGATGGGATTTGCGCCTAACGTCATCAATTTCACATCTTTCATCCATGCTCTATGCAAAAAGGGCAATATCAAGCACGCCTTTGACTTGATGGAGGAAATGGTTGCAAGAGGGTGGAAACCCAATGTGTACACCCACACTGCAGTCATTGACGGATTATGCAAAAAGGGCTGGACCGACAAGGCGTTTAGGCTATTCCTTAAGCTCATTCGTAGTGATAACTACAAACCAAACATTTGCACCTACACTGCAATGATCAGTGGCTATTGCAAAGAGGGCAGGCTAAACCGTGCAGAGATGTTGTATACCAAGATGAGAGAACAGGGTTTCCTTCCAAACAATGCCACCTATTCCACACTCATTGATGGCCACTGTCAAGTGGGGAATTTTCAAAGGGCTTACGATTTGATGGATATAATGGAAAGTGAAGGCACAAGACCAAATATATGTACTTATAATGCAATCGTAGGAGGGCTGTGCAAGAAAGGAAAGGTCATGGAGGCATATCAACTTCTTCAACAGGGTCTTCAATGTGGACTGCTGGCTGATAAAATTACCTACACTATTCTAATATCAACTTCCTGCAAGCAGGCCGATGTTTGTAAAGCTCTAGCTTTTTTTTCAAAGATGCTCAAATTTGGCATTGAAGCTGATATATATACGTACAATGCATTGCTTGGCATATTCTGTAGGCAAAAGAGAATGAATGACAGTGAGAGACTGTTGAAGTTAGTTGCTGAGCTTGGCCTTGTTCCAACCAAGGAAACATACACTTCCATGATTTGTGGGTACTGTAGAATTGCAAATATAAATTTGGCTTTGCTGTATTTTCAAAGAATGACCGACTCTGGATGCCAACCGGATAGCATTGCATATGGGGCCGTGATAAGTGGGCTATGCAAGGAATCAAGGTTGGATGAGGCTCTGAAGCTGTATAATGTCATGCTTGACAAAATGATGTCCCCTTGTGAGGTCACCAGGCTGACACTAGCATACCAGTATTGCATAAAAGATGATTTTGTGACTGCTATGAACGCGTTAGAACGCTTAGATAGAAAGTTGTGGATAAGGACCGTCAATACATTAATTAGGAAGCTTTGTAGTGAAGGGAAAGTGGAAACGGCTGCATTGTTCTTTCATAAGTTGTTGGATAAAGATCCAAATGCAGATAGAGTTACTTTGGCTGGATTCTTGACCGCGTGTTATGAGAGCGGTAAATACAGGCTTGTTTCTGATTTGTCTGATAGGATTCGCAAGAAGGTATCAGCAAGCAGCTTGATGAAGCCTTAGACAGGTTTTTTGTTTGTTATCCTTTTAATCATGATTGGAGACAATCCCAGCAAGCCTACTCCATGGAATTACCATGCAAAGAATTGCCTCTACATGAGCTGATGGGAAAGCTCATAAGCTGAGTTTTCTCAAGAGTGTGCCGATTACCCCAATAACCTTGTACATTATGCCAGAATTTTGGAGCTCTCTGTATTTCTTGCCTAATTCATATCATTTTTTGTCATCTAACAGTGCCAGATTTCATGTTGAACGTAGGAACAGAGGTTTTTTTGAAGGTGATAGAGGTATTTTAGTCGCCTTAATACCTATCAAAATAATCCAAACTACCTACTAGGAATGTAGTAGGGAAGTAAGGGTCGATCCCACAGAGACTTGTGTTTTTATGTATTTAACTTGGATACTCAGAAGAATGTAAAACGGGGGTTTTCGAATGTTTTCCTATCAACTAATGAATTGAACATGCAAAGCTAAGATGATTTATCAAATATGAGAAAGGTATGCTTAACCAGTTAACATCGATTGTGAATTCGATTATTGATCATTGATTATCAAAATTCTCTTTTTACCTTGATCAATCTATTGCGGAATGCTAATAACCCAACTTCATGGAATTATTAAACCTACTTCAATTCTAGCTATTAGCCCGACCGGTACTAACAACCCTAATTATCAAATAACCTAAGAGACCTCCTAGATTCAATTTGACAACAGCATTAAGATCCAAGCATCAATAGAAACATGCATTCAGAGCAACCAGACATCCAAATAACATGCAATTGAATTCTCTTCTCTAATCAACTAGTCCTACCAGTCCTAGATTGATTAAAGGTTCTACTTATGATCTAATTAATTCCAACCGGTAATTAGAAAGATCTAGTTGTAATTCAACCTAGAGATTCAATTAGATGACCAATCTAACAAAACCCTAAATCAAACTTATTCAATCAAGCATAGAGAAAACAATTTAATCAAGGCAAATTAAGAACAATCCAATCTCACAATAATTCTTAATTCACAACTTCAATTAACTAGTTAAGCAAAAGAGGTTTAGTTGTTCAAAGACATTGAAAAGCTTACAATTCTTCCAAAGGATTCTTGTTCTTCTCAAGCTTCAACAACAATGATCCCAATCAAGAGTTATCAGAATATAAACCTAGAAACTACTAATATCCAAAAATATATCTAAAAGGTTTCTAAAAATAACAACCAAAACAAGTTTTCAGCCCAAAACCCAAGCCCAATACAAAACATCATATTTTCGGACACGCGAGAGAAAACGCGGCCTGGAACCAAAGCGCGGTCGCGCTTTCGCCTGAGTTGCCCGCGTTTTCACTCCTGAACGCCAGATGTCAAAGCGCGGTATGGGACTCCAAAGCGCGGTCGCGCTTTCACCGTATAGCCCCGCGCTTCTAGACCTGAAGCTCGAATCTCTCTAACACTTTGGGCACTTGATTTCTTCCTTGACCTTCGTCTTTGCACACTCCTTAAGCACCTTCAAGCTCACCTCCATGTCCACCGTCACCATGATCCGGCACTCGATCACTCATATCTGCAAATATCAACCAAACGAGTGTAGATTCCGAAACTTCCAACACTAAGGCTACACTACGAAATAAAGGAAAATCTACCTAAAAATGCATGAAAAACTAATCAAAACATGTCCTAAATACTACAACCTATATGCTCTATCAAATTCCCCCAAGCTTGAACCTTGCTTGTCCTCAAGCAAGAAATAAAATCGAGATCACACCACAACTAGCAAGTTAAAGCATCCATCTCAATGTCAATCCACATTTCATCAAAAAGCTAAACCTTGACCAAGACATCATTGCACACATGTATGAGAAGCCTTCAAAATCAAATCATTCATCCATTCTAGACCTCACCAAGGTAATGTGTTTTGCACTCTCACTCAAGTGTTCAAGGGATAAGTGTTTCACTCAAAATCAACTTTGAAAACTAGACTACCATAGGCTTGCATCAGTGTTCTAAATCTCCACTACGAATGATCAAACACACAACAAAAATCATGAGGACTTTCAAAGGTTGTAATGGGGCCAAGGTATACACAAGTAGGTAGGGAAATATTTGGTCATGTGGTGCTAAAACCGGGAACTAGAACTAGCTAACTACCCGACCCTTAACCACTTCACTTTCATATGTTCACCAACTTGATTCACCTCTTCTCCATCACTTTTATTTCTATACTTTTGCTCATTTTTTTTTTCAACTCACTTTGAGGTTTTTCAACTTGATTTCTCACTATAATTTACCTCAAACAAACACTTTTTTTTTTTTTTTTTTATCTTTTCATCACTTTTTTTTTCAACTCCTTATCTTTTTTTTTTTTCTTCCAACTCAACACAAATCCTTTCTTTTCAACCAACTCTCCCAAGAATCCTTCTCCAACTACACAAAAACACCCTAGCTAAATCCTAATTCCCAGAAAGGGTCAGACTCATATAGGCTAGGAAAATTTTTGTGGAGCTACAAAATAAGGCTATAGGCTCAACAAGTGGGCTATCAAACAAAGGATCATGCATAAGGTAGATAAGGATATAATGAGCTAATAAAAATGCCTCAATCATTTTAATGTCATGCATTTAAATCATGTAACGTAGCCTTGAAAAAGATATCTAAACGCAAGTTCTAGAGTTAGCAATCAAAGCGATACACTCAAGAAAATATGCAAATATGCAATAAAAGGCTCAAAATAATCTCACAAGGCATAAATGTCTAGAACTTCATAAACAATTCAAAATTTCAACTTCTTATGCATGCTCAATCCTATAATCAAGATTAATAACTTAAGAATCATGCTTCAATCCAAGGAAACTTCAACCAACAAGCTAGTCATGGGTTAGATAATACTCTTAACTTAGAGAGACAAATGGTCAAGTAGGGAAATTTGGTTCCTAACATGCAATATTTTTGTGATTTTTCAATTTTTCAATTTTTTTGTGATTTTAGAATGATTTTTCATTTTTTTTTCAATTTTAATCGATGCAAAACTATAATTTAAACATGCAAATGCAACTATATGAATGCAAGATGCGATGACTCAACCAATAATTCCCTCCCCCAAGCTTAAACTTTACATTGTCCCCAATGTAAAATAAAAGAAAGAAGAAGAAAATACTAACCGAGTCATCCAGATAGGACGGAAGTGGCATCTACTCCGGTGGTGGTGGTGGTGGTGGAAACTGCTGTGGGTAGCCCGGATATGGGTAATACTGATATGCTGGGAATCCACCCTCCTGAGTCCACCCATCCATGCGAGCGTGAAGCTGATGGAGCTGCTCGTCATGATACTGCTTGTAATGGTCTAACCTCTGCTCCTGGTAATCAAATCTCTGATCGACATGAGCCCTGAACTGAGTCATCTGAGTGGTGAGCCCTCCCATCATGCTCACCAGCTGATCAAACTGGCCCTGAGGATAACCACCAGCACCCTGAACATCCTCTGCAACAGCATCCTCAGCCTGACCACCAAGCTCTGGCTCGAGCTCCTCCTCAGCAATAAAGTCCTCATCACCCTCAGAGTCATCATCAGCTGTGGCCTCCTCCTCAGACTCCTCAACAGCCCTCTACACCCGACGCCTCTTGCCCCGATGGCTCGCAACTGTCTCAAGCGGGAGATCACCATCCCGAGGAGTGATCATCCAAGTAGCAGGGTAATCTGGTCCGAGTGCTAAGACAACTCTCTGTGCATCCGGAAGCTGCATCACTCTCCTAGTGTCTCCAATCCTCCAGAAATAGTGACCATAGTGGAAATGCAGGGCACCCATCTTGTTGAGGAAAGCGAAATCCATCGGTGCAGGCTCAATCCTCCCACCAAACCGAGTCAAATCAAGCTGGTAATACTGAGCCAAAACAGTGACAAGGGCTCCAATAGTGATCGGTCCTGTACCCCTCCTGCTGATATGAGCCAGATTGTTCATAAGGACCGCTCCATAGTTCACCCTCCTCCTCTCTAAGAATGCAGCCAAGAGCATCACATCTTTCCTTGGTGCATTGCCCTCTCCTTCTCCCCTTCCTGTAATAGAAAGAGCATAGTAGCGCTGCAGCACACGGAGTACAGGGTGTGTAAGAGAAGACGCTTTTGCTCTAAAGGCCTTGTACTCTTCATTGCCTGTCATACTCTGCCACTGTGAATCACCAAGCCAATAAGCTTGGCTCTCCCATCTCTCCACATGCTCACCAGTAATAGAGAAACCAAAAGCTGCATTGACCTCATTCAGCGTGATCCTCCTTGCCACTCCCCCAAGCCGGAAGGTGCACTCCCCCGCTTTGGAATTTGCCCCGGAAAGAATATGAGTGTCCAGAGTGCTCAGAAATTCCAACACAAGACCCTTGTATGCAGGCTGCTGTAGGTGGAGAAAATCTCTCAAGTGCTGGTCAATCTCACATTTCCTAAGCTCATCCCTCAACCCCAATTCTGCCAGAAAGTCCCAATCTAAGTACCGAGGGGGATGTATTGGGCGATCACGGATGAGCCTGAATCGCTCAAAGTGCACAGGGTCGCTCAAACTGAATCCAAAATCAGCTGGGGTCACTTCCCCTACAACCGTAGGCGGAGTGAGATGGCCCCGGGGGCGAGCAGAAGATGTGCTGGGCCGAGAAGACGAAGCTCTAGAAGAGCCTCTACGGTTTGTTGGTCGAGGAGGCATTCTGTACCTGTTCCTGCACCACAAATCAACACCACAAGCAAATTTGATTGTCCCGGCAAGGACAATCCCACAACAATCCAACAACAAGCCAACAATCAAGCAAATAATACTCTCAAACACTCTCTTCCCCCACTACTTAGGTTAGTTTAGGCAAAAATCAATCACAATCCAAATTCCACAAGAACAAGCAAGGAAATCAATGAATCATGCTAGAATCATGCAAAGGGACTAACAAGTATCAATTAATCATGCAAATTTGAGTTGAAATTGACAAATCTAGAGAGATTAGGCAAAACCTAGGTTTAGAATTTCAAACTCAAAAACCACAAATTAATCAAGGAAAAGAGAAGAGTAGAGAAGGGATTACTTGATGATTGATGAAGAAGAGTGGATTTGGGGGAGGAATCACTTGATTTGGTGTTGTTTGGAGCTTGGATTGTGCAACAATGGAGGGGGGGGGGGGGGCGAGTTCTTGAGGAAAGGAGGCCACGTTTCTGCTGAAGAGTAATGAGAGAAAAACGAGCCGGCCGAGTTTTAATGTTCTCTGAGAGAGAACAGAAGCGCGGGATGGTACGAAAGCGCGGCCGCGCTTCTGCCTGCTTACCCCGCGCTTTCAGACCTGAGTTTCAGGAGGCGAAACGCGGTATGGTGATGGAAAACGCGGGGGCGTTTTCAAGGCCTTACCCCGCGCTTTGGGACCTGAACGCCGGGCTGCAAAAAACACACAACAAAGAAACAAAACTACAAAACAAACTATCCTATACTAATCCTAGGCTAACACTAAAAATCAAAAACAACTATCCTAATGCTTGGGTTGCCTCCCAAGAAGCGCTTGGTTAACGTCGTTAGCTCGACGGTCCGCTGCTCAAGTTGCTGGCTCGGGTTCTTGTAAAGCCGTTTCGTCAAGTATAGCATTGCTAAACCCATCGAAATAAGGCTTCAATCTTTGGCCATTCACTTTGAAGGTGGAGTGAGTAGTACTATCGTAGACGTCAACCGCTCCATGTGGATATGTATGCGCCACAACGAATGGTCCCGTCCATCTCGACCTCAGTTTTCCTGGAAAAAGCTTAAGACGAGACTGATATAATAGAACTTTGTCTCCCACTTTGAAGTGCTTGCGCCAAATATGTTTGTCGTGCCAAGCTTTTGTCTTCTCTTTGTAGATGGCGGAATTATCATAGGCTTCCATCCTTAGCTCTTCTAGCTCCTGCAGCTGTAGCTTCCTTAATGCACCAGCCTCATCCAATTGCATGCTACAATGCTTCACCGCCCAATATGCTTTGTGTTGGATCTCCACTGGAAGGTGACATGCCTTACCAAACACCAACCGAAAAGGAGACATTCCAATCGGTGTTTTGTAAGCTGTCCTATAGGCCCAAAGTGCATCATCTAACCGGATACTCCAATCCTTCCGGTTTGGTAACACCGTCTTCTCAAGAATGGACTTGACCTCTCGGTTGGACACCTCGGCTTGACCATTTGTTTGGGGGTGGTACGCTGTAGAGACTCAGTGTGTGACATGGTACTTCCTCAAAAGTGCACTCACCGTCTTGTTACAAAAATGAGTTCCTTTATCACTAATCAAAGCTCTAGGGATCCCAAATCTGTTAAAGATGTGAGTCTTCAAGAAATCTGCCACAACTCGGGAATCATCAGTACGGGTGGCCTTCGCTTCCACCCACTTGGAAACGTAGTCCACCGCTAACAAAATATAATAGTTCCCAAAAGAGTTAGGAAAAGGTCCCATGAAATCAATGCCCCAAACATCAAAAACTTCACAAAAAATCATGGGAGATTGGGACATCTCATCTTTCTGGGATATATTCCCGACTCGTTGGCATCGGTCACAGGATTTACAAAAGGCGTTTGCATCCCGAAAGATGGTAGGCCAATAAAATCCTGCATCCAACACCTTCCTAGCAGTCTTTCTAACGCTAAAGTGCCCCCCACAAGCATATGAATGACAAAAGGTCAAAACAGAGGTTACCTCATTCTCGGGAAGACATCTACGAATGACTTGATCTGCGCAATGCTTCCAAAGATATGGATCATCCCACACATAGTACCTTGCTTCACTCTTAAGCTTGTCTCTTTGGGCTTTGGTCAAGACCGATGGAAGCTCACCCGCAGCGAGAAAATTCACCAAATCTGCATACCAAGGCTGAACAACACGCACTGCGAACAAGGTATCATCCGGGAACTCTTCTCGAATAGGTGAAGCTTGTAGACCGCTCTCCCCTTCACATGTCAAGCGACTAAGGTGATCCGCTACCACATTCTCAGCACCCTTCTTGTCCTTGATCTCAATGTTGAACTCACTCAACAACAAGATCCATCGTATCAATCGGGGCTTAGCTTCCTTCTTCGTCAACAAGTAACGAAGGGCTGCATGATCGGTGTAGACAATCACCTTGGTCCCTACCAAGTAGGACCGAAATTTCTCCAAAGCAAACACCACTGCCAATAGCTCCTTCTCGGTGGTGTAGTAGTTCCTCTGCGCCTCATTCAGAGTCATGGAGGCATAGTGGATCACATGGGATGCCTTCCCAACCTTTTGCCCCAATACCGCCCCCACTGCATAGTCACTTGCATCACACATGATCTCAAAGGGTAGAGACCAATCCGGGGCTTGGATAATAGGGGCGGTGGTGAGACGTAATTTCAGCTCATCAAAAGCCTTCTTGCACTCGTCACCAAAATCAAAGGCGGTCTTCTTCTTGAGTAAATCACATAGAGGTGAAGCTGTCTTTGAAAAGTCTTTAATGAACCTGCGATAGAAACCTGCATGGCCAAGAAAAGAACGCACTTCGCGGACATTAGTAGGATAAGGCAAGGATTGAATTACTTCAATCTTTGCCTTATCGACCTCAATACCCCTAGCGGACACTATATGACCTAATACTATTCCTTGTTCGACCATGAAGTGACATTTCTCAGAATTTAGAACAAGATTAGTATCCTTACATCTTTTAAGCACAAGTGTCAAGTGATTTAAACAAGAATCAAAGTCATCCCCATGTACGGTGAAATCATCCATGAAAACCTCAATGAAATGCTCTATGTATTCGGAAAAGATACTAACCATACACCTTTGAAAAGTGGCAGGCGCGTTACACAACCCAAATGGCATCCTTCGGTATGCGAAAGTACCAAACGGACAAGTGAACGTCGTCTTCTCTTGATCTTCAGGTGCAATGGCTATTTGGAAATATCCGGAATATCCATCCAAAAAGCAATAGAAGGGGCGACCAGCAAGTCGCTCGAGCATTTGATCAATGAAGGGAAAGGGGAAGTGATCCTTCCGAGTAACCGCATTGAGCTTGCGGTAATCGATGCACACACGCCACCCGGTTTGGATCCTGGTGGGAATCAATTCACCTTGCTCGTTTTCCTGGACTGTAATACCGCCCTTCTTGGGAACAACTTGGGTAGGACTCACCCACTGACTGTCAGAGATGGGGTATATCATGCCTGCTTGGAGAAGTTTGAGAACCTCCTTCTTCACCACCTCCATCATTGGCGGGTTCAACCTCCTTTGAGGTTGTCTTGAGGGCTTTGCTTCTTCCTCCAATAAGATTCTATGCATACATGTAGAGGGGCTAATTCCTTTTATGTCTGCAATAGTCCATCCTATGGCGGTTTTATGCTCCCTCAAAACCTCAATCAACCGGTGTTCTTGATCCTTTGTGAGTTTGTTAGAAATGATCACCGGTAAGGTCTCTCCATCACCTAGGAAGGCATATTTAAGATGATCCGGGAGTTGCTTCAACTCTATCACTGGGGCCTGCACAACAGAAGGAACAAGCTGCTCGCTTGGCAAGGTTAGTAGCATGGGCTTGGAGCCCGGTGGTAAGAGTGGATGCTCATAGTGAGTGTTCAACTCAGCCACAATTTCCTGCAGGTTAGCATTAAGCTCAAAATCCAGCATGTTGTTCACCAAAGAATTTTCAAGAGCAGACTGCAACTCATGCATGCCATTCACATTAAAGGTTTCTTGAACAAGAGGTTCAATCACATCAATCGCACACAAAGAGTTCACATCAGCAGGGTATTTCATAGCATCATAGATATTGTACTCTACCCTTTCCCCATCAAATTCCATGGTGAGAGATCCACTACAAACATCGATCCTAGTATTAGCTGTTTTCAAGAAAGGTCTACCCAAAAGAATAGGTGAGGCATGCTTATCATGTTCCATATCTAGCACATAAAAGTCAGCAGGGAAAATCAATTTATCAACCATAACAAGCACATCTTCAACTATACCCTTAGGATACACATTAGATCTATCAGCTAATTGGATCACAACTCTAGTATCATGCAAAGGTCCAAGCTCAAGAGATTTGTACAGAGAATACGGGATAACGTTGATGGAAGCACCCAAATCTAGCATGGCCTTATCAATTTTTGTTTCACCAATCACACATGGGATAGTGAACATACCTGGATCTCCGCATTTCTTGGGCATACGCCTTTGAAACACAGCTGAGATGTGTTCACTCACTTTGACCTTCTGTTGTCCCTTCAGCTTTTGAGTTCTCTTGATTGTGCAGAGCTCCTTCAAGAATTTAGCATAGCGAGGAATACTTTTGATGAGTTTGAGTAGTGGGATGTTGACCTCGCACTTGCTAAATGTCTCGAAGAGCTCCTTGTCGTTCTCAAGCTTTCGGGTCCGTTTGAGAGCCTTTGGAAAAGGTGGAAGTGTAATATGAGGTGTCGGTGAAGACTCGGGAGAAGGCTTGGGAGAAGTCGCCTCTGCGATCGGAAGCGCGGGCTGACTCGAGAACGCGGGCGCGCTTTCGCCTGTCTGTGGCCGCGTTTCGGGACCTGAAACTCGGGCGGAGAAGCGCGGGCTATCGCTGGAAAGCGCGGGCACGTTTTGAGATGTACCTGCCCGCGTTTCTGAGGATTCTTCCCAGGAGGCATAGCGCGGGTTGGTGCCTGAAAACGCGAGCGCGCTTTGAGTGTCTTGCCCGAGTTTTCGAAGCTGAACACCCGAATTGGAGTTCTCTCCTGCGTCCTCTTCTTCCAAGGGCTTCTCTTCTTGAATAGCATGATGAGCTTTTCCCGGGGCATCTTCAAGCATTTTACCACATCGTAAAGTTATAGCATTCACATTTTGCCTCGGGTTGAGCTCGGTTTGAGACGGCAGTTTACCAGAATCGTTGGCCTCCAACTTGCTTACAGCATTAGCAATTTGGCTCACCCGCTTCTCCAAGTTTTGGACACTTGACTTGGTCTCTTGCTGAAATTGGGTCATGGAACCTTGTATCGTAGTCACACTCTGAGCAAGAGCCCGAATCATGTCCTCTGTTGACATCGAGTTTGAAGCAGGTGCTTGAGGCTTCGAATTGAAAGGAGGCCTGTAAGCAGGTTGACCACCTTGTTGATTGTACTGCTGCTGCTGATTGGGATTTCCATATCGAAGGCTGGGATGATCCCTCCATCCAGGATTGTAAGTGTTAGAGAAAAGATCATATCTCTGCTTTTGTGGACCATATCCACCCATTGCATTAACTTCAGCTTGCGGCTCCTGGAGTGTAGGGCAAGTATCTGTTGGGTGCATAACATCTAAGCAGATTCCACATGCCTTAACCTGCTGTTTCCCACCAGACATTGTGAGCTGCTTCACCATATTCTTCAGCTCTGAAACTTCCTCATGCAAAGATGACTGAGTAACTGCAGAACTAACTGATCTGGTAGACTTGTTGAATTGCCGTGAACCTTCAGATAGCTCATCAAATAGTTGGAATGCTCCTGCAGGGGTCTTATTAAGGATGTAACCCCCACAAGCAGCATTAACCATTCTCCTCTCATCATCCAGAAGACCTCCAAAGAGATACAAGATGAGATCCTCATCAGAATAACCATGATAAGGACAGCTAGCAATCAACCTTTTGAATCGCTCATAATACTCGTACAAGGTCTCAGTAGGTGCCTGCTCAATATTACTGATGCTCTTCTTGATACTGTTAGACCTCGTAGCTAGGAAGTATTTCTCCAAGAATGCTTTCTTCATCTTGTGCCAGGTGTCAATACTCCCAGGTGCCAAATAATAGAACCAGTCATTGGCTGAATCCTTGAGCGAGAAAGGAAAAGCCCTCAGCTTGATCTGATCCTCAGTAACCTCTCTAGGCTTCATGCTTGAGCAGACTGCATGAAACTCACTTAGGTGCTTATTAGGGTCTTCTCCACTCAACCCATGAAACTTGGGAAGAAGGTGGATCAACCCCGACTTCAGCTCAAAATTGACTCCGTCGGCCAGCTCAGGGAATTGCACCACCAACGGTTGTTGGGTCAGATCCGGTGCAGTCAGCTGCCTCAAAGTCTGTGCCACAGCATCCAGATTACCGTCACCCATTCCGTCAGACTCAGATTCAGAATCAAAAGGCAACTCGTGAAAGGAATTGCGAATCTCCTTCCTCAACCTGAATAAAGTCCTGTCAATGTCTGAATCAAACAACAAGGGTGAAGAGTTAGTAGCACGGGTATGAACCATAGGACAGGTTCATACCAGACAAAGTAAACAAATTAAATACACAAAGACGACGAAGTCCCCGGCAACGGCGGCAATTTGATAGAGGTATTTTAGTCGCCTTAATACCTATCAAAATAATCCAAACTACCTACTAGGAATGTAGTAGGGAAGTAAGGGTCGATTCCACAGAGACTTGTGTTTTTATGTATTTAACTTGGATACTCAGAAGAATGTAAAACGGGGGTTTTCGAATGTTTTCCTATCAACTAATGAATTGAACATGCAAAGCTAAGATGATTTATCAAATATGAGAAAGGTATGCTTAACCAGTTAACATCCATTGTGAATTCGATTATTGATCATTGATTATCAAAATTCTCTTTTTACCTTGACCAATCTATTGCGGAATGCTAATAACCCAACTTCATGGAATTATTAAACCTACTTCAATTCTAGCTATTAGCCCGACCGGTACTAACAACCCTAATTATCAAATAACCTAAGAGACCTCCTAGATTCAATTTGACAACAGCATTAAGATCCAAGCATCAATAGAAACATGCATTCAGAGCAACTAGACATCCAAATAACATGCAATTGAATTCTCTTCTCTAATCAACTAGTCCTACCAGTCCTAGATTGATTAAAGGTTCTACTTATGATCTAATTAATTCCAACCGGTAATTAGAAAGATCTAGTTGTAATTCAACCTAGAGATTCAATTAGATGGCCAATCTAACAAAACCCTAAATCAAACTTATTCAATCAAGCATAGAGAAAACAATTTAATCAAGGCAAATTAAGAACAATCCAATCTCACAATAATTCTTAATTCACAACTTCAATTAACTAGTTAAGTAAAAGAGATTTAGTTGTTCAAAGACATTGAAAAGCTTACAATTCTTCCAAAGGATTCTTGTTCTTCTCAAGCTTCAACAACAATGATCCCAATCAAGAGTTATCAGAATATAAACCTAGAAACTACTAATATCCAAAAATATATCTAAAAGGTTTCTAAAAATAACAACCAAAACAAGTTTTCAGCCCAAAACCCAAGCCCAATACAAAACATCATATTTTCGGACACGCGAGAGAAAACGCGGCCTGGAACCAAAGCGCGGTCGCGCTTTCGCCTGAGTTGCCCGCGTTTTCACTCCTGAACGCCAGATGTCAAAGCGCGGTATGGGACTCCAAAGCGCGGTCGCGCTTTCACCGTATAGCCCCGCGCTTCTAGACCTGAAGCTCGAATCTCTCTAACACTTTGGACACTTGATTTCTTCCTTGACCTTCGTCTTTGCACACTCCTTAAGCACCTTCAAGCTCACCTCCATGTCCACCGTCACCATGATCCGGCACTCGATCACTCATATCTGCAAATATCAACCAAACGAGTGTAGATTCCTATATGCTCTATCAGAGGGCTTTGTACGAAATAAAGGAAAATCTACCTAAAAATGCATGAAAAACTAATCAAAACATGTCCTAAATACTACAACCTATATGCTCTATCAGAGGGCTTTGTACTGAGTGGAGTTGTTTATTGTTCGGTTGGAAGAAGGCAAAATGGAAAGCGAAGTAGAGAACAGAATGAAATCAGGGAGAGCAAAGACAATATTGATTTGGCGATCAAGTACAAAGTGTAACCATTTGGCAGTGTTGCTACTGGAATTTGAGAGAACAGGGTTATAGTATTATATATTTATATTTAGATGACTAACTTGCTAGGATTTTTTTAATCAGTATTTATGGAGTTGTGTGTATTTTGCTTACTCTAATAGTCGAGATCATGTTCTATCTAATGTTGCATGAAGCTAGAATATGTATGGTTGGGCAGGGGATGTATGCAACTTGGGTTTCAAATGTACTAGCCTTCTTGTTTGTCTATATTGTAATACTGAGAAATATCAGCTAGAAGACATGAAATCCTTGAAACATTATTTCAGCTGAATTCCCATCCATGTATATCTGCGTCACTCTATTTTTTTTTGGTTGAAGGGGAGGCGGCACTCTTCGGTCCTCAAGGGGCGTTTTATTAATATAGAAAAAAGCGGGCTAAGTAGTCAGCAAGCGGGGGATAGCCCGACCCCTAACATCATTGTGCAAAAAAGTAAAAATCTCCTCGGGAGGGGCAAGCAATACATGATAACCTATAGGAAAGCTAAAAGCTAAAGACGCAAGAGAATCCGCAACGGAATTCGCCTCGCGATACACATGCCGGAACCGGATTGACCAGTCCCTACGAAGGAAGCCTTGGCATTGCATAACCAGGCTAGCAAGAGGATGACTCTTGTTAATCGTTTTCTTGAGCAAATTGACGACAAGCTCGGAATCCGACTCAAAGACAACTTTGCGGTATCCTTTGTTCCACGCCAGCTTGAGTCCGTCCAACACCCCCCAAAGCTCCGCCATCGGGACCGAGCACGCCCCCACCTTCTGGACAAACCCGTCCAACCAATCGCCAGCACTATTCCGAATGACACCGCCCGCCGACGCTAACCCACTTCTCACCGCCCCATCTGAGTTAATTTTGACCCACCCCTCCTCAGGGCGCTCCCAGGCGACATCCTGCATACAACGATTATGAAGCGAACCACAAGACAGGACCTTACCTGCAGCAGCCCGCGCTTCAATAGCTCGATCAATCACGAAAGCCGTCTTGTCCTGAATTTTGACCTCTTCACCAAACACCAAGGCGCACCTCCACTTCCACACCCACCACATGACAGTGACGAACAGCTCATTCCACTTGGCTGAAGCGAACTCACGTTTTGCCAACAAATTGGAACGAATCCAAGCTGAAAATGGCATCTGAAAAAAAGACGGAACAGCAAGAAATGCATTCAAGTTAGTCCAAATAAAATTTACCTTATCACAGTCCCTAAACAGATGTTCATAATTCTCTTCTCCCATCCCGCAGAGAGCACAAGTAGAAATTGTGCTGATGTGCCGCCTGCATCTTTCTTTGTTGGACATAATGCCACCCTTGATGGCCAACCAAGTGAAAGTTCGCACTCTTTCGGGAACAGCAAGTTTCCAGATGGCCTGAAAAATCACTCTATTTGAGATTAAACTCTTTTGCCTTTTTCTTACTTATCCTTTTGTATCAAATGAACCATATCCACCTAGATTCCACAGAAGTCAAGAAACCAATTCACTGCTTTACCTCTTGCAAATATTGTACACTGCTATGTTAACCTTGCTTGGATCTCACCTTGCAACGCATTCCTGAATGCTCTACTGTACTCTGCTATGTTAACCGTTTACATTTGATTGTACGCCATATTGTAATGTTTCTTGCTATCATAGGGTCTGTTTAGATTGCACTTTACAATGCCTTTTCTTGCATTATATTGTGTGATCCAAACAGACCCCATGAATACTACAACTAGGAGGTTGAATGGATCACTCAGTTTCAGTACGTATCCAACAGCCATATTCTCTTCAGAACCCTGAAAATCAAGTTCCATATACACTACATACTGTATGTAGTTTTTTGGGTATCCTTAGCCGGCCTGAAGGAAATTGGCTAAAGAGTTTTAATGCTTAATTGCAACTACAATTTCCCTTTTGTTTTTCTGGTCGAGGCCTACGTATAATTTGCCATCATATATGTTACGTTTTTTTTTTGGTGAACGTCATACATGTTACGTTGATGATGTACGATATATGTTTTTGTTAGTACACAAAATATATCAGTGTACAGATCTCAATTCCTTCTTCAATGATCTTCAATGTTCTTCTTCTCTACCCACCTCTCTTCCTTCAATGACCTGCAAAACAATGGACCAAGGGGCGAGCGACCCCCAATCCACCTCCGATGCTTAAGTCAGTAAGGGCAATGTTGATCAAAGGCGTCAGGCAAAGCGATGGTTTAGGACTTACCTTTCACATGGTATACATGTGTATTTATAGAGGAGAGGGACAGAGGGGGGCGCGCGCCTAGGGTTAGGGCAATGCCTTGCTCCCTAAGTCAACCAAATATTCTATCCCAGACGAGGATAAGATTCTCCTCCATAAATAATATCCTATGTAGAGTAACTACCCTAATAAAGGATAAAAAAAAATAAATATGGATAGCAAAATAAATAAGATAGAGAAATAAATGCTAACTAATTGATATGGAAATATGCCCGCCCACAATTGCCCCCTCCGGAACCCTGTACTCGTATACCCCGTACTATCCCGTGTACAAGGGCCGGAGCTTAAGCGGTGAGTGGCCATGCAGATTAGGATGCTCTTACTCGTATATTCGTACATTCGTATATTCGTACATTCGTATATTCGTATATTCGTATATTCGTATATTAGTACATCCGTATTTCATAAATACGGGATCCGTGCAACTCCTACGCATGCGTATCGCAGGGCCTTCATTGGTCAAACGCGCGCGTCCACGCGTGACCTGCGCCATACGTGTGACGATGCACACACGGCGCCTTTCCGACCCTGAGTCGAGTGTTCGGTCCCCCATGCTAGAAAAACATTTGAAATCAAAAAGATATGAAAAAAGAGTTCCCGGGATTTTTGTTAAAGACAAAGTCGTTTGAAATGAGAATAAACAAAAAGAAGACAAAAAAGGCGGCGCGCCGTTACTAGCATGATGATCCTCGCACTTTCCTCAAGGGTAGAATTTTCTTAACTTCGCTATATTCCATGTGCGCGGCACTGGTCGACCATCCACGTGCTTCAGCACGTATGCTCCCGTCCTAACACCGCAGCCATAACACACGGGCCCTTCCGAGCCTTGCCATTATCGGGATGCACTCCCCATGGCCAATCGAGGCATTGCGTTGCCAATTCGGAAGGTTCGTGGCCCTCGTGGGTGTGCGCACCGCAACATAACCCACTTAATGGCGCTCCGTAGGGCGCTCGGCACGTCTTGGTGGTTTCCCCCTTGCACCCACCGCGGTCGCGGCCCGCGGGCCTCGCGCTCGCGGTGTGCCGCCCGTGCTTGCGGTTCGTTCCATAGGACTAATCAAGGCTCCTCGGGGGTTCCCCGCGCCCGCGGCTCCCGGTCCCGCGCCCTCGGCTCTCGTTGCCGGATTCGAACCCAATAGCGTGTTTCGAGGTAGTCAAGGCTGGTCTTTCGACGTCGTCTCGCTGATCCTGCCGTCAAACTTGAATGGGTAGGGAATCGCGTAACAGAGTCGGTTGGTACCAGTCTTTTGATGTCGGCTCTGGGCATGTAAGTTGATGTCATACTGCCCCCGCTCGACAGACCATCCCGCAACTCTTTCTGGGAGACCCGATTTTGACAGCAGAGATCGAAGCGGATGGTGTCGTAGTGTTGGTTCCGGGTGCGTAAATTGACGTCTTACGCCCCCGCTTGATGGACCGCCTGATGACTCTATCGAAGAGGTTCGACTTCGTCGGCAGAGATTGGAGCGGGTAAGTAGTTACCACAGGAGTCGGGCGCTCGACCACGTAAGCCTTGGAGTCCTTACTTCGTTGTGGGCACACCGTCATTCCGGGGGGCGCTTGGGACTCACAGGTTTGTACCCGATTTCGAGCCAATTGGAGCGAGTTTCCAACATTGGCTCCTGAAGACGAAAGGTAGTATGCTTTCTAAGCTTTCCAAGACATCTTGGATCGTCCCGATCGGACAACCGTAGCTCACGAACGAGCCTGCATAACAAAGCAGTGTGTTGCCGACACTAGAGCGAGACTGCTCTGTCTTAGGCTGCGAGTTCGGGCCGAATGGGGTGCGATTCGGGTCTGGACGTTAAGGGAAGATTTGTAGGTGACTTCTTCAGATTTCCAGAGATGCCAAGCCCGCGATTTTTCGACGTCTCCAGCTCCCAAACGAGGGGCTAGAAGCAGGCTTCCCTGTTCTGCGCGTTCTGCAGGACAGCAGCCTTCGGACGTCCTTTTGACCCTTTTCGAGAGAGTTTCTGGGGCTGTCATCTAAAGATGGCCTGAAGATCGCTCTTTCCTCTTTCCATTGATATATGGATCGTCCGATTCCGACACGCGTAGCTCCTGGACGACTGGTCGGAAGTTTGCCTCGCCATCCTGTTCGTGAAACAGGTTGCGGTCTCTTGCGGCGCGATTTCGACCCGGATACAGCGAGTCTCCAGTTCTGATGTGTGAACGAGAAACGTAGCATTCGGAGTCTACTCTCCAGCGCTTCTTGAATCATCTCGTTCCGACCACCGTGGAGCTCACACGGACTATTACAGCGTTGTAGGTTCCGCGTTGATCGTTGAGCGGCGATCAAGCTCTTCGACCCTATGCGCCCAATCTCTTCCCGTCATATTGCTCGTTGGTCCCGCGACATCCCTCAGCCCGACCGCCTCTCTCGTTCCGCGCGCACCGCTCTGGTGGGCTAGCGAGCTATCATGGTCATGCGAAGGCTCTTGGATGTGAAGGGACGAACGATCATGCTCACGATCTCTTGCTCCGGTGGGCTCCGAGCCTTCCCAAGATCCAACACTTGCTTCGTCATGCCCCTGCGTCGGACACCTCAATGGATTGGACCAACCGTTCGCCCGCACCGGGCTCTAGCGATCGATCGCGTCGTGAGGACCGATGGGCGCCGTCGCAAAGGATCGGACCGACCGCTCGCCCGCTACGGGCTCTAGCGATCGATCGTGTTGTGTGGACCAATGGGTGCCGCCGCCCCTACGTGATCCGGCTCCTTGTATTACGGCTCGATCGGTGGCGTAGAACGGACCAGGAGCCGGGTGAAGGCCTCGACTGGGCCGGAGGCGTACCGCGCGCTCGTCCGCAGCGCGGGGTCAAAGAACTCGATTTCTGGACTGCGCTGTTCGTGTCCAGTTTTGACTGACTTCGAGTAGGATTCTTGCTTCGACCTCTGAAGATAATTTGTAGCTTATCTCCTCCTCTTTCCAGCGATATGTGGATCGTCCAAATCCGACAAGCGTAGCTCCCGGAAAGTGAGTCGGAAGTGCGATTGGTAATCTTGTTAGTCTCCGACCCGCGGTCGCGGGTGATGGACCCGCGGTCGCGGCTTGCCCTAGAACAAAGGCTACGTTCTCTGGAGCGAAACCGCGCCCGCGGCTCTGCCCCAGACTGCGATTCTTCGCGAGCTCCTCCTCCCTCGCCGCCTTGCTTGCGTCTGCCACCGCGCTCGCGGTTATAGTGCAGCTCGCTCCTGGCGACGAGCGAAGACTTGTGCGGTGGGATCGGCTCCGATCCCGAGACCCTCTTCCGAACTTGCGCCGAATTCGTTACGCCGTGGGCCCGCGCTCGCGGGACCCTGGACCGCGCACCGCAGGTCCATGTGTCCGATCCCGAAACCCTCTTCCGAACTCGCGCCGAGTTCGTTACGACGTGGGCCCGCGCTTGCAGGGCCCTGGACCGTGCACCGCAGGTCCAATCATCCAATCGTTTAGGGTTTCGTCGACGGCGTGACCCAGCTCGGTTGGGGTAACGGATCAGACCGACCGCTCGCCCGCCCCGGGCTCTAGCGATCAGTTCCGTATGCTCATACGTACATCCCTTCGTTACGCACATGCGATTGTGATTAGAGTTGCCCCCAATCTAGGGTTTTCATTGGATCGAGAATCAACAATGATTTTTGATTAGAGCAACCTCTTGGATCGGCAATCCAAGGTCCGATCGCGATGTGGTCTATCATCCCGAGCGAATATCGGGTTCGACGCGCATTGGGATCCGTTCTCCGAGCGAATTTCGGAGTTGGCGTGTTTTGACCTCGACCCGCGGTCGCGGGTGGCGATCCACGGTCGCGGCTCTGGGGCTGCGGAAAGCGAATCGCGCGATTCGCGTGGCGCGATTGCCCCAGGGTTGTCTCGTCGGTTCGTCCGGTGGCTGTCTCGATCCGGGCTTGTGGACAAGCGATCCATAGCCTCCTCAAATCGGTTCTTGTAGGGTTTACGAAGGTCGAAAACCTGTTCGTTCCCCACGGACGGCGCCAAATGTTAGTACACAAAATATATCAGTGTACAGATTTTAATTCCTTCTTCAATGATCTTCAATGTTCTTCTTCTCTACCCGCCTCTCTTCCTTCAATGACCTGCAAAACAATGGACCAAGGGGCGAGCGACCCCCAATCCACCTCCGATGCTTAAGTCAGTAAGGGCAATGTTGATCAAAGGTGTCAGGCAAAGCGATGGCTTAGGACTTACCTTTCACATGGTATACATGTGTATTTATAGAGGAGAGGGACAGAGGGGGCGCGCGCCTAGGGTTAGGGCGATGCCTTGCTCCCTAAGTCAACCAAATATTCTATCCCAGGCGAGGATAAGATTCTCCTCCATAAATAATATCCTATCTAGAGTAACTACCCTAATAAAGGATAAAGCATAATAAATATGGATAGCAAAATAAATAAGATAGAGAAATAAATACTAACTAATTAATATGGAAATATGCCCGCCACGGTTTCCAGCTTGTTATACCCGGCCACTCTAGTCTACTTTTGATGTACGTACGCATATGCACGTAATTGAATGCAGGTGCTTGCAAGACCAATATATATTTTCAGTTAATCTTGAATGAAGTTGCAATTCAATTAAGAGACAGGTAATGATCATGAATTTTCTACAAACTAAACACCATTACTAGCTCGCTGGCTAGCCGTAGATCGAGTTTTAAAAGGAGGCCCAAAATGAAGGAAAACCTGATCATCGATCAGCAACAACATGCATACATATATATTATATATCAGCTAGTACGTCGATCACGCCACGCATGCGTTACGTTGCTCTTCAACTGGGCGGCACTAGCTATTTCAATTGGTAATTATCCATTGTGCGGATAACAATTAAGTACGTTTATAATCCATCTCCTCGACAACAGCTAAACAAACACCCCACATTCAAATCATTATTATGCATGGACTTTATACAGATTGATCTTAAATGGAATGGTCAAATTAAATTAGGTACCCGGGCAGCTAGCTAGTTAACGGTTTGGAAGGGCTGATAATGTTTGAGAGCCGTGACCAAGCCTTGGATGGAGCCGACGGCTGCCACCAACGACACCAGCAAGCAGGCGTAGCTGAGAACCTTGAGCCACACCCACCTGGTCGAGTACTTGGGAATCCTAGATTGTGCAATGTGCATCTCGATCGGAAAGTAGACCGTTAGTGGCCAAAAGGAGGCGGCTCCGATCAACCCCACGAAGTCGTTGAAGAAGGGGAATATCATGGCTACTACGCAAGTCAGGATGACGTAAGCCGTCCTCCAAACCAGGCGGAAGAGGTTGAGGTTGTACACGCCCACGCAGGGCACGTTGACCGGGAACTCCCCGGTTATGAACGTGCTGTCGGGCCACTTCTTGTTGCTCCATCCCTCCACGAACGCGAATAAGGGCTGACAAAACACCTATGTATGTACAGTACGTACGTTCAAATTAAGTACGTGGCAATCTCAATAGATACATATATATATATGTTATATGTATGTACAGAGATCGATCGAGAATTCGAGATGGTGCATATATATATGGGATTGGTCAATTGGTTGGTACGTACCTGATAGGCACCGATCAAGTGGATGGCAATGCAGACGTTGGCGAAGTCGATGAGCCAGAAGGGCTCGTAGAAGCCGAAGCCGGTGAGGAAATTGCCGGGGGCGTTGTTGCCGAACGCGGCATACCCCATGAGGCCGCAGAGCATGTAGAAGAAGGTGGTGGTTGATACTCCGACGAGGGATGCCCTCTTCATCGTCTTGTTCTCCGGTGGGCTCGATTTCAGTGTGTCCTAGGTAGGTAGGTACGTACGTACGTACATCACGCCTTGTTAGTTGTTAATCACATCATATCATATCATACTATCATATACGCCACCTAGCATCAAATTCTTAATAGTAAGAAAGCCCAATGGGCTCTAGGGCATGTATATCTTTGTCAAGGCCCGAATTGGTGGAGAGAATCCTTGTGGCCCATCCATCATATTGACAAATGAAAACCCACGTACATTACCAAACACCAACCAGTGGTAAACATGTATGGGCAGGTAATTGCGCATGGCTGGATAGACACAATACTGACGAGTCTAATTCCTCAATGCAATTCTTTTTTTTTTTTGTTGAGGGCACTGTCCATCAGAGTCGAACTGGTGACCTCTGGGTACTACCCTTGGAGGATTAACCGTTGGACTGAATGCCCGAAGGCTCAATGCAATTCTTTTTGTATGGACTCTAATTAAACATATTCACTCGAGTAAGACAGGCATGGGTTGAACAATAACGAGCTTGTTGATTGTTTGAAAAGTCATAACATGTGTCAACATCAATAATTCCATCAGTTTTTTGTCAGATTAATATTTCTTACTTGTGTGAGATTTTTCTTGCAGAAGAGAGGCATCCTGACACATTTCTCTGTCATTTTTTTTTCTAACTAATAGGAAAGAGAGAGAAGGGAAAAAAATGATTTAAGAAATGTTGTGTTCTATTCTCCATAGTGTGGATGCTCTTAGTGGCCGGTATTCCTAAATAATTAGCTACATGAATTGTTAGGTGATTAGCGTGTGATAAGCTACTACGTAGTACTGTATGTGGTAGCAAGTTATAGTTTGATTAATCAAGGGATTAGGTAAGACAAGATTTGTGGGCCTCTAAGCAATTGTTCTGGTCGTGCAAGAGTACGTATTATGGATTTATGGTAGTATTGGTATGGTTGGCGGACGTTTGTTGTGTGGGTGTGTATATTTTTAGGCTTTCTTTGGCGTTCATAGTTGGGTCGGAATGATACATTGAACTTAAAGGAAGGCGGTGGGTGGGCAATGGGCATCCAAACAAAATAACAAATGGAGCACCATTCAATTCTATGGGATGGACGCCGCAAATATCACATGTTACAACAACCGATATTCTGTGGTCCGAGCAAATCAAATTCCCTGGTCCAAGTATTATTTTTTCTTCTTATTGGAGTACTGGGGTATTATTTTGTGGAAAAGAAACAACATGGAAGCTTTTTATTCTTGACTTGGCTTGACTTGATTGAAAAGAGGGAGGCATTAGTTTTATCAGGCAATATCGCAATTGTTAATTAAAAAAAGGGGGTTCTGTTGCTAGCCTTGACTCTTGAGTCTGTTGACTGGCGGGACAGGCAGGAACTAATTACGCCTTCGCCATGGGCCATGCTTCAACGGTCTGAGGTCTCTCAATTAGGACACCACGTACCACAAGAGCATTCATAGTGGCTGACCGATTAAATTTTTTTTTATTTCCGTTAAATTATAAAACTATCCTCGTTTAATTTTAATTTTAATTTTTTCCCATGTTATTCGTTTTTCTCTTCCCTCAATAGTTAATACTACTTTATCCTTTTATTAATAATTGAAAAAATAGTATTTTAGTACAAATGGTTAGTCCTAAATTGGTCTTAATTAACTCGGCCCAAGCTTATCATAATCCTACAATAAATTATCCAGTACACCTTTTTCTTTGATACCAAAAGGCCAAAGTAGTTGATATGGAGGAATCTAAACCAAGAATTAAGTTCCCTCGTTTGTGTGAATACAACGTTTCTTGTTGTGTTCAGTTTAAAGGTTGAATTTTGTTCCGTTTTTGTTTCTTTCTTGTTGGAAAGTAGCACTAATTGATGATTCTCACAATATTTTAATTAATGGCAATCGGCAAGGAAGAGAAAAGGGTGTGCTTTTTCCAATACATCTTAAATTAAGAAGCATAAAAATTGAATTTAGGTGGTAAATTAATTGAATGCCGTCTCGGTTGAACGATTAATTAAGGGAAATTCCGTTTGGTGCCCCTGAGTTTTGGGCTTTTTCGGATGGTGCCCACAAAAAATAGTTATTCCGCCATATACCCCTGAGGTTTCGATTTAGTTCGCACCGTGCCCAATTTTGCTTTCTCCGTTATTCACCCGTCAAATGGTAATTTAGAAGAAAAAAAAATTCTAAAATTAAAACAAAAAACTCAATTAAAAAACAGTTTGCTTTCCTTCTCCTTCCCGAATTTCTTTCTGGCTTTGGCCCCTCTTCCTCTGTACAAGTCACATACATCCCACAAGTCACAGATCTGGACACCTCCGGTGACCTTTACTCCGGCGCCGACCCACGCTCGTCTCCCTTGTTCGACCTCCGCCTCCTCTCTCGCTCAACCGCCCTCGATCCTAGTTGGGCAACCCGACTCCGAACTGACCATGCTCCGAATCCGCAGACCCCGACGCCGGTGACCCGCACTCACTCAAGTCTCCGGCCACCGGTCCCCGATGACCCACTCTCACACCCCCGACCTCACTCTTGCTCGTCAACCCCCGACTCCCTTCTCACTCTCTCTCGAACTCGACTTCACCGCCCGCTCGCCGACATCCCGATTTAAGGTTTCGGCGACGAGCGACCGTCAAACCCGCCCCTGCTCGGTCGCCCTCTCTCTGCTTCCGGCGACGAGCCACCACCAAACCCGCCACGACTCCTCTGCTCCAGATCTGAACCCCCACGTCGGCGGCCCGACTCACCCTCGCTCGCCTTACTCTGGCCGGCGACCAAGCCCCGACTCACCTTACTCTGGCCCAACACCTCGCCCCGCTCCGAACCACGCCACAGACACGACTTGGCTTTCCTTTATTTTTCCCTTTTAAATTTTAATTTCTTTTTTCTTTAATAATGGGTTGACTGAAAAGTTTGAAAATTTTTAGTTTTGGGAATTTTGGGCACGGTACGAACTAAAACGAAACCTCAGGGGTATATGGCGGAATAACTTTTTTTTGTGAATACCATCCGAAAAAGCCCAAAACTCAAGGGCACCATCCGGAATTTCCCATTAATTAATTTGGAGCTACAAACTTAAGTATGGGGAGGAATTGTAGAGGTCAGCGTGTCATTTCCCATGCGTCCAGTCCGAGTCTCTCTACACGGATTTTGGTTGGACAGGGAATGGTTGGTTTGTGTAAAGATAGATGGTTAATTTGTACTACTCGTATAAAATTCTACCGATCGACTGTAAACTGGTTTAAACAAAGATACGATAATATTTACTACGTGTAATTATCTATGTATATATTGTGGGATAGAATTTTTTGGGTACGTAAGGTGTATAAAATAATGGTACCACATCCACATATGTATATATATATTGTTTTAAGATAGATAGGATGACTACAATATGTATATTATACTCTCCGTCTAGAAAAATCTTATTGGTTTATGAAGAGATATGTATAGGGATTGAGCATGATTATACTAGTTGTTAAGACACATATCATGTAGGCTGTGTAGGGAAGAATTATATTATTGAAATCGTATCCTCGACCAAAAAAAATATTATTGAAATCGTATATACTGTATATATAGAGAGAGAGGATTGAATTGATCGAAGGTAGACGAAATTGAATAAGCGGGGACCGCTTAGGTTTAGATGTAGAGATAAAGACGAGAAGACATGAAAATAAGAATTAAGTTGACCGTAGACGACAAGGGTCTTCTTATATGAAAATGGATGGAGTTATAGTACATACAAATATTGGAATGGGCCTCTAGGTCTACAAGAGGGAACATTGATTTAAGTACGTGATTGATTGTATTCATTTTTTTGCGCATTGATTGATTGATTGTATTCTACAAAGAGGGAAGGCACACATTTCAATCACATGCACCTCAAGTTTGATTTTTCCATAGTATTATCTCAATCCCAATCTCCTACATATGTAGTTATATACATACATGTCGTGTCATGTCTATTAATTATATAGTTTTAGTTGGAGTATGATTGAATATTTAGATATACATATTCCTACTACTTACCATATACTGTAATTAATAAAATGTCATGCGGGTTAATTGTATAGATGGAACTGGAATTGAAAAGAGAAGAAAGGAAAGAAACCTGGATTTCGATGAGAACGGTGGAGTAGGCATAGGCGAAAGCAATGTCCCCGATGGCTTGGAAGCTCCTCCATACCTTCTCCACTCCGGACACGTCCACCCCCACCTCCACCCCCGTTATGCTTGTCCGCGCGTGGACCCCACCTCCTATTTATTTTATTTTATTATTACTTATAATTATAATTATCATATACAAGTATATACATACATATATATATATATATATATTCAGCAAATAATTAACTAATTAAGAAAAAGTATATTTTTTATAAATACATTGATCAAATAAATTAAAGTACCTGCGACTTTGGCGACAGAGAGGCCGAGGCCAATGGAGGAGTAGGCGAAGGACATAACGGCAGCGACGATGGAGAGCCAAGAGAGCTTGTCAAAGTTTGGGATTTGGCTCAGCAGGATTTGGATGCATCCGAATATGATCATGAATGGGTTGTTCGATGTCTGGCATTTTACATGGTGCCCCAGCTTGTGGAAGCAGTCTGACCGTTTTATGGCCCTGTCCATTCAACATTAAGTACTACGTTCAATTCCCCCTCAGCATTGATTAAACAATGCGCTCAGGCACACTACACGCGCACGCACACACACCCGCACAACTTGTCAAATACTAGCTCCGCTCCACCCACTAAATATTTTAATATACCAACAACGCTAGCCTACCACAGTACTAAGAATTCAGCGATGCATCATGCATGCATGTGTACATGAGCATGTTTACATGCACCCTGTCAATACACATATTTGTACACGCACCGGGTCCGGGTGCAACAAATTGAATGCAATGCGTGTACCTAAGATATACATATACTGATACACATACATATCTATATATATATATATTGATGAATTTACTTACACCATGCTGATGGATGAAGTAATTGTGTACCCAATTGTAATCCCCACCAAGTTACCATACTGAGCAATTCCACACAGCTGGAACTTCCTCCCTCCTGCACAAATTTAAGTAAAGATTAAAACCTACCAGAACTAGACGGTTACGTATCAGTACACACCCACACATATACATAGTATATAGTATAAAAATCACTAAAAAACAAACCACAACGCCACATGCATCTCCCTCACACATTGGCTCTCAAATTCAAATCAAGCCGTCCCTTTTTGACCAACTACAGTAATCAACACAGAAACTCGTACTATCTTTTCGGTTTCTAGTTCCACATCGTTATTTGTATTGGTAGTACTAGATCGATATTTGTATACTAGACGTCTTTTTGGTGGTACAGTATACATAAATAATAGAGTACTCTCTACCTAATTTTTTAAATTATTTTAAAAAAAGCTAGAGAATATAAATCAGATCTTGGAATAGATAATTGAACTCGGCGCGTATGCATAATTTAACTTGTGGAGTAGTAATCAGTAGATGGCCATTAATTAATTGCTTAGAAGATACACACTAATCTCATTAACTCTCTAGCATCATAATACATAGCACTTTTTGGTTGAATTGGATGAGGATTGAGCGGAAATTAAATTCATGACGTACCCAAGTAGGCGCGGACGACTTGGGAGTAGGTGTAGTTGCGCTTGCCGGTGACGGGGTGAGGGGCTCGGTAGCAGTCGGCGAGCAGGGTGGAGGTGAAGTAGGTGATCAGGGAGAAGGCCAGCAGCACCGCGGGCCCCACAACCCACCCCAGCTGCGCTATCGCCCACGCCAGCGACAGCACCCCCGACCCTATCACCGCCGTTATTATGTGTGCGCTCGCCGTTATCACCGTCCCTTCCATATATATATTCCAACACACACGTACACATATACATAGATTAGATCAATCCGGCCATTCTTAATTGTCCAATTCATCAATCCATGATTTAACTAAATCTACGTACGTACGTACCGGTTCGTGTCTCGCGACCGTCATCGTCCAGGTCGACCTCCTTGCTGTGGCCCCCCACCTTCCCTTGTTCCATGTACATGGCGTTCCCGGCGCCCTCCATCTCTCTCGCCATTTCGGTTCACTACCTATTGATCTGTATTTGTGGGTGTGTGTGGGTGGGTGGGCGTGCTTGATGTGTGTGTGTTTTTGGGCAAGATATGAGGCACGGGAGGAGCGTATATATAAAGCACACCATACTCTCAAGTTTTTCTTTTGGGCCAAAATAGATGTGGGAAATTTGCATTTAACCACTCCTTATTTTACACTTGTTGCATTTAATTATCATTTATATTTTTTTCTACACTTAATCACCCCTTATATCTAACTAGTTGCATTTAACCACCCATTTGACAAAAATGGTATTCTCTCAAAAATAAATGACATTTTTTCCCTTAGTTTTAAATTTTGTTTTATAAAAATAAAAGAATTATTAAGCTCATATAGTATCTACCAACTGAAAAAATTAGTTTCGGATCCTAAAACTACTCTAAAGTTGTATAGTTGGTTCTCGAATTGTATCTCCCAACTAAAAAAATAGTTTCAAATCCTAATGTTGGGACGCTATCAAGAACGCTTGCGTACTTGTTAGTGTTCCACACAACCGTCCCTTAGTTTTGATATGACAAGCTCACTTTGATTCTAATAAAGTTGTCCAAGTGTTCAGGAACGCCAGTAATCAAAAGGACAACAAGTGTGTATGGGCGTCCCATAAGCTCAGGGACGCTAGCTAACAGGAAGTAAGGACCAGCTAGAGACTACTTGAGCAAGGACGGAGTCCCAAGCAAGTAGGAACGCACGAAAGGAGTCCTTACTCACTAGCCGACAGGATGACATCACTCGACAATGTTTGATCATCCAAGGACACGTGGAGACCGATCCTGTAGCGGAGTCCAACACTACGTGGCGGACGATCCTGTTGCCACGTCCACGAAGGGCATGATCGTCCCAGAGAAATGACGCCCTTCCCCAAGTCCTATAAATAGCCCCAAGGCATTTATTGTGACGCCAACGCTTTCAGGAATATTCAGAGAGAATCAGAGAGAAAGCGACTCACTCAAGAACACGAAGAACTAACTCAAGAACTCAAGAACAGTACTAGAACTTGTGTTAGATCGAGTGAGACTTGTAACCAAATCACAAAACTGTTGGTAAGAGAAAATCCAAAAGGAGAGAAAGAGAGTTCTGCGAAATACTGCAGAACGTAGGAATAGAGTCCTTTGATAGATTGAACTCGCTTAAGTTGTAGGCTTAGAGGAGTCCTTTACTAGTGGACTTAGGGAAAAGCTAAGTGCCAGAGAACTGTAAAGACTCGCCAGTACAACTGTAAGGACGTTCAATATAAAGGAAAGAACTATTCAAAAATCCTCCAAGGAGGTAGAGGTTTACACTCAAGGACTACTTGGTCTTGAGTGGTTCCTCTATAATTCACTGCGTTCATTACTTACCTGTTTAGTACTTAATTTCCGCTGCATTACTCAAGGACGCCCTTACTACTCGTAGGGACGCCTAACCTAAGGACGCCTTTACCAAAGTAAAGGACGTCCCTCAGTACTAACGATCCAACAATTGGTATCAGAGCAGGCGCTCTAGATTCTTACTGAGTTGCAGGTAAAGATGGACATGGAACTGATTGGAATCTCTTTTGTGAAGCCTCCGCGCCTGACGGACGGCAACTTCAATCGCTGGAAGACAAGGTTCGCGAATTTCTGCAGAGGTCAAAATTATCAATGCTGGAAGGTCATTATGACAGGAGATCTCAAGGTGCCCGCTGACAAAGCTGATAAGGAGGACGAGTGGGGTCCTGAGGAGTTCAAATTGATGGAAACCAACGCAAAAGCCATGTGTTTCCTTCAAGCATCCCTATGTGAAAGGGACGCCACTCGAGTTGGTAACTTGCCAACGGCTAAACAACAGTGGGACGCCCTGGAGAAGTTTCATGTAGGAACAGCTGAAATGAAGGAGGATGTCCAGCTGAAAATCAAGAAGGAGTTCTATGCTTTTAGTATGCTGCCAAATGAGTCGGTGAACGACTACTCATATCGTTTTGAGGCCCTTGTCACCAAGATGAGGAACTTTGGCATCCCAGAAACAGAAATCTCCATGAGGAATAGAGTTCAAGTGGTCATTGATGGTTTGACCGGAGTCTGGAACTTTGACAGGACAACGTTCAAAGAAAATACAGCCAACAAAACTCTAGATATGGAAGAAATCTATGGGAAGCTCAGGCAGTACGAGGAAAGAAGAATTTCTGATATGGCTCAGCTTGGACAGAATCCTCAAACTGATCTTGCTTTGGCGTCCACAACACCAGAGTACGCTGAGTACCTTCGGCGTCAACAGGAAATCGCTGTAATGGTGGAAGCCAACAAAGCTGAGAACCGCGAGAAGATGCGCGTTCAAGCCTTAAAGGAAAGAGAAAGCAAGTCTAAAGAACAGCTGGATGCAGAAGAAGAAGTTGCTCTCTTTAACAAAGTTCTCCGTGTTTTTGGCAAAAGGAATAAACATGTCAATAAACACAAGATGCCCAAGAAGGAAAGCCGCAAGTACTCTGAGGCAGAAATGAAGGAACTCACATGTTACAAGTGTAACAGGAAAGGGCACTTTGCTAAGAAGTGTACATCAAGAATGTCTGCTAAAGAGATGAAGACGAAAGCTCTCATTGGAGCGTTCGCCTCTGCATGGGACAATGGGAGTTCTTCCTCTGATGATGATGATAATGAAGAACCCGATGAACAAGCATACATAGCCCTTGAGGACGCATCTGGTGGTGAGCAAGTAGCTTTCATGGCTATGGAGGACGACACAGTTGTTGAACAGAACGCTTCGAAATCTGAAAATGAGGTAACCCGTGAGTCTATGATGAGTTCATTAGAAAATTGTTCTAAATCCAAGCTCATTAAACTTATTGGAAGAATCATGGAAGAAAGTGTTGTCATGTAACATAGAATGGATGAACTTGAACTTGAAAATGAAAATATAGTGGTTGAATGTGAAAACTGTAGTTCCATGACTATTCAACTAGAGTTCTCTTGTGAAGAAACTAAGTCCCTAAAAACTGAAATCATGTGTCTCAAACTTGAGAACGCTAAGCTTAGGGAAGAAGTTAAAGTAATGGGTAAAAGTCCCATAGTTGAAGAAGTGAGACCTATGGTCTTCGTCCCAGCTAAGAGAGGTCTAGGTTATGAATCTAACACTAAGAACTCCCTTCCTAGTAATTTTGAGGCAAGTAAAATTTCTGAACTTGAACTTGAACGGGAGAAAACCAAAAATCTTCTTGAAAGAATTAGAGTTCTAGAGAGTGGAGAATTAGGAAAGGAAGACTACTACACTAACTCCACCAGTCATAAAATTTACAAGAAGATTGCTAAAGGGGACGGTTCAAAAGTTTGTGATCCTCAAAAGATGAAAGAAAACAAGATTCAGCGTCCCAATAAGAAGTACTACCTTGGTACTTACTATAGGACGTGTTGGTACTGTGGACAAGGGGATCACTTCAAATATGATTGCTTAAAACTCAAAGAAGATGTTGAAAATGGAAAAGCTGCTAGGACTAACAACGAAAAAGCTAAGTCTGTTCCTAAGGCTAATCCTAGGTGTTCTAGACGCTCTAGGAACTCTTTCCGCAAGCATGCTATTTCAAATGATGTGAATATTTATGACTACATGTCAGAACCAGAGTTCTATTATTGTAACGAACCAGGTAAGGAACACCTTGCCTGGGTCGCCAAACACTAACGTTCTTATGGCAGGTGGAAGTGAGGGGACGCCCATGGATCATTGATAGTGGCGCCTCAAATCATATGACAGGAAGCCGGATCCATCTCACTTCTACCAAAGTAGTGCCACGGGAGGAACTGTCTTGTTTGGCAACAAGGGCAAAGGAAAGATCAAAGGAACGGGAACTGCTATTCTCAACCCGTCCATCAAAGCAACAAATGTCAGCCTTGTTGAAGGACTTGGTTTCAATCTCCTTAGCGTCTCCCAGATGTGTGATCAAGGTGAAAATCTAGTCACTTTCGACTCAAAGGAGTGCCTCGTCATCAACAAGAAATCAAACAAAGTCGTTCTCAAAGGAGTACGCCAGAACAATGTCTACATCTTTAACCAGGAGTTCAAGCCTAAATCAGAGTTGTGTCTATCTGCTTCAAAGGAGGACGCTGATCTATGGCATCGCCGACTTGGCCATGCTGGACCAAGCACAATCCTTAAGCTACACCAGCGAAATCTTGTGAAAGGACTTCCCCGAATTGATCCTGAGAAAGTTGAACAGTGTGAAGCTTGCATCAAAGGGAAGCAAACAAGAACGTCTTTCAAATCCAAGAACGAAGTAAGTACAAAGAAGCCTTTGGAACTGCTCCATATGGATCTTTGCGGACCAATGAAGACGTTGAGCTACGGTGGAAAGAGGTACATTTACGTTCTTGTAGATGATTTTTCTCGATTCACTTGGGTTCTTTTTTTGGTGTCCAAACCAGATTGTTTCAATGCGTTCAAAGTATTCATCAAACAAGTGAAAGTTGCTCTTGAGACGCCTCTCAAAGCCATAAGATCAGACCATGGAACGGAGTTTCAAAATTCAGAGTTCCTGGCCTACTGTGATCAACATGGAGTCTCTCACAATTTCTCAGCTCCAAGAACGCCTCAACAAAATGGAGTTGTGGAAAGAAAGAATAGGACGCTAGAGGATATGGCAAGAACTATGCTCTTAGCAAATAGCGTTCCCAAGTACTTCTGGGCGGAAGCTGTTGCTACAGCATGTTACATCATCAACCGTGCCATGATCCGTCCTTTGCTAAAGAAGACGTCCTATGAGTTGTTGAATGGAAAGAAGCCTCGCATTGACTATCTCAGAGTCTTTGATTGCAAATGTTTCGTTCACAACAATGATAAAGAAAAACTTGGAAAGTTTGATGCAAGGAGTGATGAAGCCATATTCCTTGGGTACTCTCTTACTAGCAAAGCATATAGAGTCTTCAACAAAAGGACTCTAAAGCTTGAGGAGAGTATTCATGTTGTGTTCAAGGAACGTTCTTCTCACAAAGAAAAGCCAAGTAAGAAAGAACGCTCCTCTTTACAACAACAGGACGACTCTGAAGATGAAGCTGAAGATTGGACCTCAAGAAAATACTATGTCTCTAAGGACGCGTCTCCAAATCCTGAAGAAGTCTCAGTGGACGCTCCCAGTGTTGTTCAAGGAGTTCCATCTCGTAGTGAATCCCCAGTTCAACAAGATGTAGCTGAATCAAGTCAACAAGGCGAACAACGTCAAGGTGTGGACGCTCTCTCTGAGGGGGAACACATTGAGGACGATGCTCAAAGTGATAGTGATGATTCAGATGGCGACATTGATCCAAGATTTGCTCATTTGTTTCAAAGGGAGTCCCGCTTCTCTAGGGACCACCCAACTTCTCAAATTGTCTCAGATCCTTCTCAAGGCGTTCAAACAAGGTCAGCTGCAAGCAAGTCCCAGAGTGCAAATTTGACTTTCTGTGCATTCAATGCCTTTGTCTCTATGGTGGAGCCAAAGAATATCAAAGAAGCACTCCAGGACGCTGACTGGATTCAAGCAATGCAAGAAGAACTCAATCAGTTTGAAAGGAACAAAGTTTGGACTCTCGTCCCACGTCCCAAAGGCAAAAATATCATAGGGACGCGATGGGTGTTCAGAAATAAGCTTGATGAGAGTGGACGTGTGTCAAGAAACAAGGCAAGACTGGTGGCTCAAGGATTCAAGCAAGAGGAAGGCATAGACTATGATGAGACCTTTGCTCCTGTTGCTAGAATTGAAGCCGTTCGTCTTCTTATTGCCTTCGCCGCTCACAAAGGATTCAAGTTATTTCAGATGGACGTCAAGACTGCCTTTCTCAATGGAAAGCTAAAGGAGGAAGTGTATGTTGCTCAGCCGCCTGGCTTTGAGGACGCCTCTCACCCAGATCATGTGTACTACTTGGACAAAGCGCTCTATGGACTCAAGCAAGCCCCTCGTGCGTGGTACGACAGGTTTGCGTCCTTTCTTTTGTCTCATGGGTACACTAGAGGTTCAATTGATAAAACTTTGTTCATAAAGAAAGTTCACAAGGACATTTTGATTGCCCAAGTCTATGTTGATGATATAGTCTTTGGTAGTACTAACATAAAGCTTGTAGATGAGTTCAAGTCCTTAATGAGTAGTGAGTTTGAGATGTCCCTCATTGGAGAACTCAATTTCTTCTTGGGACTTCAAATCAATCAACTCAAGGAAGGAACGCGCATTCACCAACAAAAATATGTCCGTGAAATGCTTGAGAAGTACGGGATGAACACGTCCAAACCTGTTGCAACCCCATGTTCTCCAAACTCGCGTCTTTACGCAGATGAACAGGGAAAGGACGTTGATCAAAAACTTTATAGAGGGATGATTGGTTCTTTGCTCTACTTGACCGCAAGCCGTCCCGACATTATGTTTGCCGTTTGCTTGTGTGCACGCTTCCAGGCAAATCCAAAGGAGTCCCACATGCAAGAAGTCAAGAGGATCTTTCGCTACCTCAAAGGACGCGACGATCTTTGCCTTTGGTACCCCAGGAAGACGTCCTTCAAGCTTGTTGGCTACTCGGACGCAGATTATGCTGGTCACGTAATTGATCGGAAAAGCACTTCAGGAATGGCGCAGTTCCTTGGTTCATGCTTAGTCTCTTGGGGATCTAAGAAACAGAACTCTGTGGCGCTCTCAACTGCGGAAGCCGAGTACGTTGCTGCTGCTTCGTGCTGTTCACAAGTTATCTGGATCAAATATCAACTAGAGGACTACGGTATCAATCTTGAAACTATTCCCATTCGTTGTGATAACACAAGTGCTATTGAAATTTCTAAGAATCCTGTTTTTCATTCACGCACAAAGCATATTCATATAAGGCATCATTTCTTGCGTGATAATGTTGAACTAGGACTCATTAGTATGGAGCATGTAAGAACTGAAGACCAAATAGCTGATATTTTCACTAAGGCGCTTGATAGACGTCCCTTTGAGCATCTCAGGTTGCTCTTGGGGATGATAACTTTTAAGTAGCAAGTCCCGTTCTACTATTTCCTCAATGATTGGCTATGTTTTGTAGATTCTAAGTGTTTAAGGACTGTTATGCATTGAATTCATATTTGCAAGAACGCTAGTCTAAAACTTCATGTGTTTGCTACTTTGGAACGCCATTCAAATTTTCTCTATTTTGTCTTGAAAAGAGTATCCCTGATCACCCAACCCTCATTATAAGCCGAAATAATGGGAACTCTAAGCTTACCCTAGCCGAGAACTCCGCAAAAGCGTCCTATGAGCTTCATATTTTCTTTTACGGGACGTACTTGCGTTGTTCTCAACTGGTTTGAAAGGTAAACAAGAACGGTAAGTTGTTTGTTGGTTTGCTTGAAGAAGTTTGCTTGAAGAGGTAAAATTTTGCTAAGTATAAGAGGACGCTCAGTGTTTGTTAGTAAGAACGCCAGTTCAGTTGTTGAAGAGCAGTTGAAGAGTCAGAATTTTGAACTTTTGAAAGTGTGAACAGTGACCGTTGCTTTTGCTCAAATCTTAAGGGGGAAGTTTTGCCACGCGTCGCACAGTAAAACAGTGTTAATTACCATTTGTGCCACCGCTTCCTCTATATAAGGCCAGAACAGTCGCAATCAAATTTATTACGCTCAGGGACGCTAGCTAATAGGAAGTAAGGACCAGCTAGAGACTACTTGAGCAAGGACGGAGTCCCAAGCAAGTAGGAACGCACGAAAGGAGTCCTTACTCACTAGCCGACAGGATGACATCACTCGACAATGTTTGATCATCCAAGGACACGTGGAGACCGATCCTGTAGCGGAGTCCAACACTACGTGGCGGACGATCCTGTTGCCACGTCCACGAAGGGCATGATCGTCCCAGAGAAATGACGCCCTTCCCCAAGTCCTATAAATAGCCCCAAGGCATTTATTGTGACGCCAACGCTTTCAGGAATATTCAGAGAGAATCAGAGAGAAAGCGACTCACTCAAGAACACGAAGAACTAACTCAAGAACTCAAGAACAGTACTAGAACTTGTGTTAGATCGAGTGAGACTTGTAACCAAATCACAAAACTGTTGGTAAGAGAAAATCCAAAAGGAGAGAAAGAGAGTTCTGCGAAGTACTGCAGAACGTAGGAATAGAGTCCTTTGATAGATTGAACTCGCTTAAGTTGTAGGCTTAGAGGAGTCCTTTACTAGTGGACTTAGGGAAAAGCTAAGTGCCAGAGAACTGTAAAGACTCGCCAGTACAACTGTAAGGACGTTCAATATAAAGGAAAGAACTATTCAAAAATCCTCCAAGGAGGTAGAGGTTTACACTCAAGGACTACTTGGTCTTGAGTGGTTCCTCTATAATTCACTGCGTTCGTTACTTACCTGTTTAGTACTTAATTTCCGCTGCATTACTCAAGGACGCCCTTACTCCTCGTAGGGACGCCTAACCTAAGGACGCCTTTACCAAAGTAAAGGACGTCCCTCAGTACTAACGATCCAACACCTAACACTCGTCTAATGTTGTATAGTTTTTTGTGTTGAGACCCGATCCGAAATCAAATGGTCAAAAGAGACTCGACTCAGTCATTTATTGGATAAAACTTGAAACCCAAAATTTGACAGGTCTACCCGAAACACTATTTTGTAAAAAAAGTATATCATTTGTAAGTGAATAGTTTAAATACTTTATTATTAAGATGGATACAAAAATAATATTATTTATTTTATTATAATAATTAAAAAAAATTAATTCTATTAATAGTTTGGTCAATCCAAATTCATACGAACCCGAACTGAACCAACCCGAACATGTAATAGAGGGAGTCCCTAATATTTTCATATAAACAATGGGTGGTTAATTGCAACTATTTGTAACTAAGGGGTGGTTAAGTGCATGAAAAAATATAAAGGGTGGTTAAATATAACAATTTGTAAATAGGGGGTGGTTAAATGCAAAAATAAATATAAGAGGTGGTTAAATGCAATAAGTGTGAAATTAGGGGTGGTTAAATGCAATTTTCCCAATAGATTACTACTACTACTGATGACAAAAAAAATAAAAATAAAAAAATAGATTACTACTGCTACCATTCGACCCCACAAAAAATTTACTACAGTTGTTAGCAACCAATGGGCCCCGCCTTCCCAAATTATTTAAACAATAACAAGGTCTCCTCAAAATTTGACCCCATTCTATACATTTACCCGATCTGATCGTATACAAAAATTAATCCCTCGATGAGTGGACCGCCGGCCGTTGTGGTTGGTGGCCCGCATGGAGACCCCGGTGACGAGAATATGATGGTCGAGGCTGCTGATGGGTCGGCCGTGCTGCCTCCCGCTGTCGTTGCTGCTAACTAGACCTGATCAACTTCGGGCTAGCCCGTCCAGCCCGGCCCGCCCGGCCCGCAAGAAAACGGGTTTGGACATAGGTGTTGGCCCGTATGGCCCGGCCCGGCCCGCTAAAAATTAGGGCCGGGCTTGGACAATGTAAAAAGCCCGCGGGCTTGGCCCGGCCCGGCCCGAATATTTATACTATTTTAATGATATAATAAATATTAACAACAATATCAACGTATTATTACATATTTTCTACATATTATATACCAAACCGTAATTGTATTTGTATCTCACATTTACTAGTATCGTCAATGTACTCATCTTACTTTTCTCTATCTAATTCTACTTGGATTGATTTGTGATTAGTTGTCAAATGTCAACTTGACTTTTAGACGTTGTAAAGTTGTTTAGATACTCTTTATATTCATTTGTTGCCTTAATAATCTCGGTTTTCTATGTTAAGAATGAGTTAGTTACAAAATTAGTACATGTTTAAAATTTTTTGACCATTTAAAATTAAATTTAATCATCGGATTTATGGGCCCGATTGGCCCGTGAAAAGTCCGGCCCGCATTTATGGGCCCGATTGGCCCGTGAAAAGCCTGGCCCGCATTTATGGGCGGGCACGGACAAAAATATAGGCCCGAATGTTCGGGCCGGGCCAAGCCCGGCCCGTTGATGTGGACAAAATTTTGTTTTTGGCCCGGCCCGAACCCGGCCCGAGCCCGAAGTTGAACAGGTCTACTGCTAACCCTGCTGCTGAGCCATGGAAGAAAGTATTGAATGCTGATGGTTAGTTGAGAGAATTGCATTGAAAGAAGACTTTGTTAAAGAGCGAATGATTATGACCTTCCCGGATGGTGAAGAGGGTGATCCCGTCTTTTGTATCAACCCGAAGATGTATAAAACCCTAGCCTCGGCGTGGGAGTCTTCCCTTGTGATCAAGCCTTTAGGAACTCAAGTCCAGCACCCAATTATAGACAGAAAGTTGCGTGACCTATGGAAACCGGTGGGACGGTTTTCTGTTGCGGATCTCCCTAATGGTTATTATGTGGCTCGGTTTTCGGTGGAGGAGGATTACATTAGGGCCTTGATGGGAGGTCCTTGGATGATTTTTGGCAATTACCTTATCATTCGTCCATGGAGTCCGGAGTTTGATCCTTTCACTAACGTGATCAATACGACTCCCGCTTGGATTCGGATATCGGGGCTCCCCATGGTTCTTTACGAAGAAACCACGTTGCTTCAACTGGCTGCTGGTGTTGGTAGACCTCTCAAGGTCGACAAGCGTACCATATTCTCTAATCGGTGTAGGTATGCACGAGTGTGTGTCGAGGTGAACATCACACGACCCTTGAAGGGGACTATCACTGTTGATGACCGTCGGCTACATGTTGAATATGAGGGCTTGCATATCATCTGTGTGAAGTGCGGAAAGTACGGGCATCAGGAGTCCCACTGCCCTATCGTGTTCAAGGCGGGTGAGCCGCCTGCTGCTCCCGCTGCTGAGACTGTGCCGCCTAAGCCCACACCACCGACCCCTCCGGTTGGCAGTGATGCTAGATATGGTCCTTGGACTGTGGTTCAGCGACGTCGTCGCGCAAAAGCTCCTTCTCGCAATTCGGAAGAAGTGCCCAAGAAGGATACTCCTAAGGGTGCGAACAAGGCCGACGCTAGCTCTGGTAAGGCCCAGGGTGTTGGTCCTGCCGGAAAGCAGAAAAATCAATTTCCAGCGGCTTCTTCGGCTGGAACCTCCGGTACCTTGCCCTCCAAGAAACCTCTTGATAAGGGCAAAGCCGTGTTGATTGAGGGCTCGGGCAATGGGCCTGCTGCCCCCAGGCCCGCCCCGCTGGGCTGACCATTGGTCAGGGCAAAGTGAACCGCAAACCTCCCAAGAAGCCAAGCAATGTGAGTGTTCCTGCGGGGTTTTCTTCGGTGGTCCCGTATGCTGGGAAACGGGCAAGAGTGGAGGAGCAGACTTCCCTTGATTTCTCTGATGTTAACTTCCCACCACTCCCGATGATTGAAGATGGTGGCGGAGTGGCCACTGATCCGCCTCCGGAGTCTACTAATCTCCCAGGTAACACTCCGACTCCTAACAACTCTCATGCAATTCCTACCGGGTCCAAGCAGCCCGTTACTTCCCCCGGTTGTTAATGAATTGTCTTCTTTGGAATTGTTTTGGAGCCGGGAAACCGGGTTTTCGTAGGGCCGTCAAGTATATGGCTCGACGATATAAGGTGGATATTCTTGCAATTTTTGAGCCGCGGATTTCAGGCACTCGTGCTCAGGAAGTTTGTGGCAGGCTTCGATTTTCTGAGTCCATTCGTATTGATGCGGATGGTCGTTCTGGTGGTATTTGGCTCCTTTGGAACAAAGAGGTGTTGAATCTTTCTATTGTTAAGGCTGCTCGAGACTTTATTCATGCTATTTTTCTCAAGGACGGGGTCAGCAATCACTTAGTTGTTACGTACGCTCCTCCATCTAATGGACGTCGTAAAGATTACTGGAGGGACTTGCTGGCTGAGATCGAGAACATTTCGGATCCCTTATTCGTTGGTGGGGATTTTACCTGTATCTTGCACTCGTTTGAACGTCAAGGTGGGTCAGGCTCGCTCTCGGAGGATACTGATCGCTATCATGAGTTTGTAGATAATGCTGGTTTAATTGACATGGGCAGCCATACACCTGGTTCCGTGGGGATTCGCCTCGCACTTATGTCGCTAAACGGCTTGATCGCGTTTTTGTTAATCCGGCGGCTAGGACGCTTTGGCTGAATGCGTATGTTCGTCATCTACCCAGATTTGCGTCGGATCATGTTCCTTTGCTCATGTCTTTGGAGCCCTCAGCTGTGTTCGATCGGTCTCGTCGTGCCTTTCGTTTCGAAGCAGCGTGGTTTACCCATGTGGGTTTCCTGGATTTTGTAAAGAGCTCTTGGCGTTTTGATATCCCGGCCCCTCAAGCTTTGGCTGATCTTAAGCTGAAGTTATTGGACTGGAATTCGAAGGAGTTTGGTCACATTGGCCGAAGGAAAGAGGATCTTATGAATCAGCTGGCCTCGGTCCAAGCTGCGCTCGCTGCTCAGGCTTCGGATCACTTCTAGCTGTTGAAACTAAGCTTAATGTTGAGCTTGAAAAAGTGCTGGAGCAGGAAGAGATTTTATGGCTGCAGAAATCCCGGGTCCAATGGCTTCAAGCTGGTGATCGGAATACTAAATTTTTTCATCTTGCTACTGTCATTCGCAGGAAAAGGAATAAGGTCGAGGCTTTGTGTGATGATGGCGGTAATTGGATTGTGGGACGGCCTCTGCTCGAAAGACATGCGGTGAGCTTTTTTTCGAGCCTCTTCAGCTTGTCTCCGTCTGATTGTAATGGCTCTTGCTTGCCGCATGGGGCGTTTCCAATTATCGAGGGTTCGTTGTGGGTGGAGCTGCAAAAACCTTTCTCGGACTCGGAAATCTTTGCTGCGGTCAAGGCTATGGGTGCTCTTAAAGCGCCGGGTGTTGATGGGTTTCAAGCGGCGTTTTATCAGCGATGTTGGGCGACGGTTGGTCCATCAGTCTTAGAGGTCGTTCGCTCTTTCTTTACGACTTCAAGACTGCCTCCGGGGCTTAATGACACCATTATTACTATTATTGCGAAGGTTGATGAGCCTCAACGCATTACTCAGTTTCGGCCTATCAGTTTGTGCAATGTCTTGTATAAGATTATTACTAAAGTCCTTGTCAGCAGGATGCAGTTTGTTCTCCCCCACCTTATTAGCCCTGCGCAGGGGGGCTTTATTCCGGGAAGGTCGATCTCGGACAATATTGTTGTGGTTCAAGAGGTTGTCAATTCTATGAAGTTGAAATCTGGCAGGAAGGGATGGATGCTTTTGAAGTTGGACTTGGAGAAGGCTTATGATAGAGTTCGTTGGGATTTTGTCGTTGATTCTCTTGTTGATGCAGGTTTCCCGAACTCGTGGTGTGAATGGATTAGTGAGTGTATCCGTTCGTCCTCTTTCCGTCTTAATTGGAATGGTGAGCTTACTGATTCGTTTCTTGCCGCTCGTGGTGTCAGGCAGGGCGATCCGATCTCTCCTTACCTCTTTGTTCTTTGTATTGAGCGGTTGAGTCACATGATCAATCAGGCTGTTGCTCGTCGGGAATGGAATGCGATCCAGCTATCTCGGGGGGGACCCGAGTTATCCCACCTTCTTTTTGCCGATGATATTATTTTGTTTGCTGAGGCTTCAGTGGCGCAGATCAGGGTGGTGAAAGGGATCCTTGATAATTTTTGTGCTGCTTCTGGCCAACGCGTTAGCGCTGCTAAGTCTAGGATTTATGTCTCTGACAATGTCGGTCCGGATCTCCGGGAAGCTCTTTGTGTGGAAAGTGGTTTTGAATTGACCACTAACCTTGGCAAGTATCTTGGCATGCCTGTTTTTCATGAACAGGTCAAGTCAGCCACGTTTGAGCCCTTGATTGAGAAGATGTCGGCTAGATTGAAAGGATGGCAGGGTCGGTATTTGAGTCTTGCAGGCCGGGTAACTCTTACCAAGTCGGTTCTTTGCTCCCTGCCGATTTATACTATGGCGACTGTCACCCTACCAACTGAAGTCTGTAACAAGTTGGATAGCTTAATGGCTCGTTTTATTTGGGGTGGCTCGGAGTCGCGTCGTCGAATCCACCTGATCAGTTGGGACGATGTTTGCTTGCCCAAGGATCAAGGTGGGCTTGGCATTCGGCGTATGGCTGATGTGAATCTTGCCATGATTGGAAAACTTGGTTGGCGGTTTTTGTCGGAGAGGAACAAATTGTGGGCAGATGTTCTCCGATCGAAATATATCCGGCCGAATGGAGCTGAATGCGCCAATCCGTCCTACGTTTGGCGTAGTGTGAAGAAGGGGATCAGCCCAGTCATAGTCCCGGGCTCGCGATGGTGTGTTCGAGATGGGCTGAGTACTCACTTTTGGTTGGATTCTTGGCTTGTTGACCATCCGCTGTTGGAGGATTGTGTGACCCAGATTTCGAATGCGGATCGAATCAAGTGTGTTCGGGAGTATTGGGTTTCGGGAGCCGGTTGGAATTGGGCTGCGCTGAACCATGTTCTTCCGGCGAATATTTTGTTGAAGCTTGCGGCAGTAGCCATTACTGAGGATGCTGGGGTCTCGGACGTCCTGAGCTGGAGGCCTTCCCCTTCAAGTTTGTATACGGCTAGTTCAGCTACGAGGATGGTTTCATGCAATCGTCTTCCGCACTCGGCTGATCGGGCGGTTTTCTCTTGTGTTTGGAGACTTGAGATTCCTGAGAGGCAAAAAATGTTCTTATGGCTGGCCATCAAAGGAGTTGTGTTAACTAATCAAGAGCTGGTACGGCGTCATTTAGCCACTAATGCCCTTTGCTCGCTGTGCGGAACCGAGGAGGAGTCGTTGATTCACCTATTGCGTGATTGTGCCATCACAAGACGTATGTGGGTTGATCTTCACCCTCCTCTTTCTAGGGAAGTTTTCTTCGACTCCAATTTTACTTATTGGGTCCGAGTTAATGTTACTTGTTCTCTATGGTTCATGGTGGCATTACTTGGGCAAATATGTTTTCAGTTGCTCTATGGTGGATTTGGAGATGGCGTAATCTCTTTGTTTTTCAGCAGATTTCCTTCGCTGGGGATCGGTCCGCTTTCGTTCGCCAGAATGCTGAAGAATGTGCTAGTGTGCGGAATCTTGATGCTTTGAGTCATGGGGGTCGCCGTACGGAAGTGTTGGAGATTGCTTGGTCGCGCCCTTCGCCCGGGTGGGTCAAGCTGAATACGGACGGCTCCGTAAAAGATGGGATGGCTGCGGCTGCGGGGGTCCTGCGTGACGAGGAGGGCAGGTGGCAAGTTGGTTTTGTTCATAACATCGGGATTTGTTCGGTTCCGATGGCTGAGCTTTGGGGAGTTGCTAAGGGATTGGAACTTGCTTGGAGCAAGGGCTATAGGAGGATTTCCTTAGAGGTGGATTCACAACTTGTGATCCTCTTCTTAGGTAGGCCTATGGATTGTAGTCATCCCTTGGCTAGCTTGGTGCATTTGTGCCAACGCTTTATTCGTAGGAACTGGGATGTCCAGTTTCGTCATATTTTCAGGGAAGCAAATCGCGCTGCGGACTTCTTAGCGTCTTTTGCTTTTTCTTTTAACATTGGTTTTCATGTATTGCCTGACCCTCCCGAGGGTGTTTTATCTTTTCTGCTTGATGATGTTAGGGGTCGGGCTATCCCCCGCCTGCGTACTACTTAGCCCTTTTTCTATTTAATAATACGCCCTTCGAGGGTACGGAGACTGCCGCCTCTCCTTCAACCAAAAAAATAAATTAATCCCTCGAATTTCTACCAAAAAAAATCCCTCGAATTCTTGGAGAAAATGTAAACCCCTGAAATTTTCTGACCAGAATCCAAAATTGATCCAGAACAAATTATATCAAAATGTACTAATCCGATATATATTACATGATATCCGAAATTACTAGATACGAAATCATCCAAAAACCCAAAGTTACATGACCTGGCATCAACCAAAAATTGAACTTTCCCGAATCAATAATTACTTGACCTAAAATAACCCGTAATCTCAAAGTCAATGACCAAAATTTAATGAACTATCTTATGTAATTGTCAAAAATACAACATCATTTAATAAACTATCTTCCTTTTGCTTTCCTTCAAAGGAGTGATTTTGACGAATCAAGAGCGGGTTAGGTGGCACATCACTAGTAAAACCCTTTGCTTGAAGTGAGTGATTGAGGAGGAGTCGGTTGATCCACCTTTTGCGTGGTTGTGATATTACACACCGCCTTCAATTGGAGTGGTCGCCCTCTTGTTTCTAGGGAAGTATTCTTTGATTCTGATTTTGCCTTCTGAATATGGTCTAGCTAATATATATCACTTGTACCACTCGTGTCCATTATGGTCTCGTTTGGGTGAAGTTATTCACTATTGCTTTTTGGTGGATATGTCATTGACATAACTTGTTTGTATTCCACTAGGACGACTTTCAAAGTGATCGGATGACGTTTGTTCTTAATTATGCCAAGGAGTATAACAAGGCTCGCCAGCTTCAATGCGTTGCGCTGCCACCTAGGCCTACCGAGGAAGTGGGGGTGTCCTCGATTCAGCCTCGAGTCGGATGGGTGAAGTTTGAATACCGACGGGTCTGTGAAGAATGGAAGCTTGGCGTCGACTGCGGGAGTGATCAAAGATGCTCATGGTAATTGGTAGGTAGGTTAATTTTGTTCATAATATCGGTATTTGCACGGTCCAAATGGCGGAGTTGTTGGGCGTTGCTCAGGGATTGCAACTTACTTGGAGCAAGGTTTATAGGAGGGTCAATTTGGAAGTGGATTCCCAACTCGTGGTTCTACTTCTTGGACGGCCTTGTAGTCATCCCTTAGCCAGCTTGGTTCAGAAATGCCAAAACTTGATTCGTAGAAACTGGGATGTCCAGTTTCGTCATATTTTTAGGGAAGCAAATAGTGTAGTGGGTTCTCTTACTTCTTATGCTTTTACGTTTACGGTTGAATTGCATATTTGCATGTATTGCTTGACCCTCTTGAGTAATTCTTTGTTGCTTAATGATGTAAGGGTTCGGGTCGTCCCCTGCTTGCATACTACTTAACCCTTTCTTGTATTAATAAAATGTCCCGTGAGGGCACGGAGACTACCGCCCCTTCTTCAACCAAAAAAAGAAAAATATATATTTATACTCAAATAAATATTTTGTTTTAAAAAATAGAAAATAATGATTCTTATTATAATATTTTCCAATTTAAATGCTACAATAATTAGAATGCTATAGTAAATATTTAGTGTTAAAGATAATGATGTTAAGACAAAAATCATCCTTCAATATATGGTTGAAATCGAAACCCGACTAACCCGAAATCCGAGTAAGCCCAAAACTGGATTCAACTTGATATCTAGTAGAACAAAAAATTTAATAACTCAACCAAAATTCATCCGAACACCGGACTTTATCCGACTAATTGAATACCTGACCCTAAATGGTTCAACCTAGTGATGGACAGAGGCTGGGCTGGAGGGCCAGGGAATCCGGACACAGTACCACCTCGATTGTATACAAGGTTGAGACGGGTTAGGTCGGGCCCATATAAGAAGGCCCAATCTAGTTTGTGGATCGGGCCGAGTCAACCCATTAAGCAACCCTATCCAAAATAACTTGACCCGAAATCGACCTCACGTATCCGATTAAGACCTCTACTCACGTCTTAAAAATTAAAGGCCCCAAATCAAATTTATTGCTTCCTTTTTTTTGGCCGAAATGTATTGCTTCTTCTTAATAAATGATACTGGTCTTTATATTTTCCGATTCAGTGCGTTTGGTGTATAAGTCAATTTGGTTATGCATTGTCGGAATATATAGAGTTTTCCCGGATTTTTCTTTTTCATATTTCATATTTCACACACATATATAATATACACCACTATAAAGTTTGGTTTCGGTGATAACTACTCTTATGGTCCATCCATTGGATTTACCTTCTTACCTTATAATAGATGATCCATATTATTTTATTATATTTATTATTATATATTTATTTTTATTTTCAAATAAATTGAATAATATAATAATTGAACTTACAATAATAAAAATTGAACTAACACTAGGAAAAAACTGAACTTATTGTACAAAAAATTGAACTCGTACAAATTACAAATTGAACTTCTAGTACACGTAATTGAACTTTTAACATAATAAATTGAACATCTTGGTTGTAAAAATTCAACTACCACATTTCAGGGTTATAATCATAGCTTTTGTGAAGAAAGATATTTTTTAAAATATTTTTTAGTTTTTATTTATGTAATACAGTTGTTATTTTGTAGGAATTATTTTTTGAATTAATAAAGTATTAAACTAAAATAATTTTATTTTTGTGAAAATAAAATTATATAAAGAATTCAAAAGATATAAAAGATGAACTCATAGAACAAAAAATTGAACCCATATAACATTGAAAATTGAACTCTTAATCTTTATAAATTGAACTGTTAGCATATTAATTTGAATTCTTTTAGTGTATAAAATTGAACTCTCGTAGTTAAATGTTCTAACGGTATTTTTCAGAAAAGAAAATAATTTCGTTTTCGTAAAAAGAAAATAAAACTTTTTCCTAATTTTTTTTTTTAAATCTGGACCGTCCATTACATAGTAAGGAGGTAAATCTAATAATGAGATTACTCCTTATCACAAGGAGTAATCCTTACTATAAGAGTAGTTCTCACTTGAACCAAAACCCAAGACTATATATGTATATATTTTATATTTATCCGGTTGACACCTCTACAGCTCTACCCATAAGTGTGTTTCATTGGATCATGCCTTTGATATACATTAAATTGTAAGCTGTAACACTCACTGGACAGTGGACACCAAACCTAATGGATACATTCAAGTCATAATTAACATGCGCTTAATACATTATCGGATCATGTACTTGTACGATTTAATATGCGCTTAATTCTATTTTGAAATGTTCTATTAAGTACCTTAACTTATTTAATTTTGTTCAAACAAACACCTCGATATTAAGACTCTACAATGTGGTTTTCACACTCGTTGACGTAGGTCACTCTTGTACCACGCGGATTCCACGTAGGTGTCACCTATACATTTTTCTTAATTTTGTGGAATGTGGGCATTTTTCAATTTGTTGAAACATATAGGGTAACTATTATAATTAATGTAGTAATTTGTCTTCTTCCCCACATACAAGAAGTGAACCATGAAAAGGAAGTGTTCTTGTTGGCATGGGAAACACCTCAATCCCTTTTAAACTATCGGGGTGTTACAATCTGTCCCACGAAAGCACTTGACGAACTCTGCAAGGCCCAAGGACCGCCCTCCGGACCACACCGACTCTTCCCTTGATCTCTTCCCTTATAAAAAAAAGACTTAAGATGATCCAAGTATTAGTTTTCGTATCTTAAAGGCACGATTTTGATTTAATTAAAAATTAAAAATAAATTTTATATAAAGTTAAAGTTATTCAAAAGAATAGTTTGATATAAAATCTTGTACTATTCTATTTAATTTGCTTCTTATGAAATTTATTTTAATGATACATTATGTTTGTTATAATATAATCTTGTGATCGAACAAAGATTTGTAAAATCATATTTTTGTATAAAGACAGAACACAGATTTTTATCAATAAGTTTCTTTTTTTTTACAATAAATATTTTTATTTTATAGTGTTTTGGAAAACAAATCAAATCAAAAATTATATGTATGTATAATTTTTATATATACAGAATCTACAATAAAACTTTAGCCAATACAAAATAAGTCACATAAATATCAACAATCAAATTGATTTAATAAAGTGGTTATGCGGTTTATTATATTTGTAAGGAAAAATGACTTAAAAATAATCCGAAATATCAAATTTCAACAAAAAATAAATTAAGTTTGAAAATCATCACTACTGATATGAACTGTCATGAAATTAATCAAAATGATCCGGAAGCCTTTTTGACAAATTTTCTGGTGAAGTTGATGCTTCGGGGAGCGAAAATTTGACAACACCTTAATATTTTACACTCGGTTGGAATACTTTTGATCGGCATATCATCTATTCCATCGAAAAACTTATCGATAAATGATTTCAAATCTTTTTTTGTTAATCTTGTGATAGTTAGTATTGTTAATGATGATTTTCAAACTTGAGATTATTTGAGTGATTTTTCCTATCTCTAATATACTACAATTAATTTACTTATATATTTATTTGGAGTTGACATATGTTGTTTTATATTATTATTTTAATCTCTAATTTAGTATACAATACAATTAATTAATTATATCTTTGAGGAAACCTTATATGTGATTCAAATGATATATATTCTTTCATATTTTACATACATGTGGAGTTTACAATCAAATATTAACCAATTAAATTATTTTAATAGAAATAAATGATGTGATTTAATGTAATTGACACAATAATACTCCCTCCGTTTCAAAATACATGACCATTTGGACACTTTTTCTTGTTTCATAATACTTGACCATTTCATATTTTTTCCCATTTCTTTCTATTTATACCCCTAATATTTATATTTATCATAATCATTATACTTTTTCATATTTCTCTAAGCAAATGATTAACTCTACATTTGATAGGGGTAATATAGAAATAACATTTTTTCCTTAATATATGTGCAAAGTCCAAATGATCATGTATTTTGAAACGGAGAGAGTAATAATTATTTTTAATCTCTATTCTAGTATACAGTTATAATGATGTAAGTACACACTTGAGGATAGAGGGGCGGAGTGAGTAGAGCACTCAGCACCCGCACCATGAGCTAAGGTTGTTTAGTTCCATTTTGGGCGGCAGCCGTCGCCCCACTCCACTACATACCAATACAATTATGCCCATAAAATGCTTCCCACTTGTTATTCTTTTCTCAATTTTTCATTAAAAAATTCTTTTTACCGATAAGACGTAAATATTTCGTATCATCTAACAAAGCTAGCATACACATTAATTTTTTTGTTAAGTTTCATTAGATGTGTTTTTCTAATAATCCACTGCTAATCAATGAATCGAAAAGAGCGAATCCAAAATCGAAACTTGAAAACATGAACTAAATAAGTTCGATTCGGTTTTAGTTTTCTCGGTTCATTTCAGAAAATTTGAAATGAGCAAAAATAGAACAGAATCAGAACCGAATTTTGAAAAATTTCTTCGCTGAAGCATATTAATGATGGTCTGATCAATCTAGTCAGTTAATTCAAACCAACCATGCCCGGTCCCATACCAACACAACCTTCGTGTTTGTTTGAATTGATTCAACAACCAAAAAAAAAAGAAGAGTTGACAATAAACTAAAATAAAATTTAAATAATGAAAATGACGCCAAATACAATAGGCACGAGATTACAAATTTGAAGGCATAGTTAAATTAGTGATAGCCTACGTACAAATGCATTGTGAGATTTTCAGTAGGCCGATAGAACCGAGTGATATGTCGAGATAAATTTAACCATTTTTTATATTAGTTTGGAATTCATCTTCTAAGCCAAAAGTTTAAGCCAATGGATATGAATTTCACCTTATTTATATACTAGTTGATTTCTATTGATTTGCCGAACCTGGGAATCCCAACATATATATCAGGGATTGGGGAAACAGTGAGGTGAAAGTCTTCTTCTATACATCGCTTGATTCGTGGGTGTTTAGGTGTGAAAAGGAAGCAAATGAAGAATCACCTCTCCCACCGCATAATAAAAGTACTAGCTACTACTATTACAATGGCTTTTTTGGCCGGTTGAAACTATACATTACATTTTTTGGTTGAAAAACTATACATTACATTGACTTGTATGAGAAGTGTGTTAATTAAAAGAGTCGGTCATACATATATTCGGCTTTATCTTTGAGACTTTTGACGTAGAATATATATCAATCAATTCAAAAGTGTGGGCCTTTTACACTAATCAATGTCATGTCCTTGTGATTGGCGGTGTGTTTTCCGTTTTCTTCTTTGGTAAAGACTTCCGATATGTATATTTGTTTGAACAAAATATTGAGTAATTGGACAGGAGCACAATCACCTCCCCCATCAAATGTGGAGATCTAGCTAGGTTAATTTATTCACTTAGATAAGATAATGTTATCTGCTGATCCACGCTCCGGAATGTAATCATGAGATAATTCAGACGGCTAATATGTACTACTGTATACGTGTTTAATTTGCTGTTCTATTAAATATAAGAGCTTATTTTTTATCGGGCGTTGTGTATAAGAAAAGGGTCATTATTTAGAACAGGGAAAACTAGTAAATCTGTAAATGACCCGCATTGGAGGTGCTTTAGAACTCCATTAGTCACAATTCCGACAACAAAGTAGACTTAATGCATTAAATGAATCGCCTTACTTGATATATTATCTTATAATACATGACTTATATCGCTAATAGAGTCATTGTGGAATAAAATTGGATAGCGTCATGATTAGTAATCAATTACGAGAGTCAAGTGTTGGTGATTTGCACAGTCGCCGGTCCCCCTAGTTGTTGGTACGTCCCAATGGTTGAGAATAAGAATCACATTGATCGACTTTAGAAGTTCGGATATGTGGTGATTTGTCCGTGGTGTGCTAAGAGGTAAAGAAGAAAAGAAACCATGAATAAGGATAGTTAAGGGTAGCTTCAAGACTCATCTTAAAGCTTGTAATGCTAGAGACTAAGCTCGGGAAACCTCTAAAGGTGAGAGTGGCATGGTAAGACACAGTTTGAAGCTTGACTAGGGCGTGCCTTAATTAGCTCGGGTAGTGGTGTGCCTAGGCCTTAGCTAGCTCTCGGTGAGCTACGGGGCGCACCAAGGCCTTGGCGTAAGCAATGATGACTCATTGGAAGCTTGTTTAAGATTGGTATATGGTTTGAATGAAAATGTTGGTATATGAAAGCTTGGTGCAACCTCATATAGTCATATGCAAGTATGAAAGCTTCTCCTCGCACTAATGGAACGTCCTCGTTGGACTCCAAGCTTGTGAGTTGCTTGACACTAGACACCGGGAAGCTAGCTCGGTACCGATAACTTAGCTCAAGAGTTTAGCTTGGAAGCTAGCTAAGATGCTAGTTCCATATGTTAGCTCGCCATCTAGCTCCATCTGCTAGCTAAGTAGTCTAGCTATGCTAACTTGGTACCTAGTTTCCTTGCCTAAGTTGGGACCTAGTATGGGCCCCCATAAGCTAGGCCCTTGGGCATTGGCTTGGGCCCAAGTGGGCTGTCTACGTGGGTTTGATTTGGATCTTGTTTAGATTGCATTGTAGTTTAGTTTTGGGCCCTATCTAGCTGGCTGTCTTAGTCCCCTTTTGGGGTGAATTTTAGGCTTTCTATTGGACATTTGATGGGCTGAATAATGACCATGAGGGCCAGCCCTTCCAACACTTAAAAGGGTAGTTATCCCTTATAATAACATTCTATATTCAAGGAGAAGTAACCTCTAGTAACCGCCTAGTATCAACTTCTCACTTGGCCTATAAAAGGCTTGGACTGTGGCCATTTTTTGACATGATTTTGCACAAGTGTTGCCCACAAAATTCTCAAAGGTTTGGCCTGAGATTGAGAGGAAAATTCTTGTAGTGTACTCACGAAGTAGAGGAAGATAACACGCTTTTGTGTGTGTGTATTCTCTGCCAAAGGTGATTTGGAGGTTCGGTTTTTGCCTACAAAATCCAAGGAAGTTATCTAACGATAAGAAGGTTGTGGACATGTCAAGAATGGAGAGAAAAATGTCTTCATCCATGGGATTCTCCATCTTGAGAGTCAAGGACGAACCAAGTATGTATTTACATCGAGGTTTGGGTTTGCCGCCTTACCTCGGGTTTCTACAGAACGTTTTATCTCACAACTTATTTGCGGACGTACCCTGGCATGGAATAGGGGCAAATACCGTTGAAGGAAAGTGACTTGTACACGACTCGTTGCCAATATCGAGGTCAACTTAATTCTAAAGAACGGTGGTGATTACTCCTTTGGAGTCTACACCTTAAGATGACTATCCTTTGATGGAACTACAAGGGGCATTTCCTTCTACCAAAATGAATTGTACATTATTACATGTTTTCCATGTCAAAGCTCAGCACCAAGTCAGTTTTTGTTTGTTTCACGTACCAAAGGATTTGTGATGAAGGGTTTAATAGAACAAATTGATATGAGTAGAGGGGTTTAACATAACACTTTTAAGTAGAGGGGTATGTTTCCAAAAAAACATTCAAGTACAAGAGTCTATTGATATATTAAGCCTGTATTAATCCATTATTTAACGGCATAACCGCACATATATATTATATGTAAAATGCAGATAATCTCACGATTTAAAATCTATTAAAACGCCTTGTTATGCTAGAGCGTAAAATGAATATTATGTTATATATATAATCTATATAGATATATATAACATAATGTACATTCAAACCAATTAATATTTATATATAAACATTTTGCAGCTTTACAATGTTACTTGTGTATTCAAAATATATGTCTTCATATTGACTAAGGTGTCAAACATTCAAATATATGCTTACTCATGTTCAAATTAACTGATAGGTCTATCCAAATTGTACAATGCATGTTATGCATATATTTAGAGTTAAATAACTCTATATTCACTATTCAAAATCAAACCTTCAAATCATTGATGGATCCTGGAATATTGATTGGATGGGGGGGGGCGGTTTGCTTAGTCACCTTACCCGATCAAATTATATACAAGCTAGAAGGTGCAAGCCGTGAGCTACAGTACAACTACAATCTCTGGCGCAACCTTAGCTTAGTCTCACATAAGAAAATCAGTTCAAAATCGTTTTGAAAGTGGGATTGGAGTCTTATTCTCTATGGGAAGTGAGTCCCAATCCGATTGGATTTCAAACCGATGCTCATCCTTAGAGAAGAGAGAAGGCACGCTCAACAAGAAAGCAAACCCGGAATGTTCTTAGCCATTGTCATTTTGGCACGCGAATATGTTTGATCTCTTCTCTTCTTATCGATCAAGCACTCGATTATGCCCTGATACCTGTATTATTTATATACATTGACCTCTATCTTTGCTATCCTGTACATATTATTTATAACAACCGTTTGTCTTGATACTTCGGCTTTCATACCAATGGACTATGGCCTGGATATATAAGCTAACCAACTAGGTAAGGTCATGTGCAATGAAAGGTACTTATTTAGAGTTTTTATTATTATTATAGTATTTTTTCTCCTTTCAACATCATATAAGCACTCATGAATTTTTTCCACTCTAATAGAGAAGTTATAAGGGTACTTATAAGCACCCATCTATATATTTTTTACCTATATTTTTCATACCAAACTTATAAATATAGAAATGAAATGGATTAGTTGCATGACATATGACTAAAATATTAGTGGTTGAAGTGAAGGTAAGAGTTCCTTAATTATATGGTGTTGTACAAGCACTAGATACAATAATGGTGCTTACGATTTTTCTTCTTTTTTCCCCAAAAAATTATACAAGAACCCATTAAGAGCACTCTTGAGATTCTCCCATTACACATGCCCAATGTTGTCTAAAAAAACACACGAACCGAACTTTTAAGCCTAGCTGTCCTTTATTATGTTTACACATAATATTCATTGATTTTAATAGCAAAATAAGGGTAAAAAAAGGTGTAGCTTGGTCTAGAAGAAGGGCCCCGATCAACCACCGCCCATTCCATGGAATGATGCTGATGAATTATCCAAAATCCGACCAAATCTCGTCCATCCCCCATCATTCTGCGAGACAAGTGTGAAGACGGAAGCTTCGTAAACGTTATAAGCAGTTTCATAATGAAAAGTAACCTTGAAAGTAGAAAAAATCAAACCCGCACCTTTATACTCCCTCCGTCCCATTTTGTTTGTCATCTTTCCTTTTCCGTCGTCCCAAAATGTTTGCCCTCTTTTTATTTATATCAATAATTTTTTACAATATTACCCTTATTCTATCTCACTTTTTACACCCAAAATCCAACTTTTCCTTCTACTTTATCACCTTTCCACTTATTACACCTATAAAATTACAAAACTACCCTCAATTAATTTCTACTTTTACCCACTTTCCCATCTTCCAATACCACTTTATCACTTCCTTAATAACCACAAAATGTGTCTTTAGGACAAACAAAATGGGACGGAGGGAGTAATTGATACAAAGTGTCGTTTGTACGTTATCTTAGTTCAAGTAAATGAATGATTGTGTACCGTGTACGTAGAGTAGTGCTACAAAGAGGAAAAAGAAAGAAACCTGAAAAGGATACGACGTGCGTATAGCAAAACTAACCACTAGAAGTATCTTGGTAGGTTCCAGCCAGATAACGATAATGGAAGTTGCATGTGTGATCATGTATGCGATCTTCCTACGGTCCCGGACACTGTTTGAAAAGGACACTTTACTGTTGGGAAATAGCAGCGTACGCGTAGAACATTTGAGTATATATTGAACTCGATTTGAATGTTTAATCTTTTGGATTATTCCCGGGCTTTCTAATGGACAAAGGTATAAAGGTAAGAAGAGTAAAAAAATATATTTTTTGGTCGAAAGAGTCAAAATTGTTTTTTGAGCAACTAAGAAGAGCCAAATTTATTTACCTTTCACCGGCCCGGCCTAAACAATATGGTACAATGGTAACAGTGCAGTTAGAAAAAAGATATACTCCGTATCTCATTTCGGATTAGCTAGGATTGTGTGTTTGCAACCTAATTTGTTTGTAGAGACAAATTAGAAGAAACAAATACAAAATTTATTGGGAGCAAGAATTGTAACAAGACAATGTCGATTTCACTCCCGACAAAACGAAACCCAAAAACCCAGAATTTGTTCCTATAATCCTATTCTTCCTCCTTCAATTCTCCAATAAAGAGCACTTTGTCCCGACTTATGCATTTGAGCAACCGATTCCACCGTTGAGTGGCTGGATCAGTGTGAGCTTCGGCAACCCTAAGAGGATTTTTTCATCAAGAATAAGTACCAAAAAATTGACGGCAAATGATGCTTTTCTCGATCGAAAGAGGTTATGACCCAAAATTTATTCAACTTTTTGTGCTCATCTGGTTTTGGGCATACAGGGAAGTGTATTGAGGAGTTGATGTGAACTGTTACACAGAGCCTAGGGTTTCCCAAGAAACTCTCCTCTTGCCCGCCGGTTATGAATGAAAGTGGGATTGGACCAGCAAGCCGATTGTGTGAAAAGTTGAGTGAGTTTGGCAGTAGCGTATTTAGGCTTTGTGGTATTGTTCCGGTCAACTGATTGTTGGAGAGGTCTAGAACGTTGAGTACTTTAAGCGAGGAGAGGGAGTCCGGGATGGAGGATTTAAACTTGTTGCCTTGCATGAGCAAAAGGTTCAATCTTGTGAGGGAGCCAATCTGAGTGGGTAATGGACCAGACAAGAGATTATTAGTTAGATCAATTTTCACCAAGTTTGTAGCTCCAGCAATCTCAGGAGGAAGAGTTCCTGAAATCCTGTTGCTTTGTAAGAACAACTAGGACAAGTTTTTGGCATTTGCAATGGTTTTGGGTAATTCTCCGGTGAGTTCATTGAAAGCCATATCAAAGATGGATGCATGAGGAAGGCTGAAAAGGTTGTTAGGAACCACCCCGTCTAAACGCTTATAGCTCACACGAAAGCGAAGGAGGGATGCACACTTGACGTAGCTCTGAGGAATCTCTCCGGTAAACATGTTTTGAAGGACAAGAAAGTAAATCAACTGACCTCCTGCGCAGATCTCCGGTGGAAGCTTACCCGAAAGCTGATTTTCCGATAGGTCTAAGAGAATCATGGGTGAGTGTTTCCCCAAGCTTCTTGGAACCTCTCCTGTCAATTGGTTATCGTAAAGCGACAAGAAACTGAGCGTTGTCGAGTCTCCTAGCACCTGAGGGATTGCACCTTTGAGACTATTGTTGTAGAGCTACAACACGCGGAGCTGGGGGAGGCGACATATTGTTGATGGTATACCGCCGGTTAGCTGGTTCACTGACATATCTAGCTGAGTGAGCTCGGTCAGATTCCCGAGCTCTTCCGGTATGTTTCCTATGAGGTAGTTGTAGTAAAGCATGAGGGATTGGAGGTTTGTAAGCCAGCCAATCTCGCGAGGGACGGAACCCACAAAGTAGTTCCCGCTGAGCTCAAGATCAACAAGCGACGTCATGCTGCCTATTGATGGTGGGATGGTGCCTTGGAGATTGCAGGTTGTGAGCACCATCACTCGGAGGCTCAAGAGAGTGATGTTTAGTGGAAGCTCCCACAAGTTGAAGTGGCTGTTTTCGTTGAAGAGGAGTACTTGAATATGAGTTATTGGTGACCGACATCGGGAAATCCCCTTGGAACATATTGTACGATAAGTCCAAGACCCTGAGGGACGCCATGCCTGAGAAGTCGGGCAGTTTTCCCGTAAGATACAAGGAGCTCATGTTGAGTGTTCGCAAGTGAGTGCAGTTGGTGATTCCCTCAGGGAAGTTGCCCTGGATGTTGTTGCTAATGTCCAGAACCTGGAGCTCTGGCAGGTAAGAGCACAGTCCGGGTGGGAAGACACCTGATAGTGACCTCTCTGGCAATTCCATTCTGGTGACTTGTCCTCGCCTGTTGCAACGGATTCTAGAGTAATTACAGTAAGGAGAAGTGTGACGCCAGCTAGCCAAGGGGTTCCCAAATAGGGATTTCCTCATGAGGTCAAAGAATGTTTTTTGTGCTAATTGATTTGTGGAATGCAAATGGTTGGCCAGTGAAAAAAGCAATACAAAGAGAAAACAAGCCCTAAAGTGGAGACCCATGGTAGGTGTTAGAGCTAGAAATCAACCGAGTAGAATTGGTGACCCTTTAGCCTAGGTCGGGCGTGAATTAAGCTATACGAACTCAAGAATCAAAAGAAAGAATGCGAGAATTGTATTTAGAACTTGCATATGCTCGATTGTATTAGTGTATGAATGTATCTCTATCCATGTATGACCCCCCTCCTATGTTTATATAGGGGCCTAAAAGATATCGTTACAAGATAGTTTAGATAGATGTATATGCCACTAGATAGATACAAATCGCCTAAGATATAATATCCCTAGTTTGGTTCGAATACTTTGTTACATTGGATATAAGGGAACTCCACAAGATATATTTAAACCCTATCTTACGTTTGGACGAGCAAATATGGCGCGTAACTTGATGCATCTTCTAGAAGCTCATCGTTGGGCTTCATCAACGTCTCACAGATCCATCTAGCGCGTGTCGTGGGCTACCGGATATTCGTGGCCCAACAATACCCCTTTTGATTCAAACTTGGAATTTCAAATTTCGAATTTGAATCAAACCAAATCTCTAAACACTGATTTGACGCCTTGGAAAACGCAGTCTGAGCGTCATCATTGTTCCTTTTTAAAACGCTGAGCCCTCCTTCTATTCGCCCATAGGCGTCACTTCCATTTGTTCAAGTCAGGTACACACTTATCTCTCTCGTTCTTCATCTTCATCTTCTTTCCTCCGCTGCTCCCTATAAGCCAAGCTTCTCCGTTTTCTTTTGCTTTGATTCTCCTTTACCCCTTGTCCATCTTTCCTCATCTAATGGCCGAGACCCCTCTCTTCGCTCCTTCACATTCTTTAATGGCTCAAGATCAGTTCTCGTGCAACCTTACGCCGGACGACGTAGCCAGAATCGTCTCCGAGGGAGGGTTTCCGGCCAGCACCGTGACCTATTGCCCCCAGGATGAACTAATCAATTGGATCCGACCGGGGTGGATTTGTTTTACCGAATTTCCATTCTCGCTAGGGTTAAAGTTTCCGTTTTCCCCTTTTATTAGGGACTTCCTTAGGGATTTAGGGGTTTCGCCTTCACAGATCATGCCCACGACCTGGCGGATACTTAGATGTGTAGATGAATTGGCCTCTAGGAAAGGGATAACCATGACAGTAAGCGAGTTCTTGGTGGCTTACAAAGTAGTACCTTCCAGGCCGGGTAGGATCTCTGTCCATTCTAGAAATACCCATGACCCCCTGATCCCTGGCGTCAAGAACCCTAATACGGGATGGCAGTCACGCTATTTCTTCGTGGAAAGATGCTCTTTGGGTGAACTAGGGGAAATTCATAAGGACGTTTTCCTAGATGCTTGGAATACCACCCGTAAGAGCCTTGTTTGCTCTGTCTTCTGTGGTCTTTATTAGTGTGTGTAACTGGATCTGTTCTTCTGGATTATGTATCTTGCTAACACTTAGCTGGTGATATTTTGTGCAGTGCCAAAGAATTTCAACTCCAGATCATCCAGTGGAAAACTGATCAAAGTGTTATTGACCACGGAAGCCAAAAACCGCGCCCCTAGCAAAGTTTTCAACGAGCCAGATAAGCCCAAGGAGGAGGAGCATTCCCGGGATTCTAGTTACGAGGCTTCAGAACTGGAAATCGAAATCTCTCCCTTTGTCGTGAAAATGTCAAGCACCCCCAAACCCACCAACTCTGGTAAGATTTTAGCAATTCACCCTTTCTGTATACCAGATAACTTTTCTAGTAGAGAATAGGTTCAAATAACTCGTTCGTGGTGGAGTTAGGTCGCGAGAGGAATGTCTCTACTGATGCAATGCTACGGCGGATGCTGAGGTCTCAAAGTTCCAACCCCCCACTGGTGCCAAAGAAGGGAGCTAAGGAAGAACGCCCTACCCAGAAGCGTAGACTAGAGGATCCTCCTACCGTTGATCTTTCCAAGGACGACCCCCTGGATTTCTAGGGTGCTGTGCTAGAGTCTACCTCTAGTGAGGCTAGAGCCACCTCCGTCAAGGGCGGGGTGGAGCGAGCACTGACGCAATCTAGGGCGACTATGAAGAAGGTACGTTTACACGCTCTCTTTCATTTGTCAAACTAATTTTCTACTGTCGTGACGATGACTTTTCTTCTTTTATTTATCGTTGCTTGTAGGCAACTCAAGAATTTGCTCTGACCATGGATGTGTTCATGAGGGAGCTTAGTGTGCTAAAGACCAAGGAGGGACAGGCCTCAGAGGCAGTGCAGGAAGGCGGTCGTCGGAACCGCATCCTTGAAGAGGCCTTAGGCTCCCACCGAGCTCAAGTCGCCAAGTTGCAGGAGGAGGTATCCTCTCAAGCCAGGAAGGTTGTCGAGCTTCAAGAGGCCGCAAGTGAGTTCACGCAGCAGGTGGTAAGGATCGGCACATACTATTCTACCAAGGCCAAGATTGAAGTTCTAGAGAGTGTCGCCAATGGAGAGAGTGACCGGTGGAACTTGGAGGAGCTGAAGTCCACCTTTGAAGCCTTGTTCCCTCCTGGTTCGAAGGTCCCCGGAGAAGACTTCTTGCCTGACGAAGACCTAGACGATGACGCCAATTCTCCCGCTCCGATGGACGATATCCCGGCCGTGGGTTCCAGCGACGTTGTCCAGCAAAAAGACAAGGATGAGCAACTCTCGTCGCAAACCCCTTCTCCGGCTAAGTGACCTCTCTAAATGTCTGTTCAAGGGTTATTTTTTTTTTTGGTTGTGTTTGGTTTAAGTACTCTCTCTGGCAATGTTATTTGCCAAAAACTTGATAATGGTTCTGGCGTGGCCCGGGTGCCAAGACTTTGACTCTTTTTGGGGGAAAACTTTGTACCCCTAGTGTATGGATCTTTTTATTCCTAGGCCATTTGTATGGCCCCGTTTTATCTAGTTATGGATATTTTCTGCTTATGATAAAGCTTGTCGAAATAACTAGACATTTGCCCATGAACATCTAGGAATAGTTCTGGTGGTGTCGTCTAGCTTTCGGAGCCCATTTTGAGCGATCTTGCCCAACCGTCGGAGTTTGATCCGTATTGCGTAGTTGACCCTTCGGGAATGTACCTAGCTCCCGTGATTTCGCCTAGATTGGGCTCTACTTGCCTTATCTAGAAACGAGATGTCTTGCTTGAATAAGTTTTGTCAGGGGGTCTAGTACCCCTTATCTTTCTAGGAAGGTATTTGTAAACCGTACTCTGAAGAGCATTCCCAGAAAAGTATGCTTGTGTTCTAAACAAACGCCTGTCAATGTGTATCTCCTAGGGTCGGAGTTTAGATGTAATCTTGGTAATCAAGCGAGTAATAAACTTGTCATAGTATGGTGATGCGATTGCCGGCGAATCCGCTACCCCTTGTATTATTCGGAGAGGGACCACCTTCGTCTAGAGATTGTGATTAGAAAAGTGCGTTTTGTCTTTGCTAGAAGTGGTGTAGGTACCTAGTGCGTCGTAGTGGTTGTTATTCGTAAGAAACAAGCTTGTTTGTATGAAGGGCTAACGTTAGCGTGGTGACGTCGAATGTTGATAGTATACCTGGGTTGTACAACCAGTTAGTGGGTGTGGATTAATCCGTTCGTTGCTAGCATATGTGTCAGGCGACTCGTGCCTTATTCGTGGATCCAAATGTTCGTGCGAGTTTTGCGATACTAGCGATACTTGCCTAGGCCTCTTATGGGCCAAATCGTTACGTCCACGAGTTTTGTGGGATATCTAGCGATAGATGCCTAGGTCACTTATGGGCCTAATCGTTACGTCCACGAGTTTTGTGGGAATGTTTGCCTTTTTGTAGCTTGATCGGGGCTACTAGGCGGGTACCCAGGTTTTGCGTTTTTGTTTCGTGCGAAATTTGCAAAGGCATGCTTTCGAGAAGCACATTCTTGGGTTCCGTGTGTATAAATGAAGTAATTTGTAATAAATTCCATTCATAACTTGAAAGAAGCACAAGAACGCAGAACAATGTACTAACTGGTGTTAACCACTAGAACTATGATCTATAAATAAAAGTGGGGTGATGGTTCAGGAACCCCCTTGCATCCCCCCGAAAAAAGAAGAAAATCCAAGACCTTCTAATATGCAAAATAAACTAGGTAACTAGAGATAAGGTTTCTAGAAATAATACTTTTTGAGGTGAGTGGCGTTCCAACTCCTAGGCACTGGTTCTCCTTCCTCGGACTCCAACTGGTAAGCTCCTTGCCCTACGACCTTCGTGATCCTGTAAGGTCCTTCCCATCCGGGTGCCAGTTTTCCCACGTTTTGCTCTGCTGTGTTCTGGAACACCTTGCGAAGTACCCAGTCTCCAACTCGAAAGACCTTAACTCTTACGTTCTTGTTGTAGCTCCTGGATACTTGCTGCTAGTATCGAGCTACTCTGAGGTGGGCCGATTCCCGTAACTCCTGGAGCGTGTCTAGGTCTGCCTCTAGTTGCTCCTTGTTCTGGTCAAGCGTGGCTAAACCATACCGCGCAGTTGGGACCTGGATTTCCGCTGGGATGACTGTCTCGCACCCGTATACCAGAGAAAAGGGGGTTTGCCCCGTTGCTTTCTTGGGAGTGGTGCGATCAGCCCAAAGCACGTAGGGTAGCTCCTTTGCCCACTTGCCTTTGGACTTGGTTAGTCTTTTCTTTAGATTGTTTATGATCACCTTGTTTGAGGCCTCTGCTTGCCCATTTGCCTGGGGATATCTGGGAGTTGATGTTACCAGGTCGATGTTCCACCCCTGGCAGAAATCTCTCATTCTCTGGCTAATAAACTGGGAACCGTTGTCACACACGATTGTCGCTGGGATTCCGAAGCGGCATAGGATGTTGCGCTCGATGAACGAGATTACATGCTTGTCTTTGATCTCTTTGTATGCCTCAGCCTCGATCCACTTGGAGATGTAATCGGTCATAGCCAAGAAGAATACTTTTTGCCCCGTAGAAGGAGGTAATTTCCCCACGATGTCCATCCCCCACCTCATGAAGGGCCAAGGAGTAAGGGTCGGATGTAGGCTCTCGGAGGGCTGGTGAGAGGTTGGTGCGTGTCGTTGGCAAGCCTTGCATTCCTGGGCGTATTTGGTGGCGTCGCGTCGTAGCGTTGGCCAGTACCACCCATGTCTAAGTATCTTGTTTGCCAAGCTCCTGCCACCAGCGTGGTTCCCGCAATATCCTTCATGGATCTCTCTCATAACATTCTCAATCTCTTCTCCTTCTGCGCACCTTTGCAAGACTCCAGACGCAGACTTGTGGTAGAGTATGCCCTGGTGGACGACGAATCGCGTGGCTTTTGCTCTCAAAGATCTTGCCTCCGTTTTATCCTCAGGCGCCTTCTCGTGTACTAGTCAGTCCATATACGGTTTGATCCAGCTGCTGGGCTTTGATCTAGAGTGTGCGTCAAGGCTGGCTACTGGGAGCATGTGTACCATGGATGTCTCTTTGGGATGCTCGATCGCCGAGTAAAGAAGGTGTACTAGCGGGATCTGAGAGTATTCACTTGGATTGAGTACTGAACCTAAACCTGCCAAGGCGTCGGCCGACGTGTTGTTTTCTCTAGGCACCTGTTCGAAGGTAACCTGCTGGAACTCGCTCGCCAATGCCTTCGCCTTTTCCAGGTAAAGAGCCATCCTCTCGTCTTTTTCTTCGAACAGGCCTAGTACCTGGTTTATCACCAAGAGAGAGTCGCACCTCACTTGCAGATTTCGGATTGCTAGGTCTCGTGCTAGCCCTAATCCGAAAATCAAAGCTTCATACTCTGCCTCATTGTTTGTGGCGTCGAAATCGCATCTTACGGCCTGAGCTAGCCTATCTCCCTTGCTTGATTCCAGGACCACCCCTAGCCCTATCCCTCTGGCGTTAGAAGCCCCATCAGTGTTGAGTGTCCACGTGTCGTGTATCTCGTTCGGGACAGGCGCGGGTGTGCTTGTGTTTGCTGCCTCCTCTAGATCAGGTGTGAAGTCAGCGACGAAGTCGGCTAGGACCTGTGATTTTATGGCCTTGCGAGACTCATATTTGATGTCATAGCCGCTGAGTTGCACTGCCCACTTGGTCACTCGCCCAGAGAACTCCAGCTTCTGCATCACCTGTCGCAGAGGGTAGCTGGTTTGCACTGCGATCGTATGCGATTCGAAGTAAGGGCGGAGCTTATTCGAGCTCATGACGACGGCGAGGACCAACTTTTCGAGGGGGGTGTATCTAGTCTCCGCTGAAGTCATTGTCTTGCTTACGAAGTAAACAGGCATTTGTTGTCCGTCCGCTTCTCTGACTAGAACCCCGCTTAGTGTGCTTCCTGATACTGCTAGATACAGCTGCAAGATTTCTCCTGGCGCTGGCTTGGCTAGAAATAATGGATTGGAAAAATAGCCCTTGAGCTCCTGGAAAGCCTTCTCGTGTCGTTCGTCCCACTAGAAGCTTTTGTTTTTCTTTAGTATATCGTTAAACAAACGACACTTGTCGGCAGACTTGGATATGAACCTGTTAAGGGCGGCGATTTTCCCTGCGAGTTTTTGTACTTCCTTGATGTTCTTGGGCGATCTCAGGGAGGCTATTGCTTTCACTTGGTCGGGACTGGCCTCAATCCCCCTTTTCGTCACGATGTAACCTAGAAATTTTCCAGACTGAGCTCCGAACGTACACTGTTGAGGGTTGAGCTTCATATTGAATTTTTCGAGAATGTTAAAAGCTTCTTCGAGGTGCTGCTGGTGCTGAACCGCCATCGTGCTCTTTACCACCATATCGTCGATATATACCTCCATGGTCTTCCCGATTTGATTCTGGAACATATGGTTAACGAGACGCTGGTAAGTTGCGCCAGCGTTTCTCAAGCCGAAAGGCATAACTCGGTAACAATACGTCCCTTGTCCTGTTATGAAGGACGTCTTTTCTTGATCTACGGGGTGCATCTGGATCTGGTGATAGCCGCTAAAGGCGTCCATGAATGTCAAGAGTTCATGGCCAGCGGTGGCGTCGACCATCGTGTCTATGTGTGGGAGTGGGAAAGAGTCTTTAGGACAAGCCTTATTCAGGTCGGTAAAGTCCACGCAAACCCTCCACTTTCCATTTTTCTTTGGGACAACCACCACGTTAGCTAGCCACTCTGGATATTTCACCTCCCAGATCTTGCCCGTGTCCAGTAGCTTCCTTACTTCCTCGTCAACTGCCTGGATTCGCTCCGGGGCAAACCTTCTTCTTTTTTGTTTTACGGGGGAGAAGCTAGGATCGTGATGTGGTCTCACTTCCAGGATCGGTCGAATTCGGGTTCGACTGAGCGTTTTGTGGAGGTGTTCGTGCAAGGAATGAGTAAGAAACTCACACTGAGTTTTTTTGTATTGAAAATAGATGGCAAAGTGGCGTTACAATCCTTAGGTATAGGCGTTTTTGTAGTACAAGAAAGAAGGGAATGAAATCAAGAAATCAAGTGAGGGAAACGAGAGCTAGAAGCCAACGAGGTTTGGGTTCCTTCGGCCCTTTCTCCCTTGAGGAGAAGAGACCGAAAGAGTAAGGGCTAAAAGCTCTCTTTACTCAATTTCAATCTAAGTAAAATGTGAGGCCCTAAATGTGCTTATATAGGCTGCGGAGAGGAGAGGGCCGGCATCTTGGAGTGGCCACCAAGTTTCAAGAGGAGGTGGGGAAGAGTGGCGGCCAAGGTAAATTCTTGGAGTGGGCGCCAAGTTTCGTAAGGAGGTGTGAGAAGAGTGGGCACCAAGCTTCAAGAGGAGGTGTGAGAAGAGTGGGCGCCAAGCTTCATGAGGAGGTGGAGAAGAGTGGGCGCCAAGCTTTAAGAGGAGGTGTGAGAAGAGTGGCGGCCAAGCTATCTCCCAAGTGGGCTTTGAATATCTTTCTTGATGTTGGGCTTCGGGCCTTTCAAGGCTCCCATTCGGGCCGAGCGTTTGGAGACACACCAACGCTTGACTAGGTTGGTCATGTGGGCCGTGGGCCATTGTCAAATGAGCCCGAAGTTGTTCTTGTAAGATCTTATCTCGTCGCCTTATCAAGGCTCCGGGAGGGCGGCTTAGCTTCTTAGTCGTGGTCAACCTTGTGGCGGGTTGTGCCCGGCCTATGGGCGGGTGTCTTCGGGGGTGCCTCAAAGAGGCACCTGCCTGCGTCTCGATGCCGTGTGTGCGACGCCCCGTCTCGGCACCGGGCCTCGCCTCAACGCCGCTCGCGGGGTGCCTTATCGAGGCACCGGGCGCCTTGGCGCTGATTGTGGGGTGAGGCGTCAAAGAGGCACCAGTAGGCACCGTGGCTTCGATGCCTTGATACGAGCTGGGCGGCACCTCGGCTTGGGTGTCTTGATGTGAGCCGGCCGTGATCACATCATCCTCCCCCAGTTGAGAAGGATTCGACCTCAAATTCGATTGGCCTATAAGATAAGCAAGAGAATGCCACACATACAATACATAATATACGATTGATATAAACGCAACGGAATTCCCAATTTCAAGATGATATGACATTATGCAAGCATAAGCCCTACCATTTTTCTTTTTAGTCCTATATAGAATCAAAGCAATCAAGTTCTTAGCATAGTGAAACATTCTAATAAGTTGAGCTATATGCATCCTAGATGATATATATTGAGAAAGAGAACTATAATGGATGCATGAATATCTACTCTTTGATGTGACGTAGGCATGAAATAATGTTGAATAACTTATACTATTTGCACGTATCACACCCAAGTCATTTTCATCATTAAAGTAAGAGAGGGTTGAGAAAACTCTCCTAATAGAGCAACTTCCTTCATGCTTGAGAGTTGGTACGATGAGCTCATCCGTTGCAACGCTTTCAATGGAAGTGGAGGTGGAACACAAGTTTGACTCCCTTGATATGATCGACCCAATGGGGGCTGGCTTATCATCTTCTATATCCAATGATTTCAAGAGGAAAACCAATCCAAGTCTTGGATGAGCGTCCAACCACGGAGTGTGCATGGAGTTCAAAAAGCTAGGAAGAGGGGCAAGTGGAAGCTCTTTGGTCTTTGGTATGAACTCAATGGTTTTAGGCTTGGAGGCAACGTCACCCTTAGTTTTCGAAGTACCCACTTGGGGTGACTCACTTAGGTAGTCCACTTGGGATCTTTGCTTTGGGTCTACGACGTTGGTGATTTCGGAGGATGACTCCATATAGACCTCCTCGAAGGATGATAGGCCACCCAATGGGGAAACCTCCTCCACGAAGTCCTCTTCGTCTCGGCTCATGAGGTCCTCCAACTTGCTAAAGTCGTCCACCTCGTCTAGGCCATTCCCCATTTCTTGCTCGGTAGACCCCTCACTCGAATTCTCACCCATGAGCACTTCTTCACTTGATTTTTCCTCAAGGCTCGGGTCACTTTCTTCCTCACTTGAGTTCTCAATGATTTCTACTTGCCTTGCTATGCCACACTTGGTGGCGGCCTGAGGGGGTGGTACCATGGGTGCACCTTGGTTGAGAGGGCTCTCGACCTCACCTTGGACCTTAGGACCCACGTTCTTGGCCAGCACGGCCTTGGCCTGGCACTTGCTTAAGTCGTCCTTAACACCCAAAGATGACTCAATCGGCCTTGAAAAATCGACACATGAAGCTTGAGTCGTTGGTTGAACCCTCATAGACTCAAGTCTTGGCACTTGGACCCTCGTATTTTGCTTTGACATTGGGACCACTCTAGGAGGAGGCTGCCTTGAGGGAGGCGAGATGTCACATATTGGGGAATGCCCCTCATATCTTTTTCAATAAAACCCTTGGTAGAATATTTTCTTTGTTGATATTCATAATCCTTGTAAACCTCTTGTATGACGTATGACAAGGGATTTTTACTCCCAAGCCTATGCTTGTTAACGTATAAATGAAGGTCAGAGTTCAAACCATTGATAAATTTAGTTAGAATACACCTGTCTTGTGGAGGTGGCTTGAAAAGAACATAAGCTCTGACAACTCCTCGTAGTATGCAAGGGGGGAGCGATCTCGTTGCCTACACCTATCCCATCTGACTTCTAGGCGCAATCTATAATCACGAGGGACGAAGGAACTTCTAAGGACAGTTTTTAGTTCCTCCCAAGTGAGGATCGGCGGATACCCAAAGTAAGCATATTCTGCTTCATATTCATTCCACCAATCATGTGCATTTCCTTTAAAGCAACTAATGGCAAGAGCCACTTCTTGCTTGTCCGTATATTCATAGTAATTGAAGATACGCTCAACTTTCCACTCCCAAACCATGTACTTAAGAAAGTCTTGAGTGTCATGGAAGGACTGGAGAGTAGGCTCTTCTTTAAGATAATGCTCCATTATATCCTAAACATCACAAAAGACGACCAAACACGGAACTTGTAATGGTTAGAGTAATCCAATGACACACATGTGTTTGACTCGATGTGTTTAATTTTTGTACACTCCCTCACAACTCCAAAACTCCCTCCGGTAACTTGGAGAAACTGGGTGGTTAACTCCAAGTTTTCCAAACCTCACCCGATGTGTCCCGCTCACTCTCGAAAAGCAAGTAATAATAGGAGGACTGACTCGTGTTTTGACTCGATTTTTATATGTGGCGCTCAATCTCTCACGCTCAATTAGAAACGTTTCTTCCGCCAATGAAGTCTCTTGTTTAAAAGTTACCCTCCACACGAGAGTTAGTCTCCACACGATCAAAAGATCGATTCTAGGTGGGAATCAGGGCAAGCGACTTGAGCTTGTGGGCGAGTATTTACTAGCCCCACAAGTCAGGCGTTTAGTTGCTCGGGGCTAAGGGAATAAAAGGATGGAAGCACCTTTGGATGGACCACTTGATGGCCTAAGGCTCGACCTCTTCTCTTCTTTTTAATTCTTTTTTCTCTTTTTTTTTCAGCAAAGGAGAGATACTATCTCTCTTTTCTTTCTTTGCTTTTTTTTTCTCTTTTTTTTTTTTTGCAAGGAGAGGTACTACCTCTCTTCTTCTTTCCTTTTTTTGTTTTGAACAACGAGGCAAGTAGTGGTGTTTAGACTTAAGCACACTTCTTTCTTTCTTTTGTGTGTGCAAGAACAACCACACTTACCAAAAGACTAGAACTTTTACGAGGTCGAGCACTAGAGGCTTTTTTTTTTTTACACCAAATAGTGCTTAAGAAGGTAGGATGGGTCTTGGTTAAAAGCAAAGGGACGAGGCTGTTTTTTTTTTTTTTACTGAAAGCAATCGAAAATGGACAAAGGGTTAAGAAGAAAACGATGTTGGCTTCAGAAGGGCAAGAAGGGGTTTCGAGCAACCAAAAACCAGAATTGTAGAGAAGTAATTCATACCCCCACAACTTGAGAAACTCAAGTCGACAGGCTCTGATACCAGATGATGTGGTCTCACTTCCAGGATCGGTCGAATTCGGGTTCGACTGAGCGTTTTGTGGAGGTGTTCGTGCAAGGAATGAGTAAGAAACTCACACTGAGTTTTTTTGTATTGAAAATAGATGGAAAAGTGGCGTTACAATCCTTAGGTATAGGCGTTTTTGTAGTACAAGAAAGAAGGGAATGAAATCAAGAAATCAAGTGAGGGAAACGAGAGCTAGAAGCCAACGAGGTTTGGGTTCCCTCGGCCCTTTCTCCCTTGAGGAGAAGAGACCGAAAGAGTAAGGGCTAAAAGCTCTCTTTACTCAATTTCAATCTAAGTAAAATGTGAGGCCCTAGATGTGCTTATATAGGCTGCGGAGAGGAGAGGGCCGGCATCTTGGAGTGGCCACCAAGTTTCAAGAGGAGGTGGGGAAGAGTGGCGGCCAAGGTAAATTCTTGGAGTGGGCGCCAAGTTTCGTAAGGAGGTGTGAGAAGAGTGGGCACCAAGCTTCAAGAGGAGGTGTGAGAAGAGTGGGCGCCAAGCTTCATGAGGAGGTGGAGAAGAGTGGGCGCCAAGCTTTAAGAGGAGGTGTGAGAAGAGTGGCGGCCAAGCTATCTCCCAAGTGGGCTTTGAATATCTTTCTTGATGTTGGGCTTCGGGCCTTTCAAGGCTCCCATTCGGGCCGAGCGTTTGGAGGCACACCAACGCTTGACTAGGTTGGTCATGTGGGCCGTGGGCCATTGTCAAATGAGCCCGAAGTTGCTCTTGTAAGATCTTATCTCGTCGCCTTGTCAAGGCTCCGGGAGGGCGGCTTAGCTTCTTAGTCGTGGTCGACCTTGTGGCGGGTTGTGCCCGGCCTATGGGCGGGTGTCTTCGGGGGTGCCTCGAAGAGGCACCGGCCTGCGTCTCGATGCCGTGTGTGTGGCGCCCCGTCTCGGCACCGGGCCTCGCCTCAACGCCGCTCGCGGGGTGCCTTATCGAGGCACCGGGCGCCTTGGCGCTGATTGTGGGGTGAGGCGTCAAAGAGTCACCAGTAGGCACCGTGGCTTCGATGCCTTGATACGAGCTGGGCGGCACCTCGGCTTGGGTGTCTTGATGTGAGCCGGCCGTGATCACATCAGATCGGTATTAAGCTTGTGCGTGATCACCCTTGGGTCAATTCCAGTCATATCCTCGTGACTCCATGCAAAGCACTTCTGGTGTTTCTCCAGAAAGGACACAAGTTCTGCCTTAATGGACGTGTCTAGTCCGATGCCTAGGCGAACGATCCGTCCTTCCCCTATTGCTACCTCCTCCACTTCTTCTTCTTCCTCTCGGGTGTTGATAGGAGGGGTAGCGTTCTGTAATTGCTATGCCTGCGGCCCAGCGGCCGTAGGCTTTAGAGCGGTCTTGTAGCACTCTCTAGCTAGTCTCTGATCTCCCCGGATTTCTTCTATCCCCCTTGGTGCAGGGAACTTCACCGTCTGGTGGTAGATGGAAGCTACCGCCTTCATGTCGTGTAACCAAGGACGACCCAAGATCACATTGTAGCTGGATGGACAATCTATCACCATGAATTCTACTTGCAAGTTTACTCCTTTCGCGAATGTTTGCAGGGTTATGTTTCCCGTGGTATGCTTTACTTCTCCACTGAACCCTACGTGGGGAACTGGCTGCTTGTGGAAGTCGTTTTCAGATAAACCCATCTCTTTGAGGGCGGTGAGTGTTATGAGGTTGGTAGAGCTACCGGTGTCGACCAGTATTCTCCTCATAAGGACGTTTCCTATGTGTAAGGAGATCACCAAGCCGTCGTGATGAGGCCCAACCTGGTTTTCGATCAATGTCAGAGTCGTCAAAGACTATTGCCAACCCGGTGGGTTGTCTAGGTCGCCTCTCTAGATGGGTTGGTTTTCCCAGATACCCCTCTCGCGCGCGTCTCTTGGCTGCTGAGTAGGTAAGACCGCAGACGCTCGAGCCTCCGGTGATTACGTTCACCACCCTTTCTGGAGTAGGAGGTGTCTTCTCACTCGTCTTTCTGGAGTAGGGATTCTCTAGAAGATCGCGAGGAACTCTGGCGTCTGGAGCCGCTTCCCGGATCTTGCCTTTAGGGATTAAGTGTGCCACTTCCCTCCTTAGCATAATGCAATCTTTGGTCCAGTGGCCGTGGTTGTCGTGGAACTCACACCACTTATTCTCGTCGGCCCCTGCCTTGGGTGCTTTGTCTTTTCTGGGCCACCTAACCAGATCTCCCATCTTGGAGAGATTCTTCACCAGCTGTGATGGCGAGATTTTGAGGTTGTAATCCTCCAGAGGTGGTGGCAACGGATCACGTTCCTTCTCCATCGTTGGCTTGTTGCGTGCTACATTAACCCGTTTAGCCGGGTGTCTATCGTAGGATCGATCACGCCTGCCCCCTCTCTGGTCGAAGGGTGATCGCCTTCGCTCTGGGTACTCCCTCTTGCGATCATTACCGTTTTTTCTCTCGGAGCCTCTGGGCTCGGCCGATCTCCTTGACCTATCTTCCTCCAATCGCACGTGTGCTAGTGCTTTTGACTGGACTTCCTCGAAAGTGACACAAGGGTGTTTGGTTAGCTCCTGGTATAATCCTCCGTCCGGTATGATTCCTTGTCGGAAAGCCTCGATTGCGGTAGTGGTGTCGCAATTTGGGATGGTTACTTTCTCCTTGTTGAAGCGATCTAAAAAAGCTCTTGTGGTCTCATGATGCTTCTGTTTGACCCGGTAAAGGTCGTTAGACTGCTTCTCAAACTTGCGACTGCTCGCGAACTGGCTTCTGAAGGTATCCGAGAGGTCGGCGAAGGACTTGATGTTTCCCCTGGGTAGACCGATGAACCAGGTGAGGGCTGGCCTAGTCAGGGTCGTACCAAACCCTTTGCACATCACGGACTCCTTTGAATGGCTGGGAACCGAGCTAGTCATCATCTTTTGTTTGTAGATGGCTATGTGCTCGTTAGGGTCCGTGGTGCCGTTGTAAGGGTTCATGGTGGGGATAGTGACTTTCCTCGGTATTTCGGCCCGAGCAATCCTGGGGACGAATGGTGATTCGTCGTACCCGTCATGGGCCTCTGGTTGCACCGGCTGGTATCCGGTGTGGCTTCTAACAACCTGATCGGAGATGGCCCCAATCTGCTCCATGACCTTCCTTCGGATGAGGGCGTCTAGGTCCACCTTCTGGTGTTTCTCAGTGTAAGCATTCTCAGCTATCCATACGTTCCCGGAGCGGGTTCTATAGGTGTTACCCGGAGGTGTGACCTGGTTTCCAGGGATCTCCTTGTTTGTCGCTTGTTCGCGATTGCTCTCGGGGTTAGGCGTCTGCTGAGTGTTTAAGATTCCGCCTTGGGTGTTATTCTCATTGTTTCCCCCAGAAGTTCCCTCTCCGGAATCGAAATTCAGTCGAGTTACCAGACCCTCAGTGTTTCTCGGCACGTTGGAGGGCTGCCTTGCCGTAGTGAGTAACTGGTTCTGGCTCCTGAGTTGGTTGTTTTCGTTGGTCAAAGCTCCATGCTGGCTTCAAAGAAACCTTTTTGTTGCTCGAGTTCCTTTTGGAGAAGCTCCATGCGCCGTCGAACGTCAGCCATCTCGTCTTCCCGCTGTTTAGACAAGATTTCCTCTTGTTGGGTGGCGTTGTTCTTATCCGGCACGAACTCCCCAGATTCGGACATCGTCGCTGATGAGAAACTTGAACAGCAAGTGACTCTTTGTTCGTAAGTTGCCAAATTCTTTGCCCCACGGTGGGCGCCAAATTGTTAGAGCTAGAAATCAACCGAGTAGAATTGGTGACCCCTTAGCCTAGATCGGGCGTGAATTAAGCTATACGAACTCAAGAATTAAAAGAAAGAGTGCGAGAATTGTATTTAGAATTTGCATATGCTCGATTGTATTAATGTATGAATGTATCTCTATCCATGTATGACCCCCCCTCCTATGTTTATATAGGGGCCTAAAAGATATCGTTACAAGATAGTTTAGATAGATGTATATGCCACTAGATAGATACAAATCGCCTAAGATATAATATCCCTAGTTTGGTTCGAATACTTTGTTACATTGGATATAAGGGAACTCCACAAGATATATTTAAACCCTATCTTACGTTTGGACGAGCAAATATGGCGCGTAACTTGATACATCTTCTAGAAGCTCATCGTTGGGCTTCATCAACGTCTCACAGATCCATCTAGCGCGTGTCGTGGGCTACCGGATACACTTAGCTGGTGATATCCGGTAGCCCACGACACGCGCTAGATGGATCTGTGAGACGTTGATGAAGCCCAACGATGAGCTTCTAGAAGATGTATCAAGTTACGCGCCATATTTGCTCGTCCAAACGTAAGATAGGGTTTAAATATATCTTGTGGAGTTCCCTTATATCCAATGTAACAAAGTATTCGAACCAAACTAGGGATATTATATCTTAGGCGATTTGTATCTATCTAGTGGCATATACATCTATCTAAACTATCTTGTAACGATATCTTTTTGGCCCCTATATAAACATAGGAGGGGGGGTCATACATGGATAGAGATACATTCATACATTAATACAATCGAGCATATGCAAGTTCTAAATACAATTCTCGCATTCTTTCTTTTGATACTTGAGTTCGTATAGCTTAATTCACGCCCGATCTAGGCTAAGGGGTCACTAATTCTACTCGGTTGATTTCTAGCTCTAACAGTAGGTATGCAATCGGTTCAGGGGACGATCGAGATCAGGAGGGAGTTTAAAGCTTTTAAGGTGAAAAATGGTTAGAGGAGAGAAAGAGATAAGTATGACACGTGGTTTATAACTGCCATGGAGGAAAGCTTTGTTGGTTTTAGTAGTACAAGTCACAAACTTCAATTTGCAAGGATAAATGAGGTACGCACATATCTTGTAGTATAATAAAGAGTACTCTTGTACGTGTTTTTACTTTTATGCATATGCATGTGATTTGTTATTTTTGTTTTTTAATCAGTTCTCATGACAATTGCCCTACATATATATATAAACTTTTGTCGTTCAATCACATCCTCCGATCCCTTCTCTTTTAGGCCTGAATCATATGAGTGATTAGCTCTTTCCTTTACATTTTTGTTAATTATTAGCCATTCAAAGTATATATGTCACATGTCCATTTTCATAATTAAACACCCTCTCTTTAATATGTTTGAGCTTTTCTGCTTATTTGTGCAGATTTAGCTTTTTTAAGCGTCTGCCATGCAAAAACGTGGCAAATTATAAGACATCATCGGCATGCATTTCTGCGTATTTTATAAGCTTAAAATGCATGGTTGTAGCCATGTCCCCATATTCCTTCTATAACTAAGCAGGTATTGAAGGGTATCTGGATGGGCCTTAATAATACTTATAGCTGATGGACAACATTGAGCGCGCTCAAGGTTCGTCCATCTTATTCACCAAATATTTCATTTGTATTCCGTAGCCCCAAAGGTGGCCTTTGCATATACTGATTACTACATATATAAACAGGATTTGCAAAAGTTGTTCACACTCGATCAATCATAGTTTAATCAAGATTTTGGAATTTATTAAATGGTAGGGCTGAGTTGGGGCTGAGTTGTTCATTGCTAACCATTTACCACGGGATCACATTCTTGTTGACTTGCTCACATCCTTATCAATTATACTGTTGAGCTTTGGTTGGAAGGTCTGAAATTCTATGTGGGCCTAGTTTGGATATTTCGAATCTGTCCATAAAAGTAGAGATACAATTATAATGCAAGGTAAAAGCAAAAGTAAAATATGCCCACTCATCAAATTAGGGCAGGTGGACATCAACTTCAGAACTTGGAAGCCTTTGCATGGTAGGTTGAAATCCTCTTTTCTCATTGGCCAATTAACTACGTAAAGGATATTCAGAAGTTTATCCGGTATCCTTACCTTTCTATGCGAGTGACATCTCTTTTTTGCGTAAACCTACGTGCAGACTTCGATCTATTTGCAGTGAGCTAGCTAACACCATCGTGGTATGTTCTTCTGCTACTATTTCAGATTTTACTGGCATGCAGTTTGATTGGGAACGATTTTTTGGACTTTGGAAGAAAGATTCACCATTTAGATGATTGTTGGTTCCTTTTTCTTTTTTTCTTTCTCATCCTTTCCTGCTTGGTGGGAATATAATGTTATCTGGTGATTACTTTTGTGTAATCTTATCCATTTAGTATTGGATCCTTGGAGTAACCAGCGTGGTTTCGAAGGTTAAAGTGCCAAGAGCTTTAACATGGGCAATTCAGGTCAGTAAATTATTCTCCGAGGTCCTTAGATTATATAGATGAATACTTAGAAGCAAAGTAAAAAAAGAAAGAAAGAAGAGAAAGCAACAAGTTAACATAAAATCACGTCATGCTAATGAGCATTGACACCAAGTGCATGTTTATTATTAGTATGTTTTATCTCGAAATATGTGCATTTTAGTTACTTTTTGCGGATTTCGAGGTAAAAAAAAGTTTAGTAATACATAAAACCATTCTAAGTGACTTATGATGTAGTTTGCCTACATTAAAATTTACATAAAAAGACATTGTATTCGTGGGTGTGGGCATATGGCCCCTAGTGGCCCTTTAAGGTTGGGCCTCCGATAATTGCTAGTTGCTATCTCTCAAGAAGTCGATCATAATCTTGTGTCCCTTAAAACATCAAACAATTAATTATGGACAGGAGAACCAAGGAAAGAAGTGAAGTACAAAGTCATGAATCATAGAAGTAAGACTCTTCTGCAAATTCTTAGTGTCCCTTCAGATTTTTTTTTGTTACACATACCCTATAACTTCAGCCAAATACATCAATAGTTAACATGATTTCAAGTTGGCACATACTTATAGATCTTGTTCATTTTGGCAAGGGGAAAGAATCAAGTTTACATGGGTCAGCCTCAATCAACCACTGAACCACCTCATTCATGGTTGGACGAGGAGTTGGGGCTCTCGCCGTACAACGGATGGCTAAGTGCAGCACTAGAAGCATTTTGTCTTTGAATGACCCTGATACTTGCTTGTCCAACACTTCTATAGCACCTTCCTTGGTCTCTACCTTACTCGTTATCCAGTTTATGATATTCTTGTTCTCTCCAAACTCTGCCTCAACTGGTTTCTTCCCTGTCACTAGCTCCGATAGCACCACTCCATAGCTGTAAACATCGCACTTGGTTGTTGCCTTGGACGAATTTACATAATCTGTCAACAAATTCCAACAACTCTCGCATTTGATTATAACGAATTAAGCGAAAGAAATGTTTAACAACAACAGTACAGACTACAGACTAAAGCCTACAGAGAGTGTTAGTTAATTACCTGGGTCCAAGTAACCGTAAGTCCCTGCAATGACAGTAGTGCTAGAGTTATTTACCCCCGTCGCCGTTGCTTGGAGAACCTTGGCAACGCCAAAATCAGCCACCTTGGGATGATAGTCAATATCAAGCAGGATATTGGATGACTTGATGTCTCTGTGAATGATTGGTGGGAGTAGATCATGATGAAGGTAGGCTAGACCTTGTGCAATTCCTAATGCAATCTGGTGACGAGTTGGCCAATCAAGAAAGATCTTACCCTTATGAATCGCGTCCCAAAGATTCCCATTTGGCATGTACTCGTAAACTAGCAACCGGCAATCCCAACTTGAGAAATAGCTGTAGAGTTTTATGATGTTCTTGTGCCTTATACTCCCCAAAGTTTCGACCTCTGTCTCCAGCTCCTTGTTCGGGAAAAGTTGGTCCCTTGAAACAGACTCCTTTGTCTTGGGACTCCAAAGCTTCTTGACTGCAACAAGCTCTCCATTGCTCAGCTCTGTTTTGTAGACCGTCCCCGATCCTCCATGCCCTAGTATATTCTTGTCCACCATCGATTCTAGGATCTCACGTTGGTCAAAGCTTATGCGATGAAAACTTTTTATGTCATATGAAGAAAACGTTGTCGATGAGGTTTCATCTTGTCCTACAGTGTCCTCTTTCTTTGTGGCCCACCGTTTTAGGAACATGCTAATGCTCAGTAACACAGCGAGTAGGGAAAAAACCACTATGACTATGACCCAAACTTTATTCAACTTTTTGTGCTCATCTGGTTTTGGGCATACAGGGAAGTGTACTGAGGAGTTGATGTGAACTGTTACACAGAGACTAGGGTTTCCCAAGAAACTCTCCTCTTGCCCGCCGGTTATGAATGAAAGTGGGATTGGACCAGCAAGCCGATTGTGTGAAAAGTTGAGTGAGTTTGGCAGTAGCGTAGTTAGGCTTTGTGGTATTGTTCCGGTCAACTGATTGTTGGAGAGGTCTAGAACGTTGAGTACTTTAAGCGAAGAGAGGGAGTCCGGGATGGAGGAATTAAACTTGTTGCCTTGCATGAGCAAAAGGTTCAATCTTGTGAGGAAGCCAATCTGAGTGGGTAATGGACCAGACAAGAGATTATTACTTAGATCAATTTTCACCAAGTTTGTAGCTCCAGCAATCTCAGGAGGAAGAGTTCCTGAAATCCTGTTGCTTTGTAAGAACAACTGGGACAAGTTTTTGGCATTTGCAATGGTTTTGGGTAATTCTTCGGTGAGTTCATTGAAAGCCATATCAAAGATGGATGCATGAGGAAGGCTGAAAAGGTTGTTAGGAACCACCCCGTCTAAACGGTTATAGCTCACACGAAAGCGAAGGAGGGAGGCACACTTGACATAGCTTTGAGGAATCTCTCCGGTAAACATGTTTTGAAGGACAAGAAAGTAAATCAACTGACCTCCTGCGCAGATCTCCGGTGGAAGCTTACCCGAAAGCTGATTTTCTGATAGGTCTAAGAGAATCATGGGTGAGTGTTTCCCCAAGCTTCTTGGAACCTCTCCTGTCAATTGGTTGTCGTAAAGCGACAAGAAACTGAGCGTTGTCGAGTCTCCTAGCACCTGAGGGATTGCACCTTTGAGACTATTGTTGTAGAGCTGCAGCACGCGGAGCTTGGGGAGGCGACATATTGTTGATGGGATACCGCCGGTTAGCTGGTTCACTGACATATCTAGCTGAGTGAGCTCGGTCAGATTCCCGAGCTCTTCCGGTATGTTTCCTGTGAGGTAGTTGTAGTACAGCATGAGGGATTGGAGGTTTGTAAGCCTGCCAATCTCGCGAGGGACGGAACCCACAAAGTAGTTCCCGCTGAGCTCAAGATCAACAAGCGACGTCATGCTGCCTATTGATGGTGGGATGGTGCCTTGGAGATTGCAGGTTGTGAGCACCATCACTCGGAGGCTCAAGAGAGTGATGTTTAGTGGAAGCTCCCACAAGTTGAAGTGGCTGTTTTCGTTGAAGAGGAGTACTTGAATATGAGTTAGATTGGTGACCGACATCGGGAAATCCCCTTGGAACATATTGTACGATAAGTCCAAGACCCTGAGGGACGCCATGCCTGAGAAGTCGGGCAGTTTTCCCGTAAGATACAAGGAGCTCATGTTGAGTGTTCGCAAGTGAGTGCAGTTGGTGATTCCCTCAGGGAAGTTGCCCTGGATGTTGTTGTTGCTAATGTCCAGAACCTGGAGCTCTGGCAGGTAAGAGCACAGTCCGGGTGGGAAGACACCCGATAGCGACCTCCTTGGCAATTCCATTCTGGTGACTTGTCCTCGCCTGTTGCAACGGATTCCAGAGTAATTGCAGTAAGGAGAAGTATGACGCCAGCTAGCTAAGGGGTTCCCAAACAGGGATTTCCTCATGAGGTCAAAGAATGTTTTTTGTGCTAATTCATTTGTGGATTGCAAAGGGTTGACCAGTGAAAAAAGCAATACAAAGAGAAAACAGGCCCTGAAGTGGAGACCCATGGTAGGCATGCAATCGGTTCAGGGGACGATCGAGATCAGGAGGGAGTTTAAAGCTTTTAAGGTGAAAAATGGTTAGAGAAGAGAAAGAGAGAAGTATGACATGTGGTTTATAACTGCCATGGAGGAAAGCTTTGTTGGTTTTAGTAGTACAAGTCACAAACTTCAATTGGCAAGGATAAATGTGGTACGCACATATCTTGTAGTATAATAAAGAGTACTCCTGTACGTGCTTTTACTTTTATGCATATGCATGTGATTTGTTATTTTTGTTTTTGTAATCAGTTCTCATGACAACTGCCCTATATATATATATATATATATATATATATATATATATATATATATATATATATACTTTTATCGTTCAATTACATCCTCCGATCCCTTCTCTGTTAGGCCTGAATCATATGAGTGATTAGCTCTTTCCTTTACATTTTTGTTAATCTATTAGCCATTCAAAGTATATATGGCACGTGTCCATTTTCATAATTAAACACCCTCTCTTTAATATGTTTGAGCTTTTCTGCTTATTTGTGCAAATTTAGCTTTTTTAAGCGTCTGCTATGCAAAAACGTTGCAAATTATAAGACATCATCGGCATGCATTTCTGCGTATATTATAAGCTTAAAATGTATGGTTGTAGCCATGTCCCCATATTCCTTCTATAACTAAGCAGGTATTGAAGGGTATCTGGATGGGCCCTAATAATACTTAAAGCTGATGGACAACATTGAGTGCGCTCAAGGTTCGTCCATCTTATTCATCAAATATTCCATTTGTATTCCGTAGCCCTAAAGGTGGCCTCTGCATATACTGATTACTACATATATAAACAGGATTTGCAAAAGTTATTTACACTCGATCAGTCATCGTTTAATCAAGATTATGGAATTTATTAAATGGTAGGGCTGAGTTGTTCATTGCTAACCATTTACCAAGGAATCACATTCTTGCTGACTTGCTCACATCCTTATCAATAAAAGTAGAGATACGTGGGCCTAGCTTGGGTATTTCGAATCTGTCCATAAAAGTAGAGATACAATTATAATGCAAGGTAAAAGCAAAAGTAAAATATGCCCACTCATCAAATTAGGGCAGGTGGACTTCAACTTCAGAACTTGGAAGCCTTTGCATGGTAGGTTGAAATCCTCTTTTCTCATTGGCCAATTAACTACGTAAAGGATATTTAGAAGTTTATCCGGTATCCTTACCTGTGAGATTGGCATCTCTTTTTTGCGTAAACCTACGTGTAGACTTCGATCTATTTGCAGTGAACTAGCTAACACCATCGTGGTATGTTCTTCTGCTACTATTTCAGATTTTACTGGCATGCAGTTTGATTGGGAAAGATTGTTTGGACTTTGGAAGAAAGATTCACCATTTAGATGATTGTTGGTTCCTTTTTCTTTTCTTTTTTTTTTCTCATCCTTTCCTGCTCGGTGGGAATATAATGTTATCTGGTGATTACTTTTGTGAAATCTTATCCATTTGGTATTGGATCCTTGGAGTAACTAGCGTGGTTTCGAAGGTTATAGTGCCAAGAGCTTTAAGATGGGCAATTCAGGTCAGTAAATTTCTCCGAGCTCCTTAGTTTATATAGATGAATACTTAGAAGTAAAGTAAAAAAAAAGAAAGAAGAGAAAGCAGCAAGTTAACAATAAATCACGTCATGCTAATGAGCATTGACACCAAGTGCATGTTTATTATTAGTATGTGACCATCATTTACCAATTAACATATTGTATGATATCGTTGATGTATAAGAATAAGTTTTATGACTTATGAGTGATCCGTTGACGGGGCATTCTGAATATATGGGCCTTCTGTGGCAGGGAGCCCAAATTTAGACGGGCTTTGAATTACCATCTGATCGTGCTTTTTGGCCCAATAAATAGTTACATGGACTGAATTCTGAAATAGCAGTAAGAAATTTAGGGTCAACAAATGCACAGAAAACGGGCCCTTTTGCAAAGTGAAAGGGCTATATTATTGTCTAGGATAGTAGGAGATGATAGCGAAATGTGTCATACCTCAACCGGCCTTGCCTATGTTGTGCATGATATGGCTGATCTATTGACACGTGTAGCTTTGATCCTGTTTAAATAATGGGGAAACCAAAAAAGAAACCGAGTTTGGTGCCAAGTGCTTACTTCAAGAGTCACATGTTTTTTGATATTAAACATCCAAGTTGGTATGCATGTCGCCCGTTTTTATTTAGCTCAATGGGAGACCCATCGATTCATAAATAGCATAAGGTCGACATAGGAATGATCAATGCTTTTATTGTAGAAGCAAAATATTTGATGAGTGGAGCCGATGGCGTTGCCTTGTGACTTGTAAAGAAAACAAGTTGAAGTTGGGCCTTGACTAGCGGATGAAGGCTTGAAAGCCCTGAATCAACAAAATTGGCCTGGGGAGAATGACTCCTCTTTGCTTTCCTTTACTTTCCCTTTTCCTTTGCTTGAAGCCTTACCCGGTTCCACTCTGATCGCAATCAAACTCGGAGGGACGGACAATAATCATCATCTCTAGCTGGAAGGGACACGGTCCCTTTTTCTCAAGAAATCCAAATCCCAGATCGAAATCCGGAGGCAACGTCTTCTATTTTACTCCCTATAGTAGTAGTAGTGGAGTAGTAAGGAAAATGAAATTGAAAACGAAAATGAAAGAAGGCAAGGCAGAGAGATCGGGCGGTGAAATCGGGCGGGAGAGGAAAGAGCGAGCGGCGGCGATCGGAGAGCAGTCAGCAGCAGCCGGCGGGCGGCGCGTGCCCCTGAAGAAGCTGCTGCGGGTGACGTCGGTTGCGTGCGGAATCCAGTTCGGGTGGGCCCTACAGCTGTCGCTGCTGACGCCCTACGTGCAGGAGCTGGGGATCCCCCACGCCTGGGCCAGCGTGGTCTGGCTCTGCGGGCCCCTCTCCGGCTTCTTCGTCCAGCCCCTCGTCGGCCACGTCAGCGACCGCTGCACCAGCCGCTTCGGCCGCCGCCGCCCCTTCATCGTCGCCGGGGCCTTCCTCATCATCCTGGCGGTTCTCCTTGTCGGCCACTCCGCCGACATCGGCTACTGGCTCGGCGACCGCGGGGAGAGCCGCCCCATGGCCGTCGTCGCCTTCGTCCTAGGGTTTTGGCTGCTTGACGTCGCCAATAATACCACCCAGGGCCCCTGCAGGGCTCTGCTCGCCGATCTTACAGGTACCCACCCACCATATCCCCCTCAATTAAATTAACTCGTTCCATGATGTTTTATATGTCTTTCTTTGTTATTGCTATCCTAGGCAAGGATCACCGCAGGAATAGGGTTGCCAATGCCTACTTCTCTTTGTTTATGGCTGTTGGCAATATTCTTGGATTTGCCACTGGAGCTTATAGTGGCTGGTTCTCAGTTTTCCCATTCACTGTTACCCCTGCATGTTCCGTCAACTGCGCCAACCTCAAATCTGCATTCTTCATTGACATTGCTTTCATTGTGCTCACTACTACTGTGAGCGCCTTAGCTGCTGATGAAGTGCCTTTCAATCCGAACGACACCTCCACATCCACTTCCCTAGACGATTCTGGTTCTGCTCAAGAGGCCTTCTTCTGGGAATTGTTTGGAACTTTCCGTTTTCTTTCTGGCTCCATTTGGTTAATCCTATCAATTACTGCTCTCACCTGGATTGGATGGTTCCCCTTTCTCCTCTTTGATACTGACTGGATGGGTCGCGAGATTTACGGTGGTCAGCCCAATGATGGTCAAAACTACAGTCTAGGGGTTAGAATGGGTGCTCTTGGTCTAATGCTCAACTCTGTCGTTCTGGGTATAGTTTCACTCTTAATGGAGAAGCTCTGCAGGAAGTGGGGTGCTGGAATTGTTTGGGGGGTTTCAAACATTCTTATGTCTCTGTGCTTTGTCGCTATGCTCCTCATAGCCTTTCTAGTCGGCAGGACAGACTCTTATGGCCAAGGCCTGCCATCAAATGGTGCGGTTATTGCTGCCCTGGTGGTTTTTACAGTCCTGGGTGTTCCTTTGGCAGTAAGTCTCTCCGATTCTTGTTGATAAAGGCACCATGTGTATTATGCTTATCATGTTAATGCTTATTCTTGTTATGCTAGGTCTGTCTTTGCAGGAGTTTAGCCATTCTTGTTAAAAAAAAAAGGAGCTAGTGCTTATTATAGTTATCTGATTATGTTTTTCCACTGCAGATTACATACAGTGTTCCCTATGCATTGATTTCTTCTCGTATTGAATCTTTGGGGCTGGGACAAGGTAGTTTCTTTGTTCATGATCTCTTTGTCTGGTAAGGCGGAGAAAACGTTAACTCATTTGATGGCTTTACACTGCAGGCCTATCTATGGGAGTATTGAATCTGGCAATTGTGATCCCACAGGTATAGTTTACAAACCCTTTTTTATAACCTGCAGCACTCCTGAATACTCGAAAGGAACTTAAGTGTACTTTTTACCCTTGAAGAAATCTCTTGGCAGTCTTAACTCTTATCAGATGCTAGTAAACAAGGACCTGCCACTCTTGTGAACTAAAGAGTAAATACAGTTTCAAGGATTAGAAAATTCCTACCAAAAGTACGCTGTGTTTTGCATCTGATACTATATAGGTTGCATGGATTTTGCTTCTTTGACACCCTCTGTGGAACAACTTGGTAAAAAATAATTAAGAATTAAGCTTTCCAACATCTAAAAAGAGCTGTTCTGTTCCTTCCTCCACGGATGAACTCTCCTCACCCAAGTTGTATAAACATTCTGCAGGCTTTAGAAAAGATGGCTATTGAATAGTTGCACTATAAACATCATCGAGAGACTTCATATAGTCACCAATTAGTCAAACAACGGAGCTGGCAATTTTTGGCCAGTTGGTGACAGCATCGTCTCCTCCATATGCTCTCTAAATAAAAGCTAATATTCAAACCAATAAACGTTAATTTTGATTATGAAAATACTATTTGTATTAGATTGAACGTTCTTTAAATCTGTGAAAACGGTTTTAGGACCTGCATATAAAAATTAACAAATTTTTGCTTTTTACCTTAAATTATCAACTACCCATTTCGTCTACTGCCTTGAATGTGTTGTGAGTTGATCTCAACCAACTGTACTCTATAGTGTCCCAGTGGCTATTTTCAGCTTCTCTTTACATGGCTGAAAAACCAGGACATTGTAACAAAAAAGAAGAGTGAACTGCTTAAGTTACATGTGTGCCCCTTCATAATCAATTTATTTTTCTGGATAATGCTTTTCAGGTTGTTGTGTCATTAGGGAGTGGACCATGGGATCAATTATTTGGGGGAGGAAACTCTCCATCTTTGGCTGTGGCAGCAGCAGCAGCCTTCACCAGTGGACTGCTAGCCATATTGGCTCTACCTCGGTCAAGAACCGAAAAGCAGAGAACCCATGTGATCCACACATGAGGTAATTTATCATGATATTTTTGCACTGTTCTTGGAAGGATAAGAACTATCGAGTCTTTGATATGTATGTTTGTACATATAACTGTAACCAAGCAAAATAAGTAAAGTTCTGTTCCACTTGGTGCACATTCATATCTCACATTCATCCTTGTGGATGACTTACATGGAGGTGTGAATCTTCAATACTGTTTGCGTGTTGTTTGTCAAGTTTTTCCCTTTTTATTCTGCATAGTAGTAAAAGGTGAGAAAGCTGAATCTGCTTAATCAATAGAGCCAGATTGTGGTTCGACTTTGCACCATGCACTTAAAATACAAATCCTGCCAAATTTTGAGGCTGGAATTTGCAGCATGCTTTTTCCAAGTTTCAGTGAATGTATCATAATCAAACATAGTTGGCCTAGCAAAGATAAATTTTCTTTGCTATGCTTCACTGTCTAATCGGAGGGACCAATCGGCTATGGTTCACTGTCTAATTACAAATATATTGGGAAAGAGTTGATTAAGAATAATGCTTTCCATATTCACATATTGATTACTTGATTTTGATAATGTTTTTCAAGTTTATGGTGCTGTTTAAACGATATAAGTATTTTGCTTTATGTATTGATGGAATACCATGACACTAAGTGGAATTGAAAAGAAAAAGTGAAGACCCATATAGTCTTCACAAATGCCCCATTGAGACAAACCAGTGGATACCTGAAAAAAGTAGAAGCAGCTTGTGAGGGATAGTAGGATCGGTCTATTTATTGTGTGCATTATGTTGCTTGTGGCCATTATATTTGAAGTAAAAGAAGAGAAGATGGTTTCTCTGTCTAGAGTTTGGTTGATTCTTTAGGTTAGCTTGGTTGACTGCCCTTTCGAATCCTTATCTGTGAATATTGATTTGTGGAAACACCGGCTCTAGGTCTAGATTCGATTTCTTATATAGTTGCTCTGTCTAGGATTTGGTTGGTTGTAGTTTAATGGTTAGTTTGGTTGTCTGTCCTTTGGAATCTTAAATTGTGAATGATGCTTTGTGGAAACAACATGTCCAGGTCTACATTCGATTTTTGATACCAATCTTAAACTGGGGCTTTCCTTGCATGCCTGTGTTATTCTCTTAGTGTGCGGAAAAGGGCCGGATAGAGTGATAAGTGAACGCACACTGATAATCACTTTTATCTGTTTCTTACTAAAGGAATTAATTCTAAACATTGATTGCACAGAAAGTCCTATTGGGATTAAAAAAAACAGAGGCCTATAGCGAACCAGAATAACTTTATATCATGAGATGACAGGTTTCACAACCAAATGTCTTATCTAGACTATCAATTGGATATCTGGTTGAGAAACCAGTCCCTTCTTGTGGTGTTTCGATAGACCCAGAGGGAGCATGCTCAACTCTAGGGAAACAACCACAGTGCCTTTGATCATGAACTTGTGGGCTGTGCACACCACGATCACTACATATGTATCTACATAAGTCTATTAATTTGAGTTGCAGGTAGTGTATGTGCAGTTCCAGAGGCATACCATACCTTTGTAGAATCATGCAGAAACTCCAAAAAACAATTGAATTATTGGTGAGAAGAATATACTCCCTCTGTCCCAAAAAGATTGTCCATATTTCCTTTTCGGTCGTCCCACATAGTTTGTCCAACTCTACTTTCTTTCCATTTATATCACTATGCTTTTACAATCTTACCCTCAACTTTATCACTTTTTCCTATAAAATTACAAAACTATCCTCCTTCAATCTTATATATTACTCATTTTTATTACCCTTTTTACCAACTTTATCACTTTTTCCCATCATCTATCAAACTTTTCCACTTTTCATTAATCCGCGTGCAAATGCGCTTTATGGACAAATTTTTTGGGACGGAGGGAGTAATAAACAGGTATCATATTATATGTGTAGAGCTCAGCAACAGAAACACAAAAAGCGGTGATGAAAGATTCGGGCTTTGAAAATATCAGCTGAAATTGATACTGTAATCAAATATCACACGCATGGCAATGCTTGGGAATTGTCATGACATGCGAATGCAGGCATAGGGGCTGCTTGGATTTCAGAGCAATTATTGCAATGGAGGAGCATTAAAAAGATGAAAAAAATACACTTAAAGAAAGAGTCAGAAAAATTGCTCACATCAAAAACTTTAAAATAAGAATAAAATGTCAGAGTACTCTGGTCTGGTGTCCCTCGACATGTGAGAGTTGAAAAACAACAAGTGGGGGTGGAAGGCAGTGATGGCAGCCAAAAACTCTGCAGGGTTTTTGGAGTGTATGCGTTTTGGGGGGTCTGCCTCGCCAAGAGAGACACACTACCATCCGTCTCTTTTGTGTAGGATGTGCCACACAAATGCAAGTGCAAGTGCCCACCATCTTACTTCTTTACTACGGAGTAGTGTACTGTATTATTTATTTTACCAAGTGAAAGGTGAATCTGCTTAAGTAATATAGCCAGATCAAAGGCAGCATATCAGACAATCTTCGCCTCACCATCGGAGCACTCCTCTTGTCTTAACCTGTGAGTCTACTACGGAGTATCAAATACTACGAGTATGTGTTTTTGTAAGTTTGTTTTGTTTTAATGGGCTCAAATATTCAAGAAAGAAAATTTAATTCCTGCCTGATAATTAGTTCAGCATTTCAAGATCCTATGAATTAAACACGTATGTGATTGAGGTGGGGGGGAAAAGTGGCAATTACTGTTAAACTTTTGACCCCTCCGACTCCGATGGCAGAATTGGAGAACCCACCAACCTGTGGAGCCGCCCGCTAACAGCAACAATGTGATTCCCGCTACCCGGGTACAGGGATTGATTGCCTGCCTGCCTTGCATGATCTGTATACCAAACCAAATACATATGTCAGTCATCGGAAATTTAACTTTTAAAACGTAATGACTGGCAAATCAAATTACAGCACCCTGGCAAGTACGCTCATCTCTTCTTCTTCTTCTTCACGTTTAGTTAAGACTCGAACAACATCAACATACCCATTTAATCCCGCAAGGTCTGTAACAAGTAGGGAATCGATCATCTCAATGCTCGCCCCAATTGCCGAGTCGTTGTCAAAAACTGAAAAAAAAAACCCCAAGTATATATTCCCCATCTATATTCCCGTGTCATTGCCACCAAATTGCCCACTTTTAGGCCTTTACACCCGTTGAAAACCCTTGGTTTCAAAAGTAGAAACCTAACTTTTGCTATTAACAGCAACCTAAACGCAGACAATTCATTAGATAGATTATCCTTTCCTTTCCTTTCCTTTCACCATCGTATCGTATATGAACGAGATAAGTGATAATATTAACTCCACCCCACCCATGAAAAGATAAAAAGTATCCCACTATTATTTATTTATATATTGAGAAGGGCAAGTCTAAGTCGTTGAAATCTAAAAGGCCAACAAACACTTAATTAATCGATCCAATTAAAGCAGTACGTTGATAAATGAAATTATATATACACACACGTTAATGTAACAGAGAGCCCATCTTAACTGCAGATACTACTCTAGTGTACTACGTACAGTACATGTACATAATACGGAGTAATGAATAGTTAAAACTTAATGGTTACCTTCGGTTGGAGATAAGCCGGCCGCGCCCCCTTTCGTGAACAGCCATGGAAGATATCTCGTTTCCTTACGTCTTGACACGTTATACGGATGGAAGAGGTGTGGAGGGCCCACGGTCACCAGGCCTGGCAACTATATAAACAATAACCCTTACGCTTGCCTCTTTTCACTTCCATTGCTGAGTGCTCAACCGAACAAACCATACCTCTTAATCATATAGTGCAAATCAGGAAACCCACTCCCAAGTCCCAAGAAGAAGAAAGCTAGAGAGAAAACCAAAACAATGTGTACCTCAAAGGCATCTTCTCCTCAAACCAGCCCTCTCTCCCCAAACAAGAAATGCATGGTTCCTCTCGCTATTGATGATGACGATCATGAAGCAGAGCTCCATACATGGCCAACTCCTACAGAGGTAATTATTAATTATTAGTATAAACCACGTGCACAACTCATCTTTTTTTTTTTTTGTGTACAGTATATCAGTTAAGCAGTAGTTAATACAAGTTATATATATTTCCATGTATCGATCTGCATGTTCCAGGCCTACGAAGAGATGAAGGCTATAGGCAGAATCTCAGGTCCGACAGCCTTAACAGGTCTTCTCCTATACTCAAGAGCCATAATCTCCATGCTGTTCCTAGGCTATCTCGGCGAGCTTGAACTGGCCGGTGGCTCTCTGTCGATTGGATTTGCCAACATCACTGGGTACTCAGTGATCTCCGGTCTAGCAATGGGAATGGAACCCATCTGTGGACAGGCCTATGGTGCCAGCCAAATGAAGCTTCTAGGTCTAACCCTCCAGAGAACAGTGCTCCTCCTCTTCTCCGCCTCCGTACCCATCTCATTCATGTGGCTCAACATGAAGACAATCCTGTCTTGGTGTGGCCAAGATGAGCAGATTTCCTCGGTAGCTCATGCATACATGCTTTGCTCAGTCCCTGACCTTTTCTTACTCTCCTTTCTGCATCCTCTCAGAATCTACCTTAGGACTCAGGGGATCACACTGCCCTTGACTTACTGTACAGCCATGTCCGTACTCCTCCATGTACCTCTGAATTTCATTCTTGTAGTTCACCTCAGGCTTGGCATTGCAGGGGTGGCAATTGGGATGGTACTCACAAACCTTAACCTCTGCATTTTCCTCTCCCTTTTTGTTTACTTGTCGGGCGTGTACAAGGACTCGTGGATCGCTCCGAGCACCGACTGCCTCAGGGGATGGTGCTCCCTTCTGTCTCTTGCAGTCCCAACTTGCATTTCAGTGTGTTTGGAGTGGTGGTGGTATGAGATCATGATAGTGCTTTGTGGGCTTTTTGTTAACCCAAGGGCTACCATTTCATCCATGGGGATACTAATCCAAACAACCTCTCTAGTCTATGTGTTCCCATCCTCTTTGAGCGTGGGGGTGTCGACCCGGGTTGGGAACGAGCTTGGGGCGGGTCGGCCCGCTAAGGCCCGCACCTCGATGATAGTGTCGATCGCATGCGCGGTGGTGATGGGTGTAGGAGCAATGGTGTTTACGCTACTGATGAGGCACCAGTGGGGGAGTTTTTTCACAAGGGATGAAGAGATTTTGGAGCTGACGGCAGTGGCATTGCCAATTGCAGGGCTGTGTGAGCTGGGGAACTGTCCACAGACAACTGGATGTGGGGTTCTCAGGGGGAGCGCCAGGCCTACCGTAGGAGCCAACATCAACTTGGGGTCATTTTACTTGGTGGGGATGCCACTTGCTATCTTTCTTGGGTTTGTGGTGAAAATGGGATTCCCTGGGCTATGGCTTGGACTGCTAGCAGCTCAGGCATCTTGTGCCATTCTCATGATGTTTGTACTGTTTAGGACAGATTGGAATGCGCAGGCGGAGAGAGCTAAAGACCTCACAATCTCAAGAGCTAGTACTCTACCCCCAACCATTACTGATTCAGAGATTAGGAATGATAGTCATCATAATAAGGGTAATCATAATAACATCAAGCAGGCAAACAATAATATGCCAAACCTTGAGAAAATAGTGTGCATCAAGGGTGAGATGGAAAAGTCAGCTTCCCTAGAAAGCGATCCTCTTCTATTCACAGATTGATTTCATGCATTGATCGATTAGTAGTGAAGAGGGGCACTGTTTTTTGCCAGCTTTGTTGTTGTTTTTTCCCTGAAAAGATCCATTCGTTAGATTCCACTTAGTGATTGTACTGTAGAGTGGTAAGTTCGATTTTAATTTCCTCCCAACTTGCTTAGTTTCACTTTAGACTTTCTGTGTAGCTGCATGTATTCATAACTACATAATGTACTGTATTATGGGCAGTACTAACTAATGCTAGTGTTACTTCAAACATGAAAAGAGGAAAGGGGAGGTAGACTGGCCGGTTTTACAAATAGCATAAAGTTGTCGATCAGAATCTATGCCTAACCTTTCTGTTTGGACCCTACTATATATAAAACGGACATATACTATAAGACTCCTCCCTCTATAATCTATATGTATATATATATATATAATGGAATTAGAATAATATATCTTTGTCAAATTGTCATAGTATTAGACGTGTGGGTGACCTGATACAAGGCCGGTGGGGTTCCATCCTAAAACCAATTGGCAATAGGAGGAGTAGCCCACCGTCTTATATACTAGGCAGTTTTGTTGCCCAACTTTCGATGTGGGATTGTTTTGTATCCAAACACGTCCCCTCAAGTGCAACTGGACCGTCCCAGTTGACACTTGAAGAAACGGGCCCAGACCGCCCGCTCTGATACCATATTAGACGTGTGGGTGGCGCGATACAAAGCCAATTGGTTTTAGGATGGAACCCCACCGGCCTTGTATCGGATCACCCACACGTCTAATACATAGCACTATCTCTTCTTCAACTAGAATGTTTTCAAATTTACACTCAGCACTTACCGATATTACTCTATCTTCTGTATGCATTAGCATAATTGAAAGATAAACTACGCTCCGTATGTGACAAATTTCAATAATATTTCAACCGTAGTAGTAGCCTTATAAGTGGCCGGTGGGGACCAGATTAAGTTTATAGAGGCTCCACTCCATGTACAATTCAAGTTAAGTTTTTTCAGGACAAGATCTCAATTGGTACTTGCACTCATAATTTATTGATCACTGATAACCGAGGTTGGCCACCTTGTAAATGATAAAAGGGCAGAGCATTCTTCTAAAGAGAGTACATGTACCTGTACAAGGCCGGACAAATGTAAGTATTGAGAGGAGGTTAAAGCCAAATAGGACTTGTGAATAAATACTCAGCACGAAGCAGCTAGAGTTAATGAGGGCCTAATCATATAATGGAGTATCATCCATTCATACTAGAAGATTTTTTTGGTCGGAATTCATACTAGAAGATATATGTACTGTACTACAAGTCTACAACTACAAGCAAAGCAGCAGAAAGAAAAGGAACTGGTGCATGAAAAGAATCTCACCATCTCATCTTGGTGATATTGAAGAAGGGGGGGCCCTGGCTTGAAATTGAAGAAACAAAAAGCCAGCTATTTTTAACACTGTCGACTTCTCAGATGACAAAAAAAGAAATTAAAGGAAAAAAGAAAGAAAGAGTGGCTCTATGCATGTAGTAGCAGTTTCCAAAACCTCCTTCCTACCCCTTCACACGCCCCCATCCACCGCCTCTTCCCGGCTCCAATTGCTACGCATTATCCCCACATACCAACAACGCCCTTTTTGGTCATTATTGTCAATCATGCGGATATATCAATATATATATATATATTTGCAATCTCCCTTCTCCTTAATTAGCTCTAACCCCATCCATCCAGTAAGTTCAATAAATTGTATCTGTGTCACAGTAGAGTGCAGAAGCCACTTGGTTTACATAAATTCTAACATTTTTTTACTCATTAAATTAACATGGATCGGACAAGATCGAATATGTCGTAAATTAACAGGGATGACAATTGCTTGCTACTCCCTCCGTCCCAGAAAGTTTTTCTCGTATTCCTTTTTGGGCGTCCCAAAAAGTTTGTCCATCTTCATTTCTTTCCATTTATATCTATTTTTATTACAATAATACCCTCACTCAATTTCACATATTACCCCCATTATCCAACTTTATCACCAACTTTATCACTTTTCCCTACAAAATTACAAAATTATCCTTACCTAATCTCATATATTACCCTCCACTATCCAACCTTCCCATCAACTTTATCACTTTTCTCTACAAAATTACAAAATTATCCCTACATAATCCCACTTTTTACCTATACTATCCACATTTTCACCCATTTTATTCCATTTTTCTTAATCTACGAGAATTCCGTCCTTTTGGACTAACTTTCTGGGACGGAAGGAGTATTACTTACTTCAGGAAGATGATTTGCCTTCCAATAATGTTTCTACATATAACATCATCATTTCAAAACAAAAACTACAAAACTCAGCATCAAAACCCAAGAGGAGGGGCGTGGTCCATGTCCTATTCCAATCAAAGAATCAGAGCAAGGACCACCTTGACATGTTTTTCAGCTCCCTTTTTTTTTTAAAGATAATTTGAAGGAGGTCTTAGTAGTAATAGAAAATGATGTAGTTTTAACAGTTAACAGTAAAATTTTGAAGAGATAAGTGTGACCCCAAGAAAATGACATTGGAACGTACTGAATAGTCTGAATTCATCCATCAAAGTGCACCACAACCCAGTTCAGAGTCACCTTCCTTACTACGGATTGAAATCCTTGGAAATTCCGTATCAAGAAAGAGAATTTTCTATTTTTTTTTTTTGGTTGAGAGAAAGAGAATTTTCTATTGTACAATAGTAATTTTTAAAAATCACATTTAATGGGAAATCTCATTTCTAGTTATACAGCATTAAGTCCCTTTTTTTGCACTGCACCATAGTTCAGGCTCAATTCATTCATTTCAAAACATAAAACTTTCTATTCCCTTGAACATAGGACTCATATCCCAGGGAAGACCCTCATTGGACCTCGAAGTATTCGGATCCGAACTGATGTTCTTCTGCACTTTCCCACCGGCATTCATTCGAGAGCTGACTTGGTCAGTAATGGCAGTTAGTCTTGAGATGCCCGAACCTTCCAAACTCAAAACATAGGGTCGGAAGCCCTTCATACTCCACAAAGAAACGCTCCCCATTGATACTGACCGTTCCTTTGAGAGGTTTCTCTGAGGTTCACTTCGACACAAGTTCTAGCAAGCTTCCCACAACTATTGAACAAAGTCCTCGGGTCCACCCGTATGGGCTCCCCGACACCACTTGCTAAGTTCATGAGGATCTTCTCTTAGTAGAGGGACATGGGAAGGTCGGCGATACGGATCCAAGTCGGAGTGGTCTTGATCGGGTCCGTTGAACGAATTCTAGGTGACCAACTACGGACAGTCAAGCATCGCCCAAACACCGTCCATGGCCCGTACGTCAAAGCTTTCAAGTAGTCCTCATTAGTTTCAAAAGCGAACCAGGAAACAACCATGAGTCAGATCGAGGATTTGTATATTCCTATCTGTCCTTCACATCTCCTTGATCTTTCTCTCCATCACTTGGAGCGCCACTGGATTTCCTAGCAACTTCACAATCGCAGCATTTTTCCAAACTGATTCTAGAGCCTCCAGCACATTCTCAGCGATTGTAAATGCCGGATATCCATCCTCACCATCAGGGAAACTCAGCACCATTTTCCCCTCAAGGAAATCATCATCTATGCAGGTCTTCCGGAGGGTAACGCCCACAGTCACCATCACATCTTTCCAAGAAGCCGAGGGCTTATTCGGCGGCTTTTTTGACGTCTCCGGATCAAGATGCATGGCCGTCAGGGGATGATCCCTTACCGGAACAACAGCAGAGAGCGTGCTAATTTCCCTACTTATAATGTGTATTAGTCCGACACACCATGGTTTAGTTTACCTTGAATGTGCTTCTTTCGACTAACTGGAAAATTACGACATCGCCCTCCTCCAAGCTATGTGCAATGGCGAATCCCCTCCATCCACCACTAAGCGTAGCCTTACCAGCCAAATACTTGACATTCGATATGTTTCCAGTTTCATCATTTAATTTCATCATGACATATGACTTCGGAAGATGATGACGCAGCAGGAAGCTTGAAAGGCAAGCAAGCGCAAGCCTTAACGAACAAGGAATCGTAAGCGCGAAACCTAAAACGCAAGAAAACTGGAAATCCACCAGAAAACTCTGTAATTGATAAAAATAATAAAAGTTGTTTTTTCAGGGCTACAATCGATCTAATATATAAAGAAACTAAAAACCTAAAAAAGATAGAAAAGATAAAAGATATAAACTAAGAAAACTAAAAGATAGAAAAAATAAAAGATATAAACTAAAAAATACGAAAATTCCAGAAATAACTAAAACCTAACTAAAAGCCCTAAAAAGATAGAAAAAACTCGAAAAAGGCCTTAGGTCACTTCTGCCGGTGACGCCCCTTTCGACGGCTGAGATCATCTTCGAATTGGGTCGCTAATCTGCCTACATCAGATGATCTTGACAAAATTTCCTTGGAAGGTTCTATCAAGCAACAACAGGGAAACAAACAACAACAGTCACAATTTGCCTTACAGAAGAAGAGAAGAACACAAAAGAAAGATTAGAACTTTACGAGGAGAAAGCCACCGGTAGTGTGGGAACGAAGCATGCATCTGACGAGGCTTGGGAGGACTTTGATTTGGAAATGGAAAGGGCAAAAAAAACAGAGCAATTTTGTCAATGTACTGAAGAACAAACCCTAGAAACTAAAAATTAGTGTTTCAAATTGGGGGCAAAGGAAAGGACCTGTTTAATAATGGTCAGAGACTTCTTCTCTGCCGTTGATGCCCATTGGTTTCGAGATCGAAACTTTCCTATTCTCTATGATGTGGCGGGATTTTTAGATGGCCGTTGAGTATTTGAATGGAAAATTTTGACCGTTTGAATTTTATTATTTTAATATTGTTGATCTGTAAAGTATTCATGTTTTTTTTGGGTAAAATGTAAAGTATTCATGCTCTTTTGGTTTAACATTATCCATTAATAGATAATTTAGGAAATAATAAATACGGTTGCTTAGGTTAAAAAGTCTTTAGACTAAATACACATTGCATTTTTAAACTATATATTGTGGATAACAGTATCTTCTAGATGGATATCTTAGGATAGTTTATTTGGAAGCATCTATAAGTAGATTGGATTTGTTGTGAATAACAATATATGGAACACCTGGAAGTGCAAAAGATGAAGGTTGGTGAAGTCTAAGCAAGTCTAAGCAAAGAAGGCTGAGATGAATGAGAGATCTGGGGAAAAGTTCAAAAGCAAACTCCAACCTTTTTCATTGAAAGTGAAATCGTTTTCTACAGCTACAAAAGAAAGAAAGTTACCCTTTTATACTAAACTAATGAAAGAAAGCTCCAGAAACCCTATGTACATCAGATTAACCTAACAAACATCAGCCCAATGGGCAAAGAGATTAACAAAGGCCCAAAGGCCCACAAAAGTAAACAGAAACACGTCTTCTACATCCTCCCCTCAAGTTGGGACCTCTTGCAAACCCAACTTGGACATTAGGAAGAAGTGTTGATGGTGTGGGAGAGCTTTAGTCATCAAATCAGCAAGTTGCATCTTGCTCGGGATGTAGGCCGTCTGCAAAAAACCTTCTAGCACCTTGTTTCTGGTGAAGTGAAGATCAATCTCAAGATGCTTCGTCCTCTCATGAAAGCATGGATTCGCTGCAATCTGTTGTGCAGCTCTGTTGTCACAGAACAATGTGATGGGTAACTTAACTTCCAAGTGCAAATCTTAAAGAATATAGCTGACCCAAAGCAATTCCGTTGTGGTGCTTGCCATGCTTCTATACTCGGCTTCTAACGATGATCTTGAAACAGTAGACTATTTTTTTGTCTTCCAGGACACCAGGGAATGCCCCAGAAACATGTTGTAACCTGTCAGGGATTTTCTTGTGGTGAGACAACTGCCCAGTCAGCATCTGTGAACCCAACCACCTTCAAGTGCGTTTGAACCGGGTAAAACAAACCATAATTCACCGTCCCTGCTAGGAAACGTAGGACGTGGAGGGCTCCATCATAATGTGGTTGTCTCGGGGCCAAAACGAACTAGCTAAGTTGCTGCACTGAATAAGATATGTCTGGCCTAGTCAGAGATAAATAGAGCAATCGCCCTATCAATCTTCTATAAAGCTCTTCATCGTGAAACTTCTGTCCAGAGGTCTCATCAAATCTCAAATTTGCTGGCAGCGGAAACTTCGCAACTCTACAATTCAGCATTTTCATGTCTTGTAAAATGTTTGTGATGTACTTCCTTTGATGGATGTACATTCCCTCATCATTCCTAAATATCTCCATTCCCAAGAAGTAACTTGTTAATCCAAGGTCTTTAATGGTGAACTGATCATCTAGGGCTGCCTTTACATTATTGATTTCTTCCTCATCATCGCCAGTGAGCAGGATATCGTCCACGTAAACGAGGAGAACTGCACACCGATCACCTCGTCGCTTTACAAATAGGGAGTAGTCCTTCATTGACTGTGCATACCCCAATCTGACCAAAAATTGAGTCAGCTCCAAGTTCCATTGTCTTGAGGCTTGCTTCAGGCCATATAGGGACCTCCTCAGTCTACAAACCTCTCTATTCTTAGCCTTCTCATACACATCCGGTGGTGTCATGTAAATTTCTTCATCCAAATAGCCGTGCAAAAAAGCAATGTTCACGTCCATTTGATACACATGCCAATTCCTAGCTGTGCTCATAGCCAACACAATTCTCACCGTTGTTAACTTCGCCGCCGGTGAAAAAGTGTGCTTATAGTCTTTGCCAACTTTCTGACTGTAACCCCTGACTACTAAACGCGCCTTCAGTCTCTCTATTGATCCATCAGACCTAAACTTGACTTTGTATACCCATCGTGAGCTAATGGCCTTCTGACCCCTCGGCAATGAGCATAAGTCCCAGGTCTGATTTTTTTCAAGGGCGTCTAACTCTTGCTTCATCGCAGCTACCCATCCAGGGTCATCTTTCGCTTGGGTATAACATGATGGTTCCTTGACAGCCAAGGTTTGCATAAGGGAGGCAAAAAACTGGTTGTAGTGGGCTGTATAATTCGAGTCAGCCGCCAACATTGCATAATCTCTCATCCATGCCGGCTCCTGCCTCGACCTACTCGATCTCCTTGCCGGCACATCCAACATCTCAGTGACAGTGGACTCCGGTTCTACACGATCAGGACTTTCACTCTCATGTACCATGTTCAGATCGTCACGTGAAGAATCATCCTCCTCTGGTGCTGATTCTGGCATCATCATGTCATCACCAGTGAGAGCGCTCATGGGCTCAAAATCTTTCGGGTCTGTGGTCTTGTTGAGCAAAAATGTGCACAAAATTGCAGAACATATAATAATTATTTTTATTTTAGTTCGACCCTCTCTTTTGACTCTTTTTATTAAAAGCAATATCGATACAAAATATTTAATGGTTTTTATGATTTGGGCTGCACCCAATTTTACGGGTTACCTACGTATCTCTTTTCTAGAGAATCAAGCCTTATGTAGTTCAGAGTGATTTATTTAATTTATTTTGTTTGATTTAATGTGTGTTATATGTTTGGTATTCACACATCAGTGGAATGCACCCAAACCCACCTTCTAGGAAGGGTTGTTCGGACTCAAACCAACTATCATTTGTGCGATGTGAATAAGATTAAACCCACCTTCTAGGAAGGGTTGTATAATCTTTCCACAATCAAACATAAAGCTTAAAAGTTTATGTTTATATTTTTTTATTTGATTTAATTTAGTTTAATTTGATTTGCGACTGAATACGACAAATTTATATTTTCTAGGTCGTATTTACTACGTATCCATTTATATGATATGGAATCAAGTCAAACGTAGTTCTAGGACATATATCTCGTTTGATTTGAGATCCGCGACTGGACTTGATATATATATATGATCAATATCAAGTTTCCTACGTAGTTCATAAAGAACATCAAGTCTTTACGTAGTTCTTTAGGAGACGTTAATTTACACTGGGGTGTGATTGAACTCGATGACACATTGTCATATATATGGAGTTTCCTACGTAGCCTTTATTAGGCATCAAATCAACACGTAGTTCTTTTCGAATAACGATAATTTAATTTGAAATGTGATTGAACTCGACGAGCCTTGATTAGCTTTATGTCAAGTGTCCTACATACCCTTTTTAGATTGGGATTAAACCACTTGTAGTTCCCAAATTAAACTTAATTTTATTTCATTTAAGATTTACGACTGAACTTGATTTATTGAATTTGTATCAAGTTTCATACGTAGTTCATAAAAAACATCAAGTCCTCACGTAGTTCTTCAGGACATTGAATTTTTAATTTAAGTTTGCGATTGAATTTAACGCGTACAAATTTCACGTTAAATTTCCTACGTACCCGTATGTAACGGGATCAAATCATACGTAGTTCTAATATTTAATTTTGACCTTTGATTTTGGGTCGTGATTGAACTCAATGGACGTATTGTCTTATATTGAGTTTCCTACGTAGCCTTTATTAGGCATCAAATCAACACGTAGTTCTTGAGTTGAACTTAATTTTATTTAAACCTTGAACATATAGTCACACAATTTAAAGTATTCTATATGGCTTCAACTTATTTCGATCACGTGAGGGAAATTTACCTTGTGATCACATACAAGTTTCCCTGGCTTTATGAGTAATCCTCACATATAAATTATAATGTGGGTAACTCAGCTAATTATTAGGCCGAACTTGAAATCCATGCATTAAATACATGAACCGACCCTATACAAATGTATATACATTTGTGCTTTAATTTAAGATCCTGCAAACAAGCATGAGGGACCCTTATATTAATTATCTTATAGGATGACTTAATTAACCAAGCCAAATTTTGAAGTCACGAATCATACGTATACGTGAGATAACACATATGTGATTACCATCACCTTATGTATTTTTTTAGACTCGGACTGGGTATCCGATCATCCTTGCTCCATTAGTGAGAGCATTTCATTCCCATGCCATGCCCCTTAATTAATAAGAAGAACAAAATCATGACTTGTGGAGGGATTATCACATACTGCATGTGTGTACCTGTATATATTGGCAGTGGTATTTTTCCTTTACCTTCATTGGAAGAGGCATACATGAGATAATCACTTCTTTTCTTCTTTTTTTGAATATGATATCTAGTATGTATCATGTATTCATGTCAGTGACGATCTCATTCTCTTGTCCAATGGAGCATAAGATACCTTAATATCATGTCCTGTTTAATCTACATTATATGAAACTCTCATCGAAAGATTTGAGAAGACCGTAATATTGTATCGATCGAGAATTGATCAATCCCACAAAAGCCTTAATTAAGGCCATTTGAGTTCCTTAAATATCTCATAATTTCAATTTGAGTCATAATGGAAGATGATAACGGGTGTAACCGCTCTAGAGTAATTACTCCAAATCCGTCACCGTTTTGCTTCATATGGAGACCAAGAAGTGATTACTTCCGAGCCAACCATAATTCCGGATATAGTATAGAGACCCGAAAGTAATTACTCTCGGATCAACTACGAATATCGACATGATATAGGGATGTGAAAGTAATTACTTTCGATCTCCTAATAATTCCTGTATATAAATAAATTGATTTGAATATGTACGGGTCTTGTCTTCAGTCTCTTACGTACCACCTTCTCCATGGATTGACCACGGCTTCATTTGACTGGTACAATACAGGAAGTCATTTCCCACGTATTGCTTTTGTATATCTCAATTTATTATTTATCATGAGCCATTATTGAAGAATCTCCTTTGTAGAAACTGGAAAAGGAGAAAGAGCTCTTTCTTTTGGTTATGCCCTTTCCATTTTGCCGATGGAAATCTCCTTTGTTTGTTTTTGGGTGATGGTTGATCAGAGAGTCCTCCCCCCTGTACGAGAATGGAAGTTCCCCCCACAACCGTTCTTTTTCATCCCTTTATATAATTAGTATTATGTAGGAAGTTACTTTGGTAACTTGTAATTAACTACCATCAACTACCCTTTTTTTATTTCTTTTTTAATTGTTATTTGGGCCAAATTATTAAATCTCAATTTGGGCCCAAATTAAATGGAATGACATATTTGTCAACTTTAATATCACATTTGCACTTAATTTAAAATAGATTAACCAAATTTAATATTTCGGTTAATTTTTAACTATTTCAAACAAAATCTCGATTCAATATAAATTTGTGAAATTTTGTCCGCAAACAGATACCCCCCGAACTTTGGACGTGTGAGGAATTGAACACGTACGAAGTTCGAACTTAGGCGCTACATATTTTTTATAATAGCACCATGTATTTCTTCTTGAAAGTATTCTCAAGGAAGAACTTAATTTCAATCATGGTCCGAAACATGGTCACGAAAGATGGTTCTTGACCAGTGATATTGTATGAGTATACTTTGGAAATAATGTTTTTTCCAAAATATGATTTTGACTTGGATTTTTATATTGTGGCTTAAAGGCTTGATTGCCGGGTTTGAGGGTTTTCTTAAGATAGATAAGTGTTTATTTTGAGGTCTTAATATCAAAAGGTTTGTGTTTTATAACTACCTTGGAGGTGACTTTGTGTCAAACCATGAAATTTAGAGGTTAAATATATGAAGATTTTGAATGACCACACATATAAATAACATGGGTCGATTAAACTTTTGTTTCTCTTTATAAGAACAAAAGTGTTTATAGAGAGATGAGCCTTTTTGACTCAAGAGAGAAGAAAATTTTGATTTTGCAATTGATGTCCGCGTTTTAGGTAGATTTTTAGGGTCTAGATAGGTTAGTATAAGTTGTTTTTCGTAGTTGAGTCTTGTGCTTTTGAGTCTTTTTGCATGAGTTTTCGTATTTCCTTGAGATTCGGAAACTACGCGCTTTTGTGTCGTTTTGTAGGTGTTTTGGAGCTTGAAGACGGGTTTTGGAGCGAGACTAGGAGAGGATGAATGAGCTAGGAGGATGACTTGAAGTGGATGAGCTAAGAAGAAGAGCCAAGAGGAGCAAAATCAAGAGGAGAAGTGAAAAGACCGACCCAAAAATCGAGCTAGGGCGGGTCGTGCATGAATCAAGTGAAGAAGTTAGAAGATGCTGAAAAAAGTGCTCTCAGGATCGACCCTGAGGGGGATCGATCACGACCCCTATGGGGGTCGATCCTAGGCACCGACTTCCTCCTACCCGGATATCTTGTTGAAGTTTCCTAGTTTGTATTTTAGGAAGGTTATTTCTTTGTGTTTCCTAATTAGATTAGGACTCCTTTTCTTCTATAAAAGGAGGTTGAACCTTTAGTTTTATAGAGGCTTTGGGGGGGGGGGGATAATTCATCCCTTGGTGGGAATTCAATCAATTAATCATCAAGACTTGAGAGTTAGGAAGAAGACTTGGAGAGCAAGATTGAGGTTTGTAAGATTGACCTTTGGTTTTAATTTGAATTTTAGTTTGGTTTTTATCATGTCTTCTTCTTCTTCTTCCTTGTCTCTTTTTGCTATGTGTGAGTAGTTTTCTTAAGTTCTAGGGTTGAGCAAAAACCCAACACAATCATGCATGTTTAAAACTTGAATTCATGACTTGAATGCTTAATGATCATATCTAACCTATCTTGTGCTTAACCCTTGGTGAAAATTGAGGCATGTCTTGTAATTAACCCTAGCGAAAGTGAAAAGTTAGTTGCTTGATTAGTTCTAATAGGATTATTTGCGAAAGTTGATATTCCTAGGTTGAAGGATAGGTAGAAAGTTGTTTGATTTGCGAAAGTTGATTGAATAAACTTGAATTGTTTGCGAAAGTTAACTTTTCTATGATCTAGATTGCATGATAGTTTTGAATTCTTGTCAAAAGCATGTATGGTTGTTGTTGTGGTAGCCCTAGCCCTAGGATTTGCCCTTTTTATTGATTTAAATTCGTATCTTTTGCCTTGATCCCGACTCCCTTCGTCGTGTTCGAGCCCTTGTTTGTGATTGAGTGTGTTTTGTGTGTTCGTGTGTTTCTGCTCTCAGGATCGACCCTCCCTAGGGTCGAGATCGACCCTCTTTGGGTCGAGCCTGAGTTGTTCTGCCCTTGTTTTCTCTGCTTTTCATAGTTTATCGATTAAACTCAGCACTACTCTCGCTCCCGTGGACGATCCTGACTTCGCTATACTCAGCGGGGTCTTGAATATAAATTTATTTGTTCGAGAAACCCTTCAACAAATTGGCGCCGTTGCCGGGGAGTGTGCAATAGTGCCTAGTTTAGTTGATATTTGGGTGAGGGACTAGCCCAAACCCTTTGTGTGTTTTTGATTTGTTTTTGTTTTTGTTTTTGTTCTTAGGTTAGATGTAGCCATGGAGACCTTTGAGGACCTTGAAAGAAAGTTGGCCGATCTTGAACTTCAAGTGCTAGACCTCCAAAGAAAAAGAGAAGCCGAGGCTTATGCAAGTCAAAGAGAATGGGAAGCCCGAACCTACCTCCACGCACAACCTTACGGCTTCCAAGAGCCTTTGGCCGCACCTTACGCTTGGGATCCCTATTGGAGGAGTGATGATTATCCCAACTGGGGTTATTATGAACCACCTAGCTATGAAGAGCAACCACCGGCTTGGGCACAAAGTCTCTTTGGTGGACTCATCGATAAGCTTGATGAAGTTCAAAACAAATTGGGAGATTTCGAATCATGGAATGACAATTCCGAACTTGGTGATCTAGCGGCTCAAATTCCACTACCTCAAGGGCGATTACCGGGCCACCCCGATGAGAACCCGAGAGGCCACATTGCCGCAATTCACCCAAGGAGCGGAGAGAAGTTGTCGGAGCAAGATGCGAGTAAGAAGACGGCGGATGAAGAAGACCGACCCATCCCAGGGGAGGTCGTGTCCGACCCCCACATGGTCGACACCAACCCCCTCCCCACTACGGAAGAGGTCGTCACCGACCATCATGAGGTCGTGGTCGACCCTCTTCCCGGTGTCCCGAAGTCCGTTCCTTCTTCTTCGACAACAAAGGCGCTTCCTTTCCTATCCAAGACGGCTAAGGAACCTTCGATTGAGCATATTGAGCCTTTATCAGAGTCAAATCCTCCACTTATTCTAAGCCAATCATACCTCATCACGACCGGAGCTATCATAGATGTTAAGAAGGGACTCTTATCATATTCTAGTGGTGAAGAGAAAGTAGAGGTCCGCTTCGACAATACTTTGAAGGAGAACCGTGAAGAGGAAAATTTGGAGGATGATCCGGAAGAGAATTTCTTACTAGATGAGATCGACGAAAACAAAGCCGAGACCCAAGTTGAGGATGGAAGTCTCTTGCTATGTGAAGCTGAAATTGAGGAGGTTAAGAGCCAAGAGGATGAAGGATGGACGGGGTCTTTGCTACCAATGTTGAAACCAAACCCACTCGTGGAGGAATGTGAAGAAAAGGTGGTCGGGTTTGGACCTTCATTGACCCCGGATGCTAGCAAGGAGTGGGCCAAGCAGGAAGAGATGAAGATCATCACCGTAGTTCCTTCCGACTTTCTTGAGTCAATCATGGTTTATAGGCTTGAGGGTGCCTACAAGTTCTATCATTTTCCCTTCAAGCTAGGACGCAAGGAGCTATGGACCTACAAGGATCCCTTTGCCGAGTATTGTGAGGCACCACCACACCTACCAAGTTGGTTTTATCCTAACCCTTCTCACGAAAGTTATTCTTGCGCTTTTGATAAGTTGAAACGATCTTTGAGTGTTATATTATTTGTTTTCAATTTATCAATATGCTACATATGCTTTCATGAGGTGTCTTCACATGACTTTGACAGGTTACTTAGAGCATTGACGATGTCCGATCATAGGGATTGAGCTAAGGAACTTCTCGTCAAGCTAATGACGTTAAACAAGCGCTTACGGGAGGCAACCCGGTTTATAGATTAGTTTTTCCTTTTTATTTTTGATTTTCCAATTTCTAGACTAGATTTTTGTTTCTTCTAACCTTCCTTAGATTAGATTAGGATATATTTTGCTTGGGATAGGATTTTTTGTGATGTTTTTGCAGGACTTTAAGATTGCAAACATGAGCTCAAAAAGACGGGACGTCGACCACCTCCACCTCCAATTCAAGCTTCTAGAGTCTTTGTGAGTTTTCTTCTTCTTTTTCTCTTTACTTTTTCATGTGTTTTCATGCATGGGGACATTGCATGATTTAAGTATGGGGTGGGGAAGAAGAAATCTCACATGTTGTATAAAATTGAGTCTTTGTTTGTTTGCTTTGTTTGATTTGTAGCTTGATTTGTTAAGAAAAATCTTGAAAAATTCAAAAAAATTGAGAAAATGTCAAAATCCAAAAAAAATTGCAAAATGTCGAAAAACAAAAAAATATTTGCTTCTTTGTTTGTTTTAGGATAGAAGAGCATTTCATCTTAGATGTCCTATGATGAAAACTAATTTTCATGTTTGTCATGTAATTCCTTTGGCATAATTGGATAGCATAGCCCAAGTTTTCGAGAAATTGCTTTTGATTGTGAAATTGACTTGTGATGAAATTGAGCATATGTGTTTTGAGTGAAAGTAATTGCAATCCAACAAAATTGTTACCTAGTGAGAATTTTTGCCTTATAGGGAGAACATCATTGATTCCCTCTTCTTTGTTTGTGTGATTTTGCTCTCTTTATGCATATGTTTCTTGTCATTGATATGGTTATCTATTTCTTGAAACCGCTATGAGATTGTTCAAGCATGTTGATTGTGATTAAGAACTTATATTTTTAGCCTATATTCTTCCATGCCTACCTTGAATTGTCTTTGCTTGAAGCCCCGTTCTAGCCTTAGCCTTTTGTTTGAAGCTCCACAAAAATTATTCCTAGCCTATATTAGCTTGACCCTATTCCGGGAATTGGACTTAGATTGTGTTGGGAATAAGTTTTGTAGAGTGACATTTTGGTTGGGTTTGAAAGTGGTGACATGGTTAAAGGGTAGAAAACAACTTGTTGAAGTGTAGTGTAATAGGATTCTTGGCTTGGATTGCACATTGTTGAAAAATTGAAGAGAGAAGTAAGGAAGAAGCTCGAGCTAAAAGTCTCAGGATCGACCCCCTAATGGGTCGATCTCGACCCCATCGTGAAAAAAATGCTCTCAGGTTCGACCCCCAGGGGTCGACCTCGACCCTCAGCAGGCTCGAGAGAAAAAAAAAAGAGAAAAGAAAGAGAGAAAAAAAAATATAAGTGCAAAGCCAAGAATTCCTAGTATTTATAAGTTATATTTTGGGAGTTTGGATTAGAAATTGATGGGTTTGAGTTTTATTGAAGTGTTTGGTTATGAGTTGAAAAGAGAAGAAGTGAGTTGTTTTGGTTTAAAGTGTTGTATTTAGGAGTTTGATTCCCGGATTTAGCACCACATGGCCAAATAACTCCCTACCCTATGTTATTTACCGAGCCCCATTACAACCCGGCCGAATGAGTCTTCTATGAAGATTTCATTGAGCCTAAGTTCTTATGAATATTGATGTGTCTTGACTTCTCTAGGTAGAGAGATTGGTGATATAAGTCTCAATGATAAAGTAGATGTTGCATAAAGATTGAGATAAGAGTTGATTTGAAAGCCTAAACACATGAGAGTTGAGAGAAACACATTTAAATCCCTTGTGAGGTCGGATTGTGGTTGCCTAACTTGGGACTTATACATATGTGATGACGTTAAAATTACTCGTCTTCTTTTTCACTTGTGTTTAAAATGTTTTGACAAGGGCTATGCTTGAAGATTGTGTTATTGGTCTTGATTTGCATGATTATTGCTTGAGGACAAGCAAGTCTAAGTATGGGGTGTTTTGATGTCCGCGTTTTAGGTAGATTTTTAGGGTCTAGATAGGTTAGTATAAGTTGTTTTTCATAGTTGAGTCTTGTGCTTTTGAGTCTTTTTGCATGAGTTTTCGTATTTCCTTGAGATTCGGAAACTACGCGCTTTTGTGTCGTTTTGTAGGTGTTTTGGAGCTTGAAGACGGGTTTTGGAGCGAGACTAGGAGAGGATGAATGAGCTAGGAGGATGACTTGAAGTGGATGAGCTAAGAAGAAGAGCCAAGAGGAGCAAAATCAAGAGGAGAAGTGAAAAGACCGACCCAAAAATCGAGCTAGGGCGGGTCGTGCATGAATCAAGTGAAGAAGTTAGAAGATGCTGAAAAAAGTGCTCTCAGGATCGACCCTGAGGGGGGTCGATCACGACCCCTATGGGGGTCGATCCTAGGCACCGACTTCCTCCTACCCGGATATCTTGTTGAAGTTTCCTAGTTTGTATTTTAGGAAGGTTGTTTCTTTGTGTTTCCTAGTTAGATTAGGACTCCTTTTCTTCTATAAAAGGAGGTTGAACCTTTAGTTTTATAGAGGCTTTGGGGGGGGGGGGGGATAATTCATCCCTTGGTGGGAATTCAATCAATTAATCATCAAGACTTGAGAGTTAGGAAGAAGACTTGGAGAGCAAGATTGAGGTTTGTAAGATTGACCTTTGGTTTTAATTTGAATTTTAGTTTGGTTTTTATCATGTCTTCTTCTTCTTCTTCCTTGTCTCTTTTTGCTATGTGTGAGTAGTTTTCTTAAGTTCTAGGGTTGGGCAAAAACCCAACACAATCATGCATGTTTAAAACTTGAATTCATGACTTGAATGCTTAATGATCATATCTAACCTATCTTGTGCTTAACCCTTGGTGAAAATTGAGGCATGTCTTGTAATTAACCCTAGCGAAAGTGAAAAGTTAGTTGCTTGATTAGTTCTAATAGGATTATTTGCGAAAGTTGATATTCCTAGGTTGAAGGATAGGTAGAAAGTTGTTTGATTTGCGAAAGTTGATTGAATAAACTTGAATTGTTTGTGAAAGTTAACTTTTCTATGATCTAGATTGCATGATAGTTTTGAATTCTTGTCAAAAGCATGTATGGTTGTTGTTGTGGTAGCCCTAGCCCTAGGATTTGCCCTTTTTATTGATTTAAATTCGTATCTTTTGCCTTGATCCCGACTCCCTTCGTCGTGTTCGAGCCCTTGTTTGTGATTGAGTGTGTTTTGTGTGTTCGTGTGTTTCTGCTCTCAGGATCGACCCCCCCTAGGGTCGAGATCGACCCTCTTTGGGTCGAGCCTGAGTTGTTCTGCCCTTGTTTTCTCTGCTTTTCATAGTTTATCGATTAAACTCAGCACTACTCTCGCTCCCGTGGACGATCCTGACTTCGCTATACTCAGCGGGGTCTTGAATATAAATTTATTTGTTCGAGAAACCCTTCAACAGCAATGCTGTTGCAAATATTGCTAATCAAGGCAATTTTCAAAGAGCTCCATGGAAGGAACATTTGTTTAGAAGACCTATTTGGACCAGTCACTAAAGTCGGACACGATGATCTGGGTCGTGAAATTTTGGCATATACATACCGATTTGTTTTTGGTTTGTTTCTCTTTTTGAGAACATTTGTCTTTAATATATATAATTGATTCTTCTATCCTTTTATTTTCCTCTTTTCACTGGTTAGCACAATAATATATGTGCAAATCTTTGGACCATATGAATAATGTATTTATGTAGTCAATATAATGATCAAACGACTATGAGATATGATAATAAGATTTTTCTTCTTCTATCCTTGTTTTTTTTTAGGGAAGAAGATATCTTGTTTGTTTATATGGCTGCATCTTGCATGTTAAATGACCAGATTGCCTACGTACCCCCTTTGTGAGGGATCAAGCCGATCGTAGTTCTTTATGAACCATTTTATCATATTTTTTGTTACGTGCATCAGAGAACAAAATCCAAACCCACCTTCTAGGAAGGGTTGTCTGAATCAGTCCAACTATCATTTGCACCTTTTTACCTTCTCATGTACACATTATCGAGTAATTTGAACCCACCTTCTAGGCAGAGTTGCTCGAATTGCCTCGAGTATTATTTGTGTACATGGGGTTTCATTTCAACCTCAAATTATATCTTAAGGTTTGCGACTGAATCCAACGTATGCTAAACTTGACGTTGAATTTCCTACATACCCTTATCGGGATCAAGTCTTGATGTAGTTCCATAGAAATTTACTTGTGAACAAGCATTTTTGTAATGCTTGGATCTCAATAAGTCAAATATTGGCGTCCTCATTTAGATTAGAGGATTAACCATTTGAAGAAGTCTTCAAGCTTTGAACTCCCTCTTCAATTTTTAAATGAGATACATTGTCATCTAATTGACAATACCCCCTGTCTTCCACCTTCAAGGTGCATCATCATTTGATGTTTTCTTAGAAGGTCTAACATTTATTTGTTTGAGAAATATTTTTCTCGTCAAAGACTGTTATTCGAAGAAACATCTTGTCGGGTATACCCGGTTGGACTAGATGTACTCTTGAAATTAGTCATTCAATTATTTTCCTCCTTAGCACTCTTCTTTTGTGCTTATCGTAGGTTCAATCAACCCAGGAGGACTTAAGCCCGTACAAACATTTGTCGAGTTTTCTTTTACTCGTACAAGATTTTGACTATAGGCTATTATCTTTGTCGCGACCCCCATCACTGTGTGGAGGGAAGCTTTTGATGTTTGAATTTCTCCATAGACTCATATATTGTCATTATATGACTTGGCTCAATGTAAGGGCCTACCCATGTGGCTTGAACTTCATGATCCAACATGAGCTACACGGGTCTCGTCAATGGAGTATATACAGGTTGTAGGCGAAGTAGCCTCTTGTTTAAACCCTTGGCAAGGTGTCGAGTGTTTTAGAAGACAACTAGAGTGAGAATACTACCCTTGCAACACCTACCCTCAAAATTGGTATTTGACGATGCTTTTGAGTTTGTGTTACCCCCTCGATATGATTCTCCTCTTCCTCATTACATCCTTTTTTACATCTATAAGGACATATTCATCTTGTGGTAGATGAATAATGAGTTGGCAATATGAAACGACATTTTTGCAGTCTATCTTCCCACCTGCAATTCCCTAGCTTTAGAAGTGTTGGTGGGTTTGACATGAATCAACCATACAAATACATATCCTTAATATATTTGTCCTCGATGATCATCTCTCTCCTTTTTAATAAAGAGACAACCTTTTGGCTGATATTTTGGCTCTTCCCTTTTCTTTTTTTTTTTTAACCTTGGACGTGGTTGCTTATAAAAGGTTTGCCATCAAATCTTATGAAAGTCGTCATAGACTCTCTCGTTGTATATTCGTGGCTTCTTGCCACCATCATTTCTCCCTCATTAGCTTGAGGGCATTTGAATGATGCTTTATATCGAGCATATTATAAGCTCATTAATATATACCTTTAATACCAAAGCCTTAAAAGTTATTGGCTTGGTAATACCAAAATGAACCATTCATTGCAGAAACAAATTGGCTTATGACATGTTTTGAGATGTACTTGTCCACTTAAACCCTTCAAAGTAGTTAATCATAGACTTTTCCATCTTGTGTTAAGGTCATTTTACTAGCTCGATTCAATGAATCTGCTAGGTGCTTGCAGACCTTTGATTTTAGCCGTTAGATAGGATTTTTATCATTAAGGCATCCATATAGTGTAGTTTCACCATAGGTAGAGTAGGTATGAGCAAGGTGCTCACATGTGGAACCACAAACGCCATTGAACTTGTCAAGATAATTTCTTTCATGATCTATGGGACACAGGGACTAAACTCCAATGTGTGGAGCATGATCGTTTATATCCCAATATAGGCAGATTCTTTGAAGCTTGGAATCCCATGAACCCTTGATTGATCATCTCCGTGATATATTGGAGAGATATAAGTGAGTTACCCCTTGGGTTTTCATCACTTGTACTTCATTTATATTTTAAAACACACCTTATTTGTTTTGACTGATTGGTTCAGCTATAAGCGGCGTTATTTTGTGTCGCACTGCCTTATTTGAAGTTGCGACTTTGAGACTAGTTTCTTCAATGGCAAGTATGATTATAACTAACACTGGCATGTATTTTTGCATAGTCTTGAAAAATGAGAGTAATTTTCTCTCAAAAGGTTACGAGTGGAAACTCCCTACTTTGATTAAGGGAAGAGTGGTCCTTATCTAATGGAGAACCATTTTTTTTATACCATTCATTGTAACCACGACATGGAAGAGGCCAATAGATAAGCGACCTTGGAACCATGCTTACACATTAAGTTTCTCTCACGTTGAATCTCGTGAAGAGTCTAACATAGGTTTGGAACCTAGTAATTCGGGATATCGGACTTGTTGTCCTTAATGGGGCTCACTCTTAAATAGGAATTTTGAGGAGCCCATACAACCGACTTAACCTCTTAAACCTTACTAGGTCTTCAAGGCATAAAATTTGTCAAACCTTAGACCATATGATATGTATAAGGAGGTTTAAAATCTGGCTGTTTTGGATTTCGGACATTTTGTCCTGGACGAGTCTCCCTCGTAAATAGAAGTCGAGATGCTCGTAAAACTTACTTAACCTCATGAACCATTTTAGGTTTTGAAGGCTTAAATTTTTTTGACAAAGGGAACATTGAAATGAGTCCACTCCAAATGGAGGGTCATGTTGACTTATTTCAAGCTATCCCCTAAGGATCGAGATAGACCCCATGTCGATTTGATTCCGAGTATCAACTAGAGAAAAGCTTATTGTTTTTTTCTTCCTCTTTTTGATATGGAATGATTAATTGGATGCTTCTCGCTTAATTATAGCCAACTCTTAAGCTATAGAGTGTTCGGCCAATAAAGACGATAAAGTCTTCTTAATACATTCTTGCGACCCCTTATCCTCTCAAATTTGTCGACCTTGCTGGTCTTGGAGGAAATTTGGGTAGAATGTTACATATCCCCTTTCATCATGATAACTTGGATGATGGGATCTTGAGAGGATCTTCAAGATCCTCTTTGATTACTTGGATGATGAGTCTTAATAGCATTTAAGAGCGTCATACCAAGAGCTCAAATATTAAGGGGCTTATTGCCCTAAGATGATTGATCTTGTTGGACATTGATTTTATACCCCATGAGCAGTTTTTTTGATAATCCTCTCGACTCCATACTTGTAACCCTCTTGTTCTCTTTAGTTTGTTGACCTTGGTGGTCTTGAGGACAAGTTGGGTTAAATGTTACGTATCCCTCTTTCGTTTTGGAGACTCGGATTGTGAGTGTGAGAGGATCTTTAGTGACGATACTTGGTGTCACTAATGCTTGGGAGCATCATTCAATGAACTCATTCAACATGGAGTTTGATGTCGCAGGATGACTGACTAGGTTTGGCCAAGAGTAGTATACCCCCTCAGCATGTAGCCATTACAGACATCCTTTCGCACCTCCTCTTATAGTGTTCTCGAATGAGGTTTGAAGGTCCACATAGTAGTCTTAAAACGAGTCTCTAGAGAATGTGAGCCCCTAATGAAATGAAGGAGTATCTCGACAATCTCTTCTTAATCCACGACCCTCAATAAATGGTGTAAGCCGTGGAGAGCTCGTTAAAAAATGTTTGTTGCATTCAAAAGTCTTTTTTTTTATTTGCAACAAAATATATCAAATATTTGTATTGACATTACTTAAAGATGAAAAGAAAGAAAGGGTCCCACCGGGCGTGCCAAAAATATGTTGAGCAAAAATGTGCACAAAATTGCAGAACATATAATAATTATTTTTATTTTAGTTCGACCCTCTCTTTTGACTCTTTTGATTAAAAGCAATATCGATACAAAATATTTAATGGTTTTTATGATTTGGGCTGCACCCAATTTTACGGGTTGCCTACGTATCTCTTTTCTAGAGAATCAAGCCTTACGTAGTTCAGAGTGATTTATATAATTTATTTTGTTTGATTTGATGTGTGTTATATGTTTGGTATTCACACATCAGTGGAATGCACCCAAACCCACCTTCTAGGAAGGGTTGTTCGGACTCAAACCAACTATCATTTGTGCGATGTGAATAAGATTAAACCAACCTTCTAGGAAGGGTTGTATAATCTTTCCACAATCAAACATAAAGCTTAAAAGTTTATGTTTATATTTTTTTATTTTATTTAATTTAGTTTATTTGATTTGCGACTGAATACGACACATTTATATTTTTTAGGTCGTATTTACTACGTATCCATTTATATGATATGGAATCAAGTCAAACGTAGTTCTAGGACATATATCTCGTTTGATTTGAGATCCGCGACTGGACTTGATATATATATGATCAATATCAAGTTTCCTACGTAGTTCATAAAGAACATCAAGTCTTTACGTAGTTCTTTAGGAGACGTTAATTTACACTGGGGTGTGATTGAACTCGATGACACATTGTCATATATATGGAGTTTCCTACGTAGCCTTTATTAGGCATCAAATCAACACGTAGTTCTTTTCGAATAACGATAATTTAATTTGAAATGTGATTGAACTCGACGAGCCTTGATTAGCTTTATGTCAAGTGTCCTACATACCCTTTTTAGATTGGGATTAAACCACTTGTAGTTCCCAAATTAAACTTAATTTTATTTCATTTAAGATTTGCGACTGAACTTGATTTATTGAATTTGTATCAAGTTTCCTACGTAGTTCATAAAGAACATCAAGTCCTCACGTAGTTCTTTAGGACATTGAATTTTTAATTTAAGTTTGCGATTGAATTTAACGCGTACAAATTTCACGTTAAATTTCCTACGTACCCGTATGTAACGGGATCAAATCATACGTAGTTCTAATATTTAATTTTGACCTTTGATTTTGGGTCGTGATTGAACTCAATGGACGTATTGTCTTATATTGAGTTTCCTACGTAGCCTTTATTAAGCATCAAATCAACACGTAGTTCTTGAGTTGAACTTAATTTTATTTAAACCTTGAACATATAGTCACACAATTTAAAGTATTCTATATGGCTTCAACTTATTTCGATCACGTGAGGGAAATTTACCTTGTGATCACATACAAGTTTCCCTGGCTTTATGAGTAATCCTCACATATAAATTATAATGTGGGTAACTCAGCTAATTATTAGGCCGAACTTGAAATCCATGCATTAAATACATGAACCGACCCTATACAAATGTATATACATTTGTGCTTTAATTTAAGATCCTGCAAACAAGCATGAGGGACCTTATATTAATTATCTTATAGGATGACTTAATTTACCAAGCCAAATTTTGAAGTCACGAATCATACGTATACGTGAGATAACACATATGTGATTACCATCACCTTATGTATTTTTTTAGACTCGGACTGGGTATCCGATCATCCTTGCTCCATTAGTGAGAGCATTTCATTCCCATGCCATGCCCCTTAATTAATAAGAAGAACAAAATCATGACTTGTGGAGGGATTATCACATACTGCATGTGTGTACCTGTATATATTGGCAGTGGTATTTTTCCTTTACCTTCATTGGAAGAGGCATACATGAGATAATCACTTCTTTTCTTCTTTTTTTGAATATGATATCTAGTATGTATCATGTATTCATGTCAGTGACGATCTCATTCTCTTGTCCAATGGAGCATAAGATACCTTAATATCATGTCCTGTTTAATCTACATTATATGGAACTCTCATCGAAAGATTTGAGAAGACCGTAATATTGTATCGATCGAGAATTGATCAATCCCACAAAAGCCTTAATTAAGGCCATTTGAGTTCCTTAAATATCTCATAATTTCAATTTGAGTCATAATGGAAGATGATAACGGGTGTAACCGCTCTAGAGTAATTACTCCAAATCCGTCACCGTTTTGCTTCATATGGAGACCAAGAAGTGATTACTTCCGAGCCAACCATAATTCCGAATATAGTATAGAGACCCGAAAGTAATTACTCTCGGATCAACTACGAATATCGACATGATATAGGGATGTGAAAGTAATTACTTTCGATCTCCTACAAGTCTTGATAATTCCTGTATATAAATAAATTGATTTGAATATGTACGGGTCTTGTCTTCAGTCTCTTACGTACCACCTTCTCCATGGATTGACCACGGCTTCATTTGACTGGTACGATACAGGAAGTCATCTCCCACATATTGCTTTTGTATATCTCAATTTATTATTTATCATGAGCCATTATTGAAGAATCTCCTTTGTAGAAACTGGAAAAGGAGAAAGAGCTCTTTCTTTTGGTTATGCCCTTTCCATTTTGCCGATGGAAATCTCCTTTGTTTGTTTTTGGGTGATGGTTGATCAGAGAGTCCTCCCCCCTGTACGAGAATGGAAGTTCCCCCCACAACCGCTCTTTTTCATCCCTTTATATAATTAGTATTATGTGGGAAGTTACTTTGGTAACTTGTAATTAACTACCATCAACTACCCCTTTTTTTATTTCTTTTTTAATTGTTATTTGGGCCAAATTATTAAATCTCAATTTGGGCCCAAATTAAATGGAATGACATATTTGTCAACTTTAATATCATATTTGCACTTAATTTAAAATAGATTAACCAAATTTAATATTTCGGTTAATTTTTAACTATTTCAAACAAAATCTCGATTTAATATAAATTTGTGAAATTTTGTCCGCAAACACGTCTGTTGGTTCCCCCTTGAATGGAAAAACATGTTCACAAAACTTTACATCCCTGCTGCAAAATACAACTTTGGTCTCCAAATCATAAAGTCTATATCCCTTTTGGTGGGATGGATACCCAATGAAGGCGCACCTCCTTCCTCTCGGGTCCATTTTGTCCTTTACCGGTGACGTGTTAGGAGCATAACATAAGCACCCTATGACCCTCAGGTTATCATACTTCGGTGCTTTCCATGAAGCATTTCATAAGGCGTCTTCCACCCTATCTTCTCCATCGTCATCTTGTTAATTACATAAGTGGCAGCCAAGACACAATCTCCCCAAAATTCCTTTGGTAGGTTGGCTTGAATTCTGAACGATTTGGCTGTATCTAGGAGATGGCGATGCTTTCTTTCAGCTATGCCCTTCTGCTGCGGAGTATACACCATGGTCCTCTGATGACTAATTCCCATCTCAGCAAAGAACTTCTGGCATTCAGCATTCACAAACTCTCCCCCATTGTCTGTTCTAATCACTTTTGGCACCTTGCCAAAATTTGTTTTCGCGTACTGCACAAATGCCTGTAGATTGGCGCTGACCTGATCTTTGTTGTGTAGAAGATAAGTCCAAGTCGCTCTATTCAAAGCCGGAACCCGGTAAGCCCCCAAACATCCATGTGAACCAAGTCAAAGCAAGAGTTAGAGACATTCTTACTCAAGGCAAAAGGCAACCTGTGTGTTTTAGCAACATAACAAGTATCACAGTTAAAAGATTTTGCCCCAAACGGCTTACAAAAATCCAAGTGCTCCATCTTAGAAATGGAAGCATTGCCCAAACGTTTGTGTAGTAAATCAAAATCCATTTTCTCTACTACACAACATCTATTTCTACTACAAAATGTGTCTTCTTGACACCTTTCCTTCTCTTCTGCCTTGAGCACACCTTCTCCCTTCAGCGTGTACAGCCCCATCCTTTCCTCTCCTCGAGCAATCACCCTCTTAGTCGTAAGGTCCTGCAAGCAACAACAATCCCAATAAATATGTGTTGCCATCTTTTGGACCTTAAGAACCTTACTTATCGAAAGGAGATTGTATTTGAAATCTGGGACGAAAAGCACATTCTTAAGAATCAGGTCTGAGTTAATGTAAACATCCCCCATCATATCAACCCCTTTGATTGCCCCATCTGGCAATATTACATTCACTGCCTGTACCATTTTTGTCAGCTTGACAAACTGATCTTTGAACGGAGACATGTGGTCAGAGGCTCCGCTGTCCATTATCCACTCATTCCTCTCTATTTTATATCCTGTCATGCCCATAGTAGGAATAGTTGCATAAGAGTTATGAGAATCTTTTATACCTGAGTAAGCATTCATCACCATCTTGCCTTTGAATGCTCTAATGAGCTCTTGGCACATAGCTTGAAGTACCTGTTGATCAATTTGCTGCTCTCCTGAGCTCGAGTTACCCTCCAAAGGAGTATCTCCCTGCTCACTAGTTCCTCCCCTGTCCGTTCCAGCTTGAGCAGCCATTCTAGCCCCCTTTCTATTACGTTTCCCTTTGAACCAGTCGAGATAACCTATGATTTCAAAACACTGATCTCTTGTGTGGCCATCCCCATTACAATGACTGCAGTGCAACTTCTTCTCATGACTTTTCCCTTTCCTGTTTTCTCTCCTCTCTGAAACTGATCATGTAGACTCATTTCTGCTTCCTTCACCTCTGTTCACAGCAAATGCAGCTGGTTCCACCACCGTACTATCCAGTTGCTTCTGTTTCTCAACTTGTTGGACGATGCTAAAAGCTCGACTAACACTAGGAAGGGGATCCATGGTCAGGATTTGACTCTTAGTCGAGTCATACTCAGGGTTCAGCTTCAATAAAACTGCATGAGCCTATTCTCATCCTCCATCTCTGTCATCTTGTCTAGAATGCCACATTTACATTTCGCTAGGGTCCCACAACCACACTCAGCAGTCCCACCAAGCTTTGGATCTCATCCCAACATTTTTTTAGCTTGTTGTAGTAGCTCGTAACATCAAGACCACCTTGCGAAACCTGAGACAAAGTCTGCCTCAATTGATACACTAGAGGTGCACTACTCTGTCTGTAATGCTCAGCGATTTCAGACCAATGCTAACTCGCACTTTCAATGAAAATAAACCCAGCTGAAATCTCAGGTGACATGGAATTTAGGAGCCAACACACTATCATTGAGTTGCACCTATTCCACTTAGCAGCATCCACCGTATCCTCTTCGGGTCTCTTACAATTTCCATCAAGAAATCCCAACTTCATCTTGGCTCGTAAAGCTAACCTAACTTGCCTACACCAAGCTAAGTAGTTCGAACCATCGAAAGGGACGGTCGTTAGGCTCATACCCAGATGATCCGAGTTGCTGAAGTTAAGGGGATCCCCCTGAGCTGCTGCGCTGACCGCCGCGGCCTCAATGCTTCTCCTGTTGCTTGCTTCGTCTCCGAGAACCATCTGCCTCGTAGCTACTCGCGACTCACCTATAAAACCCCTCACTGCTCTGATACCATGAAGGTTGGTGAAGTCTAGCAAGTCTAAGCAAAGAAGGCTGAGATGAATGAGAGATCTGGGAAAAGTTCAAAAGCAAGCTCCAACCTTTTTCATTGAAAGTGAAATCGTTTTCTACAGCTACAAAAGAAAGAAAGTTACCCTTTTATACTAAACTAATGAAAGAAAGCTCCAGAAACCCTATGTACATCAGATTAACCTAACAAACATCAGCCCAATGGGCAAAGAGATTAACAAAGGCCCAAAAGCCCACAAAAGTAAACAGAAACACGCCTTCTACAAAAGATACGGTGAACGAATCAGAGATCACATTAGACAATTAACAAACCCTCGACTGAAAGGGACATGGCCAACTATCTTGTGGTGGCGTAAATTCGAGCACAAGAATGTTGATGAACGTATGGATGATCTGGTACTGCACTACTACTGATCAAATCTGAATACGGAAACACATGTTGTCAAAACAACACTGCACTTCGAAAGGTATGTACCCAAGCTGCGTGTAAACGATCAAGTTTGTAATGAATTTGTGTTGGCTATTGAAAAGCCTATCGGAGAGGTTGGATTAAAATTCTTAGATTGAAGTTTCTCCGTGTGCTTTTGAACATATGGCATAAGAGCTCTTACTTGGAGGATCTTTACATGACCTACAATAGTAGCCGCTGCAATAAATGTTTAAATGCTAGAATTACGTGTAAGAATGCTTGGAGGATCATAACCCACAATTTTAACAGTAAGGATCAAATTGATATTCCTTGCTCTGACAGGTATTTTATGCTTGATGCTCTAAAGCAGGGAAAACCTTTTGTAGCTGGAACTTAGTCTATAAGTTATATGCTCAGAATGCTTATATTCCTTATATGTATGTGTTGATATCTTATTACTACAACAAGGGTTGGCTCGTTGATTTTCAAATAAACATTGATTAGTAATGAAAAGGCAATATGAAGCCTCATGTCACCGAAAAAGGATCAGGGGTTAGAAACCCAAACAAAAATATAGCCACACCAACAATCTTTGTAAGTGGTTACCAAACAGTATATGATGTGTCTCTGGTGTACCACAGAGGAAAACATCAATTCAAAAAATACACATGGTCTATAAGACTGGAAAAAGTAGAATGGAAAATGCAAACCAACATATAATTTTAGACTTCAGTACCCATGGTAAGAGTCTGAAAACAAAAAAAAACACTAGAAAATGTAGAGTTAAAAACCCCCAAACAGACCTATACCAGTACTGCATAGCACGAGATACAAAAGGTGATCAAACAAATGGCATAAATAGCCAACACTTAGGGCCAAAACCCAAATTCGAGAAAGTGTATATATGAAAATATGTCTTTCGGAATTGTAGAGGGCTTAAAAAACCCACCCGTTGTACTGAAATCAACACCCTATGTGATTTAGAGAGAATTCACTTGATAGCAGCGGTTGAAACAAAGACTTAATAACTCCCTAACCCAAAAAAATGGGAAAAACTGAGTTTTGATTCATATGAATTCAACCCAACAAGTGGCATTGCAGGCAACACCCAAATCTTATGGAAGAACCATCAATTGATGAATGAAAGCCTAAAAGTATGCTTCAAAGTTCAAAGAAGAACGTTTCATTACAAAGAACTACTCAAACCTAGAAAAGAATAGAAACTTTATCTTAATTGGTACTTACACAATAGGCACCCCTAACCCACAACACAAGAATGAATTTTGGCAAAAAAAATCACAAAATTTATCAATTAATGTAACTCACCTTGTCCAGTAATAAGAGACCTCAATGAAATTCAGAAGCCAAACGAAAAATTGAGTGTAGCAACTCCAAACAAATAAACATATTATGACCTTGTCAAGATATAACAACAACAACAACATTTACTCAGGTAGTCCCGCAGAAGCGGGATCTGGGGGATCAGGATGGGGGCAAACCAGACTTGGATGGAATGCGCCCAATACAACCCAAGAGTGACACACCAGAGCAACTCTGCAAACTATGCAAAAACAAATTAAAACATAAAAACATAAAATCACAAAGGAAATTAAAACTATGTAAACTAAAAACTAAACTAAAGGAAACTAAAAGTACAGCTATCCGAAAACAAGCTCCCTGCTCTTCACCCTCACGCTCCAGAATGCTCGCTTCATCACCTAGTCGGCTAGCCATCCAACACCTTGATTCTCTCCCTCCAACTTTCTCTGCACTGAGCCAACTCCACTGAAATCCCTAACAAGTTGATATCCTGCTTGATGTTGTCCATCCAGCGTTTCTTTGGGCGCCCCCTACCTCGCCTGTAAGCCCCTAACTCCAGCCGCTCACACCTCCTGACTATAGCGTCCGGACTCCGCCGCTGAACATGACCAAACCATTGGAGCCTCGTTTCCCGGAGTTTGTCTCCTATACTAGCCACCCCCAGCTTGCGTCTGATCTCCTCATTCCTAATCCTGACCATCCTCGTGTGGCCACACATCCATCTGAGCATCCTCATCTTTGCGACTGCGAGCTTCTGCTCCTGTGCCTTTGTCGTCGGCCAACATTCAGCCTCATACAAGATCGCTGGCCTTATCACAAACCTGTAAAACTTTCCCTTAAGCTTGAGCAGTACCTTCTTGTCGCATAAAACTCCTGAAGCTGCCCTCCATTTCTGCCAACCTCTCTGAATTCGAGACCTCACATCTTCCCCAATACTCCCGTCGCTTTGCAAAACTGAACCCAGATACCTGAGTTCAGTTTTGCAAAACTGAACCCAATACTCCCGTCGCTTTGCAAAACTGAACCCAGATACCTTCTTGTCAAGATATAAAAGACTCATAAAATTTAAAAATGATTATGACCTGCTTGACATCCCAACAGGTGAAAACAAATAAACATTTGAAAAACTTGATAAAACACTTGGTAGCGAACTACATTTCTTAAAAATTAGTTCATATTGTTGGAGATTATTTTAAAATTTAAGATTATTTTCGGTTAGAATTTGATACTTACAATTATTTCAAATAATTTTTTCTTAAAAAATTAAATGAAATAGATTTGGCAAGGGGTGCAGTTGGTTTTCCAAATTAAAATGCAGGTCGGCAAGGGAAGTGTGGGGACCAAGACGGGAAAGCGCCAAGTGGCAACTGGGGAGCCACAACTTTTTCTATATTTATATTTTTGTTTCGTTTTATGAATTAAAAAATTTGTTTATTTTTGTTCATTTTTTTATTTCGATTGGACTAAAAAATTTGTTATTTTTCCAACTTTCCATTTATACTATCCTTATATATTATCCATATTATCTAATTTTTCTATCATTTTTATCATTTTTTCTTATAAAATTATAAAACTACTCTAATCCAATCTTATATATATTACCACCAATTCTCCATCTTTTTTCATCAATTTTATTACTTTTTTATTTTTTATTCTTACATATTATCCTAATTATTCAATTTTTGAACTTCAAATTACCATACCAATTGCATTTCATGGATATGACACAGACATGGTAATAGTTTTGTTTCTTTTCGTCCCCTAAAAAAAAGAGTACCCCATTAGTAGTTAGTTACACGGTATCCCAAGTAGAGATCTCGAATATTTTTATCCTTTTTTCCGTTACTTACCGTACGCTCTCTCTACTTTACGCACCGCGCACGAAAAGACCACGATGGCCGCCGTCGTTTCGGCCTTTTCAAATCCACCCCCCTCCCCTTATTTTAAAGGTCAACAGACCGACCCCTCCGCAGGTATATTCTCGCTTTGTACCCCCGTCTCTGCTCTCCCCGCCCGCCGGATTTCTCATCCTGCTCTTTCTCTCAACACTTGTATGTATTTCGCTTCCGTTTCCGGTATGTATTTCGATATCTCTAATTGTGGTCATGTTTTTTTCCCTCCGTGATTCCTTTCTCGATCCGCGTCTTCTACGATGGCGTTTCTGTTTTTTCAGTTTTGATGGAGTTTTTGCCTGTGCGATTCTGATATTTGTGATGTCGATCTATTCTGATCGATCTAGTGGCTGAATGTTGAATCCTAATCTTGTGATATTAGGTTACCGGTTCCTAATTCCTTGCCTTAGCTTTAGTTGAAGGCGTTTACGTGCTGGAAATCTGCTGCTGATCTGAAATCGTCAATAGGTTGTAATTAGCATAACATCACTTGAGTCAATCTTACAAATTTGCCAGCATTTGATCCACTGCAGTTAAGTCTGCAAGGAGGCGGTGTGGTGTCTACCTGTCATAGGAGGAAGAGTTTCGTAGTTTTCAAATCATGAATCATTGTATTTTGAAATTCAACCTAATCCTGTTAAGTAGCACTTTGTTCTTGCTACGAAAGCTTCAGGCATTCATATCTTACTGATTGCCTGATTTGATCTCTACATCTTGACATGTTTATTTATCCCCAGATATGGATTCCAAAGCAAGTCTGGGTCTATATCCTGCACACAGATGTAAAACCGTTCATTTGGTATGTTCTGGTCTTTTCTTTCCATCTTTCCATGTAGGTTTAGTTAGATACATGGTTTGGAACTTTGCCTCAGGCTTTTATCTTTATACGACGTATGTGGTTTGTATATATAGGTTCGACATGCCCAAGGGTTTCACAATGTTGCAGGAGAAAAAGATCATGAGCTATACAAGTCTTATGATTACCTGGATGCTGCCTTAACACCACTTGGGTGGGAGCAGGTAGTTAATATTCCTTACTTTCTCTTCACCGGATGGGTCTATATTATGCATATATGTATTGTCCATTCCTAATTGCATGCTCTGCTCGCATTTCCTTGGCCCTTTTATATGCAATCTTTAAGCAACTCTGCATGCTTCCGACAGGTTGATAACTTACGGAAACATGTCCGTGCCTCTGGTCTTTTTAAGAAGATTGAACTTGTTATTGTTTCTCCTCTAACCAGGTGATCAGATGTTTTCTTTTGGTTTGATCTGTTGCTAAACATGTTAATAGGGATGAGAATGTAAGTACTGAATAATATAGTGCAATTCATGATCTAATGCTTCTTATGTGCAGGACTATGCAAACTGCTGTTGGAATTTTTGGAGGTGAAGGCTATAGTAATGGGCTTGATGTAACACCTCTCATGGTGGAGAATGCATGGGACAGCGGCCGCCCTTCCATTTCTAGTCTGAATTGCCCACCATTTTTAGCCTTTGAGCAATGCCGTGAACATTTGGTATGTGTCCTGACTCCTGATTAGACATGATTATAAGAGTGATGCATGATCCTTGACTTTGGTAGATAGATATCATAAGTATAAATTATCTACGCAATAATGCTGAACAAGATTTTGTTTTATCTAATGCCATGTGTGGACTTCTTGCAGGGAGTTCATCCATGTGATAAGAGGAAGAGCATTAGGGAAACGAAGCCCGTTTTTCCGGCAATAGATTTTTCACTGGCGAGTACTTCTCTTTAAGTGATATACATAATAATTCAGCTTCCCTTCATCGAATCGCTGCCCTCTGATTATGCATGTAATTCGATGTATAACATTGATCATTTTTATTATGGCCCCTTGCCTTTTTATATGTGCTTAAAGTTATTTCACAGAAGCTTGAAATTATAAACAGATAGAAAGTGACAATGATGTTCTTTGGAAGGAGGATGTTAGGGAGACAGATGAAGAAATTGCTGCTAGAGGGATGAAGTTCGTGGAGTGGTAAATAGATAAATACCTTTATGCTTAGTATAAGCGCAGATAATTCCTTCCATATTATCAATTCCTGTTGGTATGTTCTTTTGATAGTGTGTACTTTTGGAGTAACAGGGTTTAAGTCTGTCACCATGTTTATTATTCAGGTTATGGACGAGGGAGGAGAAGGAGATAGCTATAGTCAGCCATAGTGGATTCTTGTATTGTACTCTGTCTGCATTTGGAAACGATTGCCATCCTTCTGTGAAGAGTGAAGTATGCACTCAGTGAGTTGCCTACAACCAATCCTTTCTATTTGACAGCTCTATATTGTTTCATTTCACCATCAAAATTATATCTAATCGTCGTCTTTTGTATAATTACATTTTGATATTCTCTTCTGGTAGTAAACTAATATGGAAAGTTGCGCTCAACATATCTGAAACAATAGCTAATCATGGCTTCTCCTATTTCTGCAGCTTTGCCAATTGTGAACTTCGATCAATGGTTCTTGTGGATAGAGGGTGAGCACTATTGAAAACATATATATAGATAGGTTGATGAATTATTTGCACATCTTCGGATGTATTTACGTGTCAAGCATTTTTTGCAGAATGATAGGATCTGTTTCATCTGCTTCGAATTTCCCTGCAAAAGTCCCTAATAGTGCCTGATCTTCCAAGTGATGTTGCAGACAGGAAGCTGGAACAAGGAGCTTAGTTGAATCAAAGAATTAAATTAAACCACACAAATACGTTCCCCTTACAGTTGAAATAACAAACAAACCTATTCATGTCTTATGATAATACTCGATTTTTCTGATTTGGTGAGTGTATGGGATTTGACAAGAATTGTGGGCTGGGTTCGGTAGTACTGAAATTGATATGCAATCCGGTACATTAGGAACTCAACATTTATTCTTCCACAATTTATATCAGTGTATTCAGTGTTAGTATATGGACGAGGTTATAAATATCTTCCATTGGTCAATTTAGTATACCAGTCCGTATCCTCTACGACCCTGGTTAAATATCAATAATAAGTATAGAGCTAATACTTTGTGACAAGAATAACTTAAATAATAATTATTACATTATTACTCCGTAGTAACTAGAGATCATGCCCGTACTATAAATAATAAATATAGAGCTAATACACCAGCAATAATGGATCGTATAGCCGAACCTTCGTGCAGATATACTCCGTATTTAGTTTTATACATTACATCCTTTTCAGTTTTTGGCTCTTTATTCCAGGCTTCGATATATGGTAAAATACTAAAATGGCAACTCTGACAGGCCAATTGGCCCTACAATGGTAGCTTCGTTCATCAATTTCCTACCATATTTCCACAAAAGCTTAATTTTTGCCCGTCTTCTGTCCATGCTTGTGATTTGTGAAATGATACACTGCTGCTTAGTACTAATTAAGAAGAGTTCAGAAGCGTCTTAGTTTGTGGGTAGAGATCCATTTCTTCTTATAATCAGAGTTAAGCGTAGAGATATTTTGACTATTTCTTCTAATAAGCATATAGAACCAAACCCACTAAAACTGAAAGGAAAAGCACCAGGACTGCGAATATGAAGCTGCTGTTAAGGCCAGTGGTTGGGGCCTTTCCGCTGGTTGCTTTTGTTAGCGCTGAGGGGTCAGTGTCTCTTCCTGCAGGAGATTGTGAACCAGAAGGTGCTACTGAATCCCAGAACGAGTTAACAGTCAAGCTTGGTGCTTGTCTTTCGGGTTGCATGATGGATACATCTTCAGGGGCTTCCATGGAAAGCAACTCGGCAAAATGACCTTTCAGATCCTAAAATAAGGAGGGAGCAAAAACATGAACCTTTTTCCAATAGAGAATAATGACTACACAATTAATTGCATAGTGATCTAAATATTCATGCCATCAAAATACAAACCTCAAGTGTCTCAGAAGGTTGTACATAGTCACAAATAAATGTGCCTGCCAGCCAAGGTATCAACACTCTTCGAGGAAATTCCAGAGTGCACTGGTTTCTGTCCGTGAATGAATCGGTTATTTATCTTTCTCAAACTATTTATCAATTCATCTGGTAGAAGCTGATATACCTCAATGGTTGTAAAATAATCATGTTCCTTGTGGCTTCGTTAGACACCTCATAGCTTCCTTCATTAGCATCATCATAAGTCATAGGTTTCTCCCCATCTGCCTCATCACAGATAATATCCAGTCTGCTTTTTAGGCTTGTTATGATATCCTCCTACAATGGAAAAAATTTTGTTCTTATCATAGCAAAAGAAAGAATTGTGACCAGAGATCAAATCATCTATGGGCAAAGGGAGACACAATAGAAAAATGAGACATATTTTTTAGATTGTAGTTTGCACTGCAAATTTAGTACCATACGAGTTGCGGTGTGCATCTGAATGTCAAAAAAACAATCACCACTTGATAAATCCACCTATTGAGAAGAAATCCTCTTAAAAATCATACAAAACCATTACTGTTTAACTACCAATCTTTCTTTTACCATTTAAAAAAAAAAACACTTGCTTATTCAATTAATGCTTTGTTGAAAAGGAGTGGTCAGTACCAAACTGATATATAAGATAGGAACATAGTCTTGTAAAATATCATTCTTCATCTATTTTGTCGTGGAAACCAAAAACAATCAACAACATCTACCCAGAAAGATCCCTAACGCATTAGGAAACGTGGGGGGTCAAGATCTACGTACCCTTACCTTGACTTAAGAAAGTCAAAAGGGCATATTAGATAGGCCCGAAACAACAAGAAAACCAAAAACCGTGCAACATTTAACAAAATATGTAGAATTTCAGTTAATAGCACAGTTCACAAACCTTTATGTCAGCTAAAGCTTGTGAACATGGTTCTTTCAAGTTCAAATATGCATAGGAACACACGGAACCAGCAAAGTCAAGGATCCCAGCAACCTCCTTTTCGCTGCTTGCTTAAAGCACAAAGAAAAAATACGAAGGGCTCTTGTGAGCATTAGGAATTCACAAACCACAAAAAAAAGTACAAGAAAAGAAAAATAACATTTGGAACTGTACTGTCTTTTTTATAGAAAAAAAGAGCATATCATAGAGCTCTCTATGGAATCACCTTCTATAGCTATATCTTTCATAAATGGCATAAGCAATTCAACTTCATGCAAACCATCAGAAGCAAAGGGCTCGTCCTTAACCACCTGAAGAAAGGTGTGAAAGAGGAAAAAAATTATTATCTGTGTGAAGAAAAGTATGAAAAGATATCAAAAATTACTCCCTTAGAGAAATGTGGCCATAACCCAATCCTGAAAAATTGTTAAACGAATTACTCGTATACAGGGAGATCAAAATTGGGAAAAAAACTGGGAAAAAGTATAAAAAAGATAAGTTTATGAAAGAAATGCATAATGAAGGGAGTATTAGTTTATAAAAGGGTAATGCAGTATAAAGTTACCAGCATCCCGTCAATAACCGCTTTTGCACTTCTTAGTTCCTTTGCATGAATCAAAATTGCATCTTGCAGTATGTCACTGAACGTTTTGCGGTTTAAAATATTCTCTTGATATATAGGTAACCTGGTTTATAAAATTTCAATAGCAGCAGTATCAGAGTTCACAAAGCTCAATCTAAAAGTTGTAAATAGGACAACATACTACAAAAAAGGAGGAAGAGGATGATACCATCAACCATTAGATTAAATAACATTTCAATGCAAACCATTAAATTCTCTTATGCATACCTAATATTGAAGCTATACTTGCAATGAAATCGTTGTAGGGAGCTCAAAACCCTTCCCTGTTTGAAATCACAAGGTCGGAGGCTATTGGTTGAAATATTTGAAGCCAACGAACAACTTTTACAGGTCCACCTATTCCAGAAAATTAGTAATCATTTTTGTCATCTCAAACGTTAATGGTAATCCATGGTGATTAAGAATAGAGCACATAACCTTGACTAGAAAGCTGACCTTCTTGGACTATAACACATATGAATCAGCAGTCTCTCGTCCCAATCACTATCTGATAAAGGAGCAGCATCTGCAACTCCCTTAACAGTCTGCCAGGAAATATTTAGTAAGTCATGTAATCAAACCAACCAAATTTGAGGCAAAAAGCACCGGTTAAAACTCCTTTTCATAAACAATGGCAAGATCGTCTATATAGTAAAAAATGTGAATCCCATGACATAGCACAGCACTTGTTATAGAGGAATCACAAATATATGCCAATAGACAGAAACTGGTACCTGGCAAAGTATTATAGTAGAATTCTTGAAGGCTGCTTCACTAACCCAAACATATATGCCAACCACCTTAACACCACCCACCAGCATCCTAGATACCTATATTACGGAAGGGTGTCAACATAGAATTAGTGAGTTTACAGCATAAGGTGATCATAGAGTACCAAGCACAGCCCACGCTGCATAACTGATATTTGTGGCTTCATTCATCATCATATCATATAATGACACGACATTTATATCACTTAATACAATGACAGTAACAAGTGGCTTTTCCCATTGTTTCTAAAGCAATTGCATGTTCCTACCATATCCTAATCTAGATTCAGAGATGCCGCTTCTGCATTATTTGCAGGAAATGAAATCCAACATTCAAACTGATCCTCGACACAAAGCTCTGTTAGATTAGTACAGATTGCAAATTTCAATTCATTAATCTACTCGGTAATCCATCCTGGAGCCAAATGGAAGTCTAATTCTCGACTGTTAAATGAGCAGGAAAATGAAATAGTTAAACCTGGCGAGCGTGTTCGGCGACCCAATCCTTGTCGATGAAGAGAGAAGAAGAGTCGACGGTAGATTTAGCCTTAGAACCTTTCTTCTTGTCGTCTTTGGCGCCGCCGATGAGAGTACAGGATGGGTCACCGGCATCGTTCGGGGGTGTTGGCACCAGATCGAAGATAAATCCTTTGTCCAATGCAGAACTAAGTTTCCCGATCACAAGCCCTAGCTGCTCAAAATCCCCCAAATCCTCCGATCTGAGAGAAATCAAATAGAATTCTAACGAGAATAACACGGAAAACAAAACGGCAAACGAACCTGAACAGGAACACCTGATTGGATGAGACGATCCTCGGCAAGCTGGAGCCGGCTTTCTTCTCCGACGACTCCCTTCACCATGATGACTATTTTTCCCCACCGCCCACCGTATCCACCGGCTAGCGAGTATTTTAGACTTTGGGAAATTGAGGTTTTTAGAAATTCCTCCCTCGTACCCTAAAAATATTTGAAATTTAAGCCAAATCAATAGCAGTAGCGGAGTCATTTCTATAATAAAATAGCTATTCTCTCCGTCCCCGAAAACTTGTCCATAAAGCACATTTGCACGTTAACGAAAAGTGGAAAAGTTTGATAGGTGATGAAAAAAGGTGATAAAGTTGATGAAAAAGATAATAAAAAAGAGTAATATATAAGATTGGATGGGGATAATTTTGTAATTTTGTTGAAAAAGTGATAAAGTTGAGGGGAAAGTTGGATAATGGGTGTAATATATGAGATTGTGTGAGGGTAAGATTGTAAAAGCATAGTGATATAAATGGAAAGAAAATAAAGTTGGACAAACTATTGGGGACAACCGAAAAGGAAAGACGGACAACTTTTCGGGGACAGAGGGAGTATTTGGTTTTCCTCTCATCTCTTAAAAATTGATTAAAAATTATCTAAAATTATAAATTATCCCTTACCAAGAATTAATTATAATATTTAGATAAATACTACTCCATGTTGAACAAATCTTTGAACAAATCTAACTTATTTATATTATGAGTTGATTTACTATTGGTAAAAAAAACCTAAACAATAATACGAAGATAAATATATATGAGCCTATATTTTTGACATGACCATTGATGTTACATATCTAATTAAATTGTGTTTAGAATCACATTATACGAGGGTTAAATCGGTTAGACAATAATTAAATTGTGCGGCGCCGGCCATGCCAAGACACGACGCCCTTGCCCGAGTCTTGACAAGGCCATGGGCGTATATTTGATCAGTCCTTGAGATGTCATGGTATGTTTTGACATGTCTTGTATCCAACCTTGGTACGCTCATGCCCATGGCAAGCCCCCCAAGGTGGAACGACAAGGCCCCAGGGCCGCACTAGGGCCATCGGGGGTGATCTTGGTCTTGGTCGTTTTCGTTGGTTTTTTTTGTGTTAAATATAGGGAAAAAATTCACACGGTTCCTAAGATGTTATTTTATCTCTAGAAGCGAATCCCAACCTGTTTGAGGTGTACGTTTTAAGGCCGAAAGAAGTTTTTTGTTTCGTATGATCCGATTTGTGCTATCCTACTTTTCAAGAGTTTATCCGATTGGTGCTATCTGTAACGCCCTGTCTTTTCTGACAAGACATTACTCGGTAGTAGACCTCACGAGACACTATCAAGCTAGTTCGACAACTAAACATCTAGATCTTACAACGAGGACACGGCGAGAAAATAAGAAAACATCCAACTCGTATTTTATAAAAAATATAGTTCAAGTACAACATCAAGTACCTAACCCGTACAACCTATTAATAGTCAGTTAATAAATCATCGTTATCAAAGGTAGAAAACAAAGACAACAATGAACACTCGACTATCTAGTGCACGTGCGTCCTTACTCCGCATCACTATTCCGCCAATGATCGGTCATGACATCTTGAGATCACCTGAACTGAAAAATAGTTCCCGAAGGGTCAGCTGCTACTCTAACAAGTTAGACTAAGCACGGCAACCATAGGACGTTTCAAAACAGTTTTGATTCTAAGGGCAACAACCAAGTGTCCACAAACACACACATAACTCTAGTCCATTCCTAAATCCAGTTAGTCGCACGATCATTTCCAAAGTCCATATCTAGGCACCTAAACTATCACATGGAATCACTTAATAACGCATTCATCAATTTAACACACACACATTCCAAATCCACACATTCGCACACACGCATCATTCTTCGCACATGTTCACAAATCCATATATTCACACATACACACACACCATCCTTACACACACATTCAAAGTTTGTCACCAATTTCTGACTAACTGATATTCTTAATCATCATAGAGACTTAGTCGGTTCATCACCCCAGGGCACATAGCGCCTAATCGTAATCACCAGGGCGCAGAGCGCCTAATCGCCAGGGCGCATAGCGGCTAATCGCCAGGGCGCATAGCGGCTAATCGCCAGGGCGCATAACGCCTAATCGCCAGGGCGCATAACGCCTAATCGTCAGAAATACCAGGGCGCATCGCGCCTAATCGTAATACCAGGGCGCATCGCGCTTAATCGTAAAACCAGGGCGCATCGCGCCTAATCGTAAAACCAGGGCGCATCGCGCCTAATCGCCAGGGCGCATCGCGCCTAATCGTAAAACCAGGGCGCATCGCGCCTAATCGCCAGGGCGTAACCCGCCTAGTTATTTTCACGAGATGGTATATCCAATCCGACAGCTCCCATCCCTAAACTAATATCGTGCATAAAGCATTTCCTACCAAGTATGTCCACTATCAAGGTCACGATCTATCCAGACCTAAGGTCAACCATAGTACAATTATCATGATAACATCAATAGTAAGAGCAGCGACAAAGGCAACATAGATATTAGTTTCACTACCACCATCATCAATCTAAGTTCGTTTTACAACAAAACACACTCCAGGATTTTCATTACCTCAATAACACTGAAATTCACTCAAAAGCATCTTCAACCGTGAAGCATATATAGAACAACAAGGTTGCACACAATATCACACTTTCATAAGCTCCAACACAATCTCGCAATCCGCAACGATACCCTCAGAGACACTGATCAGATAGAGCATCACAACATTCATAACAAACCCACATAACACATCAAACCCGCACACAAACAGGCAATCCCAGGCTACTCATTTTCACAATCAAATCAAATAATCGTTCATAAGACGGGTTCACTCATAGCACAATAATCATGAAAAAGCATTTCAAAATCGATCGCGGGACTAGTTCCCAAAACCAATTCTACAATCACAGCGCACAACCTAACGAGCTAGAATAGAACTGAGCAAGTCGAAAATGATTTTTCGACTTACCTTACTGAAAGATCTCTGCAATCTTTGAGACGATAACTAGATATCAAGAACGTGGACTTCATGAATAGGATTGAATGCCTAGAATCAATAAATCAAAGCATATGGATTAACCAACAATCGACTCTAGTATATAAGGACCCCACATTAATTGCTTAATTAGCCATTGATATCTATTAACTTCAAATAACCAACTTTATAATTAAACCTGCACAAATACATGTTTTTATTGTCTCATTCAATTATCTATCTTCCCTTCCTTTAATGCATGATTAGATTACACGACCCATACCTTGAATATACATAACCACCGACCACTTCCCTTCTACCATGAACACTCACTCTTTTACGCCAATTGCCAATTCAAGTATTCAACTAGCTAGCAAATATTTGAAACACCCAGCATCTCCTAATATCGATGATTCGCTCAGTCCCCACCACGTTAGTCCGGCCAAATACCGGTAGCCAAACTCCGACTTGACGACCCTCGATTACCTCTACGCACCCACCGATACTCGCCCAAAACTAAACCTTTCGGATTTCATATCTAGCAAACAAACATATATGCCCACTCAACACCGATTGAACATCCCGACAACCCCATGACGATTACATCGTACCTAACTAACTAGAACAAAGTAACATGAAGGCAACGAAGAAGGGTCGAGGTAAGTACCGATCGACGCCCAAACCGGTGGGAGTTCGTGGCTAAAAAGGGAGCCGAGCAACACGTTGATGACTATCTATTGGCAGCGAATACGGGGGTGAGTACATGGTCACCTAGCTCACCTCGAGTGGCAATTGAAAATAGCAACCTCAAAGGAGTAATCGAAGTTGGCGGCTGACCGAGAAGGAAGACAGGAACAAGAATACGAAACAAGATGAAAAAAATGGCCGGAAGGAATGATGAAGGCTCCAAGGAAAGGGAAAGCAAGAAGGTGAAGCAAGAAGGTAAGAAGAAAACGTGGCTCCCTCAAATGGATTGTTATCCATACAAAGAAATGACGGCCTCAATCTTAACGTGCAAGAATTCTACTCCATATATAGATATGCTTAAGCCTCCGTTCCAAATGATCGGTAATGATACGGAGGTTAGAACAGAAATACTACTATATATATATAAAACATAATTTTGGTGTCCCAAAAATACCTAATTCTCAACATAAGATAAATCTTGACATCACATTTTATTTTTAGGCGTATAAACTTTTAAAATTTTACCCTAATTTTGGCACGGGTGTTACACTATCCTACTTTTCAAGAGTTTATAAACTTACCTGCCATATATATAGTCAAGACAGGCTTGTCATGTTTGCATTTCTAGTGTTGTCTCTAACCTTTGTGCTTCTTTCTTCCCGGGCTATTTTCAAAATGAACAGAGTCGTGCAATTTTTGCAAGTGGGAGTCCGTTTGACCCGGTTAAGTACGAAGGCAAGATCTTTGTTCCGGGCCAGGTAATGAATGTAAGTAAATATTCTCTGCAAGGCAAAAATAAACGATCAATACGTTCAAGGAATGTAGGCCAAAGAATTTGATGTGTTACTGCACTGTGTCGTGGACGGATCCACTGCCTTAGAAACAATACGCCCGGACACTGGTACAGATCCAAACGAGCACTTGCCCCCCAAGGATTGAGCGCAGCTTCCCTCGAATCCGTGTACTCGGATAAGAAGGAGTGGGAACGGACGATCCAGAACAAGTGAAGAGAGGTACGGGATGAGTTTTGAGAAAGCAGAAGAGAAGAATTGGATGATTCTGAGAAGAACTGCTGATGGGGTTATATGGATCTGAATACACCCACCATCCCATGATTCTCTCTCAACTACCCACGAAATCCTCTTCAGTTAAAACAAAGTGATAAACTCGTTTGACCAATTCAAATAATTAGTCCCCAAGTATCGGAAACAGAAAACACGTTTGAAAACGGAGATTTGCGGAAGAGTTATCGGCAAACTAATCCGCGAATCTCGGAGGCCCAATTTAATGAAATAGTTGAAAAATCCCGTAAAAAGATACGCCCCAGCACCTCACCGGCCCGGCCCGGCCCGGCCCGGCCGGACGGCGGCGGCGGCGCGCGCGAGGGAGCATTCCTCTCTTGACTCACTAACCCATAATATACCAATGTACAATATATAGTGGGTACTTTACCCACCCAATTGTCGATGTGGGAATTGAAGAAGCTGAAAAGCCTTTGCTTTTGCTTTGCCCACGTGTACTGCATTACACAGTGGAGCCCCATTAATGCTCCAACAATCCCTCACTAATGTTGTACATCGATCAGGTTTTGTTCTGAATAGGATTTTATGACTTAGTGCTTAAGTAGATGGTATCTTTCGATTTGAACCAACTGCTTTAGTGAACTAAGGGATGCTCTCAAGTCAAGAAGTGAACAAGTCTTGAACTTCTGACTATCTTTGAGAGTGTTACCTAAGAACACACACTTTGTCAATTGTCCTTCCATTCCCGCGATGGAGATTTCACTTAGTGAATCTCGGTTTCTTAGGATGCTCATGAGTGCCCTCAAAGGTCTTCAGCCTTTTGGATTAACCAAATGCACTCACGTAGGTGACCTCATCAAGTTTGTCTCAATACAAACCACCCAAATTCGGGCTATGAAGTCATTAAGAGCTCGAAGCTCATCCTCTCAATTTTTTATTCATTTCGCCATAGGATTAAGAAAGCTTAAGCTTTCATATGGGTCTCAACCCCATTCCCCTCGACGATTCCAGGACCAATTTCCTGTTTAGCCCTTTTGTTAAGGGATCTGCCAGATTTCTTTCTGACCTTATGTACTCCATTGTGAGTACTCCATTCAAAATCAGGTGTCTCACAGACTCATGCCTGATTCGTATGTGTCTCTTCTTTCCGTTATAGACACTACTCTTAGCAACCCCCATGGCTGCTTGAGAGTCACAGTGTAGAGATACGGGAGGTGTTGGCCTCCCCCACAATGGGATGTCAGCCATTAGGCTTCTCAGCCACTCGGCCTCTTGCCCTGCCAAGTCCAGAGCAATAAACTCCGACTCCATAGTAGATCTTGCTATAACTGTCTGCTTTGCAGACTTCCAGGATATAGCTGCACCACATAAAGTAAATACATAACCACTGGTAGAACTAACTTCATCATTGTCAGATACCCAGTTTGCATCACAATAGCCCTCTAACACATTTGGGAATCTCTTATAATGTAAACCCCAATCAAAAGTACCTTTTAGATACTTCAATAATCTTTTTAGGGCATTCCAGTGATCATTACAAGGGTTATGAGTATATCTACTTAATCTACTTACAGCATAGGCAATATCAGGTCGAGTATAATTCATTAAGAACATCAGACTACCAATTATCTTAGCATATTCAGATTGAGAGACACTTTTCCCTTTATTTTTCTTCAAATGTATGCTAGGATCATAAGGTGTTCTTACAGGCGAGACATCAAAGGAATCAAATTTTCTTAGTATGTTCTCTACATAATGAGACTGACATAGAGTGAAGCCATCTTTCGTTTTTGTAACTTTCACACCCAAAATTACATCAACTTCACCTAAGTCTTTCATTTCAAATTTTGATGATAAGAAATCTTTGGTCTCATTAATTACATCTAAATGAGTTCCCATTATTAACATGTCATCAACATATAGACATATAATCACACATTTAGCATGCATCATCTTAGTATATACACAAGCATCAGAACTGTTGACTACAAAACCAAAGCTCATAATAGTCTTATGAAATTTTTCATACCATTGCTTTGGAGCTTGTTTTAGACCGTATAAAGATTTCTTCAACTTACACACCCTGTTCTCTTGTCCTGGGATCTCGAATCCAGGAGGTTGGTGCATATAGATTTCCTCATCCAGATCGCCATTCAAAAAAAGCTGTCTTAACATCCATCTGATGTACAAGCAAATTATGAGTAGATGCTAATGCAATCAATACACGAATAGTGGCGATCTTAGTAACAGGTGAATATGTGTCAAAATAATCAATGCCGTATTTTTGAGTAAATCCTTTGATTACCAATCTTGCTTTGTACCTATCTATGGTACCATCGGTTTTTAGTTTTTTCTTGAAAATCCATTTACACCCAATGGCTTTACTACCTCTAGGCAAGTCTACAATTTCCCACGTCCCATTTGACACAATGGAATCTAACTCACTATTAATGGCATCTTTCCAGAAACTCGCATCTATTGAACTCATAGCTTCTTCATAAGTTTTTGGGTCATTCTCTATCATATGAAGGCTAATCACAGATTCATCTATTATATCTATGTCTTTGAGTTCTAGAAGAAAAGAGGTCACAAAGTCAGGATCAAAATCAGTTTCTGTTCTACGCCTTTTACTTTTCCTAGGTTGAACATCATCAACTAGTTTTCTAGGCTCAGACGTAGGCAGCACATTTACAGGAGTAGTAACATGCATGGATTTCAAAGGATAAATATGCTCAAAAAATTCAGCATCACGATATTCACAGATGGATTTATCATTCAATCTCATGAATCTATATGCAGCACTGCAATCAGCATAACCAACAAACACACAATCAAAGGTCCTCGGACCAATAGTTTCACGTTTGAATGAAGGAAAAGCCACTTTAGCTAAGCACCCCCACACTTTCAAATATGACAAATTTGGTGCATAGCCTTTCCAAAGTTCATATGGAGTCTGTTCTAATTTTTTATGAGGTAACCTGTTTAAGACATGGTTGGCAGACAGAATAGCTTCACCCCACATGTTGTTAGGTAAACCAGAGCTAATTAACATAGCGTTCATCATTTCCTTTAAGGTCCGGTTTTTCCTTTCAACTATTCCATTTTGTTGAGGAGTATAAGGTGCAGTCATCTCATGAACTATACCATTATCTTGACAAAACTTTTTCAAGGACTCGGTTGAGTATTCTCCTCCTCGATCAGACCTAAGCCTTTTAATCTTTCGGTCTAGTTGGTTTTCTACTTCATTTTTATATATCATGAAAGTCTTTTCAGCTTCATCTTTAGACCTTAGCAGGTATACCTTAGTATATCTAGAAAAATCGTCCACAAATGTGATGTAGTAACGCTTACCACCTCTACTTTCAGAATTTTTAAAATTAGCCAAATCCGAATGGATTAATTCTAACAATTCTGAATTCCTGTTTTCTACAGGTTTGAAGGGTTTTCTAATAAATTTTGCTTCAGCACATACATCACATTTTTTATAGTCGGTTTTGGATAATTTTGGAATTAAACCTGCTTTAATTAATCGGTCTATAGCATTCACATTCACATGTCCCAATTTAGCATGCCAAACATCAAAGGACTCAATCATGTAAGCAGAAGAAGAAGCTTTATTATCAGTTTCAACAATAGCAGAATCGAGCACAATCAAACCATTTCCAGACATGAAACCCTTCCCCACAAATTCACCATTCTTGCTAATCACTAATTTCCCCCCATCAAACAGGAGTCTAAAGCCAGCCTTAATTAACAGTCCACCAGAAATCAAATTCTTGCGCAGAGAAGGAACATGCATTACATTCATCAAGCACAGTTTCTTGCCAGAATTAAGTTTAAGAAGAATTTTCCCTTTACCGACAACTTCTGAGATGCTGGAGTTGCCCATGAAGACCTGCTCGCCCTTTTCAGCAGGCTTGTAGTCGGAGAGGAGCTCCTTGTTGGCGCAGAAGTGCCTGGTGGCTCCGGTGTCCACCACCCATTCAGCCATATCCACCACATTCACTTCTGAGATTACAGCGACCAGGTCATCCTCAGTCAGGTTGGCCTGATTCTGCTCCTGGTTCGGTTTGGGGCCATTGTTGTGGAACCTGGCTTGGTTGTTCCTTGGCCCTTCGTTTCTGTGGTGGCACTGAGCAGCCCGGTGCCCTGGCTTGCCGCAGACGAAGCATCCTCCTTTCATCTTTTCTCCCTTTCCACCTTTCTTGAAATTCTGGGTTCTCCTGTTCTGAAGAGGTTTGTGGCTCTTGACAGGGTGTCCAGCAGCACCCTTTTTGAACCTGTCAACCTTCGGACCAGAAGATTCAACGATGTTAGCTTTGACTGAATAATCAGAATTATTCAAGGGCTTATCTTTGAGGCGGTTTGCCTCTTCAATCTTCAAGTGACCGACTAGCTCCTCTAGGGTCAGATTCTTCTTCTTGTGTTTGAGGTGGTTGCGGTAGGTGGACCACGAATCTGGAAGCTTCTCAATCAGGAAGTTCGCCTGAAGGTACTCACACATCTCCATCCCTTCAGCAAGGATGTCAGCAACCAGATTCTCGTACTCGTGAACCTGCTCCATCACAGGCTTGTCGTCAGCCATCTGGAAGCGCAGGAATTCTCCTGCGACATACTTCTTCTTCCCGGCATCATCTGAGCCATACTTCTTCTCAAGAGTCTCCCAGATGGACTTAGCAGATTTGTTAGTAAGGAACAAATCAAACAAAGCATTGGACATATGGCTCAGTAAGATACCCCTTACAGTCTTATTGTCTTGTTCATACTTTTCGGTTTCAGCAGCAGCCTTAGCGGCTAGATCAGCAGCTGTGGCGGTTTCTTCTGGCGTAGGCTGGGAGTCGTTGTTGGCCAGAGGAAGCGCCTTTAGAGGAGCTGCTGGAGGGTCTTTGCTGAGGACGTAGTTGACTTTGAGTTGCTCGAAGACGATGAGCAGCTTCTGGGACCATCGGCGGTAGTTAGTCCCATCAAGCGGCTCGAGTTTGGACAGATCGAGAAGCTTGATGATTTGGCTCTCATTCGAACAGCAGCAGAGAGGTATTGTTTCTAATCTGTAAGTAAATATTCTCTGCAAGGCAAAAATAAACGATCAATACGTTCAAGGAATGTAGGCCAAAGAATTTGATGTGTTACTGCACTGCGTCGTGGACGGATCCACTGCCTTAGAAACAATACGCCCGGACACTGGTACAGATCCAAACGAAAGGATTGAGCGCAGCTTCCCTCGAATCCGTGTACTCGGATAAGAAGGAGTGGGAACGGACGATCCAGAACAAGTGAAGAGAGGTACGGGATGAGTTTTGAGAAATTAAGCAGAAGAGAAGAATTGGATGATTCTGAGAAGAACCGCTGATGGGGTTATATGGATCTGAATACACCCACCATCCCACGATTCTCTCTCAACCACCCACGAAATCCTCTTCAGTTAAAACAAAGTGAAACTCGTTTGACCAATTCAAATAATTAGTCCCCAAGTATCGGAAACAGAAAACACGTTTGAAAACGGAGATTTGCGGAAGAGTTATCGGCAAACTAATCCGCGAATCTCGGAGGCCCAATTTAATGAAATAGTTGAAAAATCCCGTAAAAAGATACGCCCCAGCACCACACCGCGCACGATCCCGGCCGGACGGCGGCGGCGGCGGCGCGCGCGCGAGGGAGCATTCCTCTCTTAACTCACTAACCCATGATATACCAATGTACAATTTATAGTGGGTACTTTACCCACCCAATTGTCGATGTGGGAATTGAAGAAGCTGAAAAGCCTTTGCTTTTGCTTTGCCCACGTGTACTGCATTACACAGTGGAGCCCCATTAATGCTCCAACAATGAACACATCCAATACTCTCCTACAAACCTCTTTCTTAAACCAGAGTTTGTCGATCACGAAAAACTGATGATTTTTCCATTTCCATGTTAAAGTCCAACAATGCTTATATCTTCCCTGGATTTGGTATGGGAGCAGTGGCGGAACTAGGATTTTGCGTCAGAGGGGGCTAAATAATTTTTTTTTACAAGCCTAATTTCCTAGTATAAAATGATTAAAATCTATAATCATTAGTACTTAAAATAAATTCAAAGTTGTTACCATAGACAAAAGTCTACAAATATATACTTGTATATATCCTAGCTGAAATTGGCATTTCATTCTTCCAATTCTCTTTGTATTAGTTTCTGGCAAAATCTCTTCATATCCATCTAGAAATTTAAAATCCCTAAAGTCAGTGGAAACTCACAAAGCACAAAGCAACCAAAACCACAAAGCACAAAGCAGCCACAACCAGCAATTAGGAAATGAATCTGTAGCAAAGCAATTAAAATTAATAATAAATCTGTAGCAATTAGCAAATAAAATCTTGATTTGGTTTTGGAATTGGAGAGAATTGAAGCAACAGCCACCAATTAACAATAACAAGTTCATAATCAAAAACCTTACGCTAGATTTGGAGGAGCCGAGCAGAGCAGCAGCGCCAGCCAGCAAGGCAGGGCAGTCGGCAATCGGCAGCGAGGCGGAGAGCAGCAACGACCAGCGAGGCGGCGAGCAGCGGGAAGGCGACGCGCAGCGGGCGCCGGGCAGGCGATGGACCCGAAGCAGCGGGAACACAGGCGATGTGCAGCAGTAGGCAACGCCGCGACGGCGCAGGCGTGGTGTGTAGCGGTCGGTGACTCGGTGGTGAGCGGTGACGTGGTGTGCAGCGGGCCAGCGGCGAATACGAAACGGACGGAGTTGGGCGTCGCCGCGTCGGGGGTTGTCGTGTGAACTGTGAAGATCTAAAAACCAGATCTGAAAAAAACGCAGCTCTCGCTTTTGCCAGAAATTAAATTTTTTTTTTTTTTTTATAAACCCAGCGGGGTCTACAGCACCCGTTGGGCACACAGTGGTTCCGCCACTGTATGGGAGTGGTCAACTGTGGCGCTATTCGAGTCAGGGCCGGCCCATAAGGCGGGGCAGAGTGGGCCCGTGCCCCAGGCCCGCAAAATTAGGGGGCCCATATATATATTTTTTCTTATACTATATATGTATAAAGGCCCACCGATTAAAAATAAAAAAATACATAAAGGCCTATTATTTAATTGTGCTTGAAAGTTGAAAGACTAAAAAGTAAAACCTAGGCATTTACTACTCCCCACCTCTTTCTTTTACGTATGCAGCTGTACTCTTCACCAACTCTCTTTCCCAATTTACTTTCCCAATTCCCTTCCCAATATCATAATTGATTGCAATCTCCCATTCTTACCTCTTCGGAATTGTACAATCGCTCATAGAAAATTGAAAGGATGAAGAAATCCCATTTAAGCCATTCAAGAGACGTGGTTCAATTTCAAGCGTTTGTGTTTTGTTTCTGCATTTCCAACTTCTATCTCTACAAACTCTTTTACTGTTGCAATTCGGACGAATCAAACAAATTGAAGACTGTTCTTGTCAACAATGGTAATGGATTCTCAATTCTTAATATTTCTTTGTTGTTTTGTTTGCTTGCTTGTTAATTTCACATCAACAATTGCTTGTTAATTTTACAAGTCTCTAATTAAATCTGAGATTTTGAAATCTCAAATCTCCAATCTCTAATTCTCTGTGTTTCATATCTGATTTCATGTAGGAATTCCATAAGAAATTCATGTTTGGTACGTTTGGAATTCAAGATTAAGCCCACTAGATCAAATCGCTTCATGCCTTCCTCTTCTTGGACTTGGAGATCTGGACACTAATCAGGTGATATTTTCTCAATTAGTCATTTTGAGCATTGAGAAGGATATACTTGAGAGTTTAAATGTTGATACTTTTATTGATGATTTTGCTTCTAAAAAAGCTCGAAAAAACAGATTTGCATAATGTTTTGTGTGTCTGCTTATTTGACAGGTGATAAATGTTCTGGTTCATGGATGGCTGCTTGACACTATGGGATTCAAATGCTAAACAAGATCCATAATGTTGCTTCTGAGGAGATTTATATTGATCTTATTATTACTACTTGTGAAATTCAAACTTTGTTATGTTCTAGTATTTTTGTAACTTGTTTTTACATACTTTTGCTACTGTAGTGCTTGTTGGGTGTTGTTTTCTATATTATTACAACAATGCTGAAATTCAAAACCTTTGTATTTTCTTTGGTGATGGAATTAAATACATGCTTCAACTTTCTAGTGTTAATTCTATTAAGGGGCCTCAAAATTTTCACTTGCCCAGGGGCCTTTGATAGGCTAGGACCGGCCCTGATTCGAGTGCATGATGAAATGCTACTAGTTGCGTGTAAGTACATATATACATGTATGATCATATATTCAACTTATCAAATAAATGTTGTTTTCCCCTTTTTAATTTCTTACATAAGCTAAGAACATCAATTTTGCTGATACGATTAGGAGTACGTGATTATGTTTATGTATTATACTGTATATAAAACAGTCGAAGCCTTAGTAAGGCAAGTAACCCAAGAGAACTACAAGAAGGGGATGATATATCCTGCTTTCATCGATATAAGGAAGATGTTGGCCCATATTGCGGCTAAGGAAGATCTGATCAAGTATGCGGAAAGCTGCATGTACAGTCCTGCTTACCGCAGTTTTCGGTGAAAGCCACGCTCACTAGAAAGTTGTCCTTTGTGTGGCTGAGCAAGGCTTCAATACCAGCTCTCAATTACAAGAACGTTTTGAGTTTACTTCTGACTTTGTTTCATGTGTGTAAAATGACAGTAATAAATTCCCAAGCACGTATTAAGCATATTCGATATGCAATAGAGACGTACTCGTGTTTGGAGCATATATAAGTAGCAACGGCTTAACAAAACGGATGGAATGGTCTTCCTAATTTAGCCTTATATGATGATTGGTTTTGAAGCTAGTTGGTTTAAGTTAGCCTCCGACTCTTAATTAGTTAACATGCTTGGGACGTCACTGAAATGTCAACGAGTAAGCCACTATATTATACCTGTATGTATGTAGGAGAACAGATTTAAATTGGGACAGGCGCGGGATAACAAATTTGTAAAGGGCACACCTGACATGTGTTCTAGGTCATATTTGCGCATATATAGACTCGAGACTACCGAAACTGAAGAGAGGTTCACTAGCTAGCTAGCTCCAGCACGCACAGAAGGATATGTACGGCTGATGCTAATTGCACGCGTGAACAGTAGCTATCCGCACGCGCGCAACCAGGTTCCGTGAAGATCCACGCAACACCATTCCGTGAGGACACGTGGCGAGCAACTAGTGGCCCAACCGTCCCACGCAACCACATCCCGTGGAGTGGTCCACGCAACCCCATTCCGTGGGGTTTTTCACCTGATTTCGGGTATCCGCTGAGTCCCACTCAACCTGGTTGTGTAAAGCCTACGGAACCTTGTTCCGTGGATTATTTTTTGAAAATCCGGCCGTTGCCAACGGCTACAATTGGAAAAGCAACGGTAATAATTTTCTCTATATATATATAAGAACGAGGGCTTTGCATTTAACATATTCTCCATATAGAGCTTTCACAGAAAAATCTTCTAAAATGTCTTACTTCGCCTGGATGATATTGAAAACTCGTCAGGATCGGAAGAAGAGGAGGAGGTGAATGATGACGGAAATTTGTCCGGCGAAGAAGATGACGAGTATGATCCCGGATATTGGCTAGAGGTACGTATTGCTCGACAAATTATTTTTGTTTTAGTAATGTAAAAATAATGTAGTATAATAATAATAATAATTATTTTTAATAGGTAAACATTATTTAATTTAGAAGAATAGCTATAATTATTGCTTTTTTTAATAGGATGTGAAATTAATAAAATGCGATGTGAATTATACTATTTATTTAATTTATAATGTTTTAGTTCGCCTAAGATGTTTAATCAGGTAAACATTATTTAATTTGGAAGAATAGCTATAATTATTGCTTTTCAACCATGATGTTAATACATGTAAACAATATTAGTAATGTAGGGTAATATTAGTAAAATAGGTGAATATAAATTCAATTGGAAAAAAACAAGGCTTAAGGAGGATGCATAGTTGTGTCATTAACATAATTTATTATTATGTTTGTTCAACTAGGATGTAGGTATGGATTAATTATACAGAAATATTTGAGAACGATCTAGAGTGGGATAGCAAAGCTGATGCCGTAGCTTGGGCTAGGGAGGTTGGTCGCCCGTATTGGATGACCTTCACCACTATGAATTCGAATGAAAGAATGCTGAAATTGGGTTGCGATCAAGCCGGCCTCTCTAGATCCGAGACGAATGCAGGTAATTCAAAAAAGTGTAATTGCAAATTCATATTCATGGATCGATGAGACATTATCACAGGGAAGTGGAGATTGAGGTTAACGCATGGGTTCCACAACCATGACCCCGCTAGTAGTTACCTTGGGCATCCATTTTCAAGTAGACCGACACCGGCATAAGTGGATGATATAGCCACTTGTACAACTATATTCGTGGGCCCGACCCGCATATCACATATGTTGGTTCTAAAGAACCCCCAAAAACACCACATCGACGAAGCAAATTTCGAATTTGAAGCAAAAATTACAAAAGGCTGAGCGCGGCAAGTTGACCGTGTGCCAATGGACACTACGATTCTTGGCCGAGCGGAATTACACTACTACAAAATTGGGAAAATACACCACAAAATATACACCGCGCGTGTAAATTATGAGGTATAAAGTGGGAAAAAAATAAAAAATATCTTTATACCCCGGGTGCATAACATATGTGGTATATAAGATCGACTAAAAGTACTAAATATTGAGCAAATACCCCATGTAGAACACGCCCGGTGTATATAGTCAGGGAAAATACTCCGGATATTTTAAGAACCGAGGTATTTGATCGATTAAAAATAAATCATAAAAATTTTATCCAATAAAAACCTAGCTTCTTCCCCTATCGAACTGCTGCTCCCGCAGTTCATAGAAATAGAAGACTAACGAACTGCTACTAATCGCGCTACTTCTTGAGCGGCGCTGCTCTATCCAGATCTACTCCTCTCTAGTTCGCTCATCTGGTGTTTTTCGATTCGATTTCTTCCAACTTTCTCTATCACGAACTACTGAAGTTGGATATCAGAGTCCTCAAATTTTGTGTGGGTTCTTCAATTAGAAATTCAAGCAATCCTCTACATAATTCAAGGTAATTTACCTTTCCATTACAAATCTAAATTTTTGTCTATTGGGTTGTGTAAATTTTGATTAAGAATTTTAGGTGTTGCATTTGATTTCACTGGTTGATTCAATATAAGATATCTAGGGTTTGGCCTTTTTTTGAATAATTTTAATACGAGGTTTGAGAAAAATGTAGTGATATTGGACTATTTCCGCCGCTGGAAACAAAGTGGAAATATTGGCCAGGCTGAGTATGAACCCTAGCGAAATGGAAGTGATTGTCACTGGCTGAATTATGAATCATAATATTGATCTCTCTTATAAGAAAACACCTTAATGCCTGGAACTTGAAACTGAAATGGGCTGGAAAGGAGGCAAGACAACTCTACAGTTGCAAGCCGCTCACTGAACGCATGCATAAATCTGACAGCAAAGGATTTGTAAACTGGCTGATTTACAATATTATCATAAAAAATTGGCTGATTTTTTAGCTCTCAAATATTACATATCCTTCAGATGACCTAAATGAGTACACATCATCATCATCTCTATTCAGTGATCAAAATTTTACGCTGTAAAGATATTGTCGTCCTTAAACGAAGAAGGATTTGGTGGTGCTCTGTTGAGCTGAATCAACAGAGATCTGAGGAGGTGATAAATTCGAACTTCTTAGAGCTTCTGCTTGTGATTTGCTAATTGTGAGACTAATACAATGATTTTGATTTAATTTTGTATAGATGATTTTAGTTATGGGTGTGCTTTCTAGGCAGAGTTTAGATAGAACCAATTCACATATCTAACTTCTAAGGTATTACTTATCTAGTCATGTAGCTAGGAGGACTATTCCTTCCATTTGTTAGTAGTAAGTATAAAGATGTGCATGAAGAAATAGTTTCTAAAAAATCATTATTTAGGCTTTGGCAGCAAGCTAAAACATACAAAGTACCAACTCTTCAAAATTCTAATTTAACTCTATTCTGATGTACGTAGTAGCCGATGGAATTATGGATTTATGAATGAGGCCTTTGCTAACTTCTTTCTACTAAGAACAACAATCAACAATATTTCTTTCGAACAATATATGTCTGCTTGCATTGTTCTTTACATCCAATTACAAAGTACAACTCTATTATTATGTTTACTTTATTTTTTTGAACTTATTTTCCCCTCAATATAATCATGATAAAGTTGGGTAGGATGTGTAAAGTTTGGGTTGAATCATCTATAAGAAAGAACTGGGCAGGAAAAAGTTGTAAATTGTCTTCCTCTTTGGAGCGTATATCCAATTTCCAACATAATTAGTGTATATAAGTTATTTCTAGGAGAACAAGACATGTTGTTCTACTTTTGGTGCCAAACAATCCACACCAAAAGTGATTTCCTTCATCTTCCCTGTGCTGTGATCATATCACAAGTCTATTTCAGATCATTAGTAACGGTACTACTTTCATGTGCTACATAACTGATCGATTTTTTTGTGTTGTTATGTGCTACTTTCATTTGCCTATTTACTATATTGTAATGTCATTACTTTATCATATAATATTTGATGAGATGTGTTTTTCATACTGATTTGTGCACTTTTGGATTAGACATTGTTGCATCGATGGACAACTATATATCCCTGGGTATTTCTCATTATCTGGCATGCAAGGATCTAGATTACCAACAAATCCTATGTACTTCTAATTTCTTTGGTAAGCTTCCCTATTGATCTCTGTATGTTTTCTATATTTTTTTTTATCTCATCTGTGCATTTAGATGATTGAGTTGGTGTTTAGGAATAATGGATAGAAAAACCTACATTTCAATTTGATGTGAATACTTCCTTCTTCTAATAACATAGTTCTATATTTAAGATGATATAGAATCATGTTGTATTGTCCTATTTTTATTGGCTTGAATTTGTTTCACATGCATCATGTCTTTGCTTATTACATATATTAGACACATTTTGTTTCTTTTGACTTGACAGATTATGGCAGACAAGAATCTTGAGGATAATGATGTTGTGCAAGCTTCAAAGATGATTGAAGTGAACCGTATTAAAGGAAATTGAAGGTCCTTGGAAGATTGAAAAAGCTTACTTGAATTGCCTCTTGGTACAAGTGGTATAATTATAAACTTGTAACTCTTTTTAAATTGCCTATAGTTATAAATGTAAAAAGCCTTCTAATAGTAGTGGTATTGTGATGATTTACCAAGCATACTTGAAATGTCTAATATTGTAAATGTTTTTTGAGAATTCTTTGAGTACATGTTTTATCGAGTATCATTATTTGACAAGTGTAGTTTTTTTTTTTTTAATTTGAAATGCACTAAATACGCCGGACCTGATCATGTCTAAGGTATATTACTTATCCAAATATCCCGGATATTTCACTAGTTTATAAACCGGATTTTTATATATCCGGGATATATACCACTTTTATACACCGGATGTCTTTTACAAACAAAAAGAAAATGAAACTTTTCAAGAGTATATACACCGGGCTTGAAAATTTTAAGTCCGGTGTATATGACTCAAGGACTATATACACCAACAATCTATATGCCGGATCTCTTTTGGGGTATATTTAATCATGCGCCCGGCGTATATTGTCCTTTTTGTAGTAGTGTTACATCGTGCGTAAAAAAACGTGTCCAGAAGACAACTCCATTCAAATCTTGATGTTTTTCCATCCGGGATCGTTGCGCTTAATGAAGTTTTTTCCGTATCTTGTCGTTATGGATTGCACATACTGCACCAACAAGTAAGTTTTACTTTAATGTACTATTAGTAGTCGGTAAATGAGTTATGATTTATAGTATTGTCAATCACAAATTTTATTACTATGTGTATAGGTACGGCATGCATTTGTTGCAGATTGTTGGCATGACTTGCACTAACAAGACCTTCAACATGGGATTTGCATTCTTGTGCAATGAAGACACCCCGAACTTCACGTGGATATTGCAACATTTTAGGGAGATATGTACTAATCATGTTGGTACAATGCCGACGGCTATAATGACGGATCGAGACCTGGCTCTGATCAACGCTGTTCGCGATGTTTTCCCAAATGAACAAGTGATTCATCTTTTGTGTTGGGTGCACATTAAGTCCAACATCAAAGCATATGGGCGTAAGTTTTTATCTAAAGAGGACGCTCTTCGGTTTGCGAACAGATGTTGGACCCTGTTTATGTCTACCACTGAGGCTAGTTATGAAGCGAGGCTAGCTAATCTAGTGCAGAATTGGAATACCGGTCTTGTTGGTTATGTCGAAAGGATTTGGCTTGTTCCTTACAAGAAGAACATAGTGCGAGCTTGGACGGATCATCGTCTTCACTTCTTTTGTCGAACCTCAAACAGGTATTCCGCGAGTTTCTTATGCTTTAGTCAATTGCCATGGTTGTCCTTGTATGAACGTTTGTGTATTTGCAGAGTCGAGGGTATGCATTCGGTGTTGAAGAGGTTGTTGGACTCGTCTGTACTACGTTTTAACACGATTGTACAAAGGATGCACCAACACTTGGAGGGACAAATCAGGAGTGTGAGAACTGCGATGGAGATGTCTCGAATGAAGACTCCCAACCGATACAAGCTGGTTCACCCACAATGGAGAGTGGTTTTCAAAAACCTCATCCATAAAGTCTTTGAAAAGTGTTTCAGGCTACTACTGTCTATGTATGACGGTGTGATCGCCAACAAGTACAATGACGAGTGTAATGACCATTGGTGGAGAGACTGCTACGGGGTTCCTCGTATCCACAAAGTGTTCGAAGCCATGCTTTCTTTTGACTCCATCAGGTTGGATGAGTTACACCCCTTTTGGCAGCAAGTGGACTAGGGAAGGGTTCCCGTCGGACATGATGAAACAATACCCGTGTCCACTGCGAGCAGACGATTTAGAGACATGTTTGGTGAAGACATGGAGCGGCCATTGTCTGAAGATCAGTTGCTCCAGGTCAGAGGCACGTTTGACGATGTGATAGATCCGAGCCAATCGAGGGCAGCGGAGCCACAAATTCCGCAACAGGGGCAACGTAGAGGTTCAACAAGGTTTTCTACAAGGAGGGATCCAACGTGGGAGGAGCATGTGGAAGCGAGGCGATCTATGGAGGAGAATATAGGTGGTCGCAACCCCCCACGAAGGGCACCCCGTCCCCCACGGCGTGGAGCTTCCTCTAGAAGAGCGAGTCCCCGCAGCTCTCCTTCAGCCCCGTCCAATCCTTTTGCGCCGACTCCTGAAGCCGTTCCGTGTTATCCCGTTGGTGGATCGGGTACTATGTCAAATAGGTGGCACATGGGTTACGACTTCGGCTACCAAAGCGTGGACGAATTCATGTTCATGTTCATTTCAAATGTCAGTGATGTGGTAGCGGATGGTCACTGTGGGTACCGCTCTCTTGCATGTGTAATCGGTTGGTCTGAATTTGCCTACGTAAGAGTTAGGCAAGAGTTGGCAGCGGAGCTCACCGAGTGGCCCTGGATTTACCAAGTTCTGCCGCTCCTACATTCATCCCCGACGTTTACATCCGATGTCGCATACACCAGCAGTCCTTGTGAGTACCGATACTGGATGGAGATGCCAGATATCGGCTTGGTATTTGCTACTCGATATAACGTCGCTGTTGTGCTACTATCATGGGATGCACCCCACACTTGTCTACCAATGACGGCAACTAGCGAAAACCAAGGTCCTCCGACCCAAGTGGCCGCTTTGGCGCACGTGTGCAACCGGACACATTTCATACCGGTTAGTGATCTATCACCTCGCACAATTTAATAAAACAATATTTACAATTTTGTTTTATTACCTTTAACGTCTGTTTACACCATTAATTGTAGGTGTGGTTGGCGCAAGGATGTCCATTACCTCCACCTACTTATAGTTGGTTAAACTACCATCACGCAAGCGTAGACGGGTGGGATGCACCGTTCCGTCAAAGGATGAATTTGTATTGCTATCTTCGAGGACAACATAATCGCCCGACTCAATGGGTGGCTTGAAGACATTCATCCGTTGGAGCAATTTGTAGTTCTAATTTCAAACTTGTGATTGTATTAATCTTCTGTGTTTGTAACGAACCTTAAATTCACATGTTATTTAGGTGTACGAACATTAATCTTATGAATTTGTAACGAGTATTTTATTCCGTATGATTATGTGAATTTGAATTTTTATGGCTATAATCATTAAACTAGTGGACACCGGATTTGTATTAAAAGTTTAAGCATAAAATTGACTTTAGCATAAAAATGTTAAGTTTATTCAAGTAAATTTAACTTAAGCATAAATTTTATGAAGTCCAAAATTAATTACATACAAATTTTATAATTCTAATGGACGAGATAATAAATTAATACAAATGGACGAGATAATTAATCCAGCGGAAGCCCATTCCGCGTTTGGGCCGGCTGAGGCCCAAAAGTCTCACGGAAGCCCGTTCCGTGAGACTGCTAGGTCAAAATCGAATTTGACCTAGCCGCCGCCCGTCTCCTTCAAGCCATCGTCGTCAATCCATCGTCGTTCTCATACACAAAAAGCCGACCGCAATAAAACACCATGTCCGGCGAGCGAGGGAGGGCGGTGAAGGTGGGCGGCACCGGTGGATATCCGGTGACGCGGGCGTCCGTGCGAGAGGGCGACCGAGGCGGTCGGGTGGGCGAGGCAGACAGCGGTAGTGGGGTGAAGCGCCGGTCGAGCGAAGGCGGGACTCGGGTGGGCGAGGCCGACGGCGGCAGGGGGTGGAGCGCCGGTCGAGCGAAGGCGGGAGTCGGGTGGGGGACGGGGTCAGCAGCGGGAGTCGGGTGGGGGACGCGGTGAGCGAAGTCGGCAGCGAAGACATTCGTGGGGGTCGGGGAGGGGACGGGGTCGTGACGGCGACGGAGGGCTCGGGCCCTACTGTGGTGGCCGGCGACGCCACTTTGTAGTCAGGCGAAGCGTCGGCTGGCTTGGGCGACGGAGTCACACTTCCGGCGAGCACACAAGGCGGGGGGCAGCGACAAGGCGCCGGCGACGGAGAAACTGTCGGGGAGGGACCGGGTCGTGACAGTCGGGGCGGGGCCGGTACGACATCGGGATTGTCGGGGCGGGACCGAGCGGTAATTATTTTATTATGTATTTGAATTATTTATGTTTAAATTAAATTGTGTTTATTTAATGTTTTAGATATATTTAAATGGGTTTTGTTATATAAATAAGATATTAAAAAATTGGACATGTTTGATCTATAATCTAGTACAAGAATAGAAATTACTATATATAGTGATTTGGGTAGGTAGTATTTATAATTTAGAACATTATTAAACCGTGTTTGTTTATTTCTGTATCTTTACAACTCTAAAAATGCTACACATCCATAAAAATTAAATGTTGTTAATTAACCCTAAATTATGTTAATTAACCCTAAATTATCCAAACCCACGTCAAATAACTTAAATGAATTTACCCCAAATCCTCCGGTCCCTTCAAATTCGGGATCAGTTCCGACATTGAAGTCGAGTAGCGTTTGAGATCTCCACCGGCGATTACCTTCCAATTGAATCGTATAAGATTTGCATACGACTACTACCTCCAGGAGTACTCATCTTCGCCTCCTTCTTCCTCTGTAATCCCGATTCCACAGCCCACCAGATATGGGAATTCTCCGGCTAAGACCCGACGGCAGCCCATCCTCCTCTCTCGGTCGACATCGCCGGACAACAACACACCGGCCGTCTCTCCTCTCTCTTCACCCACTCGACTCCCCGAGCTCGCTCTCGCTCTCACCCGAGTTCTAGATCTGGGGTTTCGTCCCACGCTCGCCGGCCGCCCTTGGCTCGCTCCACGGCACCCGCCTCCCTCTCGCCCTCGATTCTCTCTCGCTCTCCCCTCCCGCTCCTGTTCTGTCCTGACCGAGCCCCCAACCCCGACTGGCCACGCCCTCGCACAACCCCGACTCCCCTACTTCCGGCGATGAGCCACCAGCCCAACCCGCGCTCGCCGGCCCACACAGCAGCTTCGTCGTCTTCTTCTTCTTCTTCTTCTTCTTCTTCAGCTATCTGAAAATCCACTCTTGGAGCTTTGCAAGTTGCTACTCTCTGTAATTTATCGTAAGCATTTCCGAATTTCCTTTCAATTTTGTTCGATTACTCTCTGCAATTTTGTTCGATTATCGTAAGCATTGGGGTCGTAATTTCCTTTCAAGTTGCTTCTATTTTGTTTGAATATCAGTTCATTTGGATTTCTATAGGTTGTCCGAATTTCCTTTCAAGTTGCTACTCTAGGGCTCGATTTGAAGGCCGTGCAGAGTGACGGCCGAGATGGCAAGGATTCTAGGGTTATGGCGGTGATTATGGATGCGCAAGATTCGGCGGAAGAGGATGGATTCGCAGCAGATGAAGGACCCATCTCTAATTTCTTCACCAGTTCATCCATCAAAGGAGTCCGTTCCGAATCTTCCAATCAGCGAAAACCCTACTCGCTTCTTACAGATTCTTCCTTTGCCTTTTATCTCCGTCTTTTTCCGATTAGCAAATTCATAGGCGAATATGTCTCACGGCCAAGCTTTGGTGAATGATTTTGTCAATAAGCTTCGGAAGAGGTATTTCTCCTTCCTTCCACCATAATCTAATTTGTTCAATTTAGGGTTTTTTGGGGCCTAAGCTGTCAATTGTTCTTTGTAAATTTTTATAGGTATTTGCGTGTGGTTTGAGATTCTATATGCTTGAACCTCTGTGTTTAAGTTTACAGCATTTCAAAGCAAGAAAAAAAGATGCACTTGGATTGAGCTTGAGCATCACAAGCTGATGTGATACATCTGTATAGCCCAGCAAGCTATTACTTGCTTACACAGTACAATTTTTGCTTTCGATTTCAGGTCCCGAACGATCGTATAGAGGCTGCTAAAGCCGCTGCCACTGCTGCATTGGAAGAAACTGATGCCGACAGTTTATGGGTTAGTTTACTTGGAGCAAACCTTAATTCTAGATCTCTCGGCTAATTGAATTCAAATTAGAGTTGAAATTGCTGAAGATTGTCGAATTGCGATGGTTCCATTGTGAAATTGCTCAATTCGTCTTGATTATCGATCCTGTTCGACAATTCGCTGATAGATCTAGGGCTCCATGGCGATAGGTTCAAATTCGCTACAATTGCAATGGAATTTAGTTTGCAATTTCGTTGCAGGTTTGTCTTCACACTAATGAACTATGAATTGCAATTTTTGCAGTTTGAACTCTTGATGAAGCGCATTTTAATAAAATCGGTTTGATTTAAGAGGTGTTCTGAAATTTTGGCATTCCGGAAATCCATTAGTGTTATGAATTGCAGTTTTGTTGCAGGTCTGGTTTCACACTGCTGAACTATGAATTCTTGACATATAATCCTTTGTGCCTTCCAGATTCGATTGGAATTTTTGTGCAGTTTGAAGTCTTGACATAGCAAAATTTGAATAAAAACAAAATATTTGTTGGTTTTGAGAGGTAATTGATTCAGCCCCAAAGATCAATGTCTGGAACACAGCAAAATGTACTAGAGATCAAGTTCCGGTTAACAGACGGAACCGACATAGGTCCTAAAAGCTTCTCAGCTACTACAAGTGTTGCAACTTTGAAGGAAGGCATCCTGGCCTAGAGGTATTTTTTTGACAAATTAATTTGCTTTAATGTTATATAAGATACATTCAGACAAACTCTGTCTTTGCATAGCTATATAGGAATCGTCTGAGAAACTTTAGCTGATAAAGTATGTCGCACATGGAGTGTCACAAATGGTCTGATTTGTTGCATAACAAGAAAGGAATTTGAACATCTGTTTGTTGTTAACAGTAAAGGATGCAGTGAAGTGGAAAAGATATACTCCGTAGAACTATCTTTTGAACTCACTCTTGTGTTGTAACTTGGAGGAGGAGCAGAACTCTGATTGATGAGTTGTGTCAGAAGATAGTGAGGAGGAATAGTATTTAATTCTTTTTCCCTAGGGTTCTTCATCTTCATCTGATTTTTCTTCTTCTTTGTGAGTTGTTGATTTTCCTCTGATTTGGTGTATTTTGTTCAGCTTTTATCAATAAGGGATAATTGGGTGTAATTCCCCAATCTGTAATATTCTTTGGGTTTGGTTAGTTTGTTGTGGGGTTATGATTTTTTTTTTCCTTTTTTTTAAGGCCCTTGAATTGTAGTGTTGTTATGATCATTTTATCTGGTGATACAATACATATATATATATATATATATATATATATATATATATATATAACATTAGCTTTCGTAATGAGGAGAAAAAAAAGAAAGAAGACTCCTTTTGTTGTTGTTGTGACTTCTAAAGATGGCATCTACAGCTTTGCCAGACTTTTTGTTCATATACTGTTGTGAATGATCTGCCATAACGTACAGTCACATGACCAAACACTATGTAAACTCCATCAATTATTGAGTTACAAGAAATGACATTAATATTAAAAAAAAATCAAAATCTTTCAAAACCCAATACGGAGTATTCTCCTATTAACCAACTTGAAAATTTGTGTTATGGATTCTTCGAATTTAATTATAGTTATTTTGTGTTGATATGGATTTTTAATATAGTTATTTTGTTATGTATTTTTCGAATTTAATTATGAGAATTAATAAATATATGTTAAACTAATTTTATGATACATTATTAGAAATTTGTAAAGTCCAACAATTACAATGTGACTAAATTAAATTTATTTGACTTAAAATAATACCAGTTATTGTCATTGATCCAAAAATAATCCAACTGTAAAAATTGTAAAAGCATAGCCAAACTATTAAGTTAAAGATATAGGTTAAAACATGGACTATTTTCCGGCCAAATTTTCGATTATTGATATTATTGTACGTTCCTTATATATACTTCGAGTAGATTTAAGTTGTAAGAAAAAACAATCAACAATGGATCATATTTTACTAAGTTTTGAAAGTTCTCTTATGTATACTTATGTAATTTTTCACAGCATATTACTTTATAATTTTTTTGGGATCTTATATTTCTATAGTGATTTTTCAATAATTTATTATCTTATCGAAAATTGTAAAATTTTACACTTACCCAAGTCAGGACCGGAGAAGAATATTAACTTACCGTGTTTATTAATTTATCGCGTATTAATTTATGGAAGTTCTACTGTAATATCGTAAATTGATGAAACTCCTTGGTCTAATTTCTACTATGCATATATCATGGATGGCAATTTTGTAAACAATTTGGTCATTAAAACATAATCGTATTTTTATGATATACACCATCAATATCTTTGATTTCTTTCTAAAGCAACATTCAAACAAAGCCCGTGCATCGCACGGGCCCTACGTACTAGTACATCTTGAAATCTGTAATTAGCATGTATTAAATGTTTATTCAATTGTTTATTTAAGTTTTTATGTTATTAAATGTTTATTCAATCTGTAATCAGGCTATGATGGCTATGGTAGATTGTATTCAGCAGGGTCAGATTAGTAGGGTAGAGGGTCGGGTCGTGACGAGATCAGCTCGTTCCATTGCCACGAAAAGGCGTAGAGTAGGACAGTCTCGTGATGGGGGGTCGGGTTCTTAGCCGGAGGAGGATTCAGACTTTCTTTGGGGCTCCATGGATACGCCAGATGAGGACATAGATTTGGCCCATCCATCAGCATCTTCTATACCTTGTACGGATTTGGGTACCGATGATCCGACTCCACAGCCAGTACGAGCGGCTTTCGACTTTGGTACAGCGCGTGTTATGGCAGAGTTAGCTAAGATGGACTTTGAGCCGACTCCCACCCCCCCTCTTAGTCGTCGGGGTGCCGACCATGACGCTGACATTAGCACGCCGGTAGTAGTACGACAGGATTTGACAGCTGCACCCCGGCCGACCTTTTCTCGTCCTAGCTTATCTGCACCTAGGCTGACCCCTTCTCGTCCTAGTGTATCTTTACCTCAGTCGACCCCTTCTCGTCCTACTTTATCTGCACCTAGGCCGATCCCTTCTCGTCCTAGTGTATCTTTACATCGGCCGAGCCCTTCTCCTACTGGTTTATCTACACCTCGGCCGAGCGGTGCTATGACTACAGAGCCTCGGGCGACCCCTTCTCGTGCCAGTTTATCTACACCTCGACCGAGGGTTATCTTCACTGCGTCTACATCAGCTGCGCGGTCCCGGGGCACAGATACTGCTACAGCACCAACGACTATGGCTGCTACGACTATAGAGCCTCCACCAGCCTCTACTTCAGCACCTCCGACGCCTGCGCCGGCTACATCTCAGCCTACGTCGGATGGTGGGCCCCGTTACGATGACCTCATTCAGAGCTTCGACACACATGTAGCTCACGACATATGGCGACAGACTTTTGCTGCGTACACTGATCCGATTGTCACAGATCCGAGGGCTTGAGAGGCACTGATCCCGTTGAGGCTCATCAAGGCTTACAACCGACCACCTCGTCATTTCCTGGATCTACATGCTCATAGAGATGATGTGGCGGGTCACTGGTGGGATTTGGCCGGCCGCAGCGGTTTGAGGTCGCTGACCGATTTGCACTTCGGGGGTATCGATCATGTCTTATTATCTGCGTTTATTGAGAGATGGTACCCTGAGACCAACTCTTTTCATTTCCCGTGGGGAGAGTTGAGTATCACGCTGCACGATGTTGAGCAGATTCTACAGATTCCCGTGGACGGGGTTGCGCTTTCAGGAGGTTTTTCAGGCGCGGATCTAGACCAGCGGGTAGCACTGCTTTTTGGCATATCGCTTGAGGAGTCTGTTCTCCGGAGGAGGAGTGGGGGGATAAACACTTAGGATATTAGAGGCCGATTAGTACCCCGTCCGGGAGGTGCTCCTGGTGAGCAGGAGTGGGACTTTGGCTACTTTGAGCAAATGATCCATACACGGGCGTCACAAGAGCGCTTAGTTATGGCTTATTTGTTCGTGCTGATCATGAATGTCTTGTTCCCCGATAAGTCGGGGAACAGGTACAGGTATCAGTTTGTACCGTACTTACAGCAGCCAGAAGTTGCCGGTCGGTATGCCTGGGGTGCAGCTGTGCTCGCATTCATGTACAGAGAGTTGGGGATGGCTTCCAGGAAGGAAGCTCGGGGATTGACGGGTTGTCTCGTTCTGCTACAGGTACATTTTTCTGCGTCTTGTAATCATTGTGTATGGACGAGGGTTTTTGTTTTCTTTATCACCTCTGTAGTTAAGTACGTAATTCTTATTTTCAGACGTGGATCTACCATTACTTTCCTTCCTTCGCGGGTCATGCTGCCCAGGATATTGCACTTCAGTCTGATCCACGTGCGGCTGCACGACTTCAGAGAGACATCGTACTGGACAGACTGAAGACCCGACTACGGAGTCTTCGTGAGATCCTCGATCGATTGAGGCCTGACGAGGTACATCACTTCGTGTTGGGCTTTTCAGAATTTCGACCGAGTTGTTTTGTTCACCGTGGATCTTCACTTCTATTTTCTTTGCAGGTGGTTTTCGTTCCTTGGCACCGCCAGGGCATTCATCTTGACTTCGATGGCGATCAGCGCGTGTCGCGATATAGAGGTCTCTTACACTGTGGCGATATCATCGAGCCTTATCACCCTGATCATCTGCTCAGACAGTTTGGCTACATACAGACCATTCCACAGCTTCCTATTATTAGGCCTCATAGGTCGGACCGGCCTGTAGGCGTTCGGACGTACATGTTGGAGTTCGATACTGCTCAGCAGACCTGGGATCATCGTTACGAGCATCTCATAGATCTACATGAGGCCGTCCCCACACGGCAGGAGTGGGAGGTCGATCGGGCATACATCGATTGGTTTCGGGATCGTACTCATCCATTTGTAGACACGAGATTCGCCCCTGATGCTCTGCCGGGCTTTCGAGCTCCATCTCCTCAGCCAGCTGCAGATCAGGTTGCGGTTCTTGATCAGCCGCCTCTTCCCGGACAGGAGGCGGGACCCAGGGCCCGTATTCTCCCCACTGTCATTCTCGAGCGTGCGGTATGTATATTTTACTTTTGTACTTATGTTAATTCAATCTTGTTTCTTTTTCGATTATTATATAATAACAAATTTCAAATTCAGCGCATCAACACATGCCTGGGTGAGTTACTGGACATACTGGACTGTCCTGGTGTAGACGACACCGTGAGGGCAGTACTGACACGCGTCACCGATCGATTGACCTGCAGGCTGCCAGCCATAGACGAGCCATTTCCGCTTGCATCTCAGCGTCACTACGAGCGAGGGGAGGGTAGTGGCACTGCTGGACAGGATCATGACGACGACGGCGATGGTCGACCCGATGGTGATGCGTCGTAGATATATGTTTAGGGTCTATTATTCACTTTTGATGGTGCAATATTACACTTATTGTATATATCTGTTTTTGGGATTTTATCGTCATATTATTGTTGTTTATGGTCTACTCACTTCATATTCTTGTTCTCGTTTTATTTTACGCGTTAATTGATGACTGACGTTTTTTAATACACAAATCATCTAATCTAATCAGATTTCACCCTACACATTTCATTCATCAATTTCATCAAATTTAAAATAAGTCAAATAAACTAGTCAAATAATTCTCCTACAGTAATATATTAATCAAGTAAAACTATCTATAATGAACCCCTCACTCCATTACAATTACTGATGTCTGTAATAAAATTCGACCTACATCATTCTTGTTAAAGAACACTTTATGAATAATATATTTATTCAACAAAAAGTTGTATCTGTGCAAGCTTTTTGTTTTTTTAAAATGGGACGATGAAAATGTATTTAAATTGGATGATGAATTTTATTTTTTTGTTATATTTTTTTTGCCACCACATATGATGGCTCTTGCTAGTTTTTTTTTCATATTTACAAGTCATTCCGTGGGACTTCCACCTCCGTCTGGGCATGGTGGGCCTGTGCAACAGCTCCATGCAATCCCATTCTGTGGGCCTCCACGCAACGTGGTTCCGTGAGTGTTCGGATATCCATTTGCTCGCGAAATCCTGTTCCGTGGAGTCTTACGGAACATGGTTGCGCGCGTGCGGATAGCTACTGTTCACGCGTGCAAAAAGACACCACGGATATGTACGTATATGTATTGACTGATCGATGCTGGGTACGTGACACGTGTACAATACAAGATGACATGGGGAACACCAAACGAAGAAGCAGCTAGCAGCTGCATCATCAGCATGTATATAGTAGGGATCCAAATCCTTCGTCCCCTTCCCATGTCCCCTTCCCGTGTCCCATGCTTTCTTATTGGTTGAACTTATTTATTTCGGTAGAATTAAAGGGAAAATATACGGGGGACCCATGCTTTCGACCAATAAGAAAGAAGGGACACGGAAAGGGGACGTGGGACGGGACAGATGATTTGAATCCACTAGCGAGTATGTGATTTCCCATTCGGTGTGCCACCGACTTTGCAATTAAGCTAGGTACCCTGCAACCTTCAATTATTATTTTGTTTGGTCGGGGCAACCTTCAATTATATATGGGGCTGCGTATTCAAATTTTGAGCAGAGGGCCGGATATGAGCAATCAACACCCTACAATTCATGTGCAACTCTTGCCTTTAGCTAGCTCCAGGATCCTATGCTTATGAGTCTAATTAAACATCCCCATCTACTATCTACTACGTACTCGAACTTTGAAAAACATACTCCCTTGTAGACCTGTCAATCGGGTCGGGTCGGGCGGGTTCAGGTCGGGTCATTCCGGGTTCGGGTTGAGTTCGGGTCCAGGTCTATTGGTTACGGGTCAAACTGGGTCGGGTCGCTTCGGATTTTCAGGTCGGGTCGGATCAATCCAGCGGGTCAAGAGTATCAATTTTTTTACCAAAATTTAAATAAAATATTATTTAAATATTTAAATATAATAAAAATATTATTTAAATAATAAAATATAATAACAAAATATTATTTTTAAATAGTTTAATAATTAATATATCATAATTTTCTGAAATATATTTTATACATTGTAATATAATTAAAACCTTTGGGTGCATAATTACCTGTCAATCTGTCATTTCAGTATATTAGAGTGTATTCTAAAATAAGTTTTCCGTTTTATAGATTTCTTGACCCAGCGGGTTTGACCCAACCCTAACCCATAAATTTTCGGATTTACCGGGTTCGGGTTCAAACTGGGTTTCGGCTTCAAATTTTCGGGTTGAAACCCAGAAATTTCGGGTCGGGTCGGGTTTGTAGGTCGGGTCAGCTTTTGACAGGTCTACTCCCTTGTATCAGCATTTATTTTTATAATTGACCAGAGTTTATTTTTTGATATTTAATTCTTTATATTGAATTTGATCGATCAATCAAATAAATATAATTAGGTTCCCGTAATTGTTGATTTATTATAATTAATTATTTTTAGAGTTGATCGATTTGGACAATCCCGCCCTCAAAGCGTTGAATTCACAACATTTTGACCAATTCGATCATCGGATCAGTTGATTAATGTAGCAGTACTTGAGATATAGGACCTGAGTGCAGATTTTTGCCTGTTACTTTGGTATGCAAACTAAATTTAATGTTTATATTTTTTTGTATCAAGAACTGTTGTATTCTTAATTCCGATTTTTTTTCGAAGATAGGCAGGTTTTTTAAAAAAATTACGGATTTAGGCTCGGTAAAAAAATATTTACAAGCACTTTTAGGTAAAGAGACGCGGGTGTGGGCAGCGTCTAATGCTTGGTGGGGGTAAAGACGCTAAATGGGACGGCGACTTTATAGTAAAACCGTTGGCTGACTCAGCGTCTTTCACCCCACCCCCCAATTCACAAACTACAATTACTATTTTATTCCCAAGCACCAAACACTAAAATTACTATTTTATTCATCGAATTCAAAAAAAAAAACGTATACAAAATTAAACATAATTTAACCCCGTATCATATACGGATAATATAATTATAAAACCAATTTAATATAGATATGTAATGTCAATGATCACGTTAAAATTATAAGATCATATATATTAATTTTCGTATTGTGATTAGTGTTTTTTTACCAATAGTAAATCAATTCATAATATAAATAAGTTGGATTTGTTCAAAAATTACTTTTCGATAAATATCAAGTTTTATTAAATAGTAATATTTATTAGAAGATTATGACTAATTCTTGGTAAGCGATAATTCATAATTTTCGGGATAATTCATATATTTTTGGTAAATTTTAAGCAATTTTTACGGAATAAGATTATACTATGAGATCCTAACTACCTAATTTGTATAAAGAAGAGCCCAACTGATGGTTGAGGCCCTGACGTTACCATATATTTTTAAACTCAAATTAAGGAATCCAGTTTCCACTATTGTATGTTATAATTACATCAAAACGCTAGAGATAAGGGCAACATCTCATGTGAGATTGGTGAGGTTATGTGTACTTTATTATTTGGTTGTGTAGGCACATTAGTAAGATCTATCGCTTATAAAACTATGCACACTCTATAAAGAAAATCATATGCACTCGATTCCAAAATCTTATTTAATTTTATTAAAACGCACGTTTGAGTTCTTTCAACTATCGAACGTTTACTCCAGTCAAAACCGTATCAACTTATGAATGGTATAACTTGTACAAAACAATGAGAACGTAAACTACACAAACCAAAATCACTTTAAAAAGTCAGATATAACCCTATAAATCTCTCATAGCTTATAAACCTCCATTCCGAAAAATCTTATATTACCGAAAACTCATTTAATTAGGTTTTAAGCGATAAAGTCCTCAAAATTCTTCGCAAACTACTACGAAGATGGGAATTTGTTTCCACTTTGTTTAATGACAACGCGAGTGTCTTCAAATGAAAAGCTAAGCAGCCTCTAAAAATAGTATTCAGATGTTATCAATTCGATTCTTATGGACATCGTCTTCAACAAAATAAATCACAGCCCGGACAAACATATAAATATTTGTGACATTGATATGGTACATCCTAAGCAATCTCTAAATATGGACATTAGTCCTCCTAATCACCCAAAAAAAAACTATAATACGTGATAAATGAAATTCCCTAACAATGGGCTCCTTTACCCCCTATACAAAAGATTTAAATCTTCTGTCCCCTTAGCACGTCCTATTCCCGTGTCTCTTCCTTCCTATTGGTCGAAATTATGGCCCCCCTATATTTTCCCTTTAATTCTACCGAAATAAATAACATCGACCTATAGAAAGGAGTGGGACGTGCGGGGGGACAGAAGATTTTCGTCCTTATACAAATACTCAAAACCAGATCTCCCTACCAAGTACCAAATCTCGCCGAATACAAAATTGACGACAGCAAGACATCACAGTTTTCACATAAATCACACCACCACCTCTCTTCCTCTTCTCCCCCATTCCTCGGCGATCTTCTTCATCCCCCTCTCTCTCTCCTCTCCGTGGTCGCCAAATCGCCCGCCTTACTTTCAGAGATCAAGGCTGTTGAAAAACGCTGCGAACTTTGACAACCACCGGCCATGGCGACCGAGATGGCGAACGATCCAGAGAGAATCGACGGCGTCCGGATGACGTGGAACGTCTGACCATGGACCAAAGTCGAGGCCAGCAAGTGCGTGATCCCACTCGCCGTCTCCTTCTCCCCGATCCGCTCCCACCCAGAAATCCCCACGCTCCCCTACGCGCCCCTCCGTTGCCGGACCTGCTCCGCCATCGTCGACCCCTTCTCCGGCTGCGACTTCCTCGCCCGGATCTGGATCTTCCGATTCTGCTTCCAACGCAACCAATTCCCCCACCACTACTCCGGAATCTCCGAAACCAACCTCCCCGCCGAGCTTTATCAACAATATAACACCATTCAGTACACGATTCCGACGGCCCCCGTCGCCGGAAGCCTCAATTCCCTGCCTCCCCCCGTCTACGTGTTCGTTCTTGACACGTGTATGATCGAGGAGGAGATAGGGTTTGCGAAATCCGCGCTCAAGAGGGCGATTGGGCTCTTGCCTGATAACGCTCTTGTGGGGTTTGTGTCGTTTGGGACTCAGGTGCATGTTCATGAGTTGGGGTTCTCTGAGATGTCTAAGGTGTTTATATTTAGGGGGAACAAGGAGGTTTCCAAAGATTAGGTTTTGGAACAGCTTGGATTGGGGGTTGGTGGTCGAAGGACCGGAGCGTCTGGGGTTGGGCAGGGGTACCAGAAGGGTCCTGTGCAGAATGGGTTTAGCCCTGATGCTGGTGTTAATCGGTTCCTATTGCCAGCTTCCGATTGCGAGTATACTCTGAACTCGGTGGGTGATTTGGTCCTCATTGGGTGTTTTGAACTGTGATGAATTGCTGATTCTGGTTGACTTGATGTAATTGTTGATGAATTTTGTGGTTTTGTGTATATTTGGCTATGTGATTGCAGGATTTGGATGGAAATTACATATTTAACTACTGATTTGCAAAACTAGGCTGTGGTCTATAAGTTCAAAACTGACAGAAATAGGCTTTTAGTTAAATTTGACATGTCGGTTGTTTGTGTGATACACCCCTTTGTTAAGTGTGATTGCGTGATCTCGTGGTTGGCTTGACTTAATTAGTGCCCTTTCTCATGATAGGATGAGTTTTGTTTTAGGTGATTGAAATTTGGATTGAACCCGTGCATTACATGTTTTCTAGTGTACTGAAGTTTTGTTTCTGATGATGTAATTTATTGGTTGATGAATTTTGTGATAGATTTGATTGCTTTTCGGATTTGAGTGGGGTGCCAGTTGTTAAAGTTTGAATGTATGATAATTCAGTTGACTTATATGTGCACCCTTTATTGTAATAGAGTGAGGTTTGTTTTATGTGACTGAAACTTGGATTGAACCTGTATTCTGTGGATTGTAGTTGTTGGATGAACTACAAATGGATCAGTGGCCTGTTTCTCCTGGGAACAGGGCCTTGCGGTGCACTGGTGTGGCATTGAGTGTCACTGCTGGTTTGCTTGGAGCTTGTTTGCCTGGAACTGGTGCTCGAATTATTGCTTTAGTTGGAGGCCCTTGTACAGAAGGCCAGGCACAGTAAGTTTTGCGTTTTACTTGTATCCTTGTCAAATAAACCTTCCTTTCATAAGTAGTGTATGAGAATGAGAGACTGTATCTGATCTTATATCAGATCTAGGATAATATCTTGCTATATAGATGGCCCATTAACTTACATTCTGTATGCTGTGTGCAGATTGTATCAAAGGATTTATCGGACCCTGTACGCTCTCATAAAAGATCTGGTGGGCTTGTTGTCCTATCAGAAAGTTTTGGTCATTCGGTATTTAAAGATTCTTTCAAAAGGCTTTTCGAAGAAGGGGAGCAGTCTCTTGGTCTGTGCTTTAAGTAAGTTTGTCATGGTTCAACTTTCTACTGTTTTCATTATAATGTATATTTGCGATATAATTCTATGCACTAACTATTTATATGAAAGCTCGTTATAGTATGTTATTGCATTCCTTATTTAGTTACTGGCCTTAAATTTCTTATTGGTTGACGTGTGTTGGCGTCCTACTTTTATTTGGTGATGGGGACCATATAGTTGAATAGGTTTTTTGCTTTGAGATTAATTAGGGTTTAGGGTTTGGGTTTTGGGGTTTGGGGTTTGGGGTTGGGGGTTGGGGGTTGGGGGTTTGGGGTCTCGGGTCTAGGGTCTCGTGTCTAGGGTCGAGGGTCGAGGGTCGAGGGTCGAGGGTCGAGGGTCGAGGGCTTAGGGCTTGGGGCTTGGGGCTTGGGGCTTGGGGCTTGGGGCTTGGAGTTGTAGGGTTGTAGGGTTTAGGGTTGAGGGTTTAGGGTTGAGGGTTGAGGGTTGAGGGTTGAGGGTTGAGGGTTGAGGGTTGAGGGTTGAGGGTTGAGGGTTGAGGGTTGAGGGTTGAGGGTCTAGGGTCTAGGGTTGAGGGTTGAGGGTTGAGGGTCTAGGGTCTAGGGTCTAGGGTCTAGGGTCTAGGGTTTAGGGTTTAGGGTTTAGGGTCTAGGGTTTAGGGTTTAGGGTTTAGGGTTTAGGGTTTAGGGTTTAGGGTTTAGGGTTTAGGGTTTAGGGTTTAGGGTTTAGGGTTTAGGGTTTAGGGTTTAGGGTTTAGGGTTTATGGTTTTAGGGTTTAGGGTTTAGGGTTTAGGGTTTAGGGTTTAGGGTTTAGGGTTTAGGGTTTAGGGTTTAGGGTTTAGGGTTTAGGGTTTAGGGTTTAGGGTTTAGGGTTTAGGGTTTAGGGTTTAGGGTTTAGGGTTTAGGGTTTAGGGTTTAGGGTTTAGGGTTTAGGGTTTAGGGTTTAGGGTTTAGGGTTTAGGGTTTAGGGTTTAGGGTTTAGGGTTTAGGGTTTAGGGTTTAGGGTTTAGGGTTTAGGGTTTAGGGTTTAGGGTTTAGGGTTTAGGGTTTAGGGTTTAGGGTTTAGGGTTTAGGGTTTAGGGTTTAGGGTTTAGGGTTTAGGGTTTAGGGTTTAGGGTTTAGGGTTTAGGGTTTAGGGTTTAGGGTTTAGGGTTTAGGGTTTAGGGTTTAGGGTTTAGGGTTTAGGGTTTAGGGTTTAGGGTTTAGGGTTTAGGGTTTAGGGTTTAGGGTTTAGGGTTTAGGGTTTAGGGTTTAGGGTTTAGGGTTTAGGGTTTAGGGTTTAGGGTTTAGGGTTTAGGGTTTAGGGTTTAGGGTTTAGGGTTTAGGGTTTAGGGTTTAGGGTTTAGGGTTTAGGGTTTAGGGTTTAGGGTTTAGGGTTTAGGGTTTAGGGTTTAGGGTTTAGGGTTTAGGGTTTAGGGTTTAGGGTTTAGGGTTTAGGGTTTAGGGTTTAGGGTTTAGGGTTTAGGGTTTAGGGTTTAGGGTTTAGGGTTTAGGGTTTAGGGTTTAGGGTTTAGGGTTTAGGGTTTAGGGTTTAGGGTTTAGGGTTTAGGGTTTAGGGTTTAGGGTTTAGGGTTTAGGGTTTAGGGTTTAGGGTTTAGGGTTTAGGGTTTAGGGTTTAGGGTTTAGGGTTTAGGGTTTAGGGTTTAGGGTTTAGGGTTTAGGGTTTAGGGTTTAGGGTTTAGGGTTTAGGGTTTAGGGTTTAGGGTTTAGGGTTTAGGGTTTAGGGTTTAGGGTTTAGGGTTTAGGGTTTAGGGTTTAGGGTTTAGGGTTTAGGGTTTAGGGTTTAGGGTTTAGGGTTTAGGGTTTAGGGTTTAGGGTTTAGGGTTTAGGGTTTAGGGTTTAGGGTTTAGGGTTTAGGGTTTAGGGTTTAGGGTTTAGGGTTTAGGGTTTAGGGTTTAGGGTTTAGGGTTTAGGGTTTAGGGTTTAGGGTTTAGGGTTTAGGGTTTAGGGTTTAGGGTTTAGGGTTTAGGGTTTAGGGTTTAGGGTTTAGGGTTTAGGGTTTAGGGTTTAGGGTTTAGGGTTTAGGGTTTAGGGTTTAGGGTTTAGGGTTTAGGGTTTAGGGTTTAGGGTTTAGGGTTTAGGGTTTAGGGTTTAGGGTTTAGGGTTTAGGGTTTAGGGTTTAGGGTTTAGGGTTTAGGGTTTAGGGTTTAGGGTTTAGGGTTTAGGGTTTAGGGTTTAGGGTTTAGGGTTTAGGGTTTAGGGTTTAGGGTTTAGGGTTTAGGGTTTAGGGTTTAGGGTTTAGGGTTTAGGGTTTAGGGTTTAGGGTTTAGGGTTTAGGGTTTAGGGTTTAGGGTTTAGGGTTTAGGGTTTAGGGTTTAGGGTTTAGGGTTTAGGGTTTAGGGTTTAGGGTTTAGGGTTTAGGGTTTAGGGTTTAGGGTTTAGGGTTTAGGGTTTAGGGTTTAGGGTTTAGGGTTTAGGGTTTAGGGTTTAGGGTTTAGGGTTTAGGGTTTAGGGTTTAGGGTTTAGGGTTTAGGGTTTAGGGTTTAGGGTTTAGGGTTTAGGGTTTAGGGTTTAGGGTTTAGGGTTTAGGGTTTAGGGTTTAGGGTTTAGGGTTTAGGGTTTAGGGTTTAGGGTTTAGGGTTTAGGGTTTAGGGTTTAGGGTTTAGGGTTTAGGGTTTAGGGTTTAGGGTTTAGGGTTTAGGGTTTAGGGTTTAGGGTTTAGGGTTTAGGGTTTAGGGTTTAGGGTTTAGGGTTTAGGGTTTAGGGTTTAGGGTTTAGGGTTTAGGGTTTAGGGTTTAGGGTTTAGGGTTTAGGGTTTAGGGTTTAGGGTTTAGGGTTTAGGGTTTAGGGTTTAGGGTTTAGGGTTTAGGGTTTAGGGTTTAGGGTTTAGGGTTTAGGGTTTAGGGTTTAGGGTTTAGGGTTTAGGGTTTAGGGTTTAGGGTTTAGGGTTTAGGGTTTAGGGTTTAGGGTTTAGGGTTTAGGGTTTAGGGTTTAGGGTTTAGGGTTTAGGGTTTAGGGTTTAGGGTTTAGGGTTTAGGGTTTAGGGTTTAGGGTTTAGGGTTTAGGGTTTAGGGTTTAGGGTTTAGGGTTTAGGGTTTAGGGTTTAGGGTTTAGGGTTTAGGGTTTAGGGTTTAGGGTTTAGGGTTTAGGGTTTAGGGTTTAGGGTTTAGGGTTTAGGGTTTAGGGTTTAGGGTTTAGGGTTTAGGGTTTAGGGTTTAGGGTTTAGGGTTTAGGGTTTAGGGTTTAGGGTTTAGGGTTTAGGGTTTAG